>JAIOJX010000024.1:151892107-152492107 GCA_022376925.1 Tragulus kanchil
AAGATACAGTGCATCCTGGAGAGGCTGGACCAGTGTGTCCAATTACGAGCCAGAGCTCTGGAGCGCATGCGCCCAGAGTGGTGCTCTGCAACAGGAGAGGCCACTGCGATGGGAGGCCCACATGGGCCAAAGAATAAAGATGGATGAAAATAAAAAGGAACCAATAAGGGAGGTGAAAGTTTAAAAAAAAAAATTAAAAATGTTAAAAAAAAATGAAGCTCCTAGAGAAGAAGGTTTAAATGAAGAGAATCTTTCCCCATGTATTTATCAAGAACTTGTATCTTTTGATTTCAAGGGTAATTTATCATTTATTTATATTACAAACTGAGTCAATGTGAACTCTTATCTTGGAACAGGATAAGTAATGAGAACAAAATTGTGAGTCTGAGCACAGGTAGGATCATTATAAAGCTTTTCATAAAGGAAATGAATTAGGCACATAGACAACTAGCCTTCTCATGTATAATCTTGGGTTATTAAGCTGAAATACCTTTTACTAATTCTACATGTGTTGCTGGCTGCAATACACTGTAAGTGATATACAGTCATCACTTGGAGAGTGCTTTGGAACTTTAAAGGCAATAGAACCTTTTCTTCAGTGGAATGTTCCTTTTCACCTGCTTTTGGGTTTAACCTGATAAGGTCTTGGGTATGCTTGTTTGAGAGCTCCTTTTTTAACTTGACTTTTCTCTTCTCACACAGTGCAAAACTGAATTGTCAAACGTGGTCATAAACTGAGGTACCATGTTGGAAATCACTGTGTGTTTTTCAAATCACAATGTAACAGTGATATACTTATTTACTGTCAGCCATAAACCCCTTTATCAACATAGACAATTGGCAGTATAAACTAAAAATATAAGAAAAAATGAATTATATCCATTAACTTAACATTTGCTTAACATCACATTTTGACACCAACTGAGACATAAGATTACTTGATTTTAGTGAATGAACACCTCAGCCTATACATAGGATACAATTTCTACACTCTGACAGCATGCAAGAGAAACTGATACATTCTGAGTACCTATTCTAGCACAGGTATGATATCTGGTGTCCTTCATGCTTTAACCTCATAATTTATTCTAAAGAGGGAATTCCCTGGTGGTCCTGTGGCAAAGATTCTGCACTTCCAATGCAGGGGGGGCCTGGGTTCAATCCCTGGTCAGGAAACTAAGATTCCACATGCTGTAACTAAGAGCCAGTGCAGCCAAATAAATAAATAAAATCATAAATAAATAAATAAAAATATATCTAAGATATACAGATATTATAATTCCTGTTACATATGAATACATATATTTATATTACACCATGTAATTTATATTACATATGTAGAAGCTACAGGTGAGAGAAGTAACTTGGCCAGAATTATCCAAGTAGTATGTGGAATAGCTGGTATATGAACCAGGTAAATTTGTCCATTAGGTCAGGTTTTTCGGCCATAATTCAGTTTAACCTGATTTCAGCCCTCTCTGGTTGTTCCTCACGTTTCTACTTAGTTTCTTCATAGTTCATGCTTATCATGAATAGCAACTTAAAACAGCCCAAACTCCAAGAAGAAAGGCCAAGTTCAAATTGTCCATGGTATCACTGACCTGAGATACAGACTGTTTTTCTCCTCTAAACTTTCTTTAGAGTATCTTTTGTTATAGAGAAACTTTATTTGGGATGGTAGAAAAATATGTGAGTCTCTTCCTATATTATTTCTGACTTTAGTTATATATTAAGTAAGGTTTTTCTCACTGTAAAATCTAAAAAATATATACAGTTATGTTATTACTACTACTTAGTTTTTAACTGTTTCTAAAAAAATTAAATCATTGGTATGTCTGAAATTTATTTTTGTATGGCAGGAACCTAACTTAATTCTTAGGTTCTATTTTCTCCTCAAATTCTGGTCCCTTTTACCACTTTTGTTCCTTAAATTATTGTCTGAAGTAACAAAAAAGGCTTGATATATGTGCTTTGGGCTGATATGTGATGAAAGATTCACTGAGGTTTCATTCTTTCATTTTAATTACTAAGATCTGGGACACTATGTTGGAAAGCAAAGTGCCATTACTCTAGAGCATTTTACTGACATGTTAATTCATGCTATATTTATTCATCCTCCAAAGGAGATACAAAGCTCATTCCTACTGGCTTCAAAATGAGTCATTTCAAAGGAGTTCAGTAGTGCATTCTGTCAACTCTTTAAATAATCGCTGTACTAATGTCTTCTCCCATTTTCTAGAGGCTCTTTAGTGGTTCATCATAAGTTTCAGAGAAATCATTTGCAATCCAATTTTGTGGCTCTTCCTTTGAATTCTGTTACCCCTGAGACATACTGTCATAACTGCACATCCAAACTCCATGAATTGTTTTCAAGTGATTGTTCCGTAGCTTGCCGTGGTAAGGAATCCATAGAGGGTATCTGAATGGGTTGCATGAAGGTAATGATTTGGGAAAAGAATGAACGTTTGTGAGATGTCTGTTCCTAGAGAACACATTTCAAATGTATTATGAGGCATTTTTACTTTTAAGATTTTAAATTAAAAGATAATGTACTGCTGTTAAAGGCACCTCAAAAGTGCATACATGGATTCCTTTAAGGCACATCCTTAATTCTCTGGTTTGCATCGTCTTTCATGAAAGTGATTTCCTCAAAGCCATACAGATACAATCTAAATGTGCCCAGATTCTAGCTGACCTCAGGTGTGCTCTGTACGGAGGCGAAAGCCAGCAATTAACTGATTTCTCCTAGACAGATGTAATAGACCCAGATGTGAATGGATGTGCTTTTGGACAAAACCACATTGGATTAGCTATGCGACAAGTGGTCTGTCAGGATTTAACTTGAATACAGGGATTTATCTCTCTGTTTCTTTACCCCTTCATCATGGAATCTCCTGTGTCCACATTTTTTCCTCAGGAAAACTCTTCATTAGCCTTCAACAAAATGATCTAAACCATGGCCTCAATATCCTTGTGAAAAGAGGAAGGGCAAAAAATATATGAATCAATGAATTATTTTAAATAAACAGATCATTTTTTCCCCCTTCCTTTCTATGGGTCATGGATGAAGGAATCTATCATTTCTCTGAGACTTATGCAAAACACGTACATCTTTCTTAGCCCTGAAACCATTTTTTAAATTTGTGAGACCTAAGAGAAATCTGTATATATTCTGTTATCTGCAAAAACAATCTGACAATGTCACTTCTCCCAAGTTTCAAAACAGTGACTATCCTTCAACACAGATAAATCTCACAATCATCAGATACAGAATCTACTATCTGTACTTGTAAGTGCTAAACCTCCATATTTGGCTGAAAAGATAGTCAAGGAAGGATATTTATAATTCAGCCACCGTCTTAATTCTCTCTGCAATCCAGGCTCTAATTACACAGAATATAATTTTATGCTTAAAACTATATAATTTCACTAAACCTATCCAACACATCCTTTCTCTACTTATGATTTAGCAAACCTCTTGCTTAAAAATGTCTTCCTAATGTAATGGACCACAGTGCTTGGAATCACCATACCTGTCAATCTTTATAACCCTCCCATAAATTGTTCCTCCCTTAAATACTGCATTTTGGTAAGTTAGAGGCTCATTATGAATACATCTGCATGTTAACTGCTTATCTGTGATACTGTTCAGCACAGAATAAATGCACATGTACAAATCATATAAAATCAGATGATGTCATTTATTTAAAAATATTATACATACATATACATATGTGTGTATGTGTATATATATATATATACACACACACATATACATATATATATATGCATATAATTCTTGTTAATCACGGGAAAAAGCCAGACCCAATTTTAGAAGCAGATGTTAGCACCATAGCAATTTTAACAGGGAAAGGGCTTTTTGGTTTTTTTGTAATAAAACAATGGATATGCTTAATCCTATATAAACATTTCCAGCCCTCATCCACCCAGAGTGCATGGCTGTGTGATTTGAATTCTTATGGACAACTCAGAGTTCTGGGTAGATACTTGCAGATTGAGGACACAAATCCCAAAATATCAGCATCCCAGCCCCCCTGGGACGGGGATGAGGCTGTGGCTCACTGGCGGTCCAGGAGGGCCAGGGAACTAGCCCCACACGCACTCACACAGGTATCTCCCCGTCTGCAGGCCGCCTAGCAGTGGCAGCGCTAGTGGTAGCCAGCCCTGGCTGGCGGGCACTCAGAGGCGTACTCGGGGGAAAGCCCGAGAAACCTAGGGGGAAAGGGGAGCACGGGGGCATTTGGGGGCAGTAGCGCGCACCCAGGCACGGTCTCCGCGCCTCCAGCACCTTCCGGGACCCCAGCTGGCTCGGGAGCTGCCCGGAGGATCTGCATTATGCCAAGGCGCTGGGCCAACTCACCTCCACGAAATAAAAGCAGGGCAGGAGGGTCACGCTGTCCTTGATCACTTTGCCCTTTGGCCTCTCCTTCGCCGACATCCCTGCCGCCTGCCCGGGGCTGCGTCCTCCCCTGGGCGAGGTGTGCACAGCGCAGCCGAGGCGAGACGCCTCCTCCAGCCGCAAGCGCCCGGCGCCGCTGATGTCACATTCCCCGCGGGCACCGCTGGAGCCCGCGCCGTGCAGGCAGCGCCCCCGCCTCTCCCCGCCCCGCTTTGCAGCAACCCAGCAGCTCCAGGAGCAAGCAGGTCCTCCGCCTCCCCGACTCTGGCTGCCACCCCAGGTTTTTCTCGGCTGAGACGTCCAGCTCCTTCTCCAAGCTGTTGCTGCAATGGCTTCCCCTCCCCGTCACCCTCCCTCTACTCTCCACCGCCCTGGCTAGGCGTCCCGGCGGTCGGGGCTTGACGTCAAGAATCAGCCAAGAGGGACGCACCCCTTGATTCTGCAGCAGCGAGTCTGAGGAGACCAGGCATCCGCGTCCCACCCTGGGAAACCTCCTGGATCCCTCTTGGAACTCTTCCTTCAAGATTGCTGGAGAACAGAAGCCCAGCTCTTGTGCACTGACTCGCAGCGCGAAAACCGACCTGCACCTGCGCAGAATTAAAACTTGGATCCCATATTGAAAAGTAGGCCCTGGTGGGAACTCACTGAGAGCTGGCTACCGTCCAGGAATGCCTTCCCCTGAAGATTCTCTGCCTAGGAGACTGACTGGCTCCCTAGGACGCCGACTCACGCTGATCAACTTTCACTAATGCCTGCTTGGGACCGCTGAGGCACCGGTGGTGGCGGAGGTGTGCACACCCTCACTGAGTCCCAAAGCCAGACTATGCGCTTGCCTCATCATCACACCCCCAGAACCACCTCAGGGTGACAGTCATAACCGTAAACGGAGGCACTTCTCAGCCACTAACAACCTGATTTAAGTCCTTCACTTTGTTGATGATGTACTTGGCTTCTTTCAACTTTGTGATTATTTTGAGAACCCAAAGGTGTCAAATGATATAGAGGAGGAAAAACTGAAAGATATATATACTATGCTAAGCAAGATAACCCACTTCCAGGACCGCATGCCCCTCGCCAATATTTTCAAAGTCTCTGCCTTAAGCATCTAAGAACTAATTCCCACCACACTTTTCAGCTCACTTCTTCAATTGCTAGCCTGTCCTAGTCACCTTGGGCTTCTATAAAACAAGCAAACAAACACATAGACTGGGGTAGCTTAAACAGCAGACATTTGTTTTTCACCGTTCTGGAAGCTAGATGTCCCAGTTCAGGGTTCCAGCAAGGTCAGGTTGTAGTGAGGACTCTCTTCTTGGCAGTATGTTCACTTAGGGGAAGAGCAGAGTGACTTTTCCGGTCTCTTATTATGAGGGCACTGATTCATCATGAGGGCACCAGCTGCATGACCTTATCTAAATCTAATTGCCTCTCAAAAGATCCCATCTCCAAACACCATCATTTGGGGAGTTACGATTTCAACATACGAATTTTGAGGGCCACGAATACTCAGTCCACTGCATATTTCAGTGGATCTTTGGCAGCTGGGGAACAATCTCTTCCACCCCACTGTCCACACTGATGATGATCTACCACTGCCACTACCACTCAGGCACTCACCCTCTACCACGGAGTTCAGCAGGAGAATCTCTGTTCTGACTTCTCGTTCACCACATGCACCTGCAAAACCCCAGATCCAGTTAAACCCATTTCTCTGCCTTTACCAGAAGTTAGCTGGAGAAGAACCCACAACTAGGTGGTCTTGTGGCACATTAGACTCAGAACCACACACCTCAAATAGTTCCTACGACCTCACAATCCTAGTCTGTTCACGTTTTCATTCTCTGAGGACCAGCTCATACCTTCTCCATTCTTTTCAAATCTTGGCATTTTCAGCTAATGACTTCCACTTGTAGTTCACTCAGAGAATGAAAGTAATTAGAAGAGAAATATGCCATCTTCCAAAGCTGACTACTTGTCTTCAGCCTCCGCCCTCCACAGCCACCATCATCTCCATCTTGAACTGGCACACAGCCTCCAAGTGCTCTACCAACTTCTGCCCTTGCTACCCCTGTAACCTACAAATCACTCCCTATACAACAGCCAGAAGGATTTTTTGACAAGGAAATGTAATTGTGTCATTCTACCCAAACCCTCTAAGAGCTTTCCATCACAATCAGGACAAAACCCAAACTCCCCACCTCTCCTCAAAGGCCAGAGACCTTGCCTGCACTTTTCAGCTCACTTCTTCAATTGCTAGCCTGTCCTAGTCACCTTGGGCTTCTATAAAACAAGCAAACAAACACATAGACTGGGGTAGCTTAAACAGCAGACATTTGTTTTTCACCGTTCTGGAAGCTAGATGTCCCAGTTCAGGGTTCCAGCAAGGTCAGGTTGTAGTGAGGACTCTCTTCTTGGCAGTATGTTCACTTAGGGGAAGAGCAGAGTGACTTTTCCGGTCTCTTATTATGAGGGCACTGATTCATCATGAGGGCACCAGCTGCATGACCTTATCTAAATCTAATTGCCTCTCAAAAGATCCCATCTCCAAACACCATCATTTGGGGAGTTACGATTTCAACATACGAATTTTGAGGGCCACGAATACTCAGTCCACTGCATATTTCAGTGGATCTTTGGCAGCTGGGGAACAATCTCTTCCACCCCACTGTCCACACTGATGATGATCTACCACTGCCACTACCACTCAGGCACTCACCCTCTACCACGGAGTTCAGCAGGAGAATCTCTGTTCTGACTTCTCGTTCACCACATGCACCTGCAAAACCCCAGATCCAGTTAAACCCATTTCTCTGCCTTTACCAGAAGTTAGCTGGAGAAGAACCCACAACTAGGTGGTCTTGTGGCACATTAGACTCAGAACCACACACCTCAAATAGTTCCTACGACCTCACAATCCTAGTCTGTTCACGTTTTCATTCTCTGAGGACCAGCTCATACCTTCTCCATTCTTTTCAAATCTTGGCATTTTCAGCTAATGACTTCCACTTGTAGTTCACTCAGAGAATGAAAGTAATTAGAAGAGAAATATGCCATCTTCCAAAGCTGACTACTTGTCTTCAGCCTCCGCCCTCCACAGCCACCATCATCTCCATCTTGAACTGGCACACAGCCTCCAAGTGCTCTACCAACTTCTGCCCTTGCTACCCCTGTAACCTACAAATCACTCCCTATACAACAGCCAGAAGGATTTTTTGACAAGGAAATGTAATTGTGTCATTCTACCCAAACCCTCTAAGAGCTTTCCATCACAATCAGGACAAAACCCAAACTCCCCACCTCTCCTCAAAGGCCAGAGACCTTGCCTGCCTCATAGGCTTCATTTGTGCCTTAATGGCCTGGCAGTCCTGCTCTAGCTCTGTAATGCCTCAGGGACTTTGCACTTATTGTTCCTTTGTCCAGGAATGCTGTTCTGTCAACATCAAATGATTTAAGCTTTCATTCCATTCAAACCTTAGCTCAAGTTTAAATTCCTCAGGGAAAGTTTCTTTGACCTCTTATTCCAACTAAGCAGCATTAATTACCTTGTGCTCAGTTGCTAAGTTCATGTCAGACTCTTCGCAATGCCAGGGATGGTAGTCTGCTAGGCTGTTCTGTCTGTGGAGATTTCCAGGCAAGAATACTGGAGTGGGGTGTCATTTCCTTCTCCAATTAATCACCACTGGCCTCCATTATCCTTTATTCTTACACACCATTTTTGTCTTCATAGAGCTTATAACTATCGGTAGTTTATAAAGTATTGATTGCCTAGTTTTTTCATTTACTTCCTCTCCCACTCAGGCATTTTTTTTTTTTTTTTTTATTAATATGTGTCTAGCTAGTGGACCTGTTCCTGGCAAATAGTAGATGTTCAGTAAATATTTGTTTAAAAAAATGGATGAGACAATTAAATGAGGAGTATAAAGTCATGTAACATAGCTTGTTCTACCTACTAAATGTTCAGTAATTGTTAATTGATTCTGTTTATTAATTAACAGATTATCGACCAGCTGTATTTCTCACTACTACCAAAGTTACTTTTTCTGAGTATTCTTTTTTCAACTTTCTTAGGATCGCGACAGAATTTATAGTTCTTGATATATGTTAAAAAATAAGTTAGAACATTCCTGAATTTATCATCCTGGAAACTCAGCACTTATATATAAATAAAAAGTAAAACATAAGGCTAAAACTATAGCTCCCTCATTTCATTGGCCAGAAGCTGAAAATATCTGACAAAATACCAGAGATACATGCTGACCACACCTCAGTAATTCAAGAAAACAGAGACAAGAGCAATGTACTCTCTTTTCCTCTCTAGGTAATTTGACGGCTAGACTTGACTACATGGTCAGGGGTCAAGAAATGCTTCAGACTTCAAAGCCAATTCCTATTGCAAATTATTTATCCCTCTCTTACTCAAATTTTCTTTCCTTCTCTCCCTCTTCTTTTAAAATCCTCTCTTTCCTATCTAAAACGATTTCACTAAACAATCAAGCTACTCATGCAATCCTTTAAATACTAAACTCAGTAATTAATGCCTTCCATTAGGGTACT
This sequence comes from Tragulus kanchil, assembly GCA_022376925.1. NCBI lineage: Eukaryota > Metazoa > Chordata > Mammalia > Artiodactyla > Tragulidae > Tragulus > Tragulus kanchil. The sequence goes on from JAIOJX010000024.1 coordinate 151,901,079, forward strand.
GTTTTTGAGGCATTTTACCTACTTGAACTTTTTTTTTTTCTCCTTCTTTTTTTAAATTAATTTTGGCCTCTTCTTTTTTTAATTGTTTTTTTTTTTAACTTTTATTTTACGTTTAACTTTTACAGAGTTTTGTTGTTTACAGATATGTATGTTCCCAGATTAGTCTACTTGAACTTCTGATGCTCAAACAATGCAATAAACTGGGAAATTTCCCCCCATTTTATTAAAAAAAAGCTTGAAGACAAGATTCAGGAATGAAAAATAAATAAATAAATAGATAATAGGCTGAATTAGCGGAGAAAGTGAGTCAGAAGACCTGAGTTTAAGGCCAGAACTTATTACGTTGGAAATCTGCTTTTGAGGAAGTCATTTAATAGCTCTAAGCTTCAGTTTTCTAGCCTATAAAATGAGGAAAGTATTTGGTTCCACAGACAGCGCCATTCCATAACATAAATGTGTATGAATGCACTTAGAGATGATCAAATTGTCCAACCATTCATACATTTATCGATTCAAACTACAAATATTGATTGACTCTCCCACAGCAACAAGAAAACGCTTGCATGACACTCCCTACAGACAAGACACTGCTGAACAGACTTTGCACATCGTACCTCATTTAATTCTTACCACATCCCTAAGAATGGGTACCACCCTGTCAATTTTTTGCAGTAAAAGAAACAGAGCTGGAGATGTTAGTTATGGTTATGCAAGTGCAACAAGTATAATTACTATAATTTGTGAAGCTGAGAGTTTGAACTCAGTGGGTTGTCCCAGCTCTGTGATCTTAAGGGCTACACGTACTGCCTCTCTTCACAAACATATAATTAGCTCTTGTGCTATACACTACTGATGGAACATTAGGATGCAGTTGTAATTACTATGAGAGGCTTCTTAAGTATGGTGGCCAAGAGAGACTTTGGGAGGAGCTGACATTCAAGACTGCTTATAGTATTGAGGCTACTAGAAGATGCTCCTGAACTGAAAAATATGCTCCATCCCATCTTCAAACCATTTAAAATCCTCTCTTTCCTATCTAAAACGATTTCACTAAACAATCAAGCTACTCATGCAATCCTTTAAATACTAAACTCAGTAATTAATGCCTTCCATTAGGGTACTGTTTTTGAGGCATTTTACCTACTTGAACTTTTTTTTTTTCTCCTTCTTTTTTTAAATTAATTTTGGCCTCTTCTTTTTTTAATTGTTTTTTTTTAACTTTTATTTTACGTTTAACTTTTACAGAGTTTTGTTGTTTACAGATATGTATGTTCCCAGATTAGTCTACTTGAACTTCTGATGCTCAAACAATGCAATAAACTGGGAAATTTCCCCCCATTTTATTAAAAAAAAGCTTGAAGACAAGATTCAGGAATGAAAAATAAATAAATAAATAGATAATAGGCTGAATTAGCGGAGAAAGTGAGTCAGAAGACCTGAGTTTAAGGCCAGAACTTATTACGTTGGAAATCTGCTTTTGAGGAAGTCATTTAATAGCTCTAAGCTTCAGTTTTCTAGCCTATAAAATGAGGAAAGTATTTGGTTCCACAGACAGCGCCATTCCATAACATAAATGTGTATGAATGCACTTAGAGATGATCAAATTGTCCAACCATTCATACATTTATCGATTCAAACTACAAATATTGATTGACTCTCCCACAGCAACAAGAAAACGCTTGCATGACACTCCCTACAGACAAGACACTGCTGAACAGACTTTGCACATCGTACCTCATTTAATTCTTACCACATCCCTAAGAATGGGTACCACCCTGTCAATTTTTTGCAGTAAAAGAAACAGAGCTGGAGATGTTAGTTATGGTTATGCAAGTGCAACAAGTATAATTACTATAATTTGTGAAGCTGAGAGTTTGAACTCAGTGGGTTGTCCCAGCTCTGTGATCTTAAGGGCTACACGTACTGCCTCTCTTCACAAACATATAATTAGCTCTTGTGCTATACACTACTGATGGAACATTAGGATGCAGTTGTAATTACTATGAGAGGCTTCTTAAGTATGGTGGCCAAGAGAGACTTTGGGAGGAGCTGACATTCAAGACTGCTTATAGTATTGAGGCTACTAGAAGATGCTCCTGAACTGAAAAATATGCTCCATCCCATCTTCAAACCATGTAAATCCACCTATAGGTCAAAGACAGGACTTGTATATTGAATGTTGCTTCAGGTACGCCAACTGCAGGTCCTCATATAATAGTGGCATTAAAAACAATCTAATATGCCTCACAGAACTTGAATATTTTCTGTGGAATTTCTGTTCCAGTGCATTCAAATGAAAAATGGCACCCACTGAAAAAGCTGCACTCTGACATTTCATGAGACAGTATACTTCATAGCACAAATAACCTGAAAAAATATGCCTGAAAATGCATTTGACATTATCATTAACACTGTCAGCCTCCTGAGATGAGAAAGAAACAGTTTTCCTATATAGCCTTTTTGGTTGCCCACAGCCAAATACAAACCTGTCTTCAGCTTCCTGGCAACTGTTCATCCTCAGGATATCTGTCTGACATTTATCTTTAAGGTCATAAAAAGGTATATTTAATTTAGTAATGAAGTGCCCAGAAATCAGCTTACTTCACAGCATTTTGAGGAGAGACTATAAGATTTCGTTTCATTTTTCTGAGAGAGGTTTAAAAGAAATAAGCATACAGATTGTGAAGGAGGAAGAGTAGTGAAATGAAGAAGGTCCTGGAAGATGGTAAAGGGATGTTCTGGCTCTTGCCTCACCATTGACTAACAGTGGGGCCATGGAGAAGAACATTTTACCTCAGGGACTCAGTTTCCTCACCTAAAAATGGAGTAGGAGGGCTTCCCTGGTGGTCCAGTGGGTAAGGACACTGCCTTGCAGTGTAAGGGGCGCCAGTTCATTCCCTGGCCTGGGAAGATCCCACGTGCCATGGAGAGGCTGGACCAATGTGTCCAACTACTAAGCCAGAGCTCTGGAGCACATGCTCCAGTAGCCAGTGCTCTGCAACGAGAGAGGCCACTGTGATGGGAGGCCCACACAGGCCAAAGAGCAAAGATAAATATATGAAAGACCAATAGAAATGGCCAAAAAAAAAAAAAAATTGGAACTGTAATGGTAAATTAAACATCTGTTGTTTCTGTTTGTCCAAGATTCATTGTTCCTTCTTCTTGAACTTGTTTCTTTCCTTTTTTTTTTTTTTTTTTGCCTCTAAGTCATACTTTATTTTTTATCTATCTTTTTTATTCTTTGGTATGTGTGGGCCTCCCATCACAGTGGCCCCTCTCGCTGCAGAGCACCTCCTCTGGGCATATGTGCTCCAGAGCTCTGGCTCCATAGTTGGACACACTGGCTCATTCACTCCTCTGCATATGGGATCTTCGTGGACCAGGGAATAAACTTGTGCCCCTTGCACTGCAAGGTGGAGTCTTTACTCACTGGAGCACCAGGGAAGGCTCTCGAACTTTTTTCCTGATGGACTATCCCACTCTTGTTGTCAGAGCTGGGCCTGGACTAGAGGTGCTCAGCTTTCTCTGGAGTGGGGGAGGGGATGATGAGCCAAGGTAAACAACTGAACTCTACTCCCAGGAACTTGAATCTTGAAGGGAGTGATCCTGAGGCAGAAAATTCGTGGTGTTGCTTCATAGCTAAAGAAGAGAGAGCAGTGATTAATGTTGGTCTTTCAATTTTCAGAACTACCCTTGTTCCCTTCCTTTCAGAAGTCTGGCTTTTCTCCTTTTGGTACATCCCCTATTGTTTCAAGTAAATTCTTCTCTTTGTTTCTGTCTCTGTTCCTTTCCCCCTCTCTCATTTTTTCATTAATTTAATCAGAGTGCATTTCTGTGACCCCAAATCCCTAACTAATATAAATAATCATAAGACATTCATTTGCTAAAGGACTAAGACCTAAAAAAGAAAAACAAAACCCTCAACACCTACCAGTATCCTCTGGCAGGAGATAACTTTAAATCAAATTTTATGTTTACTGTCAATGACTTTGGTCCAGCATGGTCTCCTGTGATTCCCTATCAGAGCATGATAGAAAGTGATCTACACAATACTGCTGAATGTCATTCCACAGACTTTGTCTTTCCTCTGGGTGTAGGAGCCAACCCAGGAAGTCTTATAGCAGTGATTCAAGGAACAAAACAGAAAGTTGCATTATAGAGCTTTGCTTTGGGTATGCATTGGCATATTAATGTGCTGGGAATGGATTACAACTGTCCCACAAAATATTTGTCTCTGCAGGTTGTTTCTGGTTGTGAGCATCCTGGTCGGGGTGGTGCATTCTATGACAGAACGCCCAGACACCTGCTAGTGAGAAAAACTAGAGGAATCATGTTAGTGCTTGCTGTTCCATCCCAGTGCACTGAACAGAGTCTAGAAAGAACTCCACGAACTGGAAGCTCACTAGGCAGAGCGTGGAACCACTCAACATACACCTGGACAGTCAGCTGCAGAGCATGTTACTGTCACAGCCCCAGGTATGGTGTGGCATGTTGGGGGTGATGAAAGAATGGAAAAATCCAAAAGTCTCCTTATGGGTACACCTGGTATCCCTGTCTTAGCTCTGTTAACCCTGTTCATGTTTTTTATGAGGTGTCCAGCTAACTGTGTAACAACTGCCCACATATATATGCACATTCTGCAAATAAGAGCATCATTTTTTTTTTGTTTTGAAACATTTGATCTAAAGCTATATAATTGGATTTAAAAACAACCAAGTTACCATAAAAATGTAAAGGTTACTTTTATCAATGAAAGCAGAGCTTTGGATTTTTTTAATGCAATTTCAACGGTTGCTATATTTTCAATGATTACAAGGCAACTGTCTTAGATTTTTATTAGCTACTTGTATGAAGTGAAAACTATCAAGGGAAGGAACTCAAAATTTAAAATTTTGATTGGAAAAGATAGATAGTCTTTCCTTGTGCAAAACCATCTTCATGAAAATAAGCTTGAGTTTCTCTTTAAAAGTTGAGTAAGTCTTATTTGAAAGTTTTATATTTGAAGTATTTCCCTAAACCTTGATTTTGTCTTCACGAAGTTATTTTTCCTGTCAAGTTTTATATAGATGCCCCCAATTCCCATTTATTTGACCCTGGTGTGCTGTAGCAATACACACTTTCATGTGTAAAAATGTTGAGAAATACATGAACATAAGTTGGCTCTTCCTTTGCTTTCATTGTTACACATTGCAAATAGAGTATTGCTACTCTCTTCCTGGTGAGTAACAAGTAGCAACTAATTCAAGTATAAGATAGATCCAGCCAGGCAGGCTAATAAACTTATCATCATCCTATCACCATCTTGGATGTACTCATGCCTTTTACTCCTAATGCCTCCAAATCCTTTTGAACTTCTAATGAAATTTTGCTCTTTCATATTTGTCTTTTCGCTGTTTCCATTGTCAATTATTATCTGGTTTCCTGCAAAAAGTGGTTGTGTCCTTCAAGCTCTTCTGCCATACAACACCCTTCTGGATAAATGACCCACTAGACTATCCTTGTCTCAGCCGAACAGCCTTGTTTCCTGCTCTACAGGCTGTGTCCTTGCCTCTGATGAGTTTGTTTGACGCATACTTGGACCATGTTCCATCTGTCTCAGTGCCTCTTCCTATGCTGTTAGTCTCCCCTGAAGTGCATTGACTTCTCTTCTTTCTGATTTTTTTTTTTGAACTAAAACATACATAGCATCTTTTATTTGTTGTACTCTCTCTTGTTCTGTGATTAATAAAATTCCTTTCTGAATTTTATTCGTGCTGCTCCAAAATACTGTGACCTCTCTCTGAACACCAGTAGCACTTTTGCAGAGTATGCTCTGACTCTTTATTATACACTGTTTTGTTTTATTTGATACATTCTAATCTTGTGCTCCCAACTGTAGGAGTAAACTAGGGTAGAGACACCTGTCATTTTTCTTCTATCCATCTCCGTCCCTTCCACCTCTGCTCTCCCCATTTTTTTCAATGCTTCATTATCTCTGACTTTAGAATAGGCTCCAGGCCTATTTCCCTCAGTTCATCTTCTTATTTTCTAATTAGTTCTTTAATATTGAACCAGAATAATTTTCCTAAAGCATACTTTTTATTATGCTATTCATTTACTCAAAAATATTCCATGGTTTTCGAGTGTCTACCCTGACATTTAAGGGCTTTCTTGGTTTGTCCTCCACCAATCTGTCTCATCTCCCATTCTCCCCTATGCAACTCCCACACTCAAGATACCTCGACTGACATGGTCCTGTATAAACTATAATCCTCAATAAAGCCTTTTATATGTGCTTCTTTCTCCCACCTTTAAAATTTGCAGGCAAAAAGCAACTTTCTTATGAACGTTCCTCAATCTTTTCCATGTCTATGACTCTTTAAGACATTCCTTTGTAGGCCATTGTTTGTAGATCATAGTATATTCTGCATTGATTGTCTTATTTTTCCTCAAAGATATTTTATTTTCTTTTTCTCTTGAACATTCAGTATAGTACTTACAAAAGTTCAGTGAATATTTATTGAATGAATGAATTCCATAATTTGTACTTTCCCCTGCAGTGGTTAGCATAGCTCTAGAGCAGCAGAGATTCTGAATACATGCTTATTTAATTTAGGGTTTTATGAGTTATGATTCTGTAAGAATAAGCACGCTTGCCATTCACTTTCCTCTCTCTCACGCTTTGAGAACACTGACAGTCCTCACGGGGTTTTGCTGGTGTCCTTGCCTCTGATGAGTTTGTTTGACGCATACTTGGACCATGTTCCATCTGTCTCAGTGCCTCTTCCTATGCTGTTAGTCTCCCCTGAAGTGCATTGACTTCTCTTCTTTCTGATTTTTTTTTTTGAACTAAAACATACATAGCATCTTTTATTTGTTGTACTCTCTCTTGTTCTGTGATTAATAAAATTCCTTTCTGAATTTTATTCGTGCTGCTCCAAAATACTGTGACCTCTCTCTGAACACCAGTAGCACTTTTGCAGAGTATGCTCTGACTCTTTATTATACACTGTTTTGTTTTATTTGATACATTCTAATCTTGTGCTCCCAACTGTAGGAGTAAACTAGGGTAGAGACACCTGTCATTTTTCTTCTATCCATCTCCGTCCCTTCCACCTCTGCTCTCCCCATTTTTTTCAATGCTTCATTATCTCTGACTTTAGAATAGGCTCCAGGCCTATTTCCCTCAGTTCATCTTCTTATTTTCTAATTAGTTCTTTAATATTGAACCAGAATAATTTTCCTAAAGCATACTTTTTATTATGCTATTCATTTACTCAAAAATATTCCATGGTTTTCGAGTGTCTACCCTGACATTTAAGGGCTTTCTTGGTTTGTCCTCCACCAATCTGTCTCATCTCCCATTCTCCCCTATGCAACTCCCACACTCAAGATACCTCGACTGACATGGTCCTGTATAAACTATAATCCTCAATAAAGCCTTTTATATGTGCTTCTTTCTCCCACCTTTAAAATTTGCAGGCAAAAAGCAACTTTCTTATGAACGTTCCTCAATCTTTTCCATGTCTATGACTCTTTAAGACATTCCTTTGTAGGCCATTGTTTGTAGATCATAGTATATTCTGCATTGATTGTCTTATTTTTCCTCAAAGATATTTTATTTTCTTTTTCTCTTGAACATTCAGTATAGTACTTACAAAAGTTCAGTGAATATTTATTGAATGAATGAATTCCATAATTTGTACTTTCCCCTGCAGTGGTTAGCATAGCTCTAGAGCAGCAGAGATTCTGAATACATGCTTATTTAATTTAGGGTTTTATGAGTTATGATTCTGTAAGAATAAGCACGCTTGCCATTCACTTTCCTCTCTCTCACGCTTTGAGAACACTGACAGTCCTCACAAGAAGTGTGAAAGGAGTCTGACATACAAAAATGAAAACATTTTAATTAGTCCAGAGTGACTCTTATTCTTTCAGTCCTTCAATAATTATTCACTAATTGCACATAGATTGTATAAGAATTAATTCAACCAGAGGCTGAAGAGCCTCTGCCTGTGGCTGGTAAAAATGGACTCCATTCAGCAGATTTTCGTCCTCTTCTCTGCCCAGTGTCTAGCCAACCAACAGTGATCTCTCTTAAACATTACAGATCTAATTCCCCGAAATTCTACTGAAGTCTCTTAGGGAGATCTTTAGGCTTATCTTTGGGCTGTACCAGTTCCAAACACCTTCCATATGCTAGCTGATCTCTTCTTTCTCTATGCACCTGTTCAGTTATGTGGCTTTTGCACAGATCCTTTTGCCTATCTTGGTCTCCTTAGCTGTTGAACTCCTCTGTGGGCCAGGACTTTTTTTGTTTGTCATGCTAAGTTGCATTTCTCTTTATGCCCTCTTAGCTTGACTGTCATAAAGATACCCATTATGTTTCCTTTTATTGAGGCATAATCAACATGTAATATTACATTGGCTTTAGATGTATAACTTAATGATTTGATATTTGTATATATTGTGAAGGATCACCACAATAAGTCTAGTTGACATTTGTACCCATGCATAGTTGCAAGGTGTTTTTCTTATAATGAGTGCTTTTCTGATCTAATTTCTTAGCAACTTTCAGTTATGCCATATTTCAAATATACAATAATATATGTTAACTATAGTTTTCATGCTATGTTTTATGACCAATGATAAGAAAACTCAGGGCAGGAGACCAATATTTTGAATTATTGTTTCTTATTTTTCCTCAAAGATATTTTATTTTCTTTTTCTCTTGAACATTCAGTATAGTACTTACAAAAGTTCAGTGAATATTTATTGAATGAATGAATTCCATAATTTGTACTTTCCCCTGCAGTGGTTAGCATAGCTCTAGAGCAGCAGAGATTCTGAATACATGCTTATTTAATTTAGGGTTTTATGAGTTATGATTCTGTAAGAATAAGCACGCTTGCCATTCACTTTCCTCTCTCTCACGCTTTGAGAACACTGACAGTCCTCACAAGAAGTGTGAAAGGAGTCTGACATACAAAAATGAAAACATTTTAATTAGTCCAGAGTGACTCTTATTCTTTCAGTCCTTCAATAATTATTCACTAATTGCACATAGATTGTATAAGAATTAATTCAACCAGAGGCTGAAGAGCCTCTGCCTGTGGCTGGTAAAAATGGACTCCATTCAGCAGATTTTCGTCCTCTTCTCTGCCCAGTGTCTAGCCAACCAACAGTGATCTCTCTTAAACATTACAGATCTAATTCCCCGAAATTCTACTGAAGTCTCTTAGGGAGATCTTTAGGCTTATCTTTGGGCTGTACCAGTTCCAAACACCTTCCATATGCTAGCTGATCTCTTCTTTCTCTATGCACCTGTTCAGTTATGTGGCTTTTGCACAGATCCTTTTGCCTATCTTGGTCTCCTTAGCTGTTGAACTCCTCTGTGGGCCAGGACTTTTTTTGTTTGTCATGCTAAGTTGCATTTCTCTTTATGCCCTCTTAGCTTGACTGTCATAAAGATACCCATTATGTTTCCTTTTATTGAGGCATAATCAACATGTAATATTACATTGGCTTTAGATGTATAACTTAATGATTTGATATTTGTATATATTGTGAAGGATCACCACAATAAGTCTAGTTGACATTTGTACCCATGCATAGTTGCAAGGTGTTTTTCTTATAATGAGTGCTTTTCTGATCTAATTTCTTAGCAACTTTCAGTTATGCCATATTTCAAATATACAATAATATATGTTAACTATAGTTTTCATGCTATGTTTTATGACCAATGATAAGAAAACTCAGGGCAGGAGACCAAATGATTTTACAAGGAATTATTGAAAAGAAAAAAATCTTCCCAGACATGGAAAGCAATGTCAAATGATGTAGAGAATGGTTCTGAACCTTTGATGCTACTCACACCACATTTGTTGTCACAGTGTGTGCTCAAAGTACTTATGAAAACATCTAAAGCAAGATCGCTCTTAAAATTAAGATATTATCTCCTAACTTAAAATGGAATTATACATTTTTTTCTTTTTGGGTGGGGGAAGGGCAGGTTGGCAAGGGATGGGGGTGGGAGTGCCATTCCTGTTGGTCTTTCATTTATATGTTTTCATCCGTCTTTGTTCTTTGGCCCATGTGGGCCTCCCATCGCAGTGGCCTCTGCTGTTACAGAGCACCGGCTCTGGGTGCATGCACTCCAGAGCTCTGGCTTGGTAGTTGGACACATTGTTCCAGCCTCTCCATGGCACGTGGGATCTTCCCAGGCCAGGAATCGAACCAGGGCCCCTTACACTGTAAGGTGGTGTCCTTACCCACTGGACCACCAGGGAAGCCCTGGAATCATATTTTGTTTTAACTTCATAGTAATATATAAACTACATGAAAATTGTATATTTAAAACAGCTTTTATACCTTTGATGAATTTTACACCGTTTATAAATGTTTCTTCACTGATATTTGAAAAATAACCATATTCATGCTGGACTTTATTTTGATGTGCCAGTTAATACAAACTTGATTTCATCTAAGTGTGGAGTTACAAATGAGAGAGGATGTCTTCTGTCTTGGAGATGTGTAGATGGCGTTCATTCAAACTCTAAAATTCTCACATTCATTGACTCAATTTTACATGGACTTATATGTTACTGATTTGTAATCTAGTGAAATATTATCTCATCCAGTTTTTATGTTTTATGGATGCTAAGCATTGGAAACATGTGCTACCTTGGTTTAAACCCATTCCTTCTTCTGAGATAGGATATCTTCTCCAAATACAGGTCAATGTGTTATTCCGAGCATTTGCATAACAAAAGCATTCTAACCATATTTCCCAAAGTGGGGCCTTGCTACAGTTTGTGTGAGATTCCGAGTCACTGCGGGAATCTGAGCAGCCATAGGCTAGTTCTTGGTATAGAAAAGGATGGAAAAGAAAATTTTTATCATTTTCCCTGTCTATTCTATCAATGTTGGCACCCCACCCTCTTTAGAGGAAGATTCCATGGTCTCAGAAAAAGAGAACAGATTAGAAGGGGATCAAGTGAGCTTTAAGAAAGTTGAATTTAAAACATAGTGTAGATATAGATGATATAATGATATAAATTAGATATAGATTATAGATCTAAACATAAGCATAGACATAAAGGTTTATGATGTAAATATAGACACAGACTTAGATGATATAGACATAGATATAAATGTAAGGCAGTATTTTTATATTTGTAAAACATCTTTTATTTGGATCAACTTCATATATGTTTACTGTCAATGGGATATAAAAGCTGGAAGAAAATTTAAGCTTTACCTAATTCAATATAAGAATTATTTTTTATTTGACATCACTAACAGATGTTTACTAGCTTCTATCTAATCATTTCTAGCTTCAGGGTTAAAAAATCATATGGTTAATACATTGCAACATAGCATATTTTCCAAAAAACGTACCTCTGAAAAATGAAACATAAATAATGAAAAAATAAAAACATACAACATTAAACATTTTAACAGTGAATCTTTCATTACAGCCAGGGGTGAATATACATTAGTTGAAAAAATGTAATAAATACCTATACTGTATCTCAGGAAATCAAAGAATTCTTCCAACTTGAAAGAAGATAGATATTAAATTTCTCTTCAGCCAAATGCCCTGCCTGGCTCAAGCAATAGATTTTTACAAGCCAAGGAACTAACTGGATGTTCCTTTTCTTTGAAATTTCTGCTTTTTCTACAACTATTCCTGTAGTCCTACTTCATTTAGCGACCACAACTCCCAAAGACCAGCAAGGAGAGACTAAAAGTGGTGCACTGCATGCTGGGAAATTAATTCCCCAAAGGAAAGTACTGTGAGCTGAATCAGAGGACATTTAAAAAGCCTAGATATGAATGCATGCCAAGCACTGCCATTTTTCCTAGATTCCATTACTTTATTAGGAGACAGTCAGATAGTAGGAGTTCAAGAAGTTCCTCTTTAGGACAGCAGATCTTCACAAAATACATGCCTTATAGACACTGAATGTGGTAGATAGCCATGCCCTCATACTGGTTTTCTTTCGAAAAGGAGGAAAAAATTTTCCCTTATTCTATCAATGTTGGCACCCCACCCTCTTTAGAGGAAGATTCCATGGTCTCAGAAAAAGAGAACAGATTAGAAGGGGATCAAGTGAGCTTTAAGAAAGTTGAATTTAAAACATAGTGTAGATATAGATGATATAATGATATAAATTAGATATAGATTATAGATCTAAACATAAGCATAGACATAAAGGTTTATGATGTAAATATAGACACAGACTTAGATGATATAGACATAGATATAAATGTAAGGCAGTATTTTTATATTTGTAAAACATCTTTTATTTGGATCAACTTCATATATGTTTACTGTCAATGGGATATAAAAGCTGGAAGAAAATTTAAGCTTTACCTAATTCAATATAAGAATTATTTTTTATTTGACATCACTAACAGATGTTTACTAGCTTCTATCTAATCATTTCTAGCTTCAGGGTTAAAAAATCATATGGTTAATACATTGCAACATAGCATATTTTCCAAAAAACGTACCTCTGAAAAATGAAACATAAATAATGAAAAAATAAAAACATACAACATTAAACATTTTAACAGTGAATCTTTCATTACAGCCAGGGGTGAATATACATTAGTTGAAAAAATGTAATAAATACCTATACTGTATCTCAGGAAATCAAAGAATTCTTCCAACTTGAAAGAAGATAGATATTAAATTTCTCTTCAGCCAAATGCCCTGCCTGGCTCAAGCAATAGATTTTTACAAGCCAAGGAACTAACTGGATGTTCCTTTTCTTTGAAATTTCTGCTTTTTCTACAACTATTCCTGTAGTCCTACTTCATTTAGCGACCACAACTCCCAAAGACCAGCAAGGAGAGACTAAAAGTGGTGCACTGCATGCTGGGAAATTAATTCCCCAAAGGAAAGTACTGTGAGCTGAATCAGAGGACATTTAAAAAGCCTAGATATGAATGCATGCCAAGCACTGCCATTTTTCCTAGATTCCATTACTTTATTAGGAGACAGTCAGATAGTAGGAGTTCAAGAAGTTCCTCTTTAGGACAGCAGATCTTCACAAAATACATGCCTTATAGACACTGAATGTGGTAGATAGCCATGCCCTCATACTGGTTTTCCATTCATTCATTTACTCAGCAAATATTTACACAAGAACATTCCCCATGTCTAGGCATGGGGAATAGAATAGTAAATTAAAATGACCAAGAACCTGGCCTTTAAAGAGCTACATTCTAATGGAGGGGAACAGAAACATAAAATATGCCTGTGGCTCTATGGTAAAGAATATTGCTGCAATAAGATTATAATTCCTGGTTTGAAAAGATCCCCTGCAAGAGAAAAATGGCAACCCTTTCCAGTATTCTTGCCTGGGAAATCCCATGGACAGAGGAGCTTAGTAGGGGGCTATAGTCCATGGGGTTTCAAGAGAGTCCAGCATGACTTAGTAACTAACTAGCAACAAACAGAAGTGAGTGTCATGAGCGAAAATTAAAGAAAGTTAAGGGGGATAGGCAGGGCTGTGTGAGGAGGAGTCACTATTACATGCATGAAGGCCAGGGAAGGCTAGTCGATAAAGTCAGTTTGTAAACAGACCTAACATGGACTACTGCTCTGTAGGAATATACCCAGCAGTCCATGTTAGCTAATGTGTTGACAGGAGGTCTGAACACCTGCATCTGGCATGCCCTTCCCTGTTACCTGCATGGTCTCTGCCCCACCTTCTTCAGTTTTTTGGAAGAAATAACAGATCATTCATGACAACAAAGATTCAGAGCGCTGCTAATAGCCTTCTCAAGAAGAAAGAGTGTCTAATGTCAGTTTTGTACTTTGAGATAATGATGTCTTTCATAACTCATAAATTATGCTTTTGCAACCAAAAGCATTACTAGATATCAGGGCTAGGAAGTGGTGGATTCTAAGCCACCATTTGGAGGTTTTTGTAAACCTCCAAGGACCAGGATGGTTTCCTTTTCTAAGGTTGCCGTGATGCATAAAGAGTAGAGGATGTTCTTCATAGAATCTCCAGATTCTATTATCCACACAAAGAAAACCAAAACGAAGAGGCTGTGGACAATTTGTCTTAGGTTTGTAGTTTGTCACTCTCTCTCTTCTCTTCCTATTGCACTTGGTATCTATTTCAATAGTATAGACACTGAATGTGGTAGATAGCCATGCCCTCATACTGGTTTTCCATTCATTCATTTACTCAGCAAATATTTAAGAACATTCCCCATGTCTAGGCATGGGGAATAGAATAGTAAATTAAAATGACCAAGAACCTGGCCTTTAAAGAGCTACATTCTAATGGAGGGGAACAGAAACATAAAATATGCCTGTGGCTCTATGGTAAAGAATATTGCTGCAATAAGATTATAATTCCTGGTTTGAAAAGATCCCCTGCAAGAGAAAAATGGCAACCCTTTCCAGTATTCTTGCCTGGGAAATCCCATGGACAGAGGAGCTTAGTAGGGGGCTATAGTCCATGGGGTTTCAAGAGAGTCCAGCATGACTTAGTAACTAACTAGCAACAAACAGAAGTGAGTGTCATGAGCGAAAATTAAAGAAAGTTAAGGGGGATAGGCAGGGCTGTGTGAGGAGGAGTCACTATTACATGCATGAAGGCCAGGGAAGGCTAGTCGATAAAGTCAGTTTGTAAACAGACCTAACATGGACTACTGCTCTGTAGGAATATACCCAGCAGTCCATGTTAGCTAATGTGTTGACAGGAGGTCTGAACACCTGCATCTGGCATGCCCTTCCCTGTTACCTGCATGGTCTCTGCCCCACCTTCTTCAGTTTTTTGGAAGAAATAACAGATCATTCATGACAACAAAGATTCAGAGCGCTGCTAATAGCCTTCTCAAGAAGAAAGAGTGTCTAATGTCAGTTTTGTACTTTGAGATAATGATGTCTTTCATAACTCATAAATTATGCTTTTGCAACCAAAAGCATTACTAGATATCAGGGCTAGGAAGTGGTGGATTCTAAGCCACCATTTGGAGGTTTTTGTAAACCTCCAAGGACCAGGATGGTTTCCTTTTCTAAGGTTGCCGTGATGCATAAAGAGTAGAGGATGTTCTTCATAGAATCTCCAGATTCTATTATCCACACAAAGAAAACCAAAACGAAGAGGCTGTGGACAATTTGTCTTAGGTTTGTAGTTTGTCACTCTCTCTCTTCTCTTCCTATTGCACTTGGTATCTATTTCATAGTTTATTCCAGCATATATTTCATTGTTGTACACTTGTTTATATGCATAGTGTTACTTCTCATTAGATTATAGATTGCTTGAGGACATACATACATATGAGTCATCTTTTTTCTCCTCAGTCTAATATAAATAATTACTAGATAAATGATTCAGTATGGTAAAAAATGCAGATATTTGTTAAGTTTGTATTTCCTTGTCTGTGTGTTCTTTTCCTCAAATATTTCTGAGTCTGAAACATGCAAGAGAATATAATTTTACATCAATAGCCAAAACAGCTTCAAAACAGTTGTGCCCACTTATTTAGGGCATGCTTGTGAATGGCCTTTCATTTGGATTAAGTAGTCATTCTTTTAATAGAAAATGGCATTGGAATCATAACCATACATCTGGCCAGACACAGATAGTCCATTGTTTTTGGTAAGTCCAAATAAAGAGCTTTTCAAGCTGTTTGCCAGACACACTGGAGGCAAAGTGTTTGAACTCAGTTTTTGCAACAGGAGGTACGTGATAAAGAAAATGAACCCCAAATTTTAATGATTTCTTTTCTAGGTATCTTAGATTCTTTATTCACAAACAAATGTTAAATAAATCTTTGATACATAAAGATAAGCAAAGCCAGGAAAACATACACAAAATCCACTACACTGTGATAATTATTAGTGTATTAGTGTATATATTCTGTATATTTTATTGCACATTGGAACCGTCAAATTTGGCTTTCTCATAAAAAGCTATAATTCTGATTATTTATTTCTTAGGATTAACTCCTAACAAATGAGAGAAATTTGATTATTCAGTGCACTGAAAACCCAATGCACGGTTCTTGTAAAATTTGATGTGGCCACAAGATTTGATGAACAAATACCACCTAACGATACTAAGCCTTCTGAAGTCATGGTGGTGACTGGAGTCATAAGTCAACAGCTGTTTTTAATAAGCCAAGATTCTGTGATTTTAGTAAACACAGCCCATTCATGCTGATATAACAAAAGGGGCTCAATGGACACAGCAGGCTACAACTTCCATACCAAGTCCAGCTGAAACAGGGTTAGAATATCAGAAAATGAAGCATATCATTATGTATTATCTTCTTGGCACTGGTGGATGGAATCAATTTTGCTCTCTTTATTTTGATTTTTATTGTGAACTCCATGCCAAAACTATTCTGCAAAGACAGATAGGATTCATATGGCCTCAGGGCTCCAGTGCATGAGATTTTAACTTAAATGTGGAAGGCCGGACATAGGGAGTTGGCACTGTGTTGTGAGTCCAAATTCTGTTCTACCTTATCCATCTTGGACCTTACCCAGAGTCAAGAAGGGGCTTTAGGGCTTCTCCTGGTGGTCCAGTGGGTAAGGACACCGCCTTGCAGTGCAAGGGGTGCCAGTTCGAGCCCTGGCCTGGGAAGATCCCACGTGCCGCGGAGGGGCTGGACCGATGTGTCCAATCACCAAGCTGGAGCTCTGGAGCGCATGCGCCCAGAGCGGGCGCTCTGCAGCGACAGACGCCACCGTGATGGGAGGCCCACAGGAGCCAAGGAACAAAGACGGATGAAAATAGAGAAATGAAAGACCAATAGAAGTGGCCCGCCTGCTCCCCTCCCTCCCCAACCCCAACCCCCCCCAAAAAAAAAAAAAAAATAAATCTTAAAAAAAAAAAGAAGGGGCTTTGGAAAGGTTGGCCTCTTAGGCTCTTGTTCGGAGGTTCTTAACATTCATCACTGGTGAGCTCATGTTGATTTTTTAAATTTTATAATGTCTAGTGATGTTTTATATATAAACCCAGAGTTTCATGTATTAGTCATCTTGGGCTGCCGTAACAGAGACCACAGACTGGCCAGCTTGAGCAACTGACAGTTCTCTTTGTGTGATTCTGGAGGTTTAAAGTCCAAGACTGAGGTCTAACAGATGTGATTCTGGTAAGTCTCCCTCCTAGCTTGTAGACAGATCACCTTTTAGTGTCCTCACATGGCAAGGAAGGGGAAGAGAATTCTCTGATATCTCTTCTTATAAGAATACAAATCCTAGAGGATCAGGGCCCTATCCTTATGAACTCATTTAACCTTATTGCAAATATCACAATGGCGGCTTAGGCTTCAATGTACAGATTTTGGATTCAGCAAAAGGGTTAGAATATCAGAAAATGAAGCATATCATTATGTATTATCTTCTTGGCACTGGTGGATGGAATCAATTTTGCTCTCTTTATTTTGATTTTTATTGTGAACTCCATGCCAAAACTATTCTGCAAAGACAGATAGGATTCATATGGCCTCAGGGCTCCAGTGCATGAGATTTTAACTTAAATGTGGAAGGCCGGACATAGGGAGTTGGCACTGTGTTGTGAGTCCAAATTCTGTTCTACCTTATCCATCTTGGACCTTACCCAGAGTCAAGAAGGGGCTTTAGGGCTTCTCCTGGTGGTCCAGTGGGTAAGGACACCGCCTTGCAGTGCAAGGGGTGCCAGTTCGAGCCCTGGCCTGGGAAGATCCCACGTGCCGCGGAGGGGCTGGACCGATGTGTCCAATCACCGAGCTGGAGCTCTGGAGCGCATGCGCCCAGAGCGGGCGCTCTGCAGCGACAGACGCCACCGTGATGGGAGGCCCACAGGAGCCAAGGAACAAAGACGGATGAAAATAGAGAAATGAAAGAGCAATAGAAGTGGCCCGCCTGCTCCCCTCCCTCCCCAACCCGACCCCCGCCCAAAATAAATAAATAAATAAATCTTAAAAAAAAAAAAAGAAGGGGCTTTGGAAAGGTTGACCTCTTAGGCTCTTGTTCGGAGGTTCTTAACATTCATCACTGGTGAGCTCATGTTGATTTTTAATTTCATAATGTCTAGTGATGTTTTATATATAAACCCAGAGTTTCATGTATTAGTCATCTTGGGCTGCCGTAACAGAGACCACAGACTGGCCAGCTTGAGCAACTGACAGTTCTCTTTGTGTGATTCTGGAGGTTTAAAGTCCAAGACTGAGGTCTAACAGATGTGATTCTGGTAAGTCTCCCTCCTAGCTTGTAGACAGATCACCTTTTAGTGTCCTCACATGGCAAGGAAGGGGAAGAGAATTCTCTGATATCTCTTCTTATAAGAATACAAATCCTAGAGGATCAGGGCCCTATCCTTATGAACTCATTTAACCTTAATTATTTCCTTATTGCAAATATCACAATGGCGGCTTAGGCTTCAATGTACAGATTTTGGATTCAGCATATAAATGCTTCAGTGTGAAGCATTTGGGTTCCACCACAAAGGGATTTACCAACATCAAAAAAAGGAGGGCCAGAAAGGTATCCCTTTGTGGGCCAAGGGACAGAATTAAGTCAATGCAATTATTACAATCACTGATAGACTGTTAAGGAATATAAGTGGATTGTACTTTGTACAGTCTCAGTAGAAATCAAGTTTGCTTAGATTTCCCAAAGGAAACTTGATTGCTTTGGGGGAGAACAGAAGTGGAAGAATAAAAGAAAAATAATTTACTTTCTAAAAGGTTAAAATTTTAGTGACAAGTTTAGAAGTCTGTGAGTGAGCAGGCTATATAGTCATGAAAGTCAAAAGAAGATGAACTCAAATAGAACAGTTCTCAAAGATGAGGCTTAATGAAAGGATAAATGGTGTTCATCAATAAATCAGAAAAAATGACTAGAACCAAGTATGCCCTAATTAAGGAAAAACAGGCAGCATTTTAGAGAGACTTTTAAGAGGAGCCAGATACAGGACATTACTGGAGGATGTAGAATCAGTAATAAGAGAGATTGAAGAATTGCCTCTCTTTATTGGAAAACATAACAGATAAATTTCACATTAGAAAAATATATTGAATGAATTTTCAGTATAACTATAACATGATTTGGAATTAATTTTATTATTTTTTTGCCCTATTATAATTTCTTAAATATGCTTTTATTTTTTCTCAAAAGGATATAGAACTTTTGCATTTAGCGCCTAGATTTATGAAGATGGAAGATGAGCAGCCCTCAGTAAATTCCTTATGTCAAATCCTTTCATTTTTATTTCCATTGATGAAAAGCTACTTTCCAGAGGAATAGTTACAGTTCTGATACAATTTTCTACTCCTTTGAGTGAGAAAAAATCTGACACCTCTGACAAGGCAAAGAAGAAAATACAAGAGAAAATATTTTTCTCTCTTTCTCTCTGTCTCTTTTGGATCTTGTAAACTCACAGGGATAAACTGTATCCCTGGTTATGCAGCTTCCTTGTCTGTGAGTGATTGTGCATGAGGGAAGGGAGGGAAGAATGCAGAAATGGGAAAGCCATTATGTCCACATGTCTGCATTCTCTGATTCCAGTTTCATTAGCAATAAAGCTAGTATTTTATTTTTCAGTTGATTCTGAGAGGGGAACTGAGCTATAGCCAACCAACATACTCAAAAGTCACAAAGTTCAAAAGCACTCAGAATGAAAAGCAGCAGCTCTCAACTCCACCCTCATTCTCTTTGTGGGCCAAGGACAGAATTAAGTCAATGCAATTATTACAATCACTGATAGACTGTTAAGGAATATAAGTGGATTGTACTTTGTACAGTCTCAGTAGAAATCAAGTTTGCTTAGATTTCCCAAAGGAAACTTGATTGCTTTGGGGGAGAACAGAAGTGGAAGAATAAAAGAAAAATAATTTACTTTCTAAAAGGTTAAAATTTTAGTGACAAGTTTAGAAGTCTGTGAGTGAGCAGGCTATATAGTCATGAAAGTCAAAAGAAGATGAACTCAAATAGAACAGTTCTCAAAGATGAGGCTTAATGAAAGGATAAATGGTGTTCATCAATAAATCAGAAAAAATGACTAGAACCAAGTATGCCCTAATTAAGGAAAAACAGGCAGCATTTTAGAGAGACTTTTAAGAGGAGCCAGATACAGGACATTACTGGAGGATGTAGAATCAGTAATAAGAGAGATTGAAGAATTGCCTCTCTTTATTGGAAAACATAACAGATAAATTTCACATTAGAAAAATATATTGAATGAATTTTCAGTATAACTATAACATGATTTGGAATTAATTTTATTATTTTTTTG
The DNA here is from genome assembly GCA_022376925.1 of Tragulus kanchil. Classification (NCBI taxonomy): domain Eukaryota; kingdom Metazoa; phylum Chordata; class Mammalia; order Artiodactyla; family Tragulidae; genus Tragulus; species Tragulus kanchil. The sequence goes on from JAIOJX010000024.1 coordinate 151,921,313, forward strand.
CCCTATTATAATTTCTTAAATATGCTTTTATTTTTTCTCAAAAGGATATAGAACTTTTGCATTTAGCGCCTAGATTTATGAAGATGGAAGATGAGCAGCCCTCAGTAAATTCCTTATGTCAAATCCTTTCATTTTTATTTCCATTGATGAAAAGCTACTTTCCAGAGGAATAGTTACAGTTCTGATACAATTTTCTACTCCTTTGAGTGAGAAAAAATCTGACACCTCTGACAAGGCAAAGAAGAAAATACAAGAGAAAATATTTTTCTCTCTTTCTCTCTGTCTCTTTTGGATCTTGTAAACTCACAGGGATAAACTGTATCCCTGGTTATGCAGCTTCCTTGTCTGTGAGTGATTGTGCATGAGGGAAGGGAGGGAAGAATGCAGAAATGGGAAAGCCATTATGTCCACATGTCTGCATTCTCTGATTCCAGTTTCATTAGCAATAAAGCTAGTATTTTATTTTTCAGTTGATTCTGAGAGGGGAACTGAGCTATAGCCAACCAACATACTCAAAAGTCACAAAGTTCAAAAGCACTCAGAATGAAAAGCAGCAGCTCTCCAACTCCACCCCTCATTTCAACTCTTGAGTTAACCTTCTCAGCTATTTTCAAATCCTTCTGAAGTTTACTGATATAACCTATGTATTAACTTCTTGATTCACCAACTTTGAATAACATTACTGACCCTTGCTCTCTGCTCATTTTATTATTTTTTATGTACATTTCTAGTTCACCTAGTGGTTTGATTTATGTGATGCACTTAAATCTCCATTTCTTTTTAAATTTTGGCCTCTTTTATTTATTTATTTTCATCCATCTTTTTTCTTTGGCCTGTGTGGGCCTCCCATTGCAGTGGCCTCTCTCACTGCAGAGCACCGGCCCTAAGCACATTCACTCCAGAGCGCAGGCTTGTAACTGGACACACTGGTCTAGCTGCTCCACAGCACATGGGATACTCCTCAGCCAGGGATCGAACTTGTGCCCCTGCACTGCAAGGCGGACTCTTCACCCACTGGACAACCAGGGAAACCCAAAGCTCCATTTCTTGAACCATCAACTTAGTTGTTGTTTGTTCAGTTGCCAAGTCGTGTCCAACTCTTTATGACCCCATGGACTGAAGCCTGCCAAGCCACTCTGTCCTCTACTATCTCCCAGAGTTTTCTCAGAATTATGTTTATTGAGTCAGTGATGCTGTTCAACCATCTAATCCTCTAATGCTCTCTTCTTTTGTTTTTAATCTTTCCCAGACTCAGGGTCTGAATGGTTTTTCATCTAGTGCTTTTATTTATAAATGATACACTTAAATCTCCATTTCTTGAGCCATCAACTTTAGACAATATAAAATTGCCATATAATTCTGATTTCATCTTCTGTAGCTCTCTCTCTTCCAAATTCTGTCAGTTCTATTATTATTGCTTTTGTATTATCAGTGTTTACAATATTCACATTTACATTCTTTTTTTACCACTATACCTGAAACATCAGTATTTTGTTTATATCTTGATTGTAAAATTTGAAAAAAGAACCAGGAAATTCAATGTTATAAACACATAAATAATTATTCAGTGAAGAATCAATAATGTGATTGTGTATATAAAGAAGAAAATATTACCTTATACTGCTTTAAATTTGCTAATCAGAGGAAAATATTCCAAAAAGCAATTTCATATTGATTATTTTTTCTCATTCCCCATTATTTATTCAAAATGTGTTCAAAATCTTTATTTTGATTATTGTTTTAAACAATGGTTACTTTTACAGCTGCCAGTTCCCCAGCATTTATTTAGTATTTCATTAGTTGATAGAATTTATTTAATATATTCCATAGGAAAAATATTTTTGTCTTATTAAGAAATTTCAGATCTTAATTGAACATAATATATACATAATCAAATTCATTTCCTTCTTTAAATCATTCTTCTGAGAACTTTCTGACTTTCTGTTATAATATAAAATGACTTCTAATCTAGCTTCAGAACTGTTTTGGGGATTTCTTTTTCTCACATTTCTAGATTATTTATACTATTTCTTGTAGTACATACTCTGTTTTCCAAAAATAATACAGTTCCCATTTTGTTAGAGTATATCCTTGAGTATTTTTTCCAAAACATGTGCTTAAGAGATAAACTTTCTATATAAAATCTTCCAATAGTTTTTTCACCCATATTTGAGTTGTAGTTTGACTGAATTTCAATTTTAATCTTATGGGGAAAGTCAAGATGGCAGAGTAGGAAGAACTCACCTCCTCCCGTGAGCACACCAAAATCACAACCATTTACAGAGCAACTATGGATGAGAACAAAATGAAGACTAGTTGAAAATATTTTCCACAGCAAAAGATATAAAGAAAAAATCACAGTGAGGCAGGTAAAGGGGTGGAAACCTTAAATCTCCATTTCTTGAGCCATCAACTTTAGACAATATAAAATTGCCATATAATTCTGATTTCATCTTCTGTAGCTCTCTCTCTTCCAAATTCTGTCAGTTCTATTATTATTGCTTTTGTATTATCAGTGTTTACAATATTCACATTTACATTCTTTTTTTACCACTATACCTGAAACATCAGTATTTTGTTTATATCTTGATTGTAAAATTTGAAAAAAGAACCAGGAAATTCAATGTTATAAACACATAAATAATTATTCAGTGAAGAATCAATAATGTGATTGTGTATATAAAGAAGAAAATATTACCTTATACTGCTTTAAATTTGCTAATCAGAGGAAAATATTCCAAAAAGCAATTTCATATTGATTATTTTTTCTCATTCCCCATTATTTATTCAAAATGTGTTCAAAATCTTTATTTTGATTATTGTTTTAAACAATGGTTACTTTTACAGCTGCCAGTTCCCCAGCATTTATTTAGTATTTCATTAGTTGATAGAATTTATTTAATATATTCCATAGGAAAAATATTTTTGTCTTATTAAGAAATTTCAGATCTTAATTGAACATAATATATACATAATCAAATTCATTTCCTTCTTTAAATCATTCTTCTGAGAACTTTCTGACTTTCTGTTATAATATAAAATGACTTCTAATCTAGCTTCAGAACTGTTTTGGGGATTTCTTTTTCTCACATTTCTAGATTATTTATACTATTTCTTGTAGTACATACTCTGTTTTCCAAAAATAATACAGTTCCCATTTTGTTAGAGTATATCCTTGAGTATTTTTTTTCCAAAACATGTGCTTAAGAGATAAACTTTCTATATAAAATCTTCCAATAGTTTTTTCACCCATATTTGAGTTGTAGTTTGACTGAATTTCAATTTTAATCTTATGGGGAAAGTCAAGATGGCAGAGTAGGAAGAACTCACCTCCTCCCGTGAGCACACCAAAATCACAACCATTTACAGAGCAACTATGGATGAGAACAAAATGAAGACTAGTTGAAAATATTTTCCACAGCAAAAGATATAAAGAAAAAATCACAGTGAGGCAGGTAAAGGGGTGGAAACCCACAACCTTGGGTGTGCAACACACAAATGGGAGGGTAATCACAACTTCAGAGGTTCTCCCCAAGGAGTGAGGGATCTAAGACCCACACTGAGCTTCCCAGCCTGGAGTCCTAAACCCAGAGGATGAGCCTTCATACATCTGGCTTTGAAGATCAATGGAGCTTGTATATGGTAAAGTCAGAGACCTATGGGAAATAGAAACTCTCCTCTTAAAGAGTACATAATTCAAGACCCAGTGTAGAGAGTAATTTGAGAGGAGCTCAGGTCAGATCCATTGGAAAGACTCCCAGAAAGGCAGGAGGCAACTGGGACCCTCTCTGAGGACCTAGTTGCTGGTAGCATCCATCAGGGGAAGTTCATTCTACATGAGGACATAGGTACTGGCAAGCAGCAGACCACAAGTCAGTTGACAGCAATCTCCCCCTAAACTAAACAGCCAGTCGTGTAGAGACCTAATCCCACCCACAGAGTGAGCCAGAACAAGCTTCCTGCCTGCTTGCCTGCTCAGTTGCTTCAGTTGTCTGACTCTTTGTGACGCTATGGACTGTAGCCTGCCAGGCTCCTCTATCCATGGAATTCTCCAGGCAAGAATAATGCAGTGGGTTGCCATTTCCTTCTCCAGGGGATCTTCCTGATCTGGAGATCAAACCCACATCTCCTGTGTCTCCTGAATTGCAGTCGGACTCTTTACCTGCTGAACCATCAGGGAAACCCTGTATGTATACATATGCGTGTGTGTGTGTGTGTGTGTATCTATCTATCTATCTATAAAATGTTTTGTATAATACAAAGCTTGTGTAATAAAGTAAGGGCTTCTAAGGTGGCTCTAATGGTAAAGGACACAACTCCCAGTGCAGCAAACATGAGAGGTGGCTTCGGTCCCTGTGTTCGGTAGATTCTCTTGGAGGAGGGCATGGCAACTCACTTCAGTAATCTTGCGTGGAGAATCCCATGGACAGAGGAGCCTGGTGGGCCACAGTTCAAAGGGTCCCGAAGAGTCACACACGACTGAAGCAAATTAGCATGCACATCTGCATAACAAAATAAATGTGTCAAAATTTATGGATTATTATTTGAGACAGATCCTCTGAAAGAAGCTTGTTTTTTCACAGTATCCCTCCATGAATCTGTTCTCTACTTCTTGCTTCTCTAAAGTTTTTTTTACTGAAGTTTTCCCTATTGGCTTCCATAGTAAAACAACTATACCTAGAAAGCACTTACATAGAATATTTAAAGGAAGAAAGGGTTCCTTTTTCATTATGAGTTAGTTTATTCTACTTTGTATCATTGATCAAAGACTTGGGAATTGCACATGGCAAACAGATTTGAGACCAATGGGCTGGGTATAATGTATGCAATAAAGAGTAGTACAGTCAATAAATAATACTCATATCTGAACCGAGGGAGTAACTTGAGACTCCTAGGCTTTGAGAGCCTCAAGTTGAAGTTCTGAAAAGATTGTCCACACCAAATTTCACTGACATCACAGTTTGTCCTGAGACTCTCATCCAGGAAGTTGTTTGTAATAGAGTTTGAGTCATTTTGTATACCTACGCTCAGGGGACTCCACCACTGGACTATCACACCAACTGTGCTTTGGATTGGTTTGTTCAGCTGCTGTAATGCAATTGTCCTTCCCTGGATGACTTCCCAGTAATACTAACTCTGCCTATGAATGTAATGATACTACTCTCTTCTACAAGTTTCCAGATATATTTTGCAAAAAAGCTAGACTTAATATTTTTTTTCTATTCTTTCTTTTATTTAATTTTTATTTTACTTTTTACTTTTACAGAGTTTTGTTGTTTACAGATGTGTATGATCCCAGATTAGTCATATGTATACTCCCCCCATCCCACCCCTCCAGGCCATCGCACAGCACCCCTGCAGGATCCCCTTTTCTCACAGCGCAATGACAATAGCTTTTTTTTTTTTCACATATGACAATATAGGTTTTCATGCAACTTCCTTTATGCCTTCTACCCACTGTTTCTTATTCTTTCTATCACAGGGTTAGAACATCTGAGAACACACTTCTCTTCCCCAAGGGAATACCCCCAAGGATTAAGTCAGTGATGGCTTTGCGAAGAGTCACACACGACTGAAGCAAATTAGCATGCACATCTGCATAACAAAATAAATGTGTCAAAATTTATGGATTATTATTTGAGACAGATCCTCTGAAAGAAGCTTGTTTTTTCACAGTATCCCTCCATGAATCTGTTCTCTACTTCTTGCTTCTCTAAAGTTTTTTTTACTGAAGTTTTCCCTATTGGCTTCCATAGTAAAACAACTATACCTAGAAAGCACTTACATAGAATATTTAAAGGAAGAAAGGGTTCCTTTTTCATTATGAGTTAGTTTATTCTACTTTGTATCATTGATCAAAGACTTGGGAATTGCACATGGCAAACAGATTTGAGACCAATGGGCTGGGTATAATGTATGCAATAAAGAGTAGTACAGTCAATAAATAATACTCATATCTGAACCGAGGGAGTAACTTGAGACTCCTAGGCTTTGAGAGCCTCAAGTTGAAGTTCTGAAAAGATTGTCCACACCAAATTTCACTGACATCACAGTTTGTCCTGAGACTCTCATCCAGGAAGTTGTTTGTAATAGAGTTTGAGTCATTTTGTATACCTACGCTCAGGGGACTCCACCACTGGACTATCACACCAACTGTGCTTTGGATTGGTTTGTTCAGCTGCTGTAATGCAATTGTCCTTCCCTGGATGACTTCCCAGTAATACTAACTCTGCCTATGAATGTAATGATACTACTCTCTTCTACAAGTTTCCAGATATATTTTGCAAAAAAGCTAGACTTAATATTTTTTTTCTATTCTTTCTTTTATTTAATTTTTATTTTACTTTTTACTTTTACAGAGTTTTGTTGTTTACAGATGTGTATGATCCCAGATTAGTCATATGTATACTCCCCCCATCCCACCCCTCCAGGCCATCGCACAGCACCCCTGCAGGATCCCCTTTTCTCACAGCGCAATGACAATAGCTTTTTTTTTTTTCACATATGACAATATAGGTTTTCATGCAACTTCCTTTATGCCTTCTACCCACTGTTTCTTATTCTTTCTATCACAGGGTTAGAACATCTGAGAACACACTTCTCTTCCCCAAGGGAATACCCCCAAGGATTAAGTCAGTGATGGCTTTGCAGAGATTAGTTTTAGCGGTAAATTATTTTCCTGATGTCTCACAGATCAACTCATATAAAGACCCTGTGAATTACAGGATGTGTGAAAAGATGAAGATGGCAATTCTGGGATGAAAATGGTATCTTTTATATTTAAATGCTTTATAAAAAGTCTCAGCAATCTCTCAGGTAGTAATTTACAGTAGAAATATAATAATTGATTCATGATTTAAATTATTTCCTGCCTTCACTGCTGCTGTATTTAATACTAAAGGGAAAGATGCTTAAAGTATTTTGCATCAACCATGGCTAAGAATTAATACTGAGGTTAAAAGTTTATCCTTTTGTAGGAAAAGATACTATAGACTAGATTTCTTTAAAACCTAGTTTCAAAGAACACTGCATTATTTACAAATGAATTAAATTAAAAGAAATTATTACTGTTTCACCGATGGTAATGCATTAAAAATAAGAGAAGGCGTCATAGAAGCAGAATAGCATTTTAACAACATCCAAAAGAGTTGCATAAAAGTACAACTTTAGAGAAAGCTTATGGTGCTGTGTGAGAGTTTAATGCAAGAGCATAAACTAATGCATCAACAAGCACACCTACAGCATGAATTCCACTTACCTGTCCCTGTTTTCATGTCAAACTAAAGTTTTCCAAAATGATAATAACTTATCACATAGGGTTTTTAATAACAGAAAATACAAGGTGGGCTTCCCCTGGTGGTCCAGTGGGTAAGGACACCGCCTTGCAGTGCAAGGGGCGCTGGTTCGATCCCTGGCCTGGGAAGATCCCACGTGCCGCGGAGCGGCTGGACCCATGTGTCCAATTACCGAGCCAGAGCTCTGGAGCGCATGCGCCCAGAGCCAGCGCTCTGCAACAATAGACGCCACCGTGATGGGAGGCCCACAGGAGCCAAAGAACAAAGACGGATGAAAACAGAGAAATGAAAGACCAATAGAAGTGGCCCACCCGCCCCCCTCCCTCCCCAACCCGACCCCTGCCCAAAATAAATAAATAAATATCTAAAAAAAAAAAAAGAAAAAGAAAATACAAGGTGGATCCAAATTGACTCAAATTATCATCCTGAGAATCCTGGCTCAACGTCAGTAGCTTAGTTACTATTGTAATGAAAGTTACCAACCGTCACATTTGCCAACAGTGGGTTAATTCCATAATAGGATTGGTTATGATGTCGTTTAAGGGAAATTATGGAGTAGAATCTGTCGGAACAAATACTGAGTAGGAGGAGTAAACGCTTCCTAGCACACTGTGTGTGTCCACGTCCATCTGGTGTTCTGAAATAAGAAAAGCCAGAGAGGTCTACAAAATGTGTTTGATGGCACATTTGAGAAATCGAAAATCAGAAGAAAATGCATGTCCATGTTTTTGTTTTATTAGAATGAGTATTAGAAAAGGACACCCGACTGAACAGGCAATAATTTGATTTTACCTGAAATAGATTTAGAGATGCTTCCTTCTCACTTGATGAAGACAGACATTGTTTCCAGATACGTTTTACTTTTTAATGACAAAAAATTTTTTCAACTCTAAATGATGACACTAAATGTAGCAGGTGACCACTTTTCCATACCATTGTCAAAAGGCAGAGACATGCTTCTCCTGTACATGATTCCAATCCTGATTATTTACTTCTATCAAATTATTTATGTGTATAGTATTCTGATGTTAAAACCCTCAATGCAACAACAAAAATCAGTAGAAAACATCAAATCACAAAGGAAAAATACTTTTATCCCTATTTTCCAAAGATTACCACATTAAACATTTTGATGAGTCATTTCACAATTTCCAAAATAATGTTGCTGTGATTTTTGTTGCTGCATTGAAGATTTTACTTTGTAGGCTAATCTCTGTGACTTTAGTAATAGAGCATGAGTATTTCCCCGTGACTATAAATATTTAGCTATAGCTTTAAAATTAAATTTGATTAACAACTGGTGTTATTTGTAACTAGATTTTATAGTCCCGATACTCATCCAGTTGTTTACAAAAGATCATTTGCTTCTTTTCTGGATGCGATCCTATTGCTTCATCATTGGATTAGAGTAAAGAGATTCAACTTCACAATATCTCCTACAGAGATGTCTGATGACATCATATCTCATGGCACCTGATGCACACCAAGAGGTTCTTTTTCTCCATTGTGCCTATTGACTAACTGATGGGAAGCCCGTGGGCAAAGCCCTTGTCAGATCCTATTTCATGGGACAGACTCTTGGAGGTTGCAATGTACCTAGAAGCAGTAACAAAATTAGTGGTCTAGGGTTTTGCTCATGTCTGGGCTATTAAGGATCAACCAACAGCAACTAGGAATAGATAGAAAAAGATGTGGCCATCTAATAGAGCAGGAGTTTGTGTGGCATATCATGTTTTCACTTCATGTACACTTGACCACTAGGAGTAGTTTTCTCCCAAAAAAGACTGTTACCGAACTAGCTGACAGCATCTGTGCTTTTCATTGCAAAACTTATACCCTGATTTTAGTGACTATTCCTTTCCTCCTTCAGGGCTCAAATTCCAACTGTGGTTTAGCTGCCCCAGACTCTGGCCAGTTGGCCTAGGTCATCTGATGCTTTCATGCTTATAGAAGTAAGGCATGAAATATACTGTCTTGCCCAAACACTTTTTTAAGTTTCAGATCAATCGTCATCTTTATCAGTCTTTCTAATTTTCCACCTCATTCCTCAGTCCCGTGAGATCTTTTACTTCTCATTTCAACTACAGTCTCTGGCTCACAGTAGGATACCAGTAAATGTTTGTGGAACTATGATTAAATGAATGAAAGTGTGACATTTTAAAAATTGAATTTCCAGTGCTCTGAGAAGCAGACTTTTTGGTTCAAGCTTCTTTCTGAAATCTGTCAAATATAAAGTGCAGTTTGTGCCTTTTTCTAAAATCAGACCTGAGTGGCAAACAGGTTTTGCAATCTCACAAAGTTGGCAAAAGACTTCAGATCAAGTTGCTGGAGGTACATTATTGCTGCTGAAGGCTTAAAAAAATCAACTTCAATTTCACTTTAAAAGAAAATGAAGGAATTAAAATCTAAGGCCATTTTGCTACTGTCTGTTTCATTTTATCTAAGCAGGTTAAACGTTTAAGCTCTTATTCATCTATTAGACAGGAGTTCCCAGAGTTTAAGAACATAGAAATATTCCCAGATTTTCAATTTTCACAAAACAGTGTGATACTTTGGCCACATGATGCAAAAAGCTGACTTATTGGAAAAAGACTCTGATGCTGGGAAAGCCTGAGGGCAGGGGAAAGGGGCAAAAGAGGATGAGATGGTTGGATGGCATCACTGACTCAGCAGATACGAGTTGGAGCCAATTCCAGGAGATAGTGAAGGACAGGGAAGCCTAGTGAAGGACAGGGAAGCCTGGCACACTGCAGCCTATGGGGTTACAAAGAGTCGGACATGCCTGAGTGACTGAACTGACAGTTGCTATGACAGTCCAAGGCTGACCATAAAGAATAAAAAGTGGGTGGAAGGGACATCCCTGGATGCCCAGTGGTTAAGACTCAAAACTTCCCGTCTCAGAGTGCATGAGTTCAATCCCTGGAGAGGAAACTAAGATCCTATATGCGATATTCAGTTCAGTTCAGTCACTCAGTTGTATTCAAGTCTTTGTGACTCCATGGATTACAGCACACCAGGCTTCCCTATCCACTATCATCACCTGGAGCTTGCTCAAACTCATGTCCATTGACTCAGTGATGTGATATGATGGGGCCAAAATAAACAAGAAAAATCGGGCAGAGCCTCAATTTCTGCAAATCTTCACCTTTTCCCCCAAATAGTTGGAATAATCCTCCCACTCATTAGCCTATGAAATCACCCACCTCTATAAAGGCTAATCATGCCATTTTTCAAGGCTGCTCTCTTCTTCTTGAGATGGCCCACACTCTGTCTGTGAAGTGTGTTTCTCTGTAAATAAATCCACTTCTTATCTATCACTGTGTCACTGAATTTTTTCAGCTATGAGACATCAAGAACTTAAGCTTCATTAAGTGCTGAGACCAGGTGTGGCTTCAAGTCCCAATTGGAGTTAAACGGTTTCATCTCTCATGTATGCATTTCATTAAATTTTGTTTGATTTTTTTGGGAATATCTGAATATTTTTCCTTTCATTAAAATGGTGGCCTATTAGAGGCCTAGGGTTTTGATATGGATTATACACACACACACAAACACATTTCATTTGCCCATCTATTAAACAGCAGTTCCAAGAGTTTAAGAACATAGAAATATTCCCAGATTTTCAATTTTCACAAAACAGTGTGATACTTTGGCCACATGATGCAAAAAGCTGACTTATTGGAAAAGACTCTGATGCTGGGAAAGCCTGAGGGCAGGGGAAAGGGGCAAAAGAGGATGAGATGGTTGGATGGCATCACTGACTCAGCAGATACGAGTTGGAGCCAATTCCAGGAGATAGTGAAGGACAGGGAAGCCTAGTGAAGGACAGGGAAGCCTGGCACACTGCAGCCTATGGGGTTACAAAGAGTCGGACATGCCTGAGTGACTGAACTGACAGTTGCTATGACAGTCCAAGGCTGACCATAAAGAATAAAAAGTGGGTGGAAGGGACATCCCTGGATGCCCAGTGGTTAAGACTCAAAACTTCCCGTCTCAGAGTGCATGAGTTCAATCCCTGGAGAGGAAACTAAGATCCTATATGCGATATTCAGTTCAGTTCAGTCACTCAGTTGTATTCAAGTCTTTGTGACTCCATGGATTACAGCACACCAGGCTTCCCTATCCACTATCATCACCTGGAGCTTGCTCAAACTCATGTCCATTGACTCAGTGATGTGATATGATGGGGCCAAAATAAACAAGAAAAATCGGGCAGAGCCTCAATTTCTGCAAATCTTCACCTTTTCCCCCAAATAGTTGGAATAATCCTCCCACTCATTAGCCTATGAAATCACCCACCTCTATAAAGGCTAATCATGCCATTTTTCAAGGCTGCTCTCTTCTTCTTGAGATGGCCCACACTCTGTCTGTGAAGTGTGTTTCTCTGTAAATAAATCCACTTCTTATCTATCACTGTGTCACTGAATTTTTTCAGCTATGAGACATCAAGAACTTAAGCTTCATTAAGTGCTGAGACCAGGTGTGGCTTCAAGTCCCAATTGGAGTTAAACGGTTTCATCTCTCATGTATGCATTTCATTAAATTTTGTTTGATTTTTTTGGGAATATCTGAATATTTTTCCTTTCATTAAAATGGTGGCCTATTAGAGGCCTAGGGTTTTGATATGGATTATACACACACACACAAACACATTTCATTTGGGGCACTCATTTTCCTTAGAAGAGATTTTTAGATCCAAACAAAAGTCTGTATTATCAACTTCTTTTAGAACAGATCTGACAATAATTTGCTTACATTCTTGAATAATAACAATCTTCAGCACCTAACTAGGGAATGACACTTCATACATACATATTATTTTTTCTTTGGTTGGCCACAGTCCCTACCATTGCCTATTATTTATTACTTTCACCAATTTTTTGTTATCTATAAATTTTCTTAGATTTTTCTCCTATAATCCATCTCATGTCAATTTAATTCTTAAACAAGCCAGAAGAATCTAGGTGGGTAGAGGAAAATTCTTCCTTTCTGATGCTATTAATATGAATAAACCATAGTCAAGACTATGTCTTATTTTGTATTAGTTCATCTAGTCCTAGAAAAGGACCTAGAATGTTTGCTGTTTAGCCTCTAAATCATGTCCAATTCTTTTGCAACTCCATGGACTGTATCCTACCAGGTTCCTTGGTCCATGGAAATTCTAAGGCAAGAATACTAGAATACTACAAGAATACAAAAATACTATTTACTTTTCTAGGGGATCTCCTCCACCCTGGGATCAAACCCACATTTACTCTTGGAACCCCCATGAACTGTAGTCAGCCAGGCTCCTCTGTCCATGGGACTTCCCAGGCAAGAATACTGGAGTTGGAATACTCCTCCCACTCATTAGCCTATGAAATCACCCACCTCTATAAAGGCTAATCATGCCATTTTTCAAGGCTGCTCTCTTCTTCTTGAGATGGCCCACACTCTGTCTGTGAAGTGTGTTTCTCTGTAAATAAATCCACTTCTTATCTATCACTGTGTCACTGAATTTTTCAGCTATGAGACATCAAGAACTTAAGCTTCATTAAGTGCTGAGACCAGGTGTGGCTTCAAGTCCCAATTGGAGTTAAACGGTTTCATCTCTCATGTATGCATTTCATTAAATTTTGTTTGATTTTTTTGGGAATATCTGAATATTTTTCCTTTCATTAAAATGGTGGCCTATTAGAGGCCTAGGGTTTTGATATGGATTATACACACACACACAAACACATTTCATTTGGGGCACTCATTTTCCTTAGAAGAGATTTTTAGATCCAAACAAAAGTCTGTATTATCAACTTCTTTTAGAACAGATCTGACAATAATTTGCTTACATTCTTGAATAATAACAATCTTCAGCACCTAACTAGGGAATGACACTTCATACATACATATTATTTTTTCTTTGGTTGGCCACAGTCCCTACCATTGCCTATTATTTATTACTTTCACCAATTTTTTGTTATCTATAAATTTTCTTAGATTTTTCTCCTATAATCCATCTCATGTCAATTTAATTCTTAAACAAGCCAGAAGAATCTAGGTGGGTAGAGGAAAATTCTTCCTTTCTGATGCTATTAATATGAATAAACCATAGTCAAGACTATGTCTTATTTTGTATTAGTTCATCTAGTCCTAGAAAAGGACCTAGAATGTTTGCTGTTTAGCCTCTAAATCATGTCCAATTCTTTTGCAACTCCATGGACTGTATCCTACCAGGTTCCTTGGTCCATGGAAATTCTAAGGCAAGAATACTAGAATACTACAAGAATACAAAAATACTATTTACTTTTCTAGGGGATCTCCTCCACCCTGGGATCAAACCCACATTTACTCTTGGAACCCCCATGAACTGTAGTCAGCCAGGCTCCTCTGTCCATGGGACTTCCCAGGCAAGAATACTGGAGTGGGTTGCCATTTCTTCTTCCAGGGGATCTTCCCAAACCAGGGATCAAACCCAGGTATTATGTACTACGGGCAGATTCTTTACCATCTGAGCTACCAGGGAAGCTCTGATCCACCAAGGAATGAGTTAAATAATTTATTTTCCTTAAAAACTTTGCACCTAATCTATTGTCTCACATAAAAGAATATATCAACTCTGGGGCACCTTTATTTTAAAAATTGCTTTTCCTTTTATTATTTTTTAATAGAAAAAGAAGTTATTCCTGATGTTGCAATATTGCTTTATATTTAAGAGTTATTATTCTAAGAAAATAAATATCATGGCATTCCTTAATAAAAATAACCATTCTATAGTCTTTGTAAAAAAATGGCATCAGTATGAATACAGATCAATCTGTTAACAAAGAATATTTAGTTATCCTTTATATCTGCCTTCTTCCACCCTGGACATTTTTTCAGACTATAACTTGTAACTTGGGGATTTTTAAAACATGAATGAGTATTTATGGATCTAGACAAGACTTCAAGATATAACATGGCAAGAGCTCTAGAGAGGATCTTGAAAATTGTAGGCTAATTATAATCCTAGCAAGGTCTCTTTTGAAGACAAATCCAGAGAGAGTGTCTGAGCAAAGTCACAGGTTAAGTGAATAATGGATACAAAGCTAAAGCAGTGGAGAATGTTTTGTAAACCTTGCAAAAAGTGTCTTGGTAGAAAATTGAAAGAGATAAAGATAGGGAGGTCTCTTCTTAAATACAACTCTCATAGAAAAGAATGTATGGAAAGAAGCAAAAATTGCCAGAATATCCATGTTGATATGGGTTAATCCATTTTCTGTACTGATTATCATTCACTTCGTAAATAAGATCTGCAATTTGGGTGTCAGAAGTAGAAAGAAGCAGACAGGTTAAATCCTGGAATCAGAGACCATAACTTCTACTTGTTCTTAGATCTTATTATTGAACATGGTAGTTTTCAGCAGTACAGTTAATCGTTAACCTGAAAAATTTTAGCAGCCAACATGAATAAGACCTTAGGAACTATCTCAAAAGCTATCACAATGTATGTACAGCTGTTTAGCTGATGACAATACTCCTTTATCATCAGCATTCATGTGAGTGAATATATCTTTTGAAACAAAAAAATCTCATTGCATTGTGAAAAGAGAAGTTTGGTGAAAAAAAAGTTTTTTTCTTTTCTGAATTTCAAATCTGTTCTCCTAACATTAGAGAAGACTATATTCCTTTTTGGATTTCTCAATATGCTTCTATTTTTCATAAACAAATTAAAAACAAACGATGAAAAATGTTTAAGTGTGAAAGACCACAGGAGACATTTTTGATTCAATTAACATCCAAATGATGCAATCACGTGGAATTTTCTGTGTAGTTTTCATGTTGAAGAGTTTACTGGAGCTGATTAGAGAGAATTTTATATAAAACTTGGAGGGCTTTCATAACAATGCATTTATTTTGAATTACACTTTAAGAACATTCTTTTATTCATCAGCATAAGTGAGCAATAATCTCTTTATTGCATCATTGTCTTCACAATTATTTTATCTAAGGTATTGGCTATAAAGAATTTCCCTCCACAGTAACAATGTGTATTTATGGCTTCTTTATTGTTGCGTAGGGAATAAATTTAAAATGAATATTGTTTCTAAAAAGATGTATTTGCTCTAAGGAAATGCAATGAACCAGGCATTTTGAAATTATTTGGAAATACAGGAATGTATGGCTAGAAACAGGTCAGTGGATAAAATCTCTCTTTTTAATAGATTTCAGATGCTGGCAATTCATAAATACATATCAAGCCAAACCCATTATAATTTTGGACCCCAGATGGAAGTTGTTTATGAACAACTAGAGAACATCCAGTTATTTATAGTACAGAAAATCACTAACACTTGAAAAACAAAAAAGCAATTATTGTATCTCCAACAGAGTAATAAGCATGTTAGACAGGAGAATCACAAATTTAGCTTCTTCATTCTTGAATCAAAAGTTGGATCATAGAGATTATAGCTATGTTTGGAAAATTATAGAAAAATATCACTTTCAGAATTATAATACAAAAAAGCAATTAAGCTGCTATCATTTCTCTCCAGAGCAATGAAGTTCTAGTTAGGAAAAGATATAAAAGTCACCAGAGAAATACTAAAATAAAATTAATTAGATAACAAAACGTTCCTCTCTGTTTTTACCTCTTCATGGCAAATATCTTCATATAGCCTCTGTTTATTTTCAATTTTCCATTTTGTTCTGTCACAATTTCCATTTCTTTTTAATATTTTTCATTTTTCCTTATACATTCTTTTTAGTTAACATTGATGTTACACTGTACTTTCCCTCACTTACTTCCTTTTGTTTGTTTGTTTGTTTGTTTGTTTCTATTTTCATTCTTTGTCTTTATAGAAATATACCACAGGAAGTACTGAAGATGGAGGCATTTTTCCTCTGTCCTTCTAAGTTCTTCTGGTTGCTCTGAGAATTAAACTGACATGAGACAGATTAACAGAAACAAATCAAACAAAAATTTAGGAGAGTTCCCTGGTTTTCCAGTGGTTAAGATTTCACCATCCCGTGCAGAGGGTGCTGGGTCAATCCCTGGTTGGGGAGCTAAAATCCCATATGCCTCGTGGCTAAAAAAAGGGAAGACACAAAACAGAAGCAATATTGTAACAAATTCAATAAAGATTTTAAAAATCGTTCACATCAAAAAACACAAATCTTGGATAAAAAGTTTAATAACATGTACACATTGGGAGACCCAGGAAAATTGAGTAACTTGCCAAACAGCCGAAATTTAAGGTGGGGACCTATAATGTTATCTTCAACTACAGAGGAGGATAGGGGCAGTGGTTTGGGTAGGGGAGGAAGATAATTCACACTGAGATGGAAAAGCGAGTGTTTGGTAAATAAATATTTTCTGGGCCCTGCAGAGAGGATGAGACGGAGAATGGGCTCTGATGTCCAGATTCTTTCTGAATTTTCCCTACCAACCAGGTTCACATTCTTTACTTACATCTCTGGTAATAACTCTATTCTTACAAGTCCTTTATTGAAATTCTTTTAGGCAGGTAGCAAGAAAAACTTCCTGGGTCTTCTGTTTCTTAAAAATAACCAGTTTAAATTAATTCTCATGCCATAGATACAGTTTGCAGTGAAAAAATTTTGTAATTTTTTTGGAAGAACTTTTTGTTCAAAAGAAGGAAGGATTTTCTAAATCCGAACACAGCTTTTTTAGTAATGACCCCTCATTTTAAAAGATCTCTCAAGAAGAGAGTGGAGAGCTACTCATCTGTAAAGTTGTAGGGAAATCTTACATCAATAGGAGATCGAATTAAAACCTCTAAATTCGGAGAGGGGGCCAGGATGGCGGAGGAATGAGGGGAAGATTTCACCAGCTCCCCAACAGGATTCTTTTTTTTCCTTATACATTCTTTTTAGTTAACATGTTTGTTTTTTTTTTTTTTTTTTTCTATTTTCATTCTTTGTCTTTATAGAAATATACCACAGGAAGTACTGAAGATGGAGGCATTTTTCCTCTGTCCTTCTAAGTTCTTCTGGTTGCTCTGAGAATTAAACTGACATGAGACAGATTAACAGAAACAAATCAAACAAAAATTTAGGAGAGTTCCCTGGTTTTCCAGTGGTTAAGATTTCACCATCCCGTGCAGAGGGTGCTGGGTCAATCCCTGGTTGGGGAGCTAAAATCCCATATGCCTCGTGGCTAAAAAAAGGGAAGACACAAAACAGAAGCAATATTGTAACAAATTCAATAAAGATTTTAAAAATCGTTCACATCAAAAAACACAAATCTTGGATAAAAAGTTTAATAACATGTACACATTGGGAGACCCAGGAAAATTGAGTAACTTGCCAAACAGCCGAAATTTAAGGTGGGGACCTATAATGTTATCTTCAACTACAGAGGAGGATAGGGGCAGTGGTTTGGGTAGGGGAGGAAGATAATTCACACTGAGATGGAAAAGCGAGTGTTTGGTAAATAAATATTTTCTGGGCCCTGCAGAGAGGATGAGACGGAGAATGGGCTCTGATGTCCAGATTCTTTCTGAATTTTCCCTACCAACCAGGTTCACATTCTTTACTTACATCTCTGGTAATAACTCTATTCTTACAAGTCCTTTATTGAAATTCTTTTAGGCAGGTAGCAAGAAAAACTTCCTGGGTCTTCTGTTTCTTAAAAATAACCAGTTTAAATTAATTCTCATGCCATAGATACAGTTTGCAGTGAAAAAATTTTGTAATTTTTTTGGAAGAACTTTTTGTTCAAAAGAAGGAAGGATTTTCTAAATCCGAACACAGCTTTTTTAGTAATGACCCCTCATTTTAAAAGATCTCTCAAGAAGAGAGTGGAGAGCTACTCATCTGTAAAGTTGTAGGGAAATCTTACATCAATAGGAGATCGAATTAAAACCTCTAAATTCGGAGAGGGGGCCAGGATGGCGGAGGAATGAGGGGAAGATTTCACCAGCTCCCCAACAGGATCACCAGAACTAATCAAGAAATGAAACACCAACAACAAACAAGCTGCTAGACGATAGAAGAACTCATAGGTCCGTGAGGGTCGAAGAGTGAACAGCCAGAACTTTCCCCGAGCTCCTGATCTGAGAATCCTCTATCCTAACCCCCACTCCAGACCGACAGAGAGCGTGCTAGGAAGTGCCCTAAAAGGGGGCCTGAGTGGAGCGTTGGGGGAGAGAAGGCAGCGCTCAGGGCAAAAATTCCAAGAATCCGGCCGGATTGCCCCAGACATTAAGACACTGCGAAGATAAGATACTGGAGTGGGACCCTGCAGAATGCAGTTAGGAAGTTTCCCTTGGAGTGCTGCCTGGGGACCTGGATAGAGCCGAACAGGGAGTGCCTAGTGTGAAAATCGCGCCACTGGGCAGGCGAACATCGCAACTTTCCGCCTGACACCGGCTAAGTGCAAACACTCCTAGTGAGGGGCTTGCTGAACGAAGAGGGGAAGTCGCCCATGGATTGCTGACCAGGGACCGGGCTCGAGCCAGTTGGGCAAGCTCGTGCCGGCCTTTAGGACCTGGATGCATGACTGGCAGTGCACGTGCGCCAGTGGCGGGGAAGCCCGTGCACCCACAGAGCTTCAGCCGCAGCGGAGGAAGCAGGGAGAAGAGCAGGGACTGGAGGTTACCTACCGGCGGGTGCGTGGTAGAGCCGGGGCGACCCCTCCAGCACGGGACTGCGGGTGCCGTGACCACCCGCCCAACAGACTGGGATCAGCTCGCCGCCCGGCCAGCACCTGAGCTCATAGCAAAGCCTTTGTTTTGCTGAAAACAAAAACAGAAATCATAGCAACTGGTGCTGTTAGGGAAAGGCTACATCATCAAGACAACACCATCGAGAGCAGATTGGTTTCCACCAGGCAGATGAAAGGATAAAAACCAGGGACAGTATTTAGCTTTTTTTTTTGTTTATTTGCTGTGGATGGTTTTGTTTATTCGATTGATTCATCGGGTTTGCGGTTTGTTGTTGCTGTTGTTGTTGTCTCTTTTTATTAAGTTTTACGTCCCTTTTTAATTTTTAATCTTTTTTTTTTTGATTTTTAATTTTTTAAAAATTTTAATTCTTGGGAACTTCTAATTTTCTTTCCTCTTTGCCACTGCTTCCTCCCTCTATGTTCTAAATGTAAAACTTTCTCCTATCTACCACTATCCTCTAGATAAATATTTCCTATCTTCCTGTCTCCACTGTTGTCTCCCAGCTGCACTAAAAAATACAACACACTAATCTTTGCTACCTAACCCTATAAAATCCTTCCAAGAAAAATCTATTGCTTCTTGTTACCCATACACTCTCCACCTCCTCACCCCCAACACATGTCTTAGTTAAAAATTGCTTTCATTGTAATAGTTCCAAGCCAGGACCTTGCCCTGAATCTATTTTTCCAGGCACTATTTTAATTAATTCAGAGCTTAACGGACAAGTATCATCTTTGATTGCATCGTTTGCCAGAAAAATTTCCTATGCTTTATCTCTGTAAGACTGGTCAGTTGTGGTTATTGCTGTGTATGTATGTATATCTTACGACTATGTTAAAAAACATCTGCATGCTTTTATGAGTGTCACCCATCAGGGAGGCACCTCTTGTTCCTCAGATGCTAGTATTTGAACTAAAATCGCAGAACACCATAGCAAACCAGACATAGAGCCTACACCCCCTTACCAATCATCAAACCAAAGATCCTCGGAGCAGAAGGCCTGATTCCAAGACTCCACACTATCAAAGAAAACAACATGCAAACCAAAGACTCCCTACGGTGCCGGGCGACCCCTCCAGCACGGGACTGCGGTGCCGTGACCACCCGCCCAACAGACTGGGATCAGCTCGCCGCCCGGCCAGCACCTGAGCTCATAGCAAAGCCTTTGTTTTGCTGAAAACAAAAACAGAAATCATAGCAACTGGTGCTGTTAGGGAAAGGCTACATCATCAAGACAACACCATCGAGAGCAGATTGGTTTCCACCAGGCAGATGAAAGGATAAAAACCAGGGACAGTATTTAGCTTTTTTTTTTGTTTATTTGCTGTGGATGGTTTTGTTTATTCGATTGATTCATCGGGTTTGCGGTTTGTTGTTGCTGTTGTTGTTGTCTCTTTTTATTAAGTTTTACGTCCCTTTTTAATTTTTAATTTCTTTTTTTTTGATTTTTAATTTTTAATTTTTTTAAAAATTTTAATTCTTGGGAACTTCTAATTTTCTTTCCTCTTTGCCACTGCTTCCTCCCTCTATGTTCTAAATGTAAAACTTTCTCCTATCTACCACTATCCTCTAGATAAATATTTCCTATCTTCCTGTCTCCACTGTTGTCTCCCAGCTGCACTAAAAAATACAACACACTAATCTTTGCTACCTAACCCTATAAAATCCTTCCAAGAAAAATCTATTGCTTCTTGTTACCCATACACTCTCCACCTCCTCACCCCCAACACATGTCTTAGTTAAAAATTGCTTTCATTGTAATAGTTCCAAGCCAGGACCTTGCCCTGAATCTATTTTTCCAGGCACTATTTTAATTAATTCAGAGCTTAACGGACAAGTATCATCTTTGATTGCATCGTTTGCCAGAAAAATTTCCTATGCTTTATCTCTGTAAGACTGGTCAGTTGTGGTTATTGCTGTGTATGTATGTATATCTTACGACTATGTTAAAAAACATCTGCATGCTTTTATGAGTGTCACCCATCAGGGAGGCACCTCTTGTTCCTCAGATGCTAGTATTTGAACTAAAATCGCAGAACACCATAGCAAACCAGACATAGAGCCTACACCCCCTTACCAATCATCAAACCAAAGATCCTCGGAGCAGAAGGCCTGATTCCAAGACTCCACACTATCAAAGAACATACAGCACTAGAGATTATTCACCTGTAAACAAGACCTAACACCACCCAAGACACACACCACTGAACCCTTCTACAAGAACAGAAACCCAAAAGTAGGGAGAATTCAACCAGGAAGCCTGGTGGGGGAAAAAGAACTCCACACACACAGACACACACAAAGAAACAAAAATTAACCTAATAATGAAACAACAGAGAAACACTACACAAATGAAGGACCAAGCTAGAGAAACACAGCTTCAAATGACAGAGGAGGAGATAGACAAATTATCTGAAAGAGAATTCAGAAAAGCTATACTAATGAGGATGCAAAACACTGAAAACAGAATATTAGAGGAAATTAGTGCACTGAGAAGAGACATGCAAGAAATGAAAAATAAGCAAATAGAGACAACCAACTCAATTGCTGAACTCAGAAATACAATAGAAGGTCTCAACAGTAGAGTATCAGAGGCAGAAGAATGAATAAGTGAGGTGGAAGACAGAATGGTGGAAATAAGTGCTGAAGAACAGAACAAAGCCCAAAGAATTAAAAGAACTGAGGATAGCATTAGAGACCTATGGGACACTATCAAACGCACAAACATTAGAATTATAGGAGTTCCAGAAGAAGAAGCGGAGAAGAAAAAATTCTTGAAGAGGTTATAGTTGAAAATTTTCCCAGCATGGGAAAGGAAATAGTCAACCAAGTCCAAGAAGCACAAAGAGTTCCACACAGGATAAACCCCAGAAGAAACACACCAAGACACATTCTAACCAAACTAACGCAGACTAAATATAAAGACAGAATACTAAAAGCAGCTAGGAGCAAGCAACAAATAACATATAAAGGAAACCCCATACGTTTAACTGTGGATCTTTCAACAGAAACCCTGCAGCCCAGAAGAGAATGGCAAGACACATTTAAATGGCTAAAAGAGAATAACCTCCAACCAAGAATTCTCTACCCAGCAAGAATCTCATTCAGAAATGCTTTTTGAACTATGAGACCTAAAATAGAGCCTACACCCCCTTACCAATCATCAAACCAAAGATCCTCGGAGCAGAAGGCCTGATTCCAAGACTCCACACTATCAAAGAACATACAGCACTAGAGATTATTCACCTGTAAACAAGACCTAACACCACCCAAGACACACACCACTGAACCCTTCTACAAGAACAGAAACCCAAAAGTAGGGAGAATTCAACCAGGAAGCCTGGTGGGGGAAAAAGAACTCCACACACACAGACACACACAAAGAAACAAAAATTAACCTAATAATGAAACAACAGAGAAACACTACACAAATGAAGGACCAAGCTAGAGAAACACAGCTTCAAATGACAGAGGAGGAGATAGACAAATTATCTGAAAGAGAATTCAGAAAAGCTATACTAATGAGGATGCAAAACACTGAAAACAGAATATTAGAGGAAATTAGTGCACTGAGAAGAGACATGCAAGAAATGAAAAATAAGCAAATAGAGACAACCAACTCAATTGCTGAACTCAGAAATACAATAGAAGGTCTCAACAGTAGAGTATCAGAGGCAGAAGAATGAATAAGTGAGGTGGAAGACAGAATGGTGGAAATAAGTGCTGAAGAACAGAACAAAGCCCAAAGAATTAAAAGAACTGAGGATAGCATTAGAGACCTATGGGACACTATCAAACGCACAAACATTAGAATTATAGGAGTTCCAGAAGAAGAAGCGGAGAAGAAAAAATTCTTGAAGAGGTTATAGTTGAAAATTTTCCCAGCATGGGAAAGGAAATAGTCAACCAAGTCCAAGAAGCACAAAGAGTTCCACACAGGATAAACCCCAGAAGAAACACACCAAGACACATTCTAACCAAACTAACGCAGACTAAATATAAAGACAGAATACTAAAAGCAGCTAGGAGCAAGCAACAAATAACATATAAAGGAAACCCCATACGTTTAACTGTGGATCTTTCAACAGAAACCCTGCAGCCCAGAAGAGAATGGCAAGACACATTTAAATGGCTAAAAGAGAATAACCTCCAACCAAGAATTCTCTACCCAGCAAGAATCTCATTCAGAAATGATGGTGAAGTCAAAAGCTTCACAGACAAGCAAAAACTAAAAGAATTCTGTACCACAAAACCAGCCCTACAACAAGTGTTAAAGGGCCTGATATAGCCAATAAATACAAAAGTAGGAGAAGCCTTACAAATTAAACCCCAAATTTCTAAGAAGATGACAATAGGAACATTCGTATCAATAATTACTTTGAACGTAAATGGACTAAATGCTCCAACCAAATGACATAGGCTGGCTGAATGGATCCAGAAGCAAGACCCATATATATGCTATTTACAAGAGACCCACTTCAGACCTAGAGACACTCATAGACTGAAAGTGAGAGGCTGGAAAAAGATATTCCATGTGAATGGGAATCAAAAGAAAGCTGGAGTAGCAATCCTCATATCAGACAAAATAGATTTTAAAGTAAAGAAGATTCTAAGAGACAAGGCAGGTCACTACATCATGATTAAGGGATCTATCCAAGAGGAAGACATAACAATCATGAATATCTATGCACCCAACACCTCATGAATATCTATGCACCTCAATACATAAGACAGGTACATTCAGACATAAAAGAAGAAATCAACAGTAACACAGTAATAGTAGGAGACTTTAACACTCCTCTCACACCCATGGACAGATCAACAAAACAGAAAATTAATAAAGAAACACAAGCCTTAAATGCCACACTAGAAAAGATGGACCTCATCGATATCTTTAGGACATTCCATCCAAAAGCAGAAGAATACACTTTCTTCTCAAGTGCTCACGGAACATTCTCCAGGATAGACCACATATTGGGCCACAAATCAAATCTCAGTCAATTCAACAAAAATGAAATTATATCAACCATCTTCTCGGACCACAATGCAATGAGACTAGAGATCAAATACAGGAAAAAAACTGCCAAAACCACAAACACATGGAGATTAAACAATACATACCTAAAAAACCAACTGATTACTGAGGAAATCAAAGGAGAAATTTAAAAATTCCTAGAAGAAAATGACAATGAATACATGACAGTGCAAAACCTATGGGATACCGCAAAAGCAGTTCTAAGAGGGAAATTTATAGCAATACAATCGTACCTCAAGAAACTAGGAAAATATGAAGCAGATGACCTAACCCTCCACTTAAAACAATTGGAGAAAGAAGAACAAAAACACGCCAAAGCCAGCAGAAGAAGAGAAATCATAAGGATCAGAGCAGAAATAAATGAGAAAGAAATGAAACTATAGTAAAGATAAATAAATTGAAGAACTGATTTTTGGAAAAGGTAAACAAAATCGACAAACCACTGGCCAGACTCATCAAGAAAAAGGGAGAGAGGAACCAGATCACCAAAATCAAAAACGAAAATGGAGAGATTACAAACAGATAATGCAGAAATCCAAAGGATTCTAAGAGACTATTATGAACAACTCTATGGCAACAAACTAGACAGCCTGGAAGAAATGGACAGTTTCTTGGACAGGATTAATCTCCCAAGACTGAGCCAGGAAGAAATAGAAACTTTGAACAACCTAATCACAAGCTCAGAAATTGACTTTGTGATCAAAAATCTACCCAAAAATAAAAGCCCAGGACCAGATGGCTTCACAGGCAAATTCTACCAAACATTTAAAGAAGAGCTAATGCCTGTCCTTCTAAAACTCTTCCAAAAAATTGCACAGGAAGGAAAACTTCCAAACACATTCTACGAGGCCACCATCACCCTGATAGCCAAATCAGGCAAAGACAACACAAAAAAGGAAAATTATAGGCCAATTTCACTGATGAACTTAGATGCCAAGATCCTCAACAAAATCCTAGCAAACAGAATTCAACGACACATCAAAAAACTCATACATAATGATCAAGTCGGGTTCATCCCAGGCATGCAAGGCTTCTTCAACATCCACAAATCAATCAACGTGATACACCATATCAACAAGTTGAAAGACAAAAATCACATGATCATCTCAATAGATGCAGAAAAAGCCTTTGACAAAGTACAACACCCATTTATGATAAAAACTCTTCAGAAAATGGGCATAGAAGGAACCTATCTCAACATAGTGAAAGCCATATATGAGAAACCCACAGCGAACATTATCCTCAATGGTGAAAAATTGAAAGCATTCCCTCTAAGATCAGGAACAAGACAGGGGTGTCCACTTTCACCACTATTATTCAACAGTGCTGGAAGTTCTAGCAACAGCAATAAGAGAAGAGAAAGAAATCAAAGGAATCCAGATTGGAAAGGAAGAAGTCAAGCTCTCTCTTTTTGCAGATGACATGATATTATGCATAGAAAATCCCAAAGACACTATTACAAAGCTACTAGAGCAATCAACGAATTCAGAAAAGTCGCAGGATACAAAGTCAACACACAGAAATCACTGGCATTCCTATACACAAACAACGAAAAATCAGAAAACGAAATCAAAGAGGCAATCCCCTTCACCATTGCAACCAAAAGAATCAAATACCTAGGAATAAACCTACCCAAAGAAACAAAAGAACTATACACAGAAAATTACAAGACACTCATGAAAGAAATTAAAGAAGACTTAAACAGATGGAGAGATATTCCATGTTCCTGGGTTGGAAGAATCAATATTGTGAAAATGACCATACTACCCAATAGCATCTACAGATTCAATGCAATACCTATTCAAATTCCACTGACATTTTTCACAGAACTAGACCAAGGAATATCACAGTTCATATGGAAACACAAAAGACCTCGGAGAGCCAAAGCAATCCTGAGAAAGAAAAACGGAGCTGGAGGAATCAGCCTCCCTAACTTCAGACTATACTACAAAGCAACAGTCATCAAGACAGTATGGTACTGGCACAAAAAACAGAGCTATAGACCAATGGAACAAGATCGAGAACCCAGAGATAAGCCCACGCACCTATGAGTACCTTATTTTTGACAAAGGAGGTGAAACTATAAAATGGGAAAAAGCCTCTTCAACAAGTGGTGCTGGGAAAATTGGACAGCTACATGCAAAGAAATGAAGTTGGAACATTCCCTGACACCATACACTAAGATCAACTCAAAATGGATTAAAAACCTAAATATAAGACCAGAAACCATCAAACTCTTAGAGGAGAATATAGGTAAAACCCTCAAGGACATAAGTCAAAGCAAGATCTTCTCTGACCCACCTACTAGAATAGCGGAATTGAAAAGAAAAATGAACATGTGGGACCTCATGAAACTTAAAAGCTTCTGTACAGCAAAAGAAATTACAAAAAAGCTGAACAGACATCCCACAGAGTGGGAGAAAATCATAGCAAATGAAACAGCAGAAAAAGAATTCATCTCCAAAATCTACAAGCAGCTCAGACAACTCAGCACTGGAAAAACGAACAACCCAATCAAAAAATGGGAAAAAGATCTAAAGAGACGCCTCTCCAAAGAGGACATACAGATGGCCCAAAAGCACATGAAACGATGCTCAACCTCGCTTATTATTAGAGAAATGCAAATTAAAGCCACAATGAGATATCACCTCACACTTGTCTGAATGGCCATCATCAAAAAATCTGCAGACAATAAATGCTGGAGAGGGTGCGGAGAGAAGGGGACCCTCTTGCTTTGCTGGTGGGGATTCAATTGATATAGTCTCTATGTAAGACAGTATGGAGATTCCTTAAAAACCTAAAAATAGAAGCACCCTATGACCCAGCAATCCCACTATTAGGCTTATATCCTGATGAAATCAAAACTGAAAGCAGCACTTGTACTCCAGTGTTCATTACAGCTCTCTATACAATAGCCAGAACATGGAAGCAACCTAGATATCCATTCACAAATGAATGGATAAGGCTCTGGTACATATATACAGTGGAGTACCTCTCACTGTAAAAATAAATATAGAAGAATCAGTCCTAATGAGGTGAATGGATCTAGAACCTATTATACAAAGTGAAGTAAGTCAAAAAGAGAAAGACAAGTACAGTATACTAACACATATATATGGAATCTAGTAGGATGGTCTTGATAACACACACAGTGAGCTCATGGAAAAACAGACAGAGAATATACATATGCACATTGTGGGGAAGAAATAGGGAGGGGGAGGCATGGAGGGAGTAACATGGAAACTTATATTGTCATGTGTGGAAAAGATAGCTATTGTCACTGTGCTAAGGGAATAGGAGTGCTCATAACGGCTTGGGGCGATGGTTCGGAGGGTGGGATGGGGAACTGGGGAGGTGGGCCAGGAATTTGCATATGACTGATCTGGGAACATACATGGCGGTGAAGATCTTCTCTGACCCACCTACTAGAATAGCGGAATTGAAAAGAAAAATGAACATGTGGGACCTCATGAAACTTAAAAGCTTCTGTACAGCAAAAGAAATTACAAAAAAGCTGAACAGACATCCCACAGAGTGGGAGAAAATCATAGCAAATGAAACAGCAGAAAAAGAATTCATCTCCAAAATCTACAAGCAGCTCAGACAACTCAGCACTGGAAAAACGAACAACCCAATCAAAAAATGGGAAAAAGATCTAAAGAGACGCCTCTCCAAAGAGGACATACAGATGGCCCAAAAGCACATGAAACGATGCTCAACCTCGCTTATTATTAGAGAAATGCAAATTAAAGCCACAATGAGATATCACCTCACACTTGTCTGAATGGCCATCATCAAAAAATCTGCAGACAATAAATGCTGGAGAGGGTGCGGAGAGAAGGGGACCCTCTTGCTTTGCTGGTGGGGATTCAATTGATATAGTCTCTATGTAAGACAGTATGGAGATTCCTTAAAAAACTAAAAATAGAAGCACCCTATGACCCAGCAATCCCACTATTAGGCTTATATCCTGATGAAATCAAAACTGAAAGCAGCACTTGTACTCCAGTGTTCATTACAGCTCTCTATACAATAGCCAGAACATGGAAGCAACCTAGATATCCATTCACAAATGAATGGATAAGGCTCTGGTACATATATACAGTGGAGTACCTCTCACTGTAAAAATAAATATAGAAGAATCAGTCCTAATGAGGTGAATGGATCTAGAACCTATTATACAAAGTGAAGTAAGTCAAAAAGAGAAAGACAAGTACAGTATACTAACACATATATATGGAATCTAGTAGGATGGTCTTGATAACACACACAGTGAGCTCATGGAAAAACAGACAGAGAATATACATATGCACATTGTGGGGAAGAAATAGGGAGGGGGAGGCATGGAGGGAGTAACATGGAAACTTATATTGTCATGTGTGGAAAAGATAGCTATTGTCACTGTGCTAAGGGAATAGGAGTGCTCATAACGGCTTGGGGCGATGGTTCGGAGGGGTGGGATGGGGGGAACTGGGGGAGGTGGGGGCCAGGAATTTGCATATGACTGATCTGGGAACATACATGGCGGTGAACAACAAAACTCTCTAAAACCTTTAAAATAAAGAATAATAATAATAAAAAACAACCTCTAAATTCCCTTTTGGGTTTCTCTGGTGGCTCAGTGGTAAAGAACCTGCCTGCCAACGCAGGCTACGTGGGCTCCATCCCTGAGTTGGGAAGATTCCCCTGGAGAAGGAAATGGCAACCCACACAAGTATTCTTATCTGGGAAATCTCATGACAGAGGAGACTGGTGGACTGCATATTGTCCATGATTTTGCAGAAGAGTTGGACATCTTAACAACTAAACAACAGCAAAATTCCCTTTTAGCCCTTGAATAATGTTGCTATACTTCTTCTTTGGCGAAAGCAACTCATAGTATCACTTGGCAGTGTTCACAGAGATAAGTGCTCATTCATGTCTGTTTGTTCCCCTGTTTAGGAAAATGGGAAAATATTCCCTTGAGACTCCTGAACAAGTGCTTGATTATGTTCAGGTCAATTCAGTTCAGTTTTCTCAATATTCTGCTTTTCCATTTGATCATCCTCTTTGTTCTTTCCCTTGCTTTGTTTTTTTCCTTGCTATGTGCCCATCTCCTCCGCTTCCTTTTTACTTCTCCTCACCGTGTTCTCTTTTTCATTTTTTTTTTCTCATGAGTCTTTATCCCATTTGTTTCCTTTTTGCATTTCTATTCTTGCCCAGAAAAGGCCTGTTTTAGGCCTTGGCATTCAGTCCCAAGGCTCAAAAGCAGTTAGTCATGAGAGAAGGAAAGGAGATACTCTCTGGCCTCTTTCAGAAATGAAACTGACTTCTCAAGCCTCCCTCCCTCCCTCCCACCTGTCCCTTTCCTCCTTTAAATATTGATGGTATCACACTGGCAGTCTGCTAATGTAACTGTGGTTGGCACTCTGCAGAGGCAAGGCAAGCTGTGGGTACAGGCACAGGTAAGAGACTTTAGCTATCTTTTTCTTCCGTTACTTGCTCTCCCAGCCCTGTGCTGCAAACTTGCCAAGGGTAGAAAAACCCATGTACCTGTCAGTAGATTTACTGCCCCGGGAGAAGTCCCACTTCTTGTGTGAGCTGTAAATTTTTCTGATGTTTATCAGCAGATCCACAGGCTACTATGGCAGCAGGAAGAAAGGTCAAGCCCTGTCCATCAGGATAGGATGCCAAGGTTCTTGGTACAGATGCTGTAATGCTTATGAGTTAGAGAAAGAAAAAACATTTGGCGTAGGGTCCCCTGCTTCTAAATGTGGTTTATACATCCTACCTCCTGATGAACTAAATCTGTGGCTGCCTTGCTCACTGGTTTGATGGACCCAGAATAGAGGCAGTGTATTTTCTGGATTTCAGTGCAGCACCATCAGGTCCTAGAGAATTATGAAACAGCTGAGTGCTTAAATGCATACCACTTAATTATGTGCCACATGTAATTTCAGAGCAGTTCT
Organism: Tragulus kanchil; assembly: GCA_022376925.1. Classification (NCBI taxonomy): domain Eukaryota; kingdom Metazoa; phylum Chordata; class Mammalia; order Artiodactyla; family Tragulidae; genus Tragulus; species Tragulus kanchil. The sequence continues at coordinate 151,951,233 of JAIOJX010000024.1, forward strand.
ATTTATAGTGGAACGTTATTTTTAAAAAGCTTATATTTCAGAGTGGGAGGCAATGCAAATCATTTTAGGCCCAGTAATGAGACTTAAAATGTGGCTCAACGGAGCTGTAAAACTGGTCAACACTTCAAATAGGTCACATTCTGCTCAAGATGGCAAGGAGGCCATTAACAGCATAAAAACAAGCTTAGTCTATGTATGTGTGTGTGTCTGCATGCCATTTTGTGCTGTTTGTATGTGTGTGTTTTGTGGAAAGGTGGCTATTTATTAGTAGTAAAGATAGAGAAGAAATCAGAAGAAATTCGGGGCATCTGACATAAACTCAGAATTTGTGTAAATATTAAACAAGGTCATGTGTGCCCCTGTGGTCCATCGTGTCTGACTCTTTGAGACCCCACAGACTGTAGTCTGCCAAGCTCCTCTGTCTGTGAAATTTTCCAGGCAAGATTACTAGAGTGGGTTACCATTATCTCCTCCAGGAGATCTTCCCGACCCAGGGATCAAACCTTCATCTCCTGCACTGGCAGGCTTATTCTTTACCACTGAGCTACCTTGGAAGCCCCATCAAATAAGGTCAGGTTGAATCAAATGAATATTCAGGGTACAGTTCCTCAAGGGAACGATAGAAGTGAGACAGGGCAGGGCAGCAGCAGCAAAGCCCAGAGAGCTGAAGCACTTGTGGGAGGGACTTGTCTGAGATGTCAGTCATGAACAGCAGCCAGACGAGAGAGGAGATCCTGAGCCTTCTCCTCCACTAAGACCAAAGTGTGTGGGTGTGGGTGGTGTGGGTTTGTGTTGTAGGCAGGGGTGACAGCTGGCTTCTTAGAAGGCTCTTAGTCTCTTATAAGCAGAGTGACCTAGCTTTCCTGCTTTGGTGTGGCGTGGAGAGGGACCAAAACACAATCTCTTTTTTTCCTTCACTAAAAGAAGACTAGAATGAGAGAAGCTTCTAAATAATTTTGGTGGGGTGGGCCTAGAAGGGAACCAGAATGTACATGGCCCTGGTCTAAAAGTGTTGACCAGTGAAGCATGCCTGTCCCTCTTTTCCCCTTCTCTGTCCCCACCTGCCCTGCCTCCTGCCCATGGAGACTGATTTAAGTCTCCAACAGCTCATCTAGAAATGCAGAAACTGAGCACAGATTTAGCTTTGGCCCATCCCCATATAACCAGTTGATTCAAAGACTGGGTCTGTGGGACAAGTGGTGAGCAAATTTTAGGCCCAGTAATGAGACTTAAAATGTGGCTCAACGGAGCTGTAAAACTGGTCAACACTTCAAATAGGTCACATTCTGCTCAAGATGGCAAGGAGGCCATTAACAGCATAAAAACAAGCTTAGTCTATGTATGTGTGTGTGTCTGCATGCCATTTTGTGCTGTTTGTATGTGTGTGTTTTGTGGAAAGGTGGCTATTTATTAGTAGTAAAGATAGAGAAGAAATCAGAAGAAATTCGGGGCATCTGACATAAACTCAGAATTTGTGTAAATATTAAACAAGGTCATGTGTGCCCCTGTGGTCCATCGTGTCTGACTCTTTGAGACCCCACAGACTGTAGTCTGCCAAGCTCCTCTGTCTGTGAAATTTTCCAGGCAAGATTACTAGAGTGGGTTACCATTATCTCCTCCAGGAGATCTTCCCGACCCAGGGATCAAACCTTCATCTCCTGCACTGGCAGGCTTATTCTTTACCACTGAGCTACCTTGGAAGCCCCATCAAATAAGGTCAGGTTGAATCAAATGAATATTCAGGGTACAGTTCCTCAAGGGAACGATAGAAGTGAGACAGGGCAGGGCAGCAGCAGCAAAGCCCAGAGAGCTGAAGCACTTGTGGGAGGGACTTGTCTGAGATGTCAGTCATGAACAGCAGCCAGACGAGAGAGGAGATCCTGAGCCTTCTCCTCCACTAAGACCAAAGTGTGTGGGTGTGGGTGGTGTGGGTTTGTGTTGTAGGCAGGGGTGACAGCTGGCTTCTTAGAAGGCTCTTAGTCTCTTATAAGCAGAGTGACCTAGCTTTCCTGCTTTGGTGTGGCGTGGAGAGGGACCAAAACACAATCTCTTTTTTTCCTTCACTAAAAGAAGACTAGAATGAGAGAAGCTTCTAAATAATTTTGGTGGGGTGGGCCTAGAAGGGAACCAGAATGTACATGGCCCTGGTCTAAAAGTGTTGACCAGTGAAGCATGCCTGTCCCTCTTTTCCCCTTCTCTGTCCCCACCTGCCCTGCCTCCTGCCCATGGAGACTGATTTAAGTCTCCAACAGCTCATCTAGAAATGCAGAAACTGAGCACAGATTTAGCTTTGGCCCATCCCCATATAACCAGTTGATTCAAAGACTGGGTCTGTGGGACAAGTGGTGAGCAAAGTTCATAAGTGAAAACAGTCCCAACAGCAGGATAATTAGTAGACTGAAAGTTTCTAGTTTTCTGGGACTGATTGTTGCACTGAAGAAATACAGCTGCCATATTTCTCATCTTCACCAAGCTCTTCTCCATTATACTTAAATTCTGCTTGCTTATGCTTCTACATTCAGAATTTGTTCTTACAACTACTTTGAGGCACAAGCACATCTTTTTGTTGTTGGTTACACTGGGGTTTCAGTTGTTGCTCAAGGGCTTTCTCTAGTTGCAGCAAGGTGGGGCTGCTCTCTAGTTGTAGTTTTGACCTTCTTGTTGTTAAGTTCTCTTGTGGCTGAGCGCAAGCTCAAAGACACACAGGCTCAGTAGTTGTGGCACACAGGGTTAGTTACATAACAGGGTGTGGAATCTTCCCAGACGAGAGATTAAGTTTATGTGCTCAGCATTGACAGGCAGATTCTTAGCCACTGGACCACTAGGGAAAGCAACAGACACATCTTCTAGCCAAGGTTGAGCTAGAACTTCAGTATCTCACTCAGTCCCCATGGTCACTACTCTTCATCAGACCCCCACTCTCATGTTTGACAAAGAAAATACATGTTCACAGCAAGGGAAAAAATTTTCGGTACCAACCAATAGCCAAGAGATTAAATAAATATAGTTTCAATGTCTAGCACAATACACTAGGAACATAACAATGAGAAGATTGAATTTTTTTTTTTTTTAAGATTTATTTATTTATTTATTTATTTTGGGCGGGGGTCGGGTTGGGGAGGGAGGGGGGCGGGTGGGTCACTTGTATTGGTCTTTCATTTCTCTGTTTTCATCCGTCTTTGTTCTTTGGCTCCTGCGGGCCTCCCATTGTGGTGGCGTCTGTTGTCGCAGAGCGCCAGCTCTGGGCGCATGTGCTCCAGAGCTCCGGCTCAGTGATTGGACACATCAGTCCAGCCGCTCCGCGGCACGTGGGATCTTCCCAGGCCAGGGATGGAACCGGCGCCCCTTGCACTGCAAGGCGGTGTCCTTACCCACTGGACCACCAGGGGAAGCCCTGAGAAGATCGAATTTAATCCAAGGGTTCGCAACAAAATATCACCTTTAGAATAAAAAACTCTAAAGCTAGTTCCTCTACATATGGTTTCAAGACCTAGGGTAATACTTCACAAAGATCAAATTAAGTCTTATGGATTGTTATTAACTAGTTAGTTCTTACTGTTATGGAAGAGAATATTAATCCAAATATGAGTTTATACATTCCATTATTGACATAAATATCACTATTAGCAGTAAATTATAATAAGGCAATAATAAGAATTATTAAAAATAATAATAGTAACATTTTACTTATTTAGGGATTATAGATTCTGTGCGAGCAGGAATTATGTTTAATGTGCTTAATAAATATTTATGGAATGCTAAATAATTTTCACTTATATGTTCTCTTGGTACTCTTAACAATTCAAGGATCCTGTCTCATACATGCTTAAATCTTTCACATGCTTGGTACTTCAACTGGTAAATAGTGGAAGTTCAGTCAATTTTTGTTGGTTGGTTGAAAGATTGGTAGGGCAGGTGTTAACATCTGCATACAAGTATGGCTTGAGCATCAGCTAGCTTTATCACAGACCTCCACAGGCAGCAAATATCGCCATACCTAGCGTGAACAGATATAAGATTACGTATTTTACATTAAATGATCTCAACTATAATCCCAGGTCAGTCTTGGAGTTTGATGTTGATAAATCTCTATCTGACGTTCACTAGAAAGGCAGAGTTTTCCTGTTCCATTCATGTACATATGGAGCATTGAGTTTCAAGAAGCAGTGGTTAGCTACCAAGAGGAATTCTGCCTAAGTATTAACATCCAGCAAATTTTGCCTTCCCACTTGGTGTGGTTAGTCAGTCTTGCCATGAGTTAGTGGGATGCTGCTTGGAGTTTCTGATGTTTGCTTAAGCAAAGAGCAGTTAAAATGCAGTTAAAATTGCCTATGGTTGATAAACATTTCTCTCATCTTACAAAGAATTCCTAGAGCAGATAATAATGCACCTGTAGGAACATTGACAGGGCTTCCCAGGTAAGACCACAGTGGTACAGAACCCACAGGCCAGTGCAAGAGACTCAAAGAAGCATGGGTTTGATCCCTGGATCAGGAAGATCCCCTGGAGGATGAAATTGCAACCCACTCCAACATTCTTGCCTGGAAAATCTCACGAACAGAGGAATCTGAGGGGTACCGTCCATGGGGTTTAAAAGGGTCAGACGCAACTGAGCACACACACACATACACAAATTATTGTTGATAAACATTTGTCATCCTTCAAAGAATTTCTAGGAGAGATAATAGTGCACTTGCAGGAACAGTGACAGAGAAAAACACTTGGGAACTTGCTGTGTGACAAAGCTTTTTAAGTCAGCAAAACCAAGAAATTAAAGAGTTCTGCCTACCTCAGCTGTGGTTGTGAAGGACCATGAAAGCATTTCACAAACTAGAAGGTACTATCTATTTTATAGATAGTAATAGGTCCAATTGCTCTCCTGTCTTAAAATATTGGTTTGAGAATTAAATGAGATAGTGTGGGAAAATATTTGAGGAGAACAAGATGCTTTTCAACTGTATAATGAAAATTATTAAAATGTCCTCTTCAGGGCCATCAAAATCTTTTCCTCGACGATTTTGTTGGTTGGTTGAAAGATTGGTAGGGCAGGTGTTAACATCTGCATACAAGTATGGCTTGAGCATCAGCTAGCTTTATCACAGACCTCCACAGGCAGCAAATATCGCCATACCTAGCGTGAACAGATATAAGATTACGTATTTTACATTAAATGATCTCAACTATAATCCCAGGTCAGTCTTGGAGTTTGATGTTGATAAATCTCTATCTGACGTTCACTAGAAAGGCAGAGTTTTCCTGTTCCATTCATGTACATATGGAGCATTGAGTTTCAAGAAGCAGTGGTTAGCTACCAAGAGGAATTCTGCCTAAGTATTAACATCCAGCAAATTTTGCCTTCCCACTTGGTGTGGTTAGTCAGTCTTGCCATGAGTTAGTGGGATGCTGCTTGGAGTTTCTGATGTTTGCTTAAGCAAAGAGCAGTTAAAATGCAGTTAAAATTGCCTATGGTTGATAAACATTTCTCTCATCTTACAAAGAATTCCTAGAGCAGATAATAATGCACCTGTAGGAACATTGACAGGGCTTCCCAGGTAAGACCACAGTGGTACAGAACCCACAGGCCAGTGCAAGAGACTCAAAGAAGCATGGGTTTGATCCCTGGATCAGGAAGATCCCCTGGAGGATGAAATTGCAACCCACTCCAACATTCTTGCCTGGAAAATCTCACGAACAGAGGAATCTGAGGGGTACCGTCCATGGGGTTTAAAAGGGTCAGACGCAACTGAGCACACACACACATACACAAATTATTGTTGATAAACATTTGTCATCCTTCAAAGAATTTCTAGGAGAGATAATAGTGCACTTGCAGGAACAGTGACAGAGAAAAACACTTGGGAACTTGCTGTGTGACAAAGCTTTTTAAGTCAGCAAAACCAAGAAATTAAAGAGTTCTGCCTACCTCAGCTGTGGTTGTGAAGGACCATGAAAGCATTTCACAAACTAGAAGGTACTATCTATTTTATAGATAGTAATAGGTCACAATTGCTCTCCTGTCTTAAAATATTGGTTTGAGAATTAAATGAGATAGTGTGGGAAAATATTTGAGGAGAACAAGATGCTTTTCAACTGTATAATGAAATTATTATTAAAATGTCCTCTTCAGGGCCATCAAAATCTTTTCCTCACGACTGAAAATTAGGTTGTTCTTTCTACAGAGGTTCACAGCATGGGACAAATGAAACAGTTATCACCACGATGTGCTCTTTGATTGAGTGATGCATGCTGAATCCTCAATCTCAGATCTCTGTGAAGCAATGGACATGATACAGAAAATGCAACCAGAGTTATACACATGTCAAAGAAGTTACCTGTTTGCTCAGCATCACCAACACTTTTTAAAGAGTTGCTAACTGTAAAAGCTGTCTCCTCTGAGCACAAATCATTGTAATTGGAACTTGGGAAATAGCAAGGTAGCTAGAAGGATGAATAAAGCACAGTTGGAGTGTTTCAAACATGGCAGTTTGTATTTTCTCTAAGGCCTTTCTTATGAGAAATTGAGAAGTCAGACAATATCTATAATAAATATATGTCATGAGAAATCCAATTCCATATCAGAGGGCTTTTTGTTTTTTTCAGCAGCTAGCAAGTTCTTTCATGAATAGATTTCAATTTGCCACAAATGTAAACAACAAATTTGGTTTGATTATATGGTATTTTTCCTAAGTCAGACTAAGTCTCCAATTTTGGGAAGCAAATATTTGATGCTGTTTCTGTAAGTAAGGCCTCTATTATCCTCACTGACTCTAAGCATGCCAGCGGTTCATTCTTTGCTTTACTTTTTATTTCATATTGCAGTACAGTTGATTAACAATATTCTGTCAGATTCAGCTGTACCACAAATTGGGGTGTATATATATATTCTTTTTCAAATTCTTTTCCCAATTAGGGTGTTACAAAATATTGAGCAGAGTTCCCTATGCTATACAGTAGGTCCTTGTTGGTTATCTGTTTTAGATGTAGCATTGTGTACATGTCAGTCCCACACTTTCTAACTCATTCTGAGGTCATTGGAAAGAGCTGTTAAAAATTCAAACCATTTTTCATTTACTTATTAAGGGGTTCTTCAAGGGATAGTGGGAGAAACAATGTTGCTGACTGAAGCTGTAGGTCCCTTATGTTACTTTTTCTCCCCGAGTGTCCCTCCTTAACCAACCTGGGAGTGGGAGATGTTGACTTCTGTACTTTCTTCCTGGCACATTCAGTTTTATGGGGAACAATAAAATCTCTATGGAAAATGATGGAAATTATGAAGACAAATATGTCATAATTGACAATGAGGTCAAGTGTCAAAAGAAACCTCTAATTCTTCTACTAGTCTCCTCTAAAAGCATCCTTCAAGGGACTAAGAAACCTTTTTCCCCCATTGAGTGATGCATGCTGAATCCTCAATCTCAGATCTCTGTGAAGCAATGGACATGATACAGAAAATGCAACCAGAGTTATACACATGTCAAAGAAGTTACCTGTTTGCTCAGCATCACCAACACTTTTTAAAGAGTTGCTAACTGTAAAAGCTGTCTCCTCTGAGCACAAATCATTGTAATTGGAACTTGGGAAATAGCAAGGTAGCTAGAAGGATGAATAAAGCACAGTTGGAGTGTTTCAAACATGGCAGTTTGTATTTTCTCTAAGGCCTTTCTTATGAGAAATTGAGAAGTCAGACAATATCTATAATAAATATATGTCATGAGAAATCCAATTCCATATCAGAGGGCTTTTTGTTTTTTTCAGCAGCTAGCAAGTTCTTTCATGAATAGATTTCAATTTGCCACAAATGTAAACAACAAATTTGGTTTGATTATATGGTATTTTTCCTAAGTCAGACTAAGTCTCCAATTTTGGGAAGCAAATATTTGATGCTGTTTCTGTAAGTAAGGCCTCTATTATCCTCACTGACTCTAAGCATGCCAGCGGTTCATTCTTTGCTTTACTTTTTATTTCATATTGCAGTACAGTTGATTAACAATATTCTGTCAGATTCAGCTGTACCACAAATTGGGGTGTATATATATATTCTTTTTCAAATTCTTTTCCCAATTAGGGTGTTACAAAATATTGAGCAGAGTTCCCTATGCTATACAGTAGGTCCTTGTTGGTTATCTGTTTTAGATGTAGCATTGTGTACATGTCAGTCCCACACTTTCTAACTCATTCTGAGGTCATTGGAAAGAGCTGTTAAAAATTCAAACCATTTTTCATTTACTTATTAAGGGGTTCTTCAAGGGATAGTGGGAGAAACAATGTTGCTGACTGAAGCTGTAGGTCCCTTATGTTACTTTTTCTCCCCGAGTGTCCCCTCCTTAACAAACCTGGCAGTGGGAGATGTTGACTTCTGTACTTTCTTCCTGGCACATTCAGTTTTATGGGGAACAATAAAATCTCTATGGAAAATGATGGAAATTATGAAGACAAATATGTCATAATTGACAATGAGGTCAAGTGTCAAAAGAAACCTCTAATTCTTCTACTAGTCTCCTCTAAAAGCATCCTTCAAGGGACTAAGGACACTTTACCTCTTAAGATCCCAGGAACAGAGCCTGAGTTTTCATTTTCAATGACTTTTGGGAATCAGCGCCATCTCAGTTAATTGTATAGTGTATAGAAATTACTTTACAATTTAATAAAGAGTCTTTGTACATAGACTGCATGGAACGAGGTGTATTTTAGATGGCAGTATCATTGTAGTTAATATTACTCTCAAGGTTGATTTTGTTTTCTAGGGTTTTACTCTATTAGGTAAACTGCACCTGTCCTTCCTCAGGACCCTTACTGAGTTGCTTCCTGTAGTAATACTGGGTTCAAGGAATAGGTAAATCTTATAACATACCCTTGATACCCCTACATTGATTTTAAATAATTGGTCTAGAATGTTCTGAAAATTTTTCTTTCTGTAGGGTAAATTTTATCAGTTGTTTCTTTTCCTAAGTTTCAGTTCTTTTGCCAGATTCCATAGTTTCCAGTCCCTCCTTTATCATTTTATATATAATAAATACATTATAATAGTATATATTATATATAACATATTACATATACTATACAGCATATATTGTATCATATATTACAATATGATATCATATTATATAGCATATATTATATCACATGTAACATAGCATATATAAAATACATATATGATGTATATGTATTATATATAACATGAATAATATATACAATATATGATATATAATAATGTTTTAATATGTAGCATATCAATAAATATTATTACATATGTCATAGATATAATATATTTTATTACACATGTATCATCATATATCATAATATATATGTATGATATATATTATGTAAATATTACATATAATGTTTTATATAAAGAATGTACTACATATAGTATATATATCATAGATTCATATTATTACATAGATTATATATTGAATATTTAAATATTGATATTGATATATTTAAATATATTTAAAGACTCCTATGTATATATGTGTCTATATATATACATATATGCACAAGCATATATATATTGAACTACTATGATATATATATAAAACTCCTATGATTCAATGCCAACTCCATATACACAAATAAGCTTATTTAAAAATAATCCAAAACTTAAACATTTCTCAAAGATACAATTTGCCACTAACTGTATGAAAAGGTGAGCAATATTACCAGTCATTAGGCAAATGCAAATCAAAACCACAATCAGAAATGAACTCACATCTGTTTTGATGGCCATTATCAAAATCACAGAAAAATACCTATTAGGAAAGAAGTAGAAAAATTCAAACCCATGTGAACAGTTATTAGGAATGTAAACTATGCAGCCACTAGGAAAATCATTATGAAGTTTCCTCAACAAATGAAATAAATGAAAGGAAAAACTATTCTATGAACCAAAAATATAGTTGAACACAGTATCTCAAAGAGATGTTTACATTCCCTTGGTCACTGCGGCATTATTTGCAATAGCTAAAAGGTAGGAAAAACTGAATGTTCATTTATGTTTAAATGGATGAAGAAAATGTAATTAGACATACAATGGGATATTATTCATCCTTAACAAAGTAGAAAGTCTGTCTTATGCTGCAACATGGATGAATCTTGAGGATACTATGCTAAATGAAATTAACCAGCAGCAGAAAAACAAATACTGCATGATTACACTTCTGTGACCTACCCAAAGTAGTCGTATTTATAGAAGCAGAGAATAGAATAGTAGGGCAGAGTCTAGAAGAGGAATAGAAGTTATTGCTCTTTGGGTGTAAAGTTTATGTCATGTAAAATGAAAATGTTCTAGAAATCTGCTGTACAACAATGCACATGTAGTTAACAACATTGTGCTATAGACTTAAAATTTGTGAGCAGGTCTCAAGTTTTTTAACAATTTAAAAATAAAAGAAAAAAATTGTATAATATATTTTATTACACATGTATCATCATATATCATAATATATATGTATGATATATATTATGTAAATATTACATATAATGTTTTATATAAAGAATGTACTACATATAGTATATATATCATAGATTCATATTATTACATAGATTATATATTGAATATTTAAATATTGATATTGATATATTTAAATATATTTAAAGACTCCTATGTATATATGTGTCTATATATATACATATATGCACAAGCATATATATATTGAACTACTATGATATATATATAAAACTCCTATGATTCAATGCCAACTCCATATACACAAATAAGCTTATTTAAAAATAATCCAAAACTTAAACATTTCTCAAAGATACAATTTGCCACTAACTGTATGAAAAGGTGAGCAATATTACCAGTCATTAGGCAAATGCAAATCAAAACCACAATCAGAAATGAACTCACATCTGTTTTGATGGCCATTATCAAAATCACAGAAAAATACCTATTAGGAAAGATGTAGAGAAATTGAAACCCTTGTGAACAGTTATTAGGAATGTAAACTATGCAGCCACTAGGAAAATCATTATGAAGTTTCCTCAACAAATGAAATAAATGAAAGGAAAAACTATTCTATGAACCAAAAATATAGTTGAACACAGTATCTCAAAGAGATGTTTACATTCCCTTGGTCACTGCGGCATTATTTGCAATAGCTAAAAGGTAGGAAAAACTGAATGTTCATTTATGTTTAAATGGATGAAGAAAATGTAATTAGACATACAATGGGATATTATTCATCCTTAACAAAGTAGAAAGTCTGTCTTATGCTGCAACATGGATGAATCTTGAGGATACTATGCTAAATGAAATTAACCAGCAGCAGAAAAACAAATACTGCATGATTACACTTCTGTGACCTACCCAAAGTAGTCGTATTTATAGAAGCAGAGAATAGAATAGTAGGGCAGAGTCTAGAAGAGGAATAGAAGTTATTGCTCTTTGGGTGTAAAGTTTATGTCATGTAAAATGAAAATGTTCTAGAAATCTGCTGTACAACAATGCACATGTAGTTAACAACATTGTGCTATAGACTTAAAATTTGTGAGCAGGTCTCAAGTTTTTTAACAATTTAAAAAATAAGGAGAAGAGAGGAAATTTGTCTCTACATTTGACCAGAAGAATAGGTTAAGATAGTGGTGGTTGTTGCTATACTTGTTCTGTTGAAAAAATCTGGGGTATTTTTGATTAATGAAGCATGAAAATTCTATTCTCAAAAACAAAATTAACATTAGCAAAGTTTTGCTTCAGTTTTTTTTTTCTTTTCAGGAGGTCAAACGTGACTCTGGAAAACCTAACATGCAAGAGGCTAATGTGGTTACTGTCAAAGGACAGGACAGAGGTCACTGAAAATTTGTTCTATTTTAGGACAAGAGGAAGAGCTCAAATCTCCTTCACACTGAGGCAGGGAAAACAGGGTGGGTTCAGAACACATGAGTGAAGAAAAGCCTCAGCTCTGTCATCCTGGTTGAGGGATCCCCGCTGAAACTCCAGCTCCCTAGGCGATCGATTGGACTCTACCTGTGTCTAGGGAAACATAATCAAAAACAAAACCTTCTCCCAATCCAGAAATTCTCTTCATGAAGATATTTGAGAAAAAAGCCCACTCCTATTATTGAATAAGCATTAAACCAGAATGTAATGTGCACCACAGGCAATCTGCCAAAAGACGGCAAAGACAGAAATATTACCCTCTTTATACACAATCACATACAACCCATCACATACATGTTTTCAAGATAAACAGTAACTAGTCCTCAAGTAAAAACGATTTAATAGCACAGTTTGTCATGTATAGTTGATCCTAAATTGTCCTGGTAATTGGGAGTGTTGTTAGCAAATTGACTTTATCCAGAGGAAAAACAAATCTCATCATTTTATGACTATAAGGCAATTTTTCAACTTCATCGTTCCACAGAAACTTGGAAACAGGAGTGTTAGCTCGCTTGATGTTAACATCTCAAAGAGAGGACTCCTAAGTCCTTGAGAAAGAGGATCCTGGATCAAAAAGCTGGCAGGTGGCCTATCTAGTCTTCAGAAAGATTTCCATACATTTCAAAGGAATGAGAAAGTATTGATACTTACAATGATACTTACAATGATACTTACTTTTAAAATAAATGCTCTAGGAAAAATGAGGGGATGGAAATCCCTTCTTCATTTTCAATGGGGAAAATGAAGCGTCCTATTTTTAATTTGTATTTATTCTTACACTGGAGCTGACAACTTAGAACTGTCAAGGCAATCCCAGTGTGTGTGTGAGGGTATGTTGGGAAGACATACTGAATCTGAGGTTTACAGAGGACCGTATGTGTGGCTGGTAGGGGGTAGGTATCCATGGGGAGGAGCCATGCCAAAATGTTGGGTTTGGGGGAGGGGGCGGGTCTTTGTCCTTCACAGTCCACACCTCTCCAAGAGGGCTAGTTTGAATCTTAAATAGTGTCAAGTGCTGAGGTTTGTCTATACTCAAGGAGTTCTTAAAATAATAACAGTTGATGGTGTGTGTGTGATTTTTATGGGGATAAAGCTTTCAAATGCAGAAGGAAATGGCAATCCACTCCAGTATTCTTGCCTGGAAATTTCCATGGACAGAGTACCCTGGAAAGCTACAGTCCATGGGGTTTAAATATATATATATATATATATATAGAGAGAGAGAGAGAGAGAGAGAGAGAGAGAGAAAGAGAGTTTCCCTGATGGCTCAGTGGTGAGGAGTCTGCCAATACAGGAGACCAGGTCTTCATCCTGGTGCTGAGAAGATTCTCCTGGAGCAGATCATGGCAACCCACTCCAGTATTCTTGCCTGGAGAATTGCATGGATGGAAGAGCCTGGTGGGCTGCAGTCCATGAGGTAATATAGAATTAGACATGACTTTAGTGACTAAGCAGCAGCAGCAGCAGCCTGCTGCTATCAATAGCCTATCAAAGCTATTGTTTTTCCAGTAATCACATATGGATGTCAGATTTGGACCGTCAGGAAGGCTGAGCGCCTTAATGCTTTCAAACTGTAGTGTTCGAGAAGACTCTTGAGGAGACCAAGCCAGTCAATCCTAAAGGAAATCAACCCTGACTATTCACTGGAAGGACTGAAGCTGAAGCTCCAAAACTTTGGTTACCTGATATGAAAAGTTAACTCGCTGGAAAAGACCCTGATGCTGGGAAAGACTGAAGGCAGGAGGAGAAGGGGGTGACAGAAGATGAGATGGTTGGATTACATCACCAACTTGATAGACGTGAATTTGAGCAAGCTCTAGGGATAGTGAAGGACAGGAAAGCCTGGTGTGCTACAGTCCATGGGGCCGCAAAGAGGGGGACACAATTCAGCAACTGAACAATGAGTCAAGTAGGCTTTGGGAAAGATCCTTTCTATGTATTTTCCCATTTTTATTTTTTGCTTTTTGAATTTCCATGGCAGAAATATTATCACCATAGCTTTATATCAAGCCACCAATTGTGAAGGGTTTTTAAAAATCTTTTTATCATATTGGATTATAGCTGATATTGTATTGGAATGTATATGGTTGATATATACTGCCGACAAAAGTCCGTGTAGTCAAAGCTATGATTTTCCCTGTAGTCATGTACAGATATGAGAATTGGATCATAAACAAAGCTGAACACCAAAGAATTGTTTCCTTTGAACTGTGGTGTTGGAGAAGATGCTTGAGAGTCCCTTGGACTATAGGAAATCAAACCAGTCAATCTTAAAGGAAATCAACCCTGAATATACATTGGAAGGACGGATGCTGAAGCTGAAGCTCCAATACTTTGGCCTCCTGATGTGAAGAGCTATCTCATTGGAAAAGAGCCTGATGTTGCAAAAAATAGAAGACAAAAAGAGAAGGGGGCAACAGAGGATGAGATGGTTGGATGGCATCACTGAGTCAACGGACATGAGTTTGACAAGCTCTGAGACATGATGAAGAACAGGGAAGCCTGGTGTGCTGCTGTTCATAGGGTCAAAAAGAGTCAGACAAGACTGAGCGACTGAACTGAACTGATAGCTGATTTACAACGTTGTGTTAGTTTCAGGTGTACAGTAAAGTGATTCAGTTTTATATATATATATGTATACATATATACATTCTTCCTTAGATTCTTTTTGCATGTAGGTTATCACAGAATTTTAAGTAGAGTTCCTCATGCTACACAGTAGGTCCTTGTTGATTATCTATCTTATATATAGTAGTATTTGTATATTATTACCAAGCTCCTCTCCCCTGCCACATATCCCCTTTAGTAACCATAAGTTTATTTTCAATATCTATAAGTGTTGCTTTTTTAAGTAAATTCATTTGAACCACTTTTTAAAGTTAGATAATTCAGTCAAAGAAAGACAAATATTATATGATATCGTGTGCATCATGAGTCAGTATTTTTGTTTCAAAAGGACTGGGTTTGAGGTCTGTGAAACTATCTTTATCAGGAGTTTGCTTTTTCCCATTTTATTTTTGCTTTTGAATATCCATGGCAGAAATATTATCACCATAGCTTTATATCAAGCCACCAATTGTGAAGGGTTTTTAAAAATCTTTTTATCATATTGGATTATAGCTGATATTGTATTGGAATGTATATGGTTGATATATACTGCCGACAAAAGTCCGTGTAGTCAAAGCTATGATTTTCCCTGTAGTCATGTACAGATATGAGAATTGGATCATAAACAAAGCTGAACACCAAAGAATTGTTTCCTTTGAACTGTGGTGTTGGAGAAGATGCTTGAGAGTCCCTTGGACTATAGGAAATCAAACCAGTCAATCTTAAAGGAAATCAACCCTGAATATACATTGGAAGGACGGATGCTGAAGCTGAAGCTCCAATACTTTGGCCTCCTGATGTGAAGAGCTATCTCATTGGAAAAGAGCCTGATGTTGCAAAAAATAGAAGACAAAAAGAGAAGGGGGCAACAGAGGATGAGATGGTTGGATGGCATCACTGAGTCAACGGACATGAGTTTGACAAGCTCTGAGACATGATGAAGAACAGGGAAGCCTGGTGTGCTGCTGTTCATAGGGTCAAAAAGAGTCAGACAAGACTGAGCGACTGAACTGAACTGATAGCTGATTTACAACGTTGTGTTAGTTTCAGGTGTACAGTAAAGTGATTCAGTTTTATATATATATATGTATACATATATACATTCTTCCTTAGATTCTTTTTGCATGTAGGTTATCACAGAATTTTAAGTAGAGTTCCTCATGCTACACAGTAGGTCCTTGTTGATTATCTATCTTATATATAGTAGTATTTGTATATTATTACCAAGCTCCTCTCCCCTGCCACATATCCCCTTTAGTAACCATAAGTTTATTTTCAATATCTATAAGTGTTGCTTTTTTAAGTAAATTCATTTGAACCACTTTTTAAAGTTAGATAATTCAGTCAAAGAAAGACAAATATTATATGATATCGTGTGCATCATGAGTCAGTATTTTTGTTTCAAAAGGACTGGGTTTGAGGTCTGTGAAACTATCTTTATCAGGAGTTTGCTTTTTCCCCACCAAAGTTTTATTCCTTCTAACTGGTTCTTTCTTAAACTCACTTTAATCAAGCAGCTGAGTGTTAGCCAGTAGGTTTTTAATTTACTACTTATTAGATCAGAATCTACTATATTTTTGGTTGGTGTGTAAGAATAAGCCTGGGTGTCATTTGAAATGAGGGCATACGATGGCCTTGCTCCAGAGATAACTTTCTCTGTTACACAACACTGCACCACAAGATCGGTTGCTCAGTTAAAAGCATTTAACCCAGACCAAGTGATAATAGCAGATGTGTGGATCATAAGACAAGATCAAGTTACATCACCTCCATCTAAAACTCTGCTTTACTTTGTTTGACTATCACCACTATTGTTTCCTGATTTTCCACAGATCAAATGAATGTGAATGACAACTGTGTTGGAATTACAATGTACATTGCAATGTGCAAAAGTCTACCTAAATAGGATATGCTGATGTGAAAGGGACAGTCATAATGAAAGCTTCCACTCTGAACTGGTTTGAATTTCTTAGTGGGAAATAAATATATGTTACTGTAAAAATGGTTAGGGTCTTAATTAGTTTGTCCTATCATGTATCAAGTTCATTTAGCAAAAACTTGAAACAGTGAGCAGGTCTTTAGTTACTAACAGATGAAAGACAATATTACATTTGCAAATTACTTCAAGTTAGGCCTCAGGAAATGAAATTATATACTTTACATTATTTCCTGACTGTGAATCCCTTGCATTTTTATTCATTTATAAACTCCATCAAATATTTATTTGCATTTGCTCCCTTTTTAGATATTAATTCTTTCCACAATATCAAGTGTGCTTTTTAATCAAGGTACCTTTGACTTCTTACATTATTGATGAGAAGTTTTAGCAGTCTGTAGCCTTTAGACACATCTCTAGTTTTTTTTGTGTATCTGATTGCCCTATCTAATAGAGAGTAATAGTCAAAGAAAGACAAATATTATATGATATCGTGTGCATCATGAGTCAGTATTTTTGTTTCAAAAGGACTGGGTTTGAGGTCTGTGAAACTATCTTTATCAGGAGTTTGCTTTTTCCCCACCAAAGTTTTATTCCTTCTAACTGGTTCTTTCTTAAACTCACTTTAATCAAGCAGCTGAGTGTTAGCCAGTAGGTTTTTAATTTACTACTTATTAGATCAGAATCTACTATATTTTTGGTTGGTGTGTAAGAATAAGCCTGGGTGTCATTTGAAATGAGGGCATACGATGGCCTTGCTCCAGAGATAACTTTCTCTGTTACACAACACTGCACCACAAGATCGGTTGCTCAGTTAAAAGCATTTAACCCAGACCAAGTGATAATAGCAGATGTGTGGATCATAAGACAAGATCAAGTTACATCACCTCCATCTAAAACTCTGCTTTACTTTGTTTGACTATCACCACTATTGTTTCCTGATTTTCCACAGATCAAATGAATGTGAATGACAACTGTGTTGGAATTACAATGTACATTGCAATGTGCAAAAGTCTACCTAAATAGGATATGCTGATGTGAAAGGGACAGTCATAATGAAAGCTTCCACTCTGAACTGGTTTGAATTTCTTAGTGGGAAATAAATATATGTTACTGTAAAAATGGTTAGGGTCTTAATTAGTTTGTCCTATCATGTATCAAGTTCATTTAGCAAAAACTTGAAACAGTGAGCAGGTCTTTAGTTACTAACAGATGAAAGACAATATTACATTTGCAAATTACTTCAAGTTAGGCCTCAGGAAATGAAATTATATACTTTACATTATTTCCTGACTGTGAATCCCTTGCATTTTTATTCATTTATAAACTCCATCAAATATTTATTTGCATTTGCTCCCTTTTTAGATATTAATTCTTTCCACAATATCAAGTGTGCTTTTTAATCAAGGTACCTTTGACTTCTTACATTATTGATGAGAAGTTTTAGCAGTCTGTAGCCTTTAGACACATCTCTAGTTTTTTTTGTGTATCTGATTGCCCTATCTAATAGAGAGTAATAGTTAATTATCAAGGGATGAAGCAATAATCTGGTGATTCATAAACTAGACATAAAATGTGAAATATGCTTATTATAGGTCCCCCTCTACATTTTGTATCTCCAGATAGATTTTAAATTTCTTAAGAAATCATCTTTGTTTTCCACATCTTTCTGTCTCTTACAGTGACTAGTGTGACTTTCAATTTCTTACAGAAATACGACTTTGTATGAGTATAGTAATACTTAATACTCACACTTGCTCAGTCATGTCTGACTCTTTGTGACTCCATGAAGTGTAGCCTGCTAGGCTTCTCTGTACACAGGATCTCCTAGGCAAGAATACTGGAGTGGGTTGCTATGCCTCTGCTTTTTTTTTTAGGCCACTTCTATTGATCTCCCATTTATTTATCTTTGTTCTTTGGCCTGTGTGGGCCTCCCATCACAGTGACCTCTCTTGTTGCAGAGCACTAGCTCTGGGAGCATGCGCTCCAGAGTTCCAGCTCGGTGGTTGGACACATAGGTCCAGCTGCTCCGTGGCACGTGGGATCTTCCCAGGCCAGGGATCAAACTGGTACCCCTTGCACTGCAAGGCAGTGTCCTTACCAACTGGACCACCAGGGAAGCACAGCCTCTGCTTTTTAATACAGTATCTAGATGTCTCATAGCTTTACTTCCAAGGAGCAACATCTTTTAATTTCATGGCTGGAGTCACCATCCACAGGGATTTTGGTGACAAATAAAATAAGATCTGGTACTGTTTCCACTGTTAACCTATCTCTTTGCCATGAATTGATGCGATTGGATGCCAAGATCTTTGTTTTTCTAAAGGTTGAGTTTTGAATCAGCTTTTTCATTCTCCTCTTTCACCTTCATCCAGAGGCGCTTTAGTTCCTCTTTGCTTTCTGCCATAAAGGTGGTATCATTTGCATATCTTAGGTTATTGATATTTTTCCTGGCAATCTTGATTCCAGCTTGCGGTTCATCCAGCCCAGCACTTAGTACAATATACACTGCATATAAGTTAAATAAGCAGGGTGACAATATACAGACTTGGCAACAAATCAGAAGCAGATGTTTTTTCTGGAATTCTCTTGCTTTTTTCTATGATCCAATGGATGTTGACATTTTGATATCTGGTTCCTCTGCCTTTTCTAAATTCAGCTTGTACATCTGGAAGTTCTTAGCTGATATACTGTTGAAGCCTAGGTAGAAAGATTTTGAGAATTACTTTGCTAGCATGTGAAATGAGTAAAATTGCAGTAGTTTGAACATTGTTTGGCATTGCTGTTTTTTGGGATTGCAGTGAAAACTGACCTGTGGGCACTGCTGGGTTTTCCAAATTTGCTGGCATATTTAATGTAGCACTTTAGCAGCAGCATCTTTTAAGATTTGAAATAGTTCAACTCGAATTCCATCACCTCCACTAGCTTTGTTTGTTGTGATGTTTCCTAAGACTTACTTGACTTTACACCCCAGGATGTCTCTCTCTAGGTGAGTGATCACACCCTTGTGGTTATCTGGGTCATTTAGATGTTTTTTGTATAGTTCTTCAGTGTTTTCTTGCCACCTCTTCTTCATATCTTCTGCTTCTATGAGGTCCATACTGTTTCTTTCCTTTATTGTGCCTATCTTCGCATGGAATGTTCCCTTGGTATCTCCAATTTTCTTGAAGAGATCTCTAGTCTTTTACAATGGAAGAAATTCATATTTGACCTATACAAAGGATAGTAGCATAAAGGATGAGAAAGGGGTGATCTCCAAGGGCAGGTTGGAGAACATTAAAATAGGAAGTGAGAATTTTAATTAGATTTATGGAAGAAAATCTTGCTTGTGAGGACTGCTAACACTGTAGCAGATAACTGAGAGAAAGGATTACCTAAGATGCTTACTCCATTGTGAATCCCTGTGTGTGGCATTGATAGCCTAGCAAAAAAAAGTAGAGTCTGGTACTGTTATTCTCTTTGCCATGAATTGATGCGATTGGATGCCAAGATCTTTGTTTTCTAAAGGTTGAGTTTTGAATCAGCTTTTTCATTCTCCTCTTTCACCTTCATCCAGAGGCGCTTTAGTTCCTCTTTGCTTTCTGCCATAAAGGTGGTATCATTTGCATATCTTAGGTTATTGATATTTTTCCTGGCAATCTTGATTCCAGCTTGCGTTCATCCAGCCCAGCACTTAGTACAATATACACTGCATATAAGTTAAATAAGCAGGGTGACAATATACAGACTTGGCAACAAATCAGAAGCAGATGTTTTTTCTGGAATTCTCTTGCTTTTTTCTATGATCCAATGGATGTTGACATTTTGATATCTGGTTCCTCTGCCTTTTCTAAATTCAGCTTGTACATCTGGAAGTTCTTAGCTGATATACTGTTGAAGCCTAGGTAGAAAGATTTTGAGAATTACTTTGCTAGCATGTGAAATGAGTAAAATTGCAGTAGTTTGAACATTGTTTGGCATTGCTGTTTTTTGGGATTGCAGTGAAAACTGACCTGTGGGCACTGCTGGGTTTTCCAAATTTGCTGGCATATTTAATGTAGCACTTTAGCAGCAGCATCTTTTAAGATTTGAAATAGTTCAACTCGAATTCCATCACCTCCACTAGCTTTGTTTGTTGTGATGTTTCCTAAGACTTACTTGACTTTACACCCCAGGATGTCTCTCTCTAGGTGAGTGATCACACCCTTGTGGTTATCTGGGTCATTTAGATGTTTTTTGTATAGTTCTTCAGTGTTTTCTTGCCACCTCTTCTTCATATCTTCTGCTTCTATGAGGTCCATACTGTTTCTTTCCTTTATTGTGCCTATCTTCGCATGGAATGTTCCCTTGGTATCTCCAATTTTCTTGAAGAGATCTCTAGTCTTTTACAATGGAAGAAATTCATATTTGACCTATACAAAGGATAGTAGCATAAAGGATGAGAAAGGGGTGATCTCCAAGGGCAGGTTGGAGAACATTAAAATAGGAAGTGAGAATTTTAATTAGATTTATGGAAGAAAATCTTGCTTGTGAGGACTGCTAACACTGTAGCAGATAACTGAGAGAAAGGATTACCTAAGATGCTTACTCCATTGTGAATCCCTGTGTGTGGCATTGATCCTCATCTCTGCCTCAGCTGAACTGTTAGTTGGAATAAAATAATTTGAATCCGGAGCAAAAGTAGAGTCTACCCTTGGTGAATACGTGACAAGATGTGTGT
This sequence comes from Tragulus kanchil, assembly GCA_022376925.1. Lineage (NCBI taxonomy): Eukaryota > Metazoa > Chordata > Mammalia > Artiodactyla > Tragulidae > Tragulus > Tragulus kanchil. The sequence continues at coordinate 151,972,353 of JAIOJX010000024.1, forward strand.
GCCATGCTCAGTCATGTCTGACTCTTTGTGACTGTGGCTGCCAGGCTCCTCTGTCCATGGGATTCTCCAGGCAAGAATATTAGAGTGAGTTACTACTTCCTCCTCCAAGAAAAAAGCAGAAAATTAGCTCAAACAGACATGTGTGAATATAGATTTGGTAAGATGAAGACAGCCTTAACCTTCCTCACAGCTTGACTCAGCTCGAGACAGATTTCTTCCTGACTTGACGTCTTTGACCTTTCTTTTCTTAGATTTTTTTTAATACTTCCAAGAAATCTATAAATTCTTTCTTTATCCCCTTTTGAAATTTTGCCAATTTTACTTACTAAGATGGTCTTTCTCAAAGACCTGGGAATCAAATCTTTGAAATGTGATTATAATGGCAAAGATCACCCCTGTCTTTCATTGCTTCCAAAGGTAGGAACTAAGTTTAGTGAGCATTTTGTATAAAGTTGTACAATTACCTCCTGTCATGAAGGTCAAAGGAAGTTTACTCTTAGGTGAAGATAATTAGCAGATACAGTTGGCCTACAATTCCCCTTCCAGCTTTTAAAATCTCCCCAGTCCTTTGTTTTATTAATAGTGGATTGGGCTCAGATTTTCTTGTGTCTCTTCTCTATTGCATGCAGTAACCTTGAATAAAGTCTTCCTTGCCTGTTTAATATTTTCCAGTGCAATTTTTGCTTTGGCAGATATTCTTCAGAGAATATATATACATATAAATATATGCATATATATTATATATTTTTAAAGTTTTTGGACAAGCAGCATGTGGAATGTTAGTTCCCTGACCAAGGATCAAACTTATGCCCATAACACTGGAAATGCATAATCTTAACTTGACCTTTGGCAAATATTATAAATATATTCCCAGTCTCACACATGAAGAACTTCTGCAAAACTGAAAGAAAAAGGGGGCAAATTAAGACAGAAACCTTAGTAATTTTCAGCTGATGCAAAGAATATACTTAAAAATTCCTACATGATTTCTTGGGTCATCTTCACTGAGAAATCACTGATACATCCTTCACTGTGTTTTATTTTGATTTAGATTTTAAACAGTTAAGTTTATGTGTATCTTAAAAATGTTAGCTTACCATTTTGTCCTGGTTTTGTGCTAAAAAGATGCATAATTCCATTATGCTTAATGTGAATGGCTTTTTGAGAAATGATCGTCTGTTTTCATGCTTTTAAGTTTCTTATGTAGTAAGCTGTCTATTGTCAGGGAGAAAAATCATCCTAGCAGTTAAGCTCACTTATAATGTTAAATTATTGATTTATCATTAATCTTGCATGTGATTTACTAATGTAGACATGAGATTAGTTTAGAACTCAGTCAGAATCTTCTTGTCATTTATACTCTTCGATATGTTATATTATCAATTTCTCTCTTTAAAGCAAGGAACAATGATATATTTAAGAATTTCTTTATATATTATTTAGCTAAATGTCTTGAGATAAATGATGGTTAGATTTAGTTCCCTTGTGTTCTTTTCACTTGGGTTTCTAGGAATTCATGCATATTGGTGTCACTAGATTATTTTGGAACATCCTTGGTTCCCCATGTCGATGTATGGGTAATAGTCTCATTAAATGAGATCATCTTTAGCCCAAACTGAGTTTCCCATGTCTATTTGGGAAAAGGGATAAGCTTTCTCTAGACAATGTTTCCTAGCACCTATCATGTATCTATTTCACCAATTAGGACAACTAACAAAACTCACTTTTATAAAATGGAAGTTTATACTGGAACTGATTTTGATTTCAGAGTCTTAGCTCCTGGACTGTCTTCGGCCAAATAACTCTATTCAAATGACTGCATGTAAGTTTAAACAAATACAATGACTTGTTGGTCAAATTTAGCCAAATGGTTATTTGTTGGTCAAATGATTAACTCAGTTCAAGCCAATCATGTGTCCATCTCTGAACCTGTCCGTTATTCCTGTGGGTATACCCTAAAACTCTGAGGGTTTTAATAATAGCCAGGCATCTCAATGTTGGGGGAATGGCCCATTCCAGTCATGTCATGAGGCCACTCCAGCAGGCCTATGAAGAGGTTCACATAGGAGGAGCTTAGGCCTCCCACTAGCACCTGGGTGAGTGAGTCACCTGGGAAGTGGATCCATCAGCCCCAGTTAGAACTTCGAGAGCTGCCTCCTCATCTAACATCATGACTGCAACCTTTTACAAGACCACTGAGCCAGAATCATTTAGCTAAGCTGTTTGACAAATTTCTGGCTCACAGAAACTATGAGGGAAGAATATTTGTTACTATTTTTAAGCTGCTAAGTTTATGGACAAAGTATTGCTGCAGTAAATGACTAATAGGGCGTGTGTGTGTGTGTTTGTGTGTGTGTGTGTGTGTGTTTTCTCTTTCCTATGGTAGGCTGTCTCCACTACTCCTGGGCTATATTCTGGCTAACAGCCAGGTCGGAGATGAGGACTGAATTGGGAGAGGGGGACAGGAGTATAAATAGTCCTCTGGTTTAGGTTGAATCTGTTAGTGAAGATACACAGAAAGCTACATAAAACTTTACTTGGGGTCTTAAAAATTGCTATTCGGGAGGTACAGACTGAAGCAGCAACTCAAATGTGTCCTACAAGAAGTAAAATTAGTGGTGGTTTATGAAGACAGCAGACAGAAACGTCCCAGAGAAGATACATGGTTGTTTTGCAGAGCTATGATTGGTGCCAGCAGGAATCCAGTTACTTGTGAGCAGCTGTATTGGTTGCTAACCTGCAGTTTCCAGGGAGTGAAGAAAATGAGTTCAAGTGGTTGTGGTTTGCCAAGTTAGAATTTTATGTTGCATCCAGGTGTAGACATATGTAAGCTCTCCTTCCTTAATGGCCTCTTGACTCCACTTGATTCCTTTGACATAAGTGATTCCATTTTGTTGTTCATGGTCCACAAAGCACATTTTATTGTCATATTGTCACAGAAAATGATACCTCTGAAGAGGTGAAAGTAATGGCTTCCAATTTAATAGTCATGACACACTCAAATTCTTTTTCTATGTTACAGCCAAATAGCTCTCTCTGAAGGGGAAATCCAGTTATTTAGTTTCACTACTTAAACGCCTTGAAAGTTTAGTGTCAATATTCTATAAATAGTTGACAAGAGTTTCTTAATCTGGGCTCTGCGGACCCCTCCAGCCACTGATACCTACCAGAAACTCTCTCCCCTAGACATGTTGGGCTTCCCAGATGGTGCTAGTAGTAAAGAACCTGCCTGCCAGTGCAGGAGATGTAAGAGACACAGGTTTGATGCCTGGGCCAGGAAGGTCCCCTGGAGGAGGGCATGGTTACCCACTCCAGTATTCTTGCCTGGAGAATCTCCATAAACATAGGAGTCCGGAGGGTTACAGTCCATGGGCTCACAAAGAGCCAGACATGACTGAAGCAGTTTAACACGCATGCATGCACTAGATATACTGAAAAATGCTCTCTCGTTGACGACTGCTACTCGCATCTGCCAACCTGGCTTATGTTGCTTCCCTCTGCATGAAATGCCACACTCTTACTCTGCCCATTTTTTGACTCCATGAGTCACATCCAGATTTGATATTTTAGTTGATCTTCACAGCAGTTTTTATTTGAATTTGCATGAGTATTTTAAAAACATAGACTTCTTCTTTAGGAACGATCTGAAGATAATGCAAAATGACAATATCCCCTGGCCCTAGACAAACATAATGTCTTCATTTTTTAATAACATTTAAAAAGTACAATTTTTAGGAACTTCCCTAATGATCCAGTGGTTGAGAGCTCACCTCACAATGCGGGAGACATGGCTTTGATTCCTGATCCAGGAACTAAGATCCCACATGCTGAGAAGCAACTGAACCCGGTTCATGCCAACAACTAGAGAATTTATGCATAGCAATGGAAGATCCCCAAAGATTCCGAGGGTCAAAACTAAGACCTGAAACAGTCAAATAAATAAACATTTTAAAATAAATAAATAAATAAAAACACCATTTTTAGTAGGTAGTTTAAGTTAGTCTGGATCTTCAGGTAAGTAGATGCCAAGAGAGGATTAAATATGCAAGGTGAAGGGAAATGGGAAGATGTTTTCAGAAAACCTGGGATATGTTTTAATCAGGAATGGTAAGACAGGCAAACATGGAAATAAAACTTTTAATTCTCTAGGAACAGGAGGTGTAGCATGCACAGGTGAACACCAGGGTTGGATAAAGACAGCAGGAATAGAGGAAAAGTGGCAAACTCCGCGACCCTCCAGCCACTGATACCTACCAGAAACTCTCTCCCCTAGACATGTTGGGCTTCCCAGATGGTGCTAGTAGTAAAGAACCTGCCTGCCAGTGCAGGAGATGTAAGAGACACAGGTTTGATGCCTGGGCCAGGAAGGTCCCCTGGAGGAGGGCATGGTTACCCACTCCAGTATTCTTGCCTGGAGAATCTCCATAAACATAGGAGTCCGGAGGGTTACAGTCCATGGGCTCACAAAGAGCCAGACATGACTGAAGCAGTTTAACACGCATGCATGCACTAGATATACTGAAAAATGCTCTCTCGTTGACGACTGCTACTCGCATCTGCCAACCTGGCTTATGTTGCTTCCCTCTGCATGAAATGCCACACTCTTACTCTGCCCATTTTTTGACTCCATGAGTCACATCCAGATTTGATATTTTAGTTGATCTTCACAGCAGTTTTTATTTGAATTTGCATGAGTATTTTAAAAACATAGACTTCTTCTTTAGGAGCGATCTGAAGATAATGCAAAATGACAATATCCCCTGGCCCTAGACAAACATAATGTCTTCATTTTTTAATAACATTTAAAAAGTACAATTTTTAGGAACTTCCCTAATGATCCAGTGGTTGAGAGCTCACCTCACAATGCGGGAGACATGGCTTTGATTCCTGATCCAGGAACTAAGATCCCACATGCTGAGAAGCAACTGAACCCGGTTCATGCCAACAACTAGAGAATTTATGCATAGCAATGGAAGATCCCCAAAGATTCCGAGGGTCAAAACTAAGACCTGAAACAGTCAAATAAATAAACATTTTTAAAATAAATAAATAAATAAAAACACCATTTTTAGTAGGTAGTTTAAGTTAGTCTGGATCTTCAGGTAAGTAGATGCCAAGAGAGGATTAAATATGCAAGGTGAAGGGAAATGGGAAGATGTTTTCAGAAAACCTGGGATATGTTTTAATCAGGAATGGTAAGACAGGCAAACATGGAAATAAAACTTTTAATTCTCTAGGAACAGGAGGTGTAGCATGCCGCACAGGTGAACACCAGGGTTGGATAAAAGACAGCAGGAATAGAGGAAAATGTGGGCAAAAGCCATTACTATGGGAAAGTGGCTTTTGTGGGAAAGAATAGGTAGAGGTGATCCTAAATGACCAACTAGTTTGAAATTTTTCAGTATCACTAGAGCTTAGAGTTGCCTGGTGCCTGACCTTGGGATAATGAGGGCAAGTAGGTGGTTGCCTGGGATGGAGAAGCCCAATAAAGAACTCCTTAGTAGGTTTCTGGTCTCTGGATTAATGGATTTGCACTTGAAGGGGCAAGTTGTTTATTATCTCTTGGAGTCTGTAAACCCTGGTAGGATCCTTCCTTCCAAGCTCAGCTTTAGAATAAAAAGACACAGATAATACAGAAGGGACCTAGCAAAGGCAGGCAAACAATGGCCTGCAACAAAAGTATAATTCTGAATGGAGTAAACCTTGGCTGGAAGTGTCCCTGATTTCCAAAGTTTGGGGAAGATTTGGGAAAGCTTTGGGGGATTATTTAAACCCAAGTTTGCCACCAAAGAGTCCCCTGTCTCCCAGAAATAAGACTTGGTATTGGATCAGAACACATTTGTTCACTGGATGTGAGTGACCCACGGAAGCACAGCCTCAATGCAAACACAGCCCAAAGCAGACAAGCAGAACTCTCAGTCTAGTGTGCTTTCTGTAGTAGCGAGCCTGGGAAGCACATTATCATGATTGTCACAGAGTTCATCCTTACTCAGAGGTAAGAAAATTGCATTTCAGAAAGTTTACGGAATAATCCAGAGTTACACTGAAATAAATGGAAGAGTTATAATTTAGCATTAAAAATCTTGCACACATTCTCATGCAACATATCACTCTATCAACAGGCAAGCTATCTGCTCATCAAGCAGGGCTTTTTAAAAGCTCTGGACACATGCTGTCCCTGGTAGCTTCAGCCAATTTCTTTTATCCGTCTCAATTATCCTAATATTGTCATTTGGAAACTATTTGAATCATCACAAAGTTGACAAACAACTTTTAAGTAATTTTTAAATCAGACATTTAGAATTTCAGTGTGCAACAGACCCAGATAACTTTAATCTAATAGGTTTAGGAAGCATGTTCCTGAAGGAAAAGTTATTGTAAGCTATATTTTTTCTCATTTCTATATTTTTTCACCCCTTGACATTAGTGGCCATTGACCCAAAGCTGTACAATCATGATGTGCTTAGGTGTTGTTAGTTTTAGGACCAAGCACTCATTTGATCAGGGTTAATGAGGTCAAGGTCATTGGTTTAACCACCTTGAGGTCAAGTTGGGTTTAACTAGTCCCAGGGTCATAGACTTCTAACTTTTCAGCAAAGTCAATTATATGGCAAAGGTGTATACAAAGATAGCACTTCTTAGCATCAAATAAAGATAGATTAATTTTTACCTCCCTGCCCACTCTTAAGCACAGGATGTAAGCATTTGTTAAATTTGTAGGTGTCAGTCTATTCCACTGACTGAATTTCACACATGCTTATTTTATCTACTGGCAAAAAATGTCAACAGATTTTGGTATGGTAAGTTCTTTCTGTAATACTTTGAAAACTGTAAATTACTATTGAAGTATAAGTTATTAACATTCTTATACGACTATAATAATAATGTTTTTTTTTTAAAGATTTATTTATTTATTTATTTAGGGCGGGGTTTGGGTTGGGGAGGGAGGAGAGCGGGCGGGCCACGTCTATTGGTCTTTCATTCTCTATTTTCATCCATCTTTTGTTCTTTGGCTCCCATGGGCCTCCCATCACGGTGGCGTCTGTTGTCGCAGAGCGCCGTCTCTGGGCGCAAGCGCTCCAGAGTTCTGGCTCGGTGATTGGACACATCAGTCCAGCCGCTCCGCAGCATGTGGGATCCTCCCAGGCCAGGGATCGAACCGGCGCCCCTTGCACTGCAAGGCGGTGTCCTTGCCCACTGGACCACCAGGGGAAGCCCCATAATGTTTTTTCTTAAATTTAATTTTTCTTTTATCTCAGAATAGAGTTGACTCACAATATTGTGTTAGTTTTAAGTATACAGGAATGTAATTCAATTATACATATATACATATATCATTTTTCTGATATAAGAAATTATAGAATATTGAGTAGAATTCCTTGTACTACACAGTGTGTCCCTGCTAATGATATATATATATTTTTTTAAATTTTGACCTCTTTTATTGGTTTTTTATTTATTTATTTTCATCCATCTTCATTCTTTGGCCTATGTGGGCCTCCCATTGCAGTGGCCTCTCTTGCTGCTGAGTACTGGCTCTGGGCTCATGCACACCAGAATGCTGGTTCATAATTGGACACACTGGTCCAGCTGCTCCATGGCATGTGGGATCTATTTCATATATAGTAGTGTGTATATGTTAATCCCAAGTTCCTAATTTATGCCCCAACCACCTTTCCCCTTTCACAACCAGAAGTTTGTTTTCAAAGTTTGTGAATCTGTTTTTATTTTTTAATTAAGTTCATTTGTACCATGATCTTTGCTTTTCTCTGACTTACTTAACTTAATATGATCATCTCTAGGTCCATGTTTGTTTTATAACCTAGCAAGGGTTTGTGTGGTTGGTAGCTTCTGCCTCTAAAAGGATCCCCAATGATCTCTGTCTCCTGGTATTCACAGCTTTATATACTTTTCCCCCTTGAGTTTGGGCTGGACCTAGTGACTCAGTTTTAAGGAACCAAGATGGGTGAGATGAAACTCTCAACATTAGGTTTCAAAAAGACTGAACTTTCTATCTTACTTGCTGTCTCTTACTCTCTCTGGCTTGGAGACCTTGCTCTGTGTGAAGCAAGCCTTTTGTGGTGGAGAAGACCATGTGGGAAGGAAATGATGCCTCCTTCCAAAAGCTAGTGAGGGTATCAGGCCTTCCCAGGACCATGAGAGCGACCTTGAGGATGGATCATCCCAGGCCTTCCAACAATCCTGCAATGGAGTTTCAGAGCAGTTCCATTGAGATCTAGCCTTGAGATGACTATGGCCCTGGCCTACACTTTGATCACCATGGAGAGAGATGCTGAACCAGAGAGCCCAGACAGCTGTGCCCAGGTTCCTGACCCACAGAAACTATGAGACAACTATTGTTTAAAGAGATTTGGAAAGTAAGTTACTCTGCAGCAATAGACAGCTAATATACATAGGAAGGCACATACAACATTTTGATGTGAAGATTTCCTGCAAGTTCAAAAAAAGAAAAAAAACTAATGTGAAGAGCTGACTCATTGGAAAAGACCCTGATCCTGGGAAGATTGGAGGCAAAAAGAAAAGAGGGTGGCAAAGGATGAGATGATCAGCATCGCTGATTCAATGGCCATGAACTTGGACAAACACCAGGAGATGATGAGGGACAGGAAGGCCCGACGTCCTGTAGTCCATGGGGTCGCAAAGAGTTGAACATGACTTAACAACTGAATAACAACAGCAACAAAAATGCAACGGTGGACAATCTATTTCATAATTGGACACACTGGTCCAGCTGCTCCATGGCATGTGGGATCTATTTCATATATAGTAGTGTGTATATGTTAATCCCAAGTTCCTAATTTATGCCCCAACCACCTTTCCCCTTTCACAACCAGAAGTTTGTTTTCAAAGTTTGTGAATCTGTTTTTATTTTTTAATTAAGTTCATTTGTACCATGATCTTTGCTTTTCTCTGACTTACTTAACTTAATATGATCATCTCTAGGTCCATGTTTGTTTTATAACCTAGCAAGGGTTTGTGTGATTGGTAGCTTCTGCCTCTAAAAGGATCCCCAATGATCTCTGTCTCCTGGTATTCACAGCTTTATATACTTTTCCCCCTTGAGTTTGGGCTGGACCTAGTGACTCAGTTTTAAGGAACCAAGATGGGTGAGATGAAACTCTCAACATTAGGTTTCAAAAAGACTGAACTTTCTATCTTACTTGCTGTCTCTTACTCTCTCTGGCTTGGAGACCTTGCTCTGTGTGAAGCAAGCCTTTTGTGGTGGAGAAGACCATGTGGGAAGGAAATGATGCCTCCTTCCAAAAGCTAGTGAGGGTATCAGGCCTTCCCAGGACCATGAGAGCGACCTTGAGGATGGATCATCCCAGGCCTTCCAACAATCCTGCAATGGAGTTTCAGAGCAGTTCCATTGAGATCTAGCCTTGAGATGACTATGGCCCTGGCCTACACTTTGATCACCATGGAGAGAGATGCTGAACCAGAGAGCCCAGACAGCTGTGCCCAGGTTCCTGACCCACAGAAACTATGAGACAACTATTGTTTAAAGAGATTTGGAAAGTAAGTTACTCTGCAGCAATAGACAGCTAATATACATAGGAAGGCACATACAACATTTTGATGTGAAGATTTCCTGCAAGTTCAAAAAAAGAAAAAAAACTAATGTGAAGAGCTGACTCATTGGAAAAGACCCTGATCCTGGGAAGATTGGAGGCAAAAAGAAAAGAGGGTGGCAAAGGATGAGATGATCAGCATCGCTGATTCAATGGCCATGAACTTGGACAAACACCAGGAGATGATGAGGGACAGGAAGGCCCGACGTCCTGTAGTCCATGGGGTCGCAAAGAGTTGAACATGACTTAACAACTGAATAACAACAGCAACAAAAAAATCAACTGCAATTTCATGGTGCTTCTCTTTCTCAGCATCTCTAAAGGATTTGCATAGCCGAAGAAGTAGGAACAGATATTGTTCTTCCCTATAACTTTTGAAATATTTATTAAGGATTCTCTGAACATTTCATACTAAATTGCTCCCACTATTACATAGTCTCAACTTATGCCATAAATTGCTTATTTCAGAAGAAATTAGAAAAAGTTGAAAAAGGAAGGTATATTTATGCTCCTATGCAAATTAATTAAAATATAAACCTCTATTTTAGCATCACCCATGGAAGCATAAGAATAGTTTGGAATTCATTTGCCTCTGGAGTGTTCAATAAATATTTTTCATGGGAATACATTTGCTCATCCAAAAGCATAACATGACATAATACTATGCAAATACTAAATATAGCACCTTGTAAAAAGCCATTAGTGAAATATTCACTCAAAATTCATTGATTTTAACATAAATCAATTTGCACATTTAAATACCTATTCCACATCTTCCAGGCCCAGAAAAAATAGTTTCCACATTGCTGAAAAAGCCTAGGAAAGCTGTAAACCCTTCAGTAAGAAGGCAGTGTTGTTGTTGTTGTTGTTGTTTAGTCAGTAGGCTGTGTCCAACTATTTTGCTACCCCCCTGGACTGTACCCTACCAAGCTCCTCTGTCTATAAGATTTCCCATTCAAGAATACTGGAGTGGATTGCCATTTCCTTCTCCAGGGGATCTTCCTGGCCCAGTGACCAAAGCCACATCTCCTGTATTTGGAAGACAGATTCTTTACCACTGAGCCATGAGGAGAGTCCAAGGAGGCAATGCAATATAACAAAAGAGACCTTGGAGTCAGATGAACATAGGTCTGAATCCTGGGTCTTGCATTTGAAGAGATGCGTGACACAGGGCAAGTTACTTCCCTCTTTGAGCCTCAGTTCCATATTTGTAAAGCAGCGATAATGATTCTAACCCCATGGGGTTGTCAAGAAATTTGAATGAGACACTCTGTGAAGCACTGGGATACAAAGTACATAAGAAATGGAAGCTATTATTGTGCTATTATTATTCAAAATCTCAGTATGAAATCTCTTCTAAAAACTTTTTTGAAAATAGCATTGGATTCAGTGTACATGGGCTTGGGAGATCTCCCAGAGATAATGAGGGACAGGGAGGCCTGGCGTGCTATAGTCCATGGCATTGTAAAGAGTTGGACACAACTGTGTGACTGAAAAACAAGCAACTAAATTGCTCCCACTATTACATAGTCTCAACTTATGCCATAAATTGCTTATTTCAGAAGAAATTAGAAAAAGTTGAAAAAGGAAGGTATATTTATGCTCCTATGCAAATTAATTAAAATATAAACCTCTATTTTAGCATCACCCATGGAAGCATAAGAATAGTTTGGAATTCATTTGCCTCTGGAGTGTTCAATAAATATTTTTCATGGGAATACATTTGCTCATCCAAAAGCATAACATGACATAATACTATGCAAATACTAAATATAGCACCTTGTAAAAAGCCATTAGTGAAATATTCACTCAAAATTCATTGATTTTAACATAAATCAATTTGCACATTTAAATACCTATTCCACATCTTCCAGGCCCAGAAAAAATAGTTTCCACATTGCTGAAAAAGCCTAGGAAAGCTGTAAACCCTTCAGTAAGAAGGCAGTGTTGTTGTTGTTGTTGTTGTTTAGTCAGTAGGCTGTGTCCAACTATTTTGCTACCCCCCTGGACTGTACCCTACCAAGCTCCTCTGTCTATAAGATTTCCCATTCAAGAATACTGGAGTGGATTGCCATTTCCTTCTCCAGGGGATCTTCCTGGCCCAGTGACCAAAGCCACATCTCCTGTATTTGGAAGACAGATTCTTTACCACTGAGCCATGAGGAGAGTCCAAGGAGGCAATGCAATATAACAAAAGAGACCTTGGAGTCAGATGAACATAGGTCTGAATCCTGGGTCTTGCATTTGAAGAGATGCGTGACACAGGGCAAGTTACTTCCCTCTTTGAGCCTCAGTTCCATATTTGTAAAGCAGCGATAATGATTCTAACCCCATGGGGTTGTCAAGAAATTTGAATGAGACACTCTGTGAAGCACTGGGATACAAAGTACATAAGAAATGGAAGCTATTATTGTGCTATTATTATTCAAAATCTCAGTATGAAATCTCTTCTAAAAACTTTTTTGAAAATAGCATTGGATTCAGTGTACATGGGCTTGGGAGATCTCCCAGAGATAATGAGGGACAGGGAGGCCTGGCGTGCTATAGTCCATGGCATTGTAAAGAGTTGGACACAACTGTGTGACTGAAAAACAAGCAACATCATGCACCTCAATCACCTTCAAATTTGCACCATTATCTCATTCCTCTTGTTTATTAATTGCTTTTTGTCCACCATCTGAGACCCTTTTCCATGTCATTTTGCTTATCAAACACAAAGTTAAGGAAATAAAAACATCTATCTAGGCTTAACATCCCCATATTGGCTCAGACTTTTCTGGGAAAGGCTTATTTCTCCACCAGAAGACAAAAAAAAAAAAAAAAGATACTTAGCCAGATAATTTCTATACACAGCTTTAGGGTAAGATTTATATGCCATTTTAATTTATAAGACATTAATGTACTTATAACTGTGAGCAGTAGTATTTTATCTCATATCACTAATTAGCTCTATCAATGTGTCATATGTTCCAATGCATATTATTAATGTGAAAGGGGTAGAAATTTTAAATGGTCAGATCATCTTTTATATGATTACTAGGGCATATATAAGATTTTAAGGTAATTTTAAGAGTGAAGCACATAACTGGAGTGTCACACATAAAAGTCCTGACTAGGTGATAATATCAACATGATAAATTCCTACCAGAGTTTCTAAGAAATCCCTTATTGCAAAAAAATGGGTCATACTAAACTCTGAATCTCCTATGACCACCTCTGCAATATAAACTAGGCCTTACAGTGATTCTTTGTAATAGCAGTCTGTTTATTTGCACAACTGATGGTAGAACTTAAAATTCTGTGTTTACTTATTGAGTTCTGTTTTTTATTCTGATCTCTTCCACTAAGCACTAAGCATAGGAGTATTTTATTCAACACACTATACTCAGGCTTCAGCCTAGTACTCGACAAATAGTTGTTGAATGTGGAATTAAAGGGTCAACATATGTGTTTATGGTTTAGTTTTGCTGATTCACTTTTCCATATAGTTAACGTACTGATGATGAACATTTTAAAATATTTCCTTAAAATAGCATTGGATTCAGTGTACATGGGCTTGGGAGATCTCCCAGAGATAATGAGGGACAGGGAGGCCTGGCGTGCTATAGTCCATGGCATTGTAAAGAGTTGGACACAACTGTGTGACTGAAAAACAAGCAACATCATGCACCTCAATCACCTTCAAATTTGCACCATTATCTCATTCCTCTTGTTTATTAATTGCTTTTTGTCCACCATCTGAGACCCTTTTCCATGTCATTTTGCTTATCAAACACAAAGTTAAGGAAATAAAAACATCTATCTAGGCTTAACATCCCCATATTGGCTCAGACTTTTCTGGGAAAGGCTTATTTCTCCACCAGAAGACAAAAAAAAAAAAAAAAGATACTTAGCCAGATAATTTCTATACACAGCTTTAGGGTAAGATTTATATGCCATTTTAATTTATAAGACATTAATGTACTTATAACTGTGAGCAGTAGTATTTTATCTCATATCACTAATTAGCTCTACCAATGTGTCATATGTTCCAATGCATATTATTAATGTGAAAGGGGTAGAAATTTTAAATGGTCAGATCATCTTTTATATGATTACTAGGGCATATATAAGATTTTAAGGTAATTTTAAGAGTGAAGCACATAACTGGAGTGTCACACATAAAAGTCCTGACTAGGTGATAATATCAACATGATAAATTCCTACCAGAGTTTCTAAGAAATCCCTTATTGCAAAAAAATGGGTCATACTAAACTCTGAATCTCCTATGACCACCTCTGCAATATAAACTAGGCCTTACAGTGATTCTTTGTAATAGCAGTCTGTTTATTTGCACAACTGATGGTAGAACTTAAAATTCTGTGTTTACTTATTGAGTTCTGTTTTTTATTCTGATCTCTTCCACTAAGCACTAAGCATAGGGAGTATTTTATTCAACACACTATACTCAGGCTTCAGCCTAGTACTCGACAAATAGTTGTTGAATGTGGAATTAAAGGGTCAACATATGTGTTTATGGTTTAGTTTTTGCTGATTCACTTTTCCATATAGTTAACGTACTGATGATGAACATTTTAAAATATTTCCTTAACATAGCTTCTGATAACTGCATATAATTATTATATATGTTACAGTTATTGTTACTATACATATAGTTTATATAGCTATGACTCTGTATCAGGTTTCCCAGGTGGCACTAGTGGTACAGAATTCGCCTGCCAATGCAGGAGATGCAAGAGATGCAGGTTCAGTCCCTGAGTTAGGAGGATCCTCTGGAGAAGGAAGTGACAACCCACTCCAGTATTCTTTCCTGGGAAATCCTATGGACAGAGCAGACCGACAGTCTACACTCTATGGAGTTGTAAAGGGTTGGACTTAGTGATGAACCAACAAAAATAACTGTATAAATAGTATGTATATATAAACATTGCATATGAAACTATATAATTCTTCCTCTATATTTCACTTTACTGGGTGCAGTTACATTTTGATCTAAAGTGTGAAAAGCTTTCATACTAAGACTGTAGACTCTAAAAAGGAAATCATTAAGAACACCAGACTCAACCTTAAAGTGAAAACAACTGATGAAGGTCTTCTTAAAGTCTTGGTATCAATAAAGAGGATGAATTTGAGACTGCTCATTATACCATCAAGTCAATCTCTGGATGGCACACAAGATGATTCTGATTGATGGACCCACATGGAGAATTGGTCTTGTTTGCTGCTGTATCCCCAGAATCAACGTGCTGGGATGGAGGTGGCTGGAGGAGACACTCATTAAACAACTATGAAATACACATTGTAGATAATTGGCTAAGCAAAGATAATTAACTGATTCTTTTTGTGTTGTCTCAAATCAACAGATAATTTTTTTTTAAATTTTTTGGGGGGGCACTTCTATTCATCTTTCATTTATTTATCTTTGTTCTTTGGCCTGTGCGGGCCTCTCACTGCAGTGGCCTCTCTCGCTGCAGAGCATAGGCTCTGGGCACACGCACTCCAGAGCTCTGGCTCGGTAGTTGGACACATCAGTCCAGCTACTCCGTGGCATGAGGGATCTTCCCAGGCCAGGGATAGAACCGGCGCCCCTTGCACTGCAAGGCGGTATCCTTACCCACTGGACCACCAGAGAAACCCTCAACAGATAATTTTGATGATGGCTGCCAATAACATTGTAACCTCTGGATTCAAAAATTATATTCTTGATACATAGTCTAAGAGAAGATACATTAAGTTTAGAGCAATTTACTAGTTTTCCAAATGTAAAAATTCCCAGGTGGCACTAGTGGTACAGAATTCGCCTGCCAATGCAGGAGATGCAAGAGATGCAGGTTCAGTCCCTGAGTTAGGAGGATCCTCTGGAGAAGGAAGTGACAACCCACTCCAGTATTCTTTCCTGGGAAATCCTATGGACAGAGCAGACCGACAGTCTACACTCTATGGAGTTGTAAAGGGTTGGACTTAGTGATGAACCAACAAAAATAACTGTATAAATAGTATGTATATATAAACATTGCATATGAAACTATATAATTCTTCCTCTATATTTCACTTTACTGGGTGCAGTTACATTTTGATCTAAAGTGTGAAAAGCTTTCATACTAAGACTGTAGACTCTAAAAAGGAAATCATTAAGAACACCAGACTCAACCTTAAAGTGAAAACAACTGATGAAGGTCTTCTTAAAGTCTTGGTATCAATAAAGAGGATGAATTTGAGACTGCTCATTATACCATCAAGTCAATCTCTGGATGGCACACAAGATGATTCTGATTGATGGACCCACATGGAGAATTGGTCTTGTTTGCTGCTGTATCCCCAGAATCAACGTGCTGGGATGGAGGTGGCTGGAGGAGACACTCATTAAACAACTATGAAATACACATTGTAGATAATTGGCTAAGCAAAGATAATTAACTGATTCTTTTTGTGTTGTCTCAAATCAACAGATAATTTTTTTTTAAATTTTTTGGGGGGGCACTTCTATTCATCTTTCATTTATTTATCTTTGTTCTTTGGCCTGTGCGGGCCTCTCACTGCAGTGGCCTCTCTCGCTGCAGAGCATAGGCTCTGGGCACACGCACTCCAGAGCTCTGGCTCGGTAGTTGGACACATCAGTCCAGCTACTCCGTGGCATGAGGGATCTTCCCAGGCCAGGGATAGAACCGGCGCCCCTTGCACTGCAAGGCGGTATCCTTACCCACTGGACCACCAGAGAAACCCTCAACAGATAATTTTGATGATGGCTGCCAATAACATTGTAACCTCTGGATTCAAAAATTATATTCTTGATACATAGTCTAAGAGAAGATACATTAAGTTTAGAGCAATTTACTAGTTTTCCAAATGTATAACAAAAAAGCTAAGCACAAGTGCATGTGCTCATTGTTTCTAGTTATCCAGCTTGGAGACAAACAGTGACATTCCTTTATTATATTGTATATTAGCTGCTGATTGAAAGAAAAGACATTCACGCAGTGTTCATTGTACATAAAGGGGAATTCACAGGATGGCATTCAGTTTAGGAATACAACTGGTTGTAGACAACGTATTTTCTTGAGAAAGAGAGAAAGGTCAGTCACATGCCATAATTCACCTTGAAAGGACACAGATGATTTTGAAAGACTATTTTGAAGTATTTAAGTTTAGATGGTCTACTAGAATGTAGAAATTTTATTACCAAATAATATTTACACAGACACTTCAGATTCAAGCTCCTTTCACACTTGATCCCATCTCATCTCCCACCCCAAAGTTAAGGAAGACTTTTATTCTTTGTTTATATTATTGGAATTTTTATAGGTGTGTATTACTTTGGCAATCAGATTTTTAAAACATAAACATGTTTTCATAGTTTTTAAGAACCAGTATTTCTCAGTGTGTCTTCTGTTATCCATAATTGTAAATAGTTTAATGATATTAAATATCATTCTTAGATTATTGATAGCAAACTTCTGCTGGTCTTTTAAAACTTATTAATTACATAAGTGCAATTAATTACTAGACTTTTAATTGCATAAGTGAGGCCTAAGAATATTCTTGTTTTAACCAGAACTGCTATAGCTAAAAGTGATCCTTCATTTTTTATCACCTCCAATCTAGTTTCTTTCAAAGAGGTAATTATGGTTATTGGTGTGGTGGCATTCTTCTATTTCTTGAAAAAAGCACATACACATGTATACATATATATTTTAAAGATATCAATATATTATTAGATATTATACATTATATATAACTGCAATTCCATTCTTTAATTTCAGTGCCATTTCTTCATGTTAGTACTTAAAGATGAAATACTACAAATTTAATTGCAGATTTCCTCTACAATTTGCACTAAGTGTTTGTTTTTGTCCAATCTTCCCCAGTGGTTCAGATGGTAAAGAATCTGCTTGCAGTGCAAGGGACCTAGGCTCCATCCCTGGGTAGTCAGAATGGCTACTCACTCAGTATTCCTGCCTGGAGGATTCCATGGACAGAGAAGTGTGGCAGGCTAAAGTCCAGGGGTCACAAAGAGTCAGGTATGACTGAGCTACTAACACTTTCACTTTCACAATCTTCCTTTACTCCCCCAAATTTCCAAGATGCAACTAATCAGCTGAGATTTTAGCATTATCAGGAAACCTACAAAAAAGCCACTTGACATAGCTTTTCTGCACTTGAGGCAGTTTTTCTGCATATTAAATGTGTGAGAAATATTAAATGGATCTAGCCTGAGTCTAACACTGAATGCTTTTGGCTCTCTAGCATTACACACTAGAAAGCCATCTCCTTTTCTATCTTAATTTCACGGCACATTTAGAAAAATTTATAGAATATTGATGCCACCAAAACAGACGAAGAAGTTTGAATTCCAACTAAAATTTTAGAATTCACTCTTTCTTTTTAAAATTTACACTTTCATTTAACATTAATCAAGCTAATGCTATGCACAAGGCATTCTGGTATAAGAACTAAGAATAAGAGTGTAAATACCAAGATTCCTAATTCCAAAGAGGTCATAAATTACTACATGAAAAAATCTAAGTTACAAATAAATTCAAGACAGTGTTAGAAACGCTGCAATAGAAGAATGAACAGTGCTTTAGCTGCAGTGAGGATGAAGACTCTCTTAGACAATCAATTAACCAACATTCACTGTCCACCTATGTGTAGTAAGCACCATGCCAGCTGCTGACAACATACAGACCATTTTTCTTTTGTAACAGTAGGGTATTTACCTAAATATCTTTTAATCCTAAAGTTTTTCTGAGTATATTAAAAAATACAATTCCCTGGATAAGAGTACATGTTCTGGGGCTTAACTGTCTATATTCAAATTCTTGTTCTACTCTTTCCTGACTGAATGATCTTGAACCTGACCTTTTAGTTTCATTATCTACAAAATGTGGAGATTAATAATATCTGATCCATGAGATTGTGATGAGAATTAATACACATGAAGCACCTGGGACAATGTCTGACGTGGAGTCACTATGCTTCTTGTATTCATTTCTGTTATGTCATCTTTAGTGGTTTCAGTTTAAAAGGTCTCATCAGGCATTTTCGCTTTGTCTTTAGCTCCAGACATCCAACCTTTTTTCTTAGACTGGGCTTTCATGACATACCATTTTCAACTGTACTTAGTCATTCATGACTTAGCGATAGACAGGTTTACTTTCACAATCTTCCTTTACTCCCCCAAATTTCCAAGATGCAACTAATCAGCTGAGATTTTAGCATTATCAGGAAACCTACAAAAAAGCCACTTGACATAGCTTTTCTGCACTTGAGGCAGTTTTTCTGCATATTAAATGTGTGAGAAATATTAAATGGATCTAGCCTGAGTCTAACACTGAATGCTTTTGGCTCTCTAGCATTACACACTAGAAAGCCATCTCCTTTTCTATCTTAATTTCACGGCACATTTAGAAAAATTTATAGAATATTGATGCCACCAAAACAGACGAAGAAGTTTGAATTCCAACTAAAATTTTAGAATTCACTCTTTCTTTTTAAAATTTACACTTTCATTTAACATTAATCAAGCTAATGCTATGCACAAGGCATTCTGGTATAAGAACTAAGAATAAGAGTGTAAATACCAAGATTCCTAATTCCAAAGAGGTCATAAATTACTACATGAAAAAATCTAAGTTACAAATAAATTCAAGACAGTGTTAGAAACGCTGCAATAGAAGAATGAACAGTGCTTTAGCTGCAGTGAGGATGAAGACTCTCTTAGACAATCAATTAACCAACATTCACTGTCCACCTATGTGTAGTAAGCACCATGCCAGCTGCTGACAACATACAGACCATTTTTCTTTTGTAACAGTAGGGTATTTACCTAAATATCTTTTAATCCTAAAGTTTTTCTGAGTATATTAAAAAATACAATTCCCTGGATAAGAGTACATGTTCTGGGGCTTAACTGTCTATATTCAAATTCTTGTTCTACTCTTTCCTGACTGAATGATCTTGAACCTGACCTTTTAGTTTCATTATCTACAAAATGTGGAGATTAATAATATCTGATCCATGAGATTGTGATGAGAATTAATACACATGAAGCACCTGGGACAATGTCTGACGTGGAGTCACTATGCTTCTTGTATTCATTTCTGTTATGTCATCTTTAGTGGTTTCAGTTTAAAAGGTCTCATCAGGCATTTTCGCTTTGTCTTTAGCTCCAGACATCCAACCTTTTTTCTTAGACTGGGCTTTCATGACATACCATGCATTCTGTCAACTGTACTTAGTCATTCATGACTTAGCGATAGACAGGTTTCATTTAGATATCTCCAGGATAAAGGGAAGCAGTCATAATTTGAAAAGAACTTTAATCTGGGTACACTTTAATAAGCATCAGACTTATTTCTAGGATATACTATGAAATATAATTTCTTTTGTAGAAAGAAAATAAAGAGGAATTCAGAATAACATGAACACCATTATGATTTAAATTTTAAATACTTAAAGAAAATTCATGGTATAGACATTATAAATGCAATATATTTAAAAAAAATTTAGCACTTTCAAGCATCCCTAGTGGTCCAGTGATTAAGAATCTTCCTGGCAATGCAAGGCACATGGGTTCAATCCCTGGTCTGGGAGGATCCCCCATGCCCCTGGGCAACTACGATCATGTGCCACAACTGCTTTGTCAATGCCCTAGAACCTGTGAGTCACAGCTATTGAGCCCATGAGCTGCAACTGCTGAAGCCTGCACCCTCTAGAGCCCGTGCTCTGCAACAAGAGAAGTCACGGTGATGAGAAGCCAGCGCACTGCAACTAAAGGGTAGCTCCCTGCTTGCTACAGGGAGAGAAAACACACATAGCAGCAAAGACTCAGCACAGTCCAAATAAGTAAATAAATAAACTTAAAAAAAAATCTAGCACTTTAATCTCTCCCAGCAGTGATGTTGCTGCATGATTCTATTCCTTGTCAAAACTGTAAACCATTTTTTTAGGGGGAAGAGCAATAGGGTTGCCAGATTTGGCAAATAAAGCTACATGACACTCCATTAAATTTGGATTTCAGCTAAAGAACAAGTGCTTTTTTAAAAAAAAAAAAAATATTTTGCTTTTAAAACAAGTGCTTTTTAATGCAATTATATTCTATAAGATATTTGGGACATATTTATGTAAATTTTTTTACTCAGTGTTCATCTGAAATTCAAATGTACCTAGGCATTATATGTTTTATATGGAAACCCCAGGGGAGAAGCACAAAGTAATTGTTGTAAGAATACCTCCACTTTTGCTAGATTCCTTTGTCCTTACTTTCCTCTACACTTTTAACTTTTCTTTAGAAATATCCCTGGAAGAGCATTCATGCATATTCATTTTTAAAAAATGTTTAAATGTAATGAAGCAAATGGCATAGCCATGCTCCTGATCCAAGACTATCAGACCTGCCAGTCTCCTCTGGCCCTTACTTCTATGACCTCTGCAACCCATCCCTTTCCTTCCTTCCCTTTGCTTCCTTTTGGCATGCTTCTTTTCATGACTGCTTTCCTTCTTTGGACACATGGCATCTCATTTGTTCTAATTAGGTACTTGAGTACAGACAGAAAAAAACAACTATGAATATAAAGCCCTATTGAGTCTAGAAATATGCCTATTATTTCAACTCTTCTCTTGCTATGTTTCCTCACCATCAGTTTGTCTTTCTGTTATCCCCAACTGAACAATACAAACACTAGATCTATCCCAATGTCCTCTTTAATCCAAGCATTATATTAGGAACCTTTATTATGTGCAAATTGGTGCCACTATAATGTGTTTTACCCAACAGTATAAATGAATGAACTATGGCACATAAAGCCATATGGCAAAAGAATGAATGATGACAGCAGTCAGAATATTATTTACTTCTGGAAACTGGGAATGGATCAGGCAGAGCCAAAAATAGAACCTTGATTTGTATCTTTTTTTTTTTTTTTAATAGTTTTTCCACATGCATTTCTTTTTTGAGGAGGAGGGGTGGGGAGGGAGGACGGCAGGCGGGCCATTTCTATTCATCTTTCATTCGTCTATTTTCATCCATCTTTGTTCTTTGGCCCGTGTGAGCCTCCCATCACGGTGGCCTCTGTTGTCGCAGAGCACTGGCTCTGGGCGCATGCGCTCCAGAGCTCCGGCTCGGTAATTGGACACATCGGTCCAGCCGCTCCGCGGCACGTGGGATCTTCCCAGGCCAGAGATTGAACCGGCGCCCCTTGCAGTGCAAGGCGGCGTCCTTACCCACTGGACCACCAGGGAAGCCCCATTGATTTGTATCTTGATCTAAGTCATGGTTATATGTGTGTGTATATATATATCATATAGTATATATATATAATACATATACATGGTTTTGTATATATATATAGGCAAGCTTTTCATTTCAAGAATATACACTTTTTATTTATGTTATTATGTTAGACTAATTAAAATGTAAATATAAGTATTAAAATTATTCAAGATGCTGCTTCTTTCCCCTGGGTATCACCTTTCCAAATAGGCAGCATTACCACTCCCACTTCTGCACTGGCTTCTCCAATCTCTGCCACTTCAGTGAGGCCCCATTGCTGCAGGTTTTTCTGGGAACCACTGTATCACCATCTTACCTAAGCAATATCACCAGTTCCATTGGTTGGTGCTGGTGACCCGCTGGGCAAATACAGGGAGAAAATAGATCATTCGAGTGAAATGTTTCTTTATTTGACTTGCTGTCATCTATAATTCAAACAGAAACTCAATCAGAGACAATTAAGAGCAACAGCATGTTATTCGAAGAAACATTTCCCCACCCAAATTTAAAGCTCAATTATTAGGTGTGTGTGCCTGGTGTTTGCTGTTGATGTTGTCTGTCTTTTAGCATGAGTTTCATGGTAAGTTTCTCAGTCCTCTGTGTGACCTCCAAAGATCTGTTTGGCAAATTGACCAAATACTCTGTGTCCACCCGAATCCAACAATGGCTGTAATTTGTGTGAGGTTGGTCCCTGCCGGGTGTTTTAAAATGAGAGAGGAGGATCGGAATTGGTGAGGCAGAGCAGGCTTTATTGGACGGGCGCTCTCGGGCGTCCCTCACAGGGAGGAGAGGAGAGAGGGAGTGAGGGAAAGTGCACACAAAGACTGGAAGGGCCCCCTTTATAGGTAAGGTGACGTGGTCAGCAGAGCCCTTGGCCAGGTTGGGGCGCCGTCGACCTGATTGGTTGAGGCCAGGTGTTGGGGCGTTCGCAAATTGGGCAGTTTCATCTTTCCTTTGTCCAGTGAGAACTTTTGGCGGGGGCAGGGTGGTCCTCCGTTGGTGTCATGGCTGTTTTTCATTGGCCTTGTTCAATCTGGCGTGAGGAGCCTTCTAGTCAAGGTCTTTCTTGTGTCGGGGAGGTAGGAAGTGGGGGAGAGGAGCCTCGGGACCAGACCTTACAATTTGTCTCAAGCCAGATCTTCTCATCAACTTCTATAGAATATATGCTTTCTGGATGGAGTGGCTCATGCACTATTGTGCCTGACTCTGTGTGACTCTATGGACTGTAGCCCTTTGGGCTCCTATGTCCATAGAATGTTCCGAGCAAGAATACTTGAGCAGGTTGCCATGTCCTGCTCCAGGGGACCTAGCTGACCTATGGAGGGAGCCTACTTCTCGTGTGTTTCCTGCATCAGCAGGCGGATCTTTACCACTGTACCACCTGGGAAGCCTGGATAGAGTGGTAGTTCTTCTCAAACTTAACTTTGTATTAGAATCACCTAAAAGGCTTAAGGGATTCCCAGGTGGCTCACTCGTACAGAATCTACTTGCTGGTGCAGGAGCCGTAGGTTTGATCCCTGTGTCAGGAAGATCTGCTGGAGAAGGAAATAATTTTATAGATCAGAGATGAGGTGGAGGTGAGAAAGTAAAAAGACCATTAGTCTTGGAAATATCTCTTAGAATGGCAAGCCTTGGGGAGGTGATGTATTAATTTCTCTTTTCCTGTAGCATTCACAGGTGGACAGGGTCCTGAAAAAAGCATTTTGGTTTAACATTCAGTCAGAGGGACGGGGTTCCCTGAGGCAAGCCATATGTATGCTTTTAGTGAACCAAAAGCAATGGGAAGCAAAGGTTAAAGTAAAAGGGACAGATCCAACATGCGGTCAGATTTTGTTCTTCTCTGTAACAAAAGAATATTGACAATATTTAGGGCTGAAGAGGATGCAGAGAAACTAGAACTTTCATACCTTGCTATTGGTGATGAAAATGTGTAAAACACTTGGGCAGTTTTTAATAAGGATAAACATGTATACCATTGTTACCGAGTCCAAGCTTGCTCTGCTCGCCACACGGCAGGCCAATGAATCCGAGAGGCGAGGTGTTGAGGCAAGGAAATCGACTTTATTCAGAAAGTAGCTGGCCCAGAAGATGGTAGGTTAGAGTCTCTGAAATCAACATCTTATTGGGGTTTGGATGCCAGATTCTTTTATAGATCAGAGATGGAGGGAGGTGAGGAAGCAAAGTAAAAAGGCCATTAATCTTATAAACATCTCTTAGAATGGCAAGCCTCAAGGCAGAGGATGTGTTAATTTCTCCCTTCCGGCCATCTACAGGTGGACAGGGTTCTGAACAAAGGCATCTTACTTTACTAGTCAGGTAGAGGGGCAGGGTCCTCAGGCAAACCATTTAAAATGATAATTTAAAAAGTAAAATTAAAGGGAAAAGTCCTCATGCTTACAAGTTTTAAGGATCCAGGGGAGTTTGTCAGGCTCCAACTATAAGAGCTTGCTAGACAGTATCATTCGAGGTATTTTCTCTCTTTCTTCACCTCCCAGCTAAAATCTAACCAGGCATTTATGTCTCTATATGTTACGATAATGTGCTAAAAATTATTTATGTGTAGAAAGGTATATTTTCTTTGCTTTAATTGTGTTGGCTTCATGTTAAGACAAATTCTCCCTATAAGATGGAAAAAAATGATCACCAGTAATTCCAGGCTTACATTTATCCCACAAACAACAAAAAAAGTTCACTTTCCCGGCCATAAACAATTTCCACTGGCAAAGTTTATGTCTCATGTCCATTCCCGGATGCGTCTTTGTCCATATCTGCTGTTGGGCTAGGCATAGGCGCAGCCTCCCTTCACTTCTAAACAAGAATGCATTGAGTGTAGTTAACGAAGACATGCTGGACACACAGAAATACATACCATCTTCAGTAGAATCAGTCCTGGGAAAGACATTTAACTACTTTGTCTCAGTTTGTCTACCAAAAAAGGGGTTAATAATGGTACCTTTCAGTAGAATCAGCAAAAGAATATTGACAATATTTAGGGCTGAAGAGGATGCAGAGAAACTAGAACTTTCATACCTTGCTATTGGTGATGAAAATGTGTAAAACACTTGGGCAGTTTTTAATAAGGATAAACATGTATACCATTGTTACCGAGTCCAAGCTTGCTCTGCTCGCCACACGGCAGGCCAATGAATCCGAGAGGCGAGGTGTTGAGGCAAGGAAATCGACTTTATTCAGAAAGTAGCTGGCCCAGAAGATGGTAGGTTAGAGTCTCTGAAATCAACATCTTATTGGGGTTTGGATGCCAGATTCTTTTATAGATCAGAGATGGAGGGAGGTGAGGAAGCAAAGTAAAAAGGCCATTAATCTTATAAACATCTCTTAGAATGGCAAGCCTCAAGGCAGAGGATGTGTTAATTTCTCCTTCCGCCATCTACAGGTGGACAGGGTTCTGAACAAAGGCATCTTACTTTACTAGTCAGGTAGAGGGGCAGGGTCCTCAGGCAAACCATTTAAAATGATAATTTAAAAAGTAAAATTAAAGGGAAAAGTCCTCATGCTTACAAGTTTTAAGGATCCAGGGGAGTTTGTCAGGCTCCAACTATAAGAGCTTGCTAGACAGTATCATTCGAGGTATTTTCTCTCTTTCTTCACCTCCCAGCTAAAATCTAACCAGGCATTTATGTCTCTATATGTTACGATAATGTGCTAAAAATTATTTATGTGTAGAAAGGTATATTTTCTTTGCTTTAATTGTGTTGGCTTCATGTTAAGACAAATTCTCCCTATAAGATGGAAAAAAATGATCACCAGTAATTCCAGGCTTACATTTATCCCACAAACAACAAAAAAAGTTCACTTTCCCGGCCATAAACAATTTCCACTGGCAAAGTTTATGTCTCATGTCCATTCCCGGATGCGTCTTTGTCCATATCTGCTGTTGGGCTAGGCATAGGCGCAGCCTCCCTTCACTTCTAAACAAGAATGCATTGAGTGTAGTTAACGAAGACATGCTGGACACACAGAAATACATACCATCTTCAGTAGAATCAGTCCTGGGAAAGACATTTAACTACTTTGTCTCAGTTTGTCTACCAAAAAAGGGGTTAATAATGGTACCTTTAAAAAGCAATGACAGTGTCTACCCACAAGTGACCTGGATCACAGTCTGCTGCTCCACTTCTCCCAACCACTTTTATAAGATGTTAGCTATCATTGAAGGAAATAAAGCAACAGTGCCATAGTACCTGCATTTCATACTTGTGAAAACGTAGGATGCTGGGACAAAAAGGGCCCAGGAGAAATCTTTCCCATCTTTCTGATTTCTGGAAGGACTATACCTGTGCATTTCTAAAAGAAAGAAAAAAATACATAAATATGTTTATGATTTTCATGGAATAATATTCTATTAGAACCCATCACAGGAATCTCAGAAAATTCTTTAATTTGATGAAATCTTTCATGTTATTGCTTTCATGAAATAATACGAAAGCTCAGGACCCATTAGGATCTTATTCTTTATTAGTAATTTTTAAAGGAGCAAGTGAGCTGGTCTTTACTCTATTTCAAAAGTCATTATATATGCTATTGAAACTTCATTAAGTCACAAAATCCTTTAGCAGTCATTTGTTCTTCATATATTAAATTCTTGTTCCACTAAACTTTGTTTTACTTTTTAATCCTTTAAGTCTTTTTTTTTTAATGAATGCTTCAGAAACTCTGAACAGTCCCCTTTAAGACAGAGGGAACATGAACTCTACAGATTTTCTCCCTGATAGCTAAAAAGTCCAGAAATATCTTCAGAAGAGGAAAAGAGCACAGGACCTGGAGCTGAGGTTATTCCAGGATTCTGAGGGAGTCCCAACACTTTCCAGACCATCTGGTCTATATCTAATTGCTAATGGATTGAACAGATTTATTCATCCATAAATATAGCCTGAAGGGGAATTAAGCTGGATTTTTTGAGAAAGCCTGGCACAAAAGAGCTGTTGTCAAAGAAAGCTAAAGAGGACAGTGATAATGGCAGTATATCAAATTGCACAAAATACATATTTTCATTTGCTGATGGAGGAGAAATATAGGGCTGCTTTTGTGAGGCATTTTCCAATCTATTCCCTCCTCCCTATAATTCAGCTTCACTAATTACAATCAATTTAATTTCTCCAGCTACTTCTAAAAAATGAAAACCAGCCAGTAGTCCAATTTTTTTTCTTCCTATCAAAATGACACTGTAGCTTTAATTGTGCATGGAGCTAAAAAGGTTGCCATGGAGATGGAAATCTGTGATGGGGCTGCTCCACTTTCTGTGGCCTTGTTCTGAGCCTGAAGTGGAAGGTTCTATTGTTAAAAAAACAGAATTTTAATCTCTGCCGATAAAACCTGGTTTGCATTTTAATGCAATTTTGTTCCTGTTACTCTCTTTTATTTCATAAGAACGGTAAAGGTGCTCAAAATGACAATTTTGAGAACGTTTTAGATTATTCCATTTGTGATAGCTGCAGTCAGCCACCAAAATATGTCCCAACAAGCTGACGTTCAGTACAGGCGCCTGCCATAGTTTAGAAACGTTTGCCACCTAGTGGCGAAAGTTGAAAAATGCCAAATGATGCGATAAACATGTTTTCGAAATTAGGAAGCAGAAAGAAAAGAGAATAATTGTCTCCAAATATAGATTCTTCAAAGGAGTTAATAGATATATGATCATCATTTATATCTCATGAATCTATGTATGCTCTTGTCTGGAATATGTTTAAGTTTCAGCTCAAATGTTAATTACTGCAAGCCTCTACAATTCCTTTCTTTTCTAATGAGCACACATACACGAGATTACACTCCCACACTACTGATAGTATTGTATTTAAGGGTCCATGTTTGTGTATGTGTCCACCTTCTGAGAGATTCATTAGTTCCTTGAGCGAAAAATGCTTTAACACTTTAATTTCTCTGTACCCTGAATTTAAGCTCAGGGATAAAAACAAACAAACAAACAAAACAACAACAACGCCTGCCAACGTAGGAGGCATGGGTTCGATCCTGGGTTGTGAAGATCCCTTGGGGAAGGAAATGGCAACCCACTCCAGTATTCTTGCTTCTTCCCTGGAAGAATTCCATGGATAACAGAGCCTGGCAAGCTAGAGTCTGGAGACACGACTTACCGACTGAACAACAAGGCAATAGTAAGGATATAACATATTCCCATTAAATGTTTACTAATTAACTATCTTCTACCTTCAGCCTCTCCTTGAACCCTACTCCTAAATAGTCTCCTTAGTCCATTGACTCTTTTTGTTAGCTCCTCCTCAGCACTCTGTGTCCTTTTACAAAACCTTTACACACTGATCTGCTTTGCCAGGAGTAAAATTCTCCCCTCCTCTTTTCGGCTGGTTGGCACCTATTCATCATTCACCTCTCAATTCAGAAATCTCCCTTAAAAGGAACTTCTCTCCAGCCCTTGACCTACTGATTCTCTTTATGGAACACTCTCACTGCCTAACAAAACTTTGCATTTTTTACATTTGTGATTTTATATTATTTAGGCAACTATTTTAATTCATATCCCCCAGTATGTATGAAAGGCCTTTGAACGCTGTAACCACACCTGCTTTGGTTCGTTGTGATGTCTCTAGTGCTGAAAGAATCAGAATTATGTATTAATTATGATTAAATTGAATATATGTTCATGTTTTTTTTTTTTGAATGTCACCTGTTGCGAAGAAACATGTTTTCGAAATTAGGAAGCAGAAAGAAAAGAGAATAATTGTCTCCAAATATAGATTCTTCAAAGGAGTTAATAGATATATGATCATCATTTATATCTCATGAATCTATGTATGCTCTTGTCTGGAATATGTTTAAGTTTCAGCTCAAATGTTAATTACTGCAAGCCTCTACAATTCCTTTCTTTTCTAATGAGCACACATACACGAGATTACACTCCCACACTACTGATAGTATTGTATTTAAGGGTCCATGTTTGTGTATGTGTCCACCTTCTGAGAGATTCATTAGTTCCTTGAGCGAAAAATGCTTTAACACTTTAATTTCTCTGTACCCTGAATTTAAGCTCAGGGATAAAAACAAACAAACAAACAAAACAACAACAACGCCTGCCAACGTAGGAGGCATGGGTTCGATCCCTGGGTTGTGAAGATCCCTTGGGGAAGGAAATGGCAACCCACTCCAGTATTCTTGCTTCTTCCCTGGAAGAATTCCATGGATAACAGAGCCTGGCAAGCTAGAGTCTGGAGACACGACTTACCGACTGAACAACAAGGCAATAGTAAGGATATAACATATTCCCATTAAATGTTTACTAATTAACTATCTTCTACCTTCAGCCTCTCCTTGAACCCTACTCCTAAATAGTCTCCTTAGTCCATTGACTCTTTTTGTTAGCTCCTCCTCAGCACTCTGTGTCCTTTTACAAAACCTTTACACACTGATCTGCTTTGCCAGGAGTAAAATTCTCCCCTCCTCTTTTCGGCTGGTTGGCACCTATTCATCATTCACCTCTCAATTCAGAAATCTCCCTTAAAAGGAACTTCTCTCCAGCCCTTGACCTACTGATTCTCTTTATGGAACACTCTCACTGCCTAACAAAACTTTGCATTTTTTACATTTGTGATTTTATATTATTTAGGCAACTATTTTAATTCATATCCCCCAGTATGTATGAAAGGCCTTTGAACGCTGTAACCACACCTGCTTTGGTTCGTTGTGATGTCTCTAGTGCTGAAAGAATCAGAATTATGTATTAATTATGATTAAATTGAATATATGTTCATGATTACATTTTTATATTTGTTTATTCTTATTTAGATATAATTGACATACAACACTGTGGAAGTTTAAGGTGTACAACATATTGATTTGACACACTTGCAAATTGCAATATAATTACTATCCTGTCAACTCACATCTCTTATCATAGAGTTATTTCTGTTTTGTGGTGGCAACAATTAAGATCTAGTCTCTTAGCAGCTTTGAAATTTATAACACTGTTTTTTTATAATGAGTCTGCTATTCATTAGATCTTCAGAACTTACTTATCTACTGTGGTGGTTTAGTAACCAAGTCATGTCTGACTCTGTGCAACCCCATGGACGGTAGCCCGCCAAGGCCCCTCTGTGCATGGAATTCTCCAGGCAAGAATACTGGAGTGGGCAGCATTCCCTTCTCCAGGGGTTCTCCAGATCCAGGGACTGAACCTGGCCTCCTGCATTATAAGCAGATTCTTTAAGGACTGAGCCTCTAGGAAAGCTTCATTTATCTACCAGTTGCCCACTTATACCCTTAAAAATCATCCTTCCAATCCCCGCCCTTCGTTTCCAGCCCCTGGTAAGCACCATTCTACTGTCTTTACAGATTTGGCTTCAGATGGCACATCTTGGTTATAACCATACAGTATTTGTCTTTCTGTCTGACCTATTTAGCATAATTCCATCCAGATTCATCCCTTGATCACATTTTAAGAAGTCCAATAGAATAATTCTGAGTTGTTGCCAGTTATTGAACTCTTAACTTATTGAAAAAAGTCCACACTTTAACCAAATTTATTTGAAAAGAACAATCCTCATTTGAATAGTTAGGTTACTGAAGGATGAAAAAATAAATAAACTATCCATCCACATCTATCTATTTATCTTCAAAACACTCTACTATGCTTTGCTGTGGGATTTTCACAGACTCCCAGAAGTCAGTAAACATACAAACAAGCATATTCTATAGCCAAAAGAACGTAGGTCTGGTTTCTAATTGCGTTGCTATTTCCAAGCTTTTGAGATTGCGGGGTTTAGTGCTGAAAGAATCAGAATTATGTATTAATTATGATTAAATTGAATATATGTTCATGATTACATTTTTATATTTGTTTATTCTTATTTAGATATAATTGACATACAACACTGTGGAAGTTTAAGGTGTACAACATATTGATTTGACACACTTGCAAATTGCAATATAATTACTATCCTGTCAACTCACATCTCTTATCATAGAGTTATTTCTGTTTTGTGGTGGCAACAATTAAGATCTAGTCTCTTAGCAGCTTTGAAATTTATAACACTGTTTTTTTATAATGAGTCTGCTATTCATTAGATCTTCAGAACTTACTTATCTACTGTGGTGGTTTAGTAACCAAGTCATGTCTGACTCTGTGCAACCCCATGGACGGTAGCCCGCCAAGGCCCCTCTGTGCATGGAATTCTCCAGGCAAGAATACTGGAGTGGGCAGCATTCCCTTCTCCAGGGGTTCTCCAGATCCAGGGACTGAACCTGGCCTCCTGCATTATAAGCAGATTCTTTAAGGACTGAGCCTCTAGGAAAGCTTCATTTATCTACCAGTTGCCCACTTATACCCTTAAAAATCATCCTTCCAATCCCCGCCCTTCGTTTCCAGCCCCTGGTAAGCACCATTCTACTGTCTTTACAGATTTGGCTTCAGATGGCACATCTTGGTTATAACCATACAGTATTTGTCTTTCTGTCTGACCTATTTAGCATAATTCCATCCAGATTCATCCCTTGATCACATTTTAAGAAGTCCAATAGAATAATTCTGAGTTGTTGCCAGTTATTGAACTCTTAACTTATTGAAAAAAGTCCACACTTTAACCAAATTTATTTGAAAAGAACAATCCTCATTTGAATAGTTAGGTTACTGAAGGATGAAAAAATAAATAAACTATCCATCCACATCTATCTATTTATCTTCAAAACACTCTACTATGCTTTGCTGTGGGATTTTCACAGACTCCCAGAAGTCAGTAAACATACAAACAAGCATATTCTATAGCCAAAAGAACGTAGGTCTGGTTTCTAATTGCGTTGCTATTTCCAAGCTATGAGAGCTGATGAGGTAGCCTCTAAGAATGTGTTTACTTGTCTGTGAAATGGGATTTAAAAACAGTTACAGAGATTAGCATGCTCTTATTTTAAAATCATTCTTGTTAATCCTTGCTAAACAGATAAATACCTATTATATGCTAGGGAAGCAAACATAAATATGATACTGTCTTAGAACCCAAATCATCTTATGACAGAGTTCAACACTTAAACCAGTGATTATAAAGAGGGCTAACAGTGCTGAACAAGGTAATCACAGTGGGAGGTAACAATGAGAGGAACAGGGTAAGTCAGGAGCATACATGGTGCTGGCAGTGAGGCACCTGGATGTGGGTTGGCATTGCCAGTTGTCTTACTGTAGAGGCGTATGGGTTAGTATGGGCACTCACACACTGGTTGAGCCACTAGCTGTGTGATTTGTTTCATCTTTGTGTGCCTCAGTTTTGTCCTCCATAATAACAGCAGCAAGAACTTCCAAAGCACCTACCATGTGCCAGGTGTTCTAAATGCTTCACATGTCTCAGTTCCCCTAATGCTCATAAGTAACCTCATTTTATAGAAAAGGAGCAGAGGTTAAAGTGACAGACATCCAGCATCACCAGTTCAAGGAACATTAACTTGAGCAAGCCCTGGGAGATAGTGCACCAAAGGGAGGCCTGGCGTGCTGCAGTCCACGGGTCTCCAAGAGTCAGACACAGCTCAGCACAACAACAATCTCGCTCAAAGCCACAGACACAATAAAATGGCAGAGCTGACATTCAGACCTGGCTTCAGAGTTCCCTGCTTTATGGTAACTGTCTAAAGTGCAGGTGATAATAATAATAATAACTGTACCTCCAGTACCTGACATATTATCCAGTCCATAGGGACCATTTGATAAATTCCAACTTTTACTACTATTAGATAATTCTAGTTAGTGGAAATATTCATTTAATTCAAAGATTTTGTAAAATTTTGTTCATTCTCAGGAAAAATCTTGTTTCTTTAGTTTTTACCAATAGATGTAGGCAGATTTACAATGTTGACTCCCAGAAGTCAGTAAACATACAAACAAGCATATTCTATAGCCAAAGAACGTAGGTCTGGTTTCTAATTGCGTTGCTATTTCCAAGCTATGAGAGCTGATGAGGTAGCCTCTAAGAATGTGTTTACTTGTCTGTGAAATGGGATTTAAAAACAGTTACAGAGATTAGCATGCTCTTATTTTAAAATCATTCTTGTTAATCCTTGCTAAACAGATAAATACCTATTATATGCTAGGGAAGCAAACATAAATATGATACTGTCTTAGAACCCAAATCATCTTATGACAGAGTTCAACACTTAAACCAGTGATTATAAAGAGGGCTAACAGTGCTGAACAAGGTAATCACAGTGGGAGGTAACAATGAGAGGAACAGGGTAAGTCAGGAGCATACATGGTGCTGGCAGTGAGGCACCTGGATGTGGGTTGGCATTGCCAGTTGTCTTACTGTAGAGGCGTATGGGTTAGTATGGGCACTCACACACTGGTTGAGCCACTAGCTGTGTGATTTGTTTCATCTTTGTGTGCCTCAGTTTTGTCCTCCATAATAACAGCAGCAAGAACTTCCAAAGCACCTACCATGTGCCAGGTGTTCTAAATGCTTCACATGTCTCAGTTCCCCTAATGCTCATAAGTAACCTCATTTTATAGAAAAGGAGCAGAGGTTAAAGTGACAGACATCCAGCATCACCAGTTCAAGGAACATTAACTTGAGCAAGCCCTGGGAGATAGTGCACCAAAGGGAGGCCTGGCGTGCTGCAGTCCACGGGTCTCCAAGAGTCAGACACAGCTCAGCACAACAACAATCTCGCTCAAAGCCACAGACACAATAAAATGGCAGAGCTGACATTCAGACCTGGCTTCAGAGTTCCCTGCTTTATGGTAACTGTCTAAAGTGCAGGTGATAATAATAATAATAACTGTACCTCCAGTACCTGACATATTATCCAGTCCATAGGGACCATTTGATAAATTCCAACTTTTACTACTATTAGATAATTCTAGTTAGTGGAAATATTCATTTAATTCAAAGATTTTGTAAAATTTTGTTCATTCTCAGGAAAAATCTTGTTTCTTTAGTTTTTACCAATAGATGTAGGCAGATCACGAATCATGGGCAGTGTTTTGGCTTTTCAAGAGCCCTCTTGGGGAAAACTATAATAATTCTGGGTAACATTTTTTTGTGGCTATTCTGGGTTTTCACTGATGCTTCAGGCTCTTCTTTAGTTGCAAGGAGTGGGGGCTGCTCTCTAGTTGAGTTGACCAGGCTTCTTGTTGGGGTGACTTCTCTTGTTGTGGAACTCAGGCTGTAGGTCACACGGGCTTCAGCAGTTGCAGCATATGGGCTCAACAGTTGCGGCTCTGAGACTCTAGGGCACAAGCTCAATTGTTGTGGCTCACGGGCTTAATTGCTCTGCAGCATGTGGGATCTTCCTGGATCAGGAAATGAACTCGTGTCTCCTGCATCGGCAGGTGAACTCTTAACCACTGAACTACCAGGGAAGCCCTCCGGATAACATTTTTATTTACCTGAGAACTGTCATATGCCTGGGAAGAAATGCTAAATGTAAAGAAAATCCATTAATATTTTAAAATTTAACATCACATTTCATTTCACTGAATGTAGCAAATGTATTTCATTATTGATGACTCACATTTTAAAATTAAGTAGCTCAGATATTGCAGTGCTGTAAAAATTAAAAAGCAATTCTAGAGAAAAATAGAAATCTATTTACTTAATGTCACAGTAGAAGGTACTTTCTGTGATTTCATAATTCTATTAACCTTTTAAATTGTCAAAAATTTCCTAAGGTAAACGTTCTAGCCAAGAATCTACTCATCTGAAGAAAATAGTTGCAACATTAGCATTAAGCAGGAGATGATAGGGTATCTTTCTGTGGTATCTTTCTGTGTCACTTACTTATTTTTTAAAAAAAGTTTGACTAAGGAATTAACCTTGAACAACAAATAACCCTGAATATGTTTAAATATGCTACAGTGTTTAAAAGGTTTTTCGAGCAATTAAAGGTATAAACTGATTAAATATTAGTGTCTAGATGAGTCATTTATTAGATGACTTTATTCTGAGAGCTAGTGCATGCCTTTATTGGAGAAAATATTCCTCTGGCAACAGGTATTTATTTATCTCTAATGTTCTCTAGTTTATTATTGCAGAGATATTTATCACAGTAATTTCATCTCTCCTTTTATTCACAGAAATGATGCTGTTATCTGCTTTCAAAGGAGAGAGACAGCTGTACTTTCTAACTCATGTTCTGAAACAATTTTAATGTAGGCAGATCACGAATCATGGGCAGTGTTTTGGCTTTTCAAGAGCCCTCTTGGGGAAAACTATAATAATTCTGGGTAACATTTTTTTGTGGCTATTCTGGGTTTTCACTGATGCTTCAGGCTCTTCTTTAGTTGCAAGGAGTGGGGGCTGCTCTCTAGTTGAGTTGACCAGGCTTCTTGTTGGGGTGACTTCTCTTGTTGTGGAACTCAGGCTGTAGGTCACACGGGCTTCAGCAGTTGCAGCATATGGGCTCAACAGTTGCGGCTCTGAGACTCTAGGGCACAAGCTCAATTGTTGTGGCTCACGGGCTTAATTGCTCTGCAGCATGTGGGATCTTCCTGGATCAGGAAATGAACTCGTGTCTCCTGCATCGGCAGGTGAACTCTTAACCACTGAACTACCAGGGAAGCCCTCCGGATAACATTTTTATTTACCTGAGAACTGTCATATGCCTGGGAAGAAATGCTAAATGTAAAGAAAATCCATTAATATTTTAAAATTTAACATCACATTTCATTTCACTGAATGTAGCAAATGTATTTCATTATTGATGACTCACATTTTAAAATTAAGTAGCTCAGATATTGCAGTGCTGTAAAAATTAAAAAGCAATTCTAGAGAAAAATAGAAATCTATTTACTTACTGTCACAGTAGAAGGTACATTCTGTGATTTCATAATTCTATTAACCCTTTACATGTTACAAAATTTCCTACGGTAAACGTTCTAGCCAAGAATCTACTCATCTGAAGAAAATAGTTGCAACATTAGCATTAAGCAGGAGATGATAGGGTATCTTTCTGTGGTATCTTTCTGTGTCACTTACTTATTTTTTAAAAAAAGTTTGACTAAGGAATTAACCTTGAACAACAAATAACCCTGAATATGTTTAAATATGCTACAGTGTTTAAAAGGTTTTTCGAGCAATTAAAGGTATAAACTGATTAAATATTAGTGTCTAGATGAGTCATTTATTAGATGACTTTATTCTGAGAGCTAGTGCATGCCTTTATTGGAGAAAATATTCCTC
Organism: Tragulus kanchil; assembly: GCA_022376925.1. Taxonomy (NCBI): domain Eukaryota; kingdom Metazoa; phylum Chordata; class Mammalia; order Artiodactyla; family Tragulidae; genus Tragulus; species Tragulus kanchil. The sequence continues at coordinate 152,008,361 of JAIOJX010000024.1, forward strand.
TGGCAACAGGTATTTATTTATCTCTAATGTTCTCTAGTTTATTATTGCAGAGATATTTATCACAGTAATTTCATCTCTCCTTTTATTCACAGAAATGATGCTGTTATCTGCTTTCAAAGGAGAGAGACAGCTGTACTTTCTAACTCATGTTTCTGAAACATAATGGGTGGTGATAGCTGTGTGTAGTTTCTTGGGTTTTCACCATCTCTTCTCTGAAAATAGAGATGATATGAGGAACTTAAAATGTGCATGCATGAAAATGCATATGGTTAATGGATCCTTTTGGCACATCTTTACTGTTTAAGTAATCTCTAAACCCATCAAGTTAGCCTATAGAAAGAGATCAATGTTAACTTCTATTGAGATGTTTTCCAAGAAAGATGTTTATTGGAAAGATTCTCTATGCAAAAGTAAAGAATCTGCATGCCAATGCATGAGATATCGGTTCAATTCCTGGGTCAAGACGATCCCCCGGAGTACGAAATGGCTATTCACTTTAGTATTCTTGCCTTGGAAATCCCATGGATAGAGGAGCCTGGTGGACTGAAGTCCATGGGTCCCAAAGAGTTGGACATGAATGACTCAGTAACTGAACCATCACAACAACATGCTATAGCTTAGATAATATGCTATTGTTTTATGACTGTTATCTCTTATAACTTTCACAATAAAGAATCAAAGTAATTAGTTTGCTCGAGGTCATAGAACAAGTAGATCAAGAGCTGAGACTGAACCCATATCTGTCTAACTTAATCGTGCTTTCCCAGTTCTTTTAGGTTCCACACCCAATTTTCCCCTCATATCATCAAGTGACACTCGGCTAGTGCTCGAGAATTCAACTCAATTCTGACACTACCTATCTGGACATAGAGTCGGATTCCACAGGCAAAGGGCTCAATTCTATGAGACAACTCTCCACTTGAGACATCAGTGGTAAGTCCAGGTTGTTACCTGTGCTTCTGACCCAATTGGCTATAAATCAAAATGTTCCTAATTAGCAAAACCTCATCATTTATTAGATGACTTCATTCTGAGAGCTAGTGCATGCCTTTATTGGAGAAAATATTCCTCTGGCAACAGGTATTTATTTATCTCTAATGTTCTCTAGTTTATTATTGCAGAGATATTTATCACAGTAATTTCATCTCTCCTTTTATTCACAGAAATGATGCTGTTATCTGCTTTCAAAGGAGAGAGACAGCTGTACTTTCTAACTCATGTTTCTGAAACATAATGGGTGGTGATAGCTGTGTGTAGTTTCTTGGGTTTTCACCATCTCTTCTCTGAAAATAGAGATGATATGAGGAACTTAAAATGTGCATGCATGAAAATGCATATGGTTAATGGATCCTTTTGGCACATCTTTACTGTTTAAGTAATCTCTAAACCCATCAAGTTAGCCTATAGAAAGAGATCAATGTTAACTTCTATTGAGATGTTTTCCAAGAAAGATGTTTATTGGAAAGATTCTCTATGCAAAAGTAAAGAATCTGCATGCCAATGCATGAGATATCGGTTCAATTCCTGGGTCAAGACGATCCCCCGGAGTACGAAATGGCTATTCACTTTAGTATTCTTGCCTTGGAAATCCCATGGATAGAGGAGCCTGGTGGACTGAAGTCCATGGGTCCCAAAGAGTTGGACATGAATGACTCAGTAACTGAACCATCACAACAACATGCTATAGCTTAGATAATATGCTATTGTTTTATGACTGTTATCTCTTATAACTTTCACAATAAAGAATCAAAGTAATTAGTTTGCTCGAGGTCATAGAACAAGTAGATCAAGAGCTGAGACTGAACCCATATCTGTCTAACTTAATCGTGCTTTCCCAGTTCTTTTAGGTTCCACACCCAATTTTCCCCTCATATCATCAAGTGACACTCGGCTAGTGCTCGAGAATTCAACTCAATTCTGACACTACCTATCTGGACATAGAGTCGGATTCCACAGGCAAAGGGCTCAATTCTATGAGACAACTCTCCACTTGAGACATCAGTGGTAAGTCCAGGTTGTTACCTGTGCTTCTGACCCAATTGGCTATAAATCAGATGTTCCTAAAGCACCCTCTTTGGGTTTGATTCACTTGCTAGAGTGGTTCAGAAAAACTCAGGAAACCTGTTTGCTCATCAGACTACCAATTTGTTATAAAGGATATTGAAGAATACAAATCAGCAGGCAGATAAAGACAGAGATGCATACGATGAGGTTTCAAACCTAGGAGCTTCTGTCCATGTGGAGTTTGGGACCTGGCCTGGTAGCTAATTCTGATTCCTCAGCCTGGAAGATTTCCAAATTCCTCCTTTGGGGTTTTTATGGAGGTTTCATTACATAGGCATGATTGATAAGTCCACTGGGCATTTGTAACTGAGTCAGCCTCTATTCCCTTTGTCCACCTGGAAGTCAGGAGGTGGGACTGAAAGTCCCACTCCTACTCACGGTTGGTTCCCCATCCTTAGATGTTTTCCAAAATTCACTTCACTTCAACTGTGTTCATAAATACAGTTGTGGTTAAAAAAAGTCTTGTTATAATAGCAAGACACCCATTTTACCTTTCTGGTTCTGAAAGTTTTCAAGAACTGGGAACAAAAGGTGGTCCCATGGCTCTTATTGCACACAAAACTGCAAGGATTTTAGGAACGCCAAGCTGGGAACCATGGAAGGAAGACCAGCTATATATTTCTCAGTTTGGTCATCTGATTGAGCATACATTTATTTATCTGTCATAATTTTGCACCAGCTACTTCCCAGCTGGTGCCATAGTGTAACTAGGAGGTGTCTTGGGTGCTGCCAAATTTGGGGAGAAAGGACATGAGAGATCTTTGAGACAGTATTACTTGACTTCTCAGCATGTTCCAGAGAACTTTCCCTTTCATATAATTTGTACCTTGAAGCTATCTGAAGTATATTATTTGACAAAAGTACTCTACAACTAAAGAGCACTTGCCATAGACTGAATGTTTGTGCTCCCCAAATTCACAAATTTTGTACCCTGAACTGCCATTTTTTTATCCACACCCAATTTTCCCCTCATATCATCAAGTGACACTCGGCTAGTGCTCGAGAATTCAACTCAATTCTGACACTACCTATCTGGACATAGAGTCGGATTCCACAGGCAAAGGGCTCAATTCTATGAGACAACTCTCCACTTGAGACATCAGTGGTAAGTCCAGGTTGTTACCTGTGCTTCTGACCCAATTGGCTATAAATCAGATGTTCCTAAAGCACCCTCTTTGGGTTTGATTCACTTGCTAGAGTGGTTCAGAAAAACTCAGGAAACCTGTTTGCTCATCAGACTACCAATTTGTTATAAAGGATATTGAAGAATACAAATCAGCAGGCAGATAAAGACAGAGATGCATACGATGAGGTTTCAAACCTAGGAGCTTCTGTCCATGTGGAGTTTGGGACCTGGCCTGGTAGCTAATTCTGATTCCTCAGCCTGGAAGATTTCCAAATTCCTCCTTTGGGGTTTTTATGGAGGTTTCATTACATAGGCATGATTGATAAGTCCACTGGGCATTTGTAACTGAGTCAGCCTCTATTCCCTTTGTCCACCTGGAAGTCAGGAGGTGGGACTGAAAGTCCCACTCCTACTCACGGTTGGTTCCCCATCCTTAGATGTTTTCCAAAATTCACTTCACTTCAACTGTGTTCATAAATACAGTTGTGGTTAAAAAAAGTCTTGTTATAATAGCAAGACACCCATTTTACCTTTCTGGTTCTGAAAGTTTTCAAGAACTGGGAACAAAAGGTGGTCCCATGGCTCTTATTGCACACAAAACTGCAAGGATTTTAGGAACGCCAAGCTGGGAACCATGGAAGGAAGACCAGCTATATATTTCTCAGTTTGGTCATCTGATTGAGCATACATTTATTTATCTGTCATAATTTTGCACCAGCTACTTCCCAGCTGGTGCCATAGTGTAACTAGGAGGTGTCTTGGGTGCTGCCAAATTTGGGGAGAAAGGACATGAGAGATCTTTGAGACAGTATTACTTGACTTCTCAGCATGTTCCAGAGAACTTTCCCTTTCATATAATTTGTACCTTGAAGCTATCTGAAGTATATTATTTGACAAAAGTACTCTACAACTAAAGAGCACTTGCCATAGACTGAATGTTTGTGCTCCCCCAAATTCACATGTTGAAATTCAAGTGTAATCCCCAGTGGATGGTACTAGAAGGTTAGATATGGGGGGAGGTGATTAGGTCATGAGGGCAGAAACCTCATAAATAGGGCTAATGCCCTTATAAAAAAGGCGGGAGAAAATTCCTTTATCCCTTCATTATGTGAGGTTATAGTCAGAAGACAGTTGTCATTAAGGACAGGGATCTCATCAGATACGAAATCTGCTACAGCCATGATCTCAGAACTGTGAGAAATACTTTTTATAAACCATCTAGTTAATGGCATGTTTGTCATATTAGCCCAAGTGGACTAAGACACTACTCTAACTACATATGCTGCCTTTTAACTTGTATAGATAGAAGCTCTCTTCTGTGACTTTGTTCACTACCACTACCGCTTGTTTCTCCACAAATACTGATTTTTTAAATTTCATCAGTAGCCCAAAGGCTTAACGAAGGTATAATGGTTATTAATGGGAATTTTAGTGTTTCTGACAGGACTGGGTTGTTATTTGGTCCAAATCAAAGCTTTATCTTTGTACAAAAGCAACAACAGTTGAATTTCCAATCTTATTTTTCCTCTTCTGGGCTGACTGTTGGGCTTTTGTAGTCAGTTTTTCTGAGTTATCATTGGGGAGATATACTTTGGATCATGAAAGAGGTTTGACTGTCATAGTTTCCTTTAAGGATAGTGTTCCTTACAGAAATGTCAGCAAGGTGATTACCTTAGCTTCCAGAGAGTCAAGTTTAGAATATCCAGAAATTCTAATAACAGCTAAACTGGTGGGTAAAATTATTGTATGTAATAATTCCTGGACACATGGACCATTTTAAATTTTATTTCCACTGGCAGTAAGGAAGTCATGTTGCTTAAACAACATTCCTAAATCATGAGCTACTCTAAAAGCATATCTACTACCAATATAAATATTAGCAGAAGTGCAAGCCTATGTAAGAGCACATATTCAACCTGTTGAGCCAACACAGCCATAGGCAAATGTGCTGCCTCAACAATATCAAAAGGAATTGCAGTAACATACTCAGCACAATATTTGCCACTTTCATCTTTTAAATAAGAACCATCAGTGAACTATGATAAGTGCTTTATTGAAAGACATTTCCTTTAGGTCAGCATGAGGAGTTAGGAGATGGTCCATCAGTGTTAAAGAGTTGACAGGTTTTTCTAGAGATGGAGGGGAGAAGAGTTGCTGGATTAAGGCTATTATAATACAAAAGAATTATGTGAGGAGCAGTTGACAAAAGGACTTTGCAAGAGGTGAGGCAGCTGACTGAGAAATGTGCGGTCTGAAGAGAATGCTGGAGAGTTTCTACTGTGCAAGGTACAAAATGGTTAAAGGGAATCCACAGTGATTTTCCTGAAGGCCTCAACCAAAATGTCAATGGCCACAGTGACTCCACAACACATGATACAGTTCTGGCTATAATGTGCTATGGGTCAATAGTGTTCCCCACGTTTGAAGTGAGCACCCCAAGGGTGGTTCTCTTCCTTTTCATATTCAAAAAGGAAAAAAGGAATCACATCATTTGAGGTTCCTAAGGGAGGGTGAGTTCATCAAACTCTCCTTTAAGGCCTTGAAGTCTGTGTAATCTGGTTCTACCCATAAAATCGAGTCAGAATTGGTGTTTTTTAGTAATATATATATAGAAGTTTGGCCATTTGGAATCCAACTTTGGCAGTAATCAACAAGCCTGAGAAAACCTCCCAGTTGACACTTAATTGTGGGTTTTGGAAAACTTAGGACACAATGAAGTCCATCTGGATCTAGGTGCAGCTCTTGTTCGGATATTATATGCTCTAAACATCAAACCTGAGTTCAGACAAAATGCAGTTTTTCTTTGTTGAACTTATATCCTTTTACAACAAAAACTTTAGCAAGTGGATGCTATCTTCCTATTGAGAGGCTTAAGAAGGAGAGCAAAGAAGCAAATGATCTACATGTTGCAATAAAATAGAACCTCTAGAGAATTTTATATCATTCATATCAGCCTTCAGAATTTATAAGAAATAATGACTCTCAATAAAATCTTGAGACACTACTGTCCAGGTGAATTGTTTTTCTCCCCAAGTGAAAGTTCATTTGGAATACTAAAGATTATACCGAATTAATCAATTATAATAAAGAATTTGTTTTCAGAAGGCATAGGTGTTAGTAGTGTATGAGGGCTGGAAGTAATGGTGTCCAGGTATAACAATGTTGTTTATTGCTTAGAGGCCCAAGGAAAGCTTTAATCTTGGCCCTGAGGTTTTCTCTTGGTAAAATTGGGGTATCAAAGGGTCTAGTACAAGGGACAATGAGGCAGGAGTGAGCAACATGTCTGAGTAGGAAGTGTCTGAGCTCCCCTCCTCCCATGAGCACACCAAAATTACAATTATTACAGAGCAGCTATTGATAAGAATGACCTGGGGTTTTTCCTGGTGGTCCAGTGGTTAATTAAGACATCACCTTCCAACGCAGGAGGTGTGGGTTCAATCCCTGCTTAGGGAACTAAGATCCCATGAGCCTTATAGCTGAAAAACTAAAAGATAAAAAAGAAGCTATATTGTAGAAATTTCAATAAAGACTTTAAAATTGGTCCACATGAAAAAATTTTTTTAAAAAGAATGATATGAAGACTAGCAGGAATGATTTTCCAAAGCTAGGAATTCAAAGAAGGAATCACAAGACAAGTAGAAAGGGCAGACACTATAGTCAAGACACAACCCCATTCCTAACAGGAAGGAAAACCCAACTACTCAGTAATGTAAAAAAGGAAATTCAGGGAGGCAGAGAGACATATTCAGGGCCATCCTCCAAGCCAGCAGTGTTGCTGGGAAAGCCCCAGAAGCTCCTCTGTCCTCGCTCATGCTCTAGTTTACAAAATATAATTCCATGGCTAAGTGCCCAATTATACTTATAGAAAAACACCGTAGAAGCACAGTTCAATATTGCCCTAAAAGCAATGACACTGAAATTCTCTTAGGAAGTGTATTATATTTCTCTCTTTGAAGGGGAAAAGTTTTTGTGATCAGAGGCCTGTCACTTTCTTCTAATAATCAAGTCTCTAAAACATTTTCAAGTAGAATTTCTTTTAAAGAAGCTTGTGCGTGGCAGTTTTATTGCTTGGAAGCTCAATTTGTTCAAGGGATAAATCTCTGAGTAAAACAAATGGTATGTTCTGTGCAAAACCTCAAGCTCTAGTTTTTCTTTCTGCTTATGTCAAGAGAGAAATAAGCAGGAAGATAACCTAGTTAAGATGGATTGAACATCTAAAAAAAAAAAAAAGAAAATCTCAACATTCAATGTCATTTACTACTATCAATGGGATGAAATGCACCCAAAAACATATTAAGAAGAATTCATTAAATTGAAAGGTGTGATGGTAGTTTAGACACAAAGCAAGATGGAAGAAAAGAAAGAAGCAAGGGAAAGGGGAAAACAAAGTCAGTTTTTATATAGCTACATCAAAAGCCTAAGTGCCTTGTTCTGCATTATTCTACCCCTTGGGAAGCTTTGGTCACAGAAGTTTCCTTGTTTCTGCTTAATTAAGACATCACCTTCCAACGCAGGAGGTGTGGGTTCAATCCCTGCTTAGGGAACTAAGATCCCATGAGCCTTATAGCTGAAAAACTAAAAGATAAAAAAGAAGCTATATTGTAGAAATTTCAATAAAGACTTTAAAATTGGTCCACATGAAAAAATTTTTTTAAAAAGAATGATATGAAGACTAGCAGGAATGATTTTCCAAAGCTAGGAATTCAAAGAAGGAATCACAAGACAAGTAGAAAGGGCAGACACTATAGTCAAGACACAACCCCATTCCTAACAGGAAGGAAAACCCAACTACTCAGTAATGTAAAAAAGGAAATTCAGGGAGGCAGAGAGACATATTCAGGGCCATCCTCCAAGCCAGCAGTGTTGCTGGGAAAGCCCCAGAAGCTCCTCTGTCCTCGCTCATGCTCTAGTTTACAAAATATAATTCCATGGCTAAGTGCCCAATTATACTTATAGAAAAACACCGTAGAAGCACAGTTCAATATTGCCCTAAAAGCAATGACACTGAAATTCTCTTAGGAAGTGTATTATATTTCTCTCTTTTGAAGGGAATAGTTTTTGTGATCAGAGGCCTGTCACTTTCTTCTAATAATCAAGTCTCTAAAACATTTTCAAGTAGAATTTCTTTTAAAGAAGCTTGTGCGTGGCAGTTTTATTGCTTGGAAGCTCAATTTGTTCAAGGGATAAATCTCTGAGTAAAACAAATGGTATGTTCTGTGCAAAACCTCAAGCTCTAGTTTTTCTTTCTGCTTATGTCAAGAGAGAAATAAGCAGGAAGATAACCTAGTTAAGATGGATTGAACATCTAAAAAAAAAAAAAAGAAAATCTCAACATTCAATGTCATTTACTACTATCAATGGGATGAAATGCACCCAAAAACATATTAAGAAGAATTCATTAAATTGAAAGGTGTGATGGTAGTTTAGACACAAAGCAAGATGGAAGAAAAGAAAGAAGCAAGGGAAAGGGGAAAACAAAGTCAGTTTTTATATAGCTACATCAAAAGCCTAAGTGCCTTGTTCTGCATTATTCTACCCCTTGGGAAGCTTTGGTCACAGAAGTATTACTCTCTCTCTCTCACTATTGAGTGTCTACTATCTACTCAGAGCTTTAAGTCTATTAGCCTTAATCTTCACAACAACACTGCAAGTGAATTATCATTATTTTCATTTTATAGATAAGAATATGGAAACTCAAACAGGCCAAGAAACTTTCCCACAACCACAGAGTTAGCAAGTGTTGGAAATGAGGGTCATTCCTTTTATTTGTTTTTCGCCAGAGCCCCAAAAGTTTTTTTCTTAAGCTGTGCTGGAAACTGCCCCAAATGTGAATACATCTGCTAAAATCAGCCACAGGAACCCGTCTTATGTGTACCACATCAAAATACAGAAACAAATCACTCATGTCCCATCTCCAGGAGATGCCCTATGCAGGTTGTTTTTGTGTATTCGCTACCTCTATCCCTTATAACACCCCTTACCTTGGTGACCATTAGGAAATAACGCACCAGAAGATTAAATTTAACTATCACTTTCAACACTTGGATGGGGAGCTACTTTCTCTTAGATAACAAATTTATTGATGTCAGTCATTCCCAGGATATGTAACAGACTTTCAAAATGGCAGACCCTTTGCAAAAACCTTGGGACACCATAAGAGAGTCAGCCAGGTAGAAAGTGGTTGGCAATTTCTAATCCTAATCACTTTCATTCACAGCATATGTAGCATTCACAACTGCAGCCTACAAGGTATTTTGTACAAAGAAGATCACTGACATAAACCACAGATTTGCCACCCAGAGTGCATTCTCTAAACTAATACTAAATGAGTAAAAAAAAAATATGTCTTTGGCAAGCCATTTCTGCCCTATTACCATAGTCATAATGACATTTTCTTTTTATTACATGGGTGCTTTTAAAAAAATTGACCTATTTCTGGGATGTATTTCATAAATGGAAAGAAAGCTCAAGTTGATATAATATTAGCATCTGATTTTCCAGAATAGTTTATACTTAATAGCTTAATATTTCTCCCTTCTCTTTCTTTTCATTATAAATAATGGAAGCTCTTTAGGGTGTTTTGATTTTTAAAATATTAGGGCAATATATATATATATATATTTTTTTTTTAAAGATTTATTTATTTATTTATGTATTTTGGGCCGGGGTCGGGTTGGAGAGGGAGGGGAGCTGGCGGGCCACTTCTATTGGTCTTTCATTTCTCTGTTTTCATCCGTCTTTGTTCTTTGGCTCCTGCGGGCCCCCCATCGCGGTGGCGTCTGTCCTCGCAGAGCGCCGGCTCTGGGCGCATGCGCTCCAGAGCTCCGGCTCGGTGATTGGACACATCGGTCCAGCCGCTCCGCGGCACGTGGGATCTTCCCAGGCCAGGGCTCGAACTGGCGTCCCTTGCACTGCAAGGCGGTGTCCTTACCCACTGGACCACCAGGGGAAGCCCAGGGCAATATATTTTGAATCACATTTCTAAAAGCAAATTTGCACCCCTGAAGCAAGGTATCCATTGGAGTTGTTTAAGGCAAATTCAGCTGTTTCTGAGATGCAGGTAAAAAATGTGGAGAGAACTATGTCTAAATAGTTTAATAAGTCAAATACTTTCTATGATAAGATTTAGTAAAAATATCTGTGAGGCCTATACTCAGTGGTCTTAGTTTTTTTTCAAGAAACTTTTAAGCACTTAGTTCATTTTATTATTTTCACCAAATTCTACTGAAAGTGAATATATGAGTTAATATGTATCCTTCAGAATTTGTCTAAGTGTTGTTATTTTTCAGACTAAAAAGAACATTGTTTGAGGGAAAAAATGAGACATAGTGATAAATAAGGACATTTTAGAGACTCCCCTATCAATGATGTAAGAAAAATAAAATCTGAGTATATATAAACAGACACAAATACACACACTTATACACTCCTAATTTCTGAAACAAATGGTAATCAACTCAATTGCCTCTGAAATTGACCAACAAAAAAAATCTCAGTGATTAAAAATTATCCAAAAGAAAATAAGGATACTTGTCCACCTAAGCCAGGAATGTTCAAAGGATTTTTTTTTTTTTTTGTATTTTAGTGTATCACTAGGTTACTTGATACTGTGGAGCAAGAATAAAAGTGTTCAACTTATATTTTAAAATAAGTCCTAAACAATATATATTTTTACATATATACTTATTAGAAAAAAAATATCTCAGCATGAACCCTGCAATATAAAGAACTCAAATGTCAAGTTCTAACTCTGGAAACAAAAAATTTAACAAACTGTAATATATGTGAATATTGTTTCTTTGAATCCTCAGGGTTTTAGGTTCTTTTATGTATATGGAGTTAATTATTATATTGTGAGAATTTAACCAGTTTTATTGACTTTATTTGAAGTTTCATTATTATCAGTAAGATTTTATCAGTTCGAATAATGCTGTTTCAAAATATGAATAAACAAGAGAAATTCAATAATAATTATTATATCCACTTTGATTGGAACCAACTAGACTTCAAATGTCTAATAAACATTATTTGTATTTAGTCTTTCAAGAAATTCCCTAAGGTAGTTGCTAACCTTATTTTACAAATGAGAAGACTAGACATACAGAAGTTAAGTAACTAGCTAAAGTCTTGGAGCTTGTGAATCAACCCCAAGACTGATTTCAGACCCTGTGCTTGTGCCACAGACTGTCTATCCTGGGAGCAACATGCTTATTTTCTGCTACTGCCAACTATTTTAGTGTTAATTTTAGGTTACACTGCATCTGTTTATAGTATCTTCCCTACTTAGATCAGTCACGAGAGGCTAGGATTTGCTGTGGTAACAATTTTAACACTTTAACTCTGTCCATGACTTAACATGACCAAGTTTATTTCTCAGTCACTCTCATGCATTGTGGGGTTGGTGGCACAAGCACTACTCCATCATCCATAAGGGTCCCAGAGTAATGGAGGCTACACCATATGTGATCTCACGCGTGCCAGGTAAGATGGAGTGGGGTAGGAGCAGGGTGTAGACTTCCCAGTACCTTAACCTGGAATGGCACAGATCATTTCCACTCATGTTTCATTGACTAGTACTGGTTCTTGAGCCCACTAAAATGCAAGGTTTGCAGGGGAAGCCCAGCTTTTCTTACACAGGGAAAACAAGAAAAGCTGTTTATTGGCACACACTAATAATGTCTACTGTAACCTTTTTATTATATGCCAGTTTGATTAGCACCAATGATTCTTTTAGATACTTATTAATATAGTGAAAAATTCTTTCCAAATTATGCAGGAAAAACATATAGACAATATGGCAAATGATAGAATATGAAAGTAGCAGTAAGGAAGCATGCACAAAAACCAACAAATAAGTAAAATGAATGGAACAAATGGAGGAAGAATAGCAAACATAATTGTGTAAAAATATTGATCAAAAAGTAATATTGAACCAGAATTAAACATTTTAAAAAATGGTATCAGATTCATTAAAGAAAAAGAAAGCTACAGACCATGCTATTTGAATGTCACACCTAAATCTAGTTAGTTAAAGTATAACTGATTCTGTATGAGTCAGATACAGACAAAGAGATACAGGCAGATAAAATCAAAGATGTACACAGAGCAGCATGTATTATCTTCAGATTCACTACAAAATGTATAAGAATTAAAATCAGTTAAACATTGAACCTAAGTAACTAGGAAAGATTATCAAATTATATGTGAGGGGAACAGAGAAATAATTTGATAAAGACATTAATGAATTTTGGCATAAGAGGGAAAGTGGAATCAATCACAGATGCCCTAGATGTGGTTTTTGGAAATAGCAGCAGCAGCAAATGTAAGTGTGAGAATGAATTTGATGATCCAATTAAAGAAAAAGCAAATCGCATGCATACTCCCAATTCATAAGAAGAAAATTAAGTCATGAAACATCTCAGGAAAATTAAAGAGAATTGGGAAATCATACTTTTTTCAGCTAAGTAATAATACATGAAATCCAGGATGAAATTGTATTGTTAAGATTTAAATTATTTAATTTGACCCAAGAAGAAAACATGCTGTGGTTTAGTCTCTAAGTTGAGTCATTGATTGCCCCGTTGTAGCTTCAATGCCAGGTAAGATGGAGTGGGGTAGGAGCAGGGTGTAGACTTCCCAGTACCTTAACCTGGAATGGCACAGATCATTTCCACTCATGTTTCATTGACTAGTACTGGTTCTTGAGCCCACTAAAATGCAAGGTTTGCAGGGGAAGCCCAGCTTTTCTTACACAGGGAAAACAAGAAAAGCTGTTTATTGGCACACACTAATAATGTCTACTGTAACCTTTTTATTATATGCCAGTTTGATTAGCACCAATGATTCTTTTAGATACTTATTAATATAGTGAAAAATTCTTTCCAAATTATGCAGGAAAAACATATAGACAATATGGCAAATGATAGAATATGAAAGTAGCAGTAAGGAAGCATGCACAAAAACCAACAAATAAGTAAAATGAATGGAACAAATGGAGGAAGAATAGCAAACATAATTGTGTAAAAATATTGATCAAAAAGTAATATTGAACCAGAATTAAACATTTTAAAAAATGGTATCAGATTCATTAAAGAAAAAGAAAGCTACAGACCATGCTATTTGAATGTCACACCTAAATCTAGTTAGTTAAAGTATAACTGATTCTGTATGAGTCAGATACAGACAAAGAGATACAGGCAGATAAAATCAAAGATGTACACAGAGCAGCATGTATTATCTTCAGATTCACTACAAAATGTATAAGAATTAAAATCAGTTAAACATTGAACCTAAGTAACTAGGAAAGATTATCAAATTATATGTGAGGGGAACAGAGAAATAATTTGATAAAGACATTAATGAATTTTGGCATAAGAGGGAAAGTGGAATCAATCACAGATGCCCTAGATGTGGTTTTTGGAAATAGCAGCAGCAGCAAATGTAAGTGTGAGAATGAATTTGATGATCCAATTAAAGAAAAAGCAAATCGCATGCATACTCCCAATTCATAAGAAGAAAATTAAGTCATGAAACATCTCAGGAAAATTAAAGAGAATTGGGAAATCATACTTTTTTCAGCTAAGTAATAATACATGAAATCCAGGATGAAATTGTATTGTTAAGATTTAAATTATTTAATTTGACCCAAGAAGAAAACATGCTGTGGTTTAGTCTCTAAGTTGAGTCAGATGCTTCACGACCCCCTGAATTGTAGCTTGTTAGGCTCCTCTGTCCTTGGGACTTTTCAAACAAGAATACTGGAGTGGATTGCCATTTCCTTCTCCAGGGGATCTTCCTGACCCAGGGATCAAACCCTAGTCTCCTGCGTTGACAGGCAGATTCTTTATGGCTAAACCATCAGGGAAGTCCAAGAAAAGAACATAGCTGGAGATTAATAATGGTAAAATAAACGGAGAAAGTTGTCAAGATGTCCTTGAACCGTACTTCAAATTCAAACAATTTCAGTATGAAATTTTTCAAAACGCCAATAGAAATAGAGACATTATAAACTATGCTTGATCTGAGAAAAAGAAGCAAATCTTTCCAATTATTTTCTGCACTGAGAATTGCACACATACACATTGGGATCTGACAAAGATAGCACAGAGTTTAAAAAATTTGCCTGTGAATATTGGTGCAAAAATATGACAAACTCCCCAAATGTTTATACTATAAAGTGATATATCTTTGCTGTTAATAAAAAACTGGAATTGTTCTTAGAATGAAGAAATAGTATGACATCAGGAACTTATTGATATGATTGGTTGTATTAAGAAGTTAAAAGGAAGTCATATGATCTCATCAGTAGATACTAAAAAGTATTTCTTACAACACAATAACTATTCTTTTTTTGAAATCCATGAACAAAGTAGAAATAAGATACTTTACTGTAATATGCATCTCACAGTTCACAAAATGTTTCATAGTATACTGCAAAAATATTCCCTTAAACTCAGGAATTAAAATAGAAAAATACTTTTTGCCATCTGTATTATTTGATATTGTCATAAAATGCCGAAGAGGAAGCTAGAGGAGGAAATAAAATGTGTGTGCAAGGGGAGAAAAAATAAAAATAAATGAATGCCTATAAATGATATCATTTCTAGAAATGCCAAAAAATTAACTGAAAAACCAATGTAAGCAGTAAGAGAACTCAGTAAGGTAAGTTGCCAAATAATCCAAGTGAGCTAAAAAAATCACACAATTGTCTAAAAGTATCCTGATAATAATCACCTGGAAAGAAAATGAAGGAAAAAGATATCATCTATAATAACAAAAAAGATACATTTCCAAGGATATATGTGTAACACCCCCAAAGATAATCTATAAGTTTTATAAAGGGATATAAAAGAAGATTTGAATAAAAACAGGTATCTTTTTTATTTGGGCTACTTAAATTTGAAAGGTGTTGACTCTACTAAATTAATGTAAACACTCAAAACAATCCCACCAAGATGCTTGGAACTTTAAAGTTCATCTAGAGGAACTATCATGAGGCAATAAAGTTTTCAAACTTTACAGTAATGTGCTATGTAGTAATAGGCGCTGTGATAGTGGCCCAAAATGAGCAAAGCAATAGAAAGAACCAGAAGTAAGAGGTAAAGCAAAGTCAACACAGCATAATTTGCCATAAAGTATGTGATAAAAATAGCATTTTGAATACATGGAGATAGATTATGTAATAAATATCCTTGAGATAACTAATTAGCCTAATAAAAAAAGAAAAAGTCTGCAACAGCGTATACCCAAAGCCCTGACTTGACTTCCTGAGTTTCTTTCCAATTCTTCCTTTACCCCCTTATTTACTGCCAGAAAACAAGTGAAGCCATTGCCACCTCTCTCCCAAACTGTTATGGCCAGCTTCTGACAACTCTCTCCAGTTTCAGTTTATATTTAAATAAAGATGAAAACAAACTAAGAGTTTTAAAATGTGAACATTCAGAATAAGAAGTTTATATTAATAGGAATTTGAAGGATAGTTTTTCAAGACATAGAAGATATTGTTTAATTTTGTTTATGACTATAAGGGCAATATTTTAACAGTATCTCATCTCTTACATGATTTCAGACCTAGAATGAAAATTTGCAATGTGATATATAAAGGTTTCTGTGTGAAAATCAACCACCTTTTTTTTTATTTTCTGATTTCACAATACAAACATAGCTTTATTGTGAATAATATATATAACAGTAGATGATGCAGAGTCATTTATCTTGGTTTAGAATAAATCATATGATATTCTGGGAAGTGGGGAGGTTTTATTAATAATTAAATTTTACATAGGTTCACATTAAAATGTTTAACAATTAAATTTAATCTAAAATTAATATAAGGCTATTTTATGGGATAATCTCAGCTCAATCTATAATTTGAAATATCTGTTCCACGGCACATAACGTCACAGGGGATGCTCAACTCAGTCAACCTTCTACTTTTCTTCTCTACTCCTTTTCTCAAATGTAGAAATTAATATTTACCATATGAAAAGAGAATTGACAGAGAAATTTCCCCATCGTTTTCTATCAAATGATCAAGTATCCGCTGTAATTACCCAAACTAGTTATTGTTTAGTCGCTAAGTCATGTCCATCTCTTGTTTGACCCCAAGGACTGTAATCCACCAGCCTCCTCTGTCCTCTGGAGTGGGTTGCCATTTCCTTCTACAGGGGATCTTCCCAACCCAGGGATTGAACCCATGTATCCTGCATTGACAGGTAGTTTTTCTGATAATAATTGGGGCAACACGCATAATTTGCCATAAAGTATGTGATAAAAATAGCATTTTGAATACATGGAGATAGATTATGTAATAAATATCCTTGAGATAACTAATTAGCCTAATAAAAAAAGAAAAAGTCTGCAACAGCGTATACCCAAAGCCCTGACTTGACTTCCTGAGTTTCTTTCCAATTCTTCCTTTACCCCCTTATTTACTGCCAGAAAACAAGTGAAGCCATTGCCACCTCTCTCCCAAACTGTTATGGCCAGCTTCTGACAACTCTCTCCAGTTTCAGTTTATATTTAAATAAAGATGAAAACAAACTAAGAGTTTTAAAATGTGAACATTCAGAATAAGAAGTTTATATTAATAGGAATTTGAAGGATAGTTTTTCAAGACATAGAAGATATTGTTTAATTTTGTTTATGACTATAAGGGCAATATTTTAACAGTATCTCATCTCTTACATGATTTCAGACCTAGAATGAAAATTTGCAATGTGATATATAAAGGTTTCTGTGTGAAAATCAACCACCTTTTTTTATTTTCTGATTTCACAATACAAACATAGCTTTATTGTGAATAATATATATAACAGTAGATGATGCAGAGTCATTTATCTTGGTTTAGAATAAATCATATGATATTCTGGGAAGTGGGGAGGTTTTATTAATAATTAAATTTTACATAGGTTCACATTAAAATGTTTAACAATTAAATTTAATCTAAAATTAATATAAGGCTATTTTATGGGATAATCTCAGCTCAATCTATAATTTGAAATATCTGTTCCACGGCACATAACGTCACAGGGGATGCTCAACTCAGTCAACCTTCTACTTTTCTTCTCTACTCCTTTTCTCAAATGTAGAAATTAATATTTACCATATGAAAAGAGAATTGACAGAGAAATTTCCCCATCGTTTTCTATCAAATGATCAAGTATCCGCTGTAATTACCCAAACTAGTTATTGTTTAGTCGCTAAGTCATGTCCATCTCTTGTTTGACCCCAAGGACTGTAATCCACCAGCCTCCTCTGTCCTCTGGAGTGGGTTGCCATTTCCTTCTACAGGGGATCTTCCCAACCCAGGGATTGAACCCATGTATCCTGCATTGACAGGTAGTTTTTTTCCCTCTGAGTCACCAGGGAAGCCCCATCATTCAAAATGCAAATGACCATATCACAGGAAGTAGTAAATTTTTCTTGTCTCTAGAAGAAACTGTATTCTACTTTTAATCATTTCAAGCCATATTTTTCTATTATTTTTTAGCAATGTATTTTATTAATTTATGTTTAAAAATTATTTATTTATTCTTAGCTATTCTGGGTTTTCACAGCTGCTGCAGGCTCTTCTCTAGTTGTAGGGAGTGGAAGCTACTTTCTCTCTGAGGAGAGCAGGCTTGTTGCAGTGACTTCTCTTGTTATGAAACTCAGGCTCTAGGGCACACGGGCTTCAGTAGTTGTGGCACTGAGGCTCTAGAGCACAGGCTCAATAGCTGTGGCTCACGGCTTAGTCGCTCCACAGCATGTGGAATCTTCACGGATCAGGGAGCCTCCTGCATTGGCAGGTGAACTCTTCACCACTTAGCTACCAGGGAAGCCCCTCAAACCATATTTTACTGAACTATGGACTATGATTTTCTATTGCCAAGATCACTATTTTTTAAGGTTTACAATGCAAAGCATTGTGCGAATATGAAAATATTGCAAGTTTATTTCAGTATGCTTATGTGTTACTCCCCATTATATCGATAATTTCTATTAGCACTATAATTTCAGTTTATAAATCACGCTGCAAGTAGAACAAATTTTAAAAGTCCCAAATCCTGAGAATATGTCTCTAAATTTGTCTGTTAGATGTATACATTTTTTTCTCTCCCAGAGGAGACATTTTTTAAATCTTGTCAAAATAACCTTGGACAATAATTATGGGTATGCTTTTGGAGGATAAGTATTTTCTAATCTTTACACTGTTGTCACAGCAGGAAATTGCTTATTGGTATCATGTATTTCATTTAAGATCAAATGATCTACTCAATAAGATAAATCTTGACCATATGTTGGAAGCCTGAAAATGTCATAAGCGAAGAATATATTTTGAAAATAAAATGCTTACAAAATGGTCCAGGTTATCATTACTTTAGGGATTTGGTAAAAAGTAAACATAAGATGCAGAGAAGGAAATGGCAACCCACTCCAGTGTTCTTGGAGGGCAGCAGTCTGTGGGGTCACACAGAGTTGGACATGAGTGAGTGACTAAGCAGCAGCAGCAAACGTAAGATGCATATACGTTGTTCTTCTGGATCTCAAAGTACGCATGATTGCTACTTCTTATAATAATGTTTCTTCAACTACCAGAGGGTTTTCTCAGTGTGTTTCCTTGGACTGTGAAATAAGGAAGAATATCTTTTTGTTCCAAAGGAAGCTTTGGACTGAGTAATTCCTGGAAGAGAGGCATAGGGCCTTTATGTAGTATGGGAGGGAGCTAGTGGGGCAGGCTCCCAGTGAGTGTGGGGATCCCAGGTGAGTCCGGGGAGGGAAAATCATCACACACAGGCAGGCAATGCTTTCAGGCCACATGGAGGGTGACAGTCCCACAGTCATACTCCACCTGTACTTACTGATTCTTTTAGCACCTGTCTTTACTGTACATCTGCATCATACTGGATTGGTCTAAGGCCCTCAAACCATATTTTACTGAACTATGGACTATGATTTTCTATTGCCAAGATCACTATTTTTTAAGGTTTACAATGCAAAGCATTGTGCGAATATGAAAATATTGCAAGTTTATTTCAGTATGCTTATGTGTTACTCCCCATTATATCGATAATTTCTATTAGCACTATAATTTCAGTTTATAAATCACGCTGCAAGTAGAACAAATTTTAAAAGTCCCAAATCCTGAGAATATGTCTCTAAATTTGTCTGTTAGATGTATACATTTTTTTCTCTCCCAGAGGAGACATTTTTTAAATCTTGTCAAAATAACCTTGGACAATAATTATGGGTATGCTTTTGGAGGATAAGTATTTTCTAATCTTTACACTGTTGTCACAGCAGGAAATTGCTTATTGGTATCATGTATTTCATTTAAGATCAAATGATCTACTCAATAAGATAAATCTTGACCATATGTTGGAAGCCTGAAAATGTCATAAGCGAAGAATATATTTTGAAAATAAAATGCTTACAAAATGGTCCAGGTTATCATTACTTTAGGGATTTGGAAAAAAGTAAACATAAGATGCAGAGAAGGAAATGGCAACCCACTCCAGTGTTCTTGGAGGGCAGCAGTCTGTGGGGTCACACAGAGTTGGACATGAGTGAGTGACTAAGCAGCAGCAGCAAACGTAAGATGCATATACGTTGTTCTTCTGGATCTCAAAGTACGCATGATTGCTACTTCTTATAATAATGTTTCTTCAACTACCAGAGGGTTTTCTCAGTGTGTTTCCTTGGACTGTGAAATAAGGAAGAATATCTTTTTGTTCCAAAGGAAGCTTTGGACTGAGTAATTCCTGGAAGAGAGGCATAGGGCCTTTATGTAGTATGGGAGGGAGCTAGTGGGGCAGGCTCCCAGTGAGTGTGGGGATCCCAGGTGAGTCCGGGGAGGGAAAATCATCACACACAGGCAGGCAATGCTTTCAGGCCACATGGAGGGTGACAGTCCCACAGTCATACTCCACCTGTACTTACTGATTCTTTTAGCACCTGTCTTTACTGTACATCTGCATCATACTGATTGTCTAGGCGTTCAAAAACAATGCACTGAGCAAGACAAAAACACCCTCTAGAAGCTGTCGCTGTAGTAGAAGAATACGAAGCCAAATTAATGGACAGAGAATATACAGAATATTATATATGAGTATTAAGTGACAAAAACGAAAGCAGACAGTTTGCACAGATAGTATTAGGAGGGATCAGTTTGACATAGAGTCTCAGAGTTTCTCTCTATTTTGTTATAGGTTGCTGACAAAATGGGAGCGATAGAGACCTGTGTTTCAAGCCTAATTTTTTCATTTTTGTTCATTTATCCATCATTCTGATTTAATATATATATACATACACACATGTATAAATATTCTTGATTATATGATGCCTCTCCTCAGAACACTTGGAATCTAACTGGAAAGGGTTCATTTTAATTTAAGCTGGATCTGCTTCTGTAACTTTAACTCCTTTTGTTAAACTTATTGGCCTGCCTCAGGAGATAATCTGACCCACCCACCTGTGAGGGACTGAGACCGTCTTGAATTCTTTGTGGGGCAAATGAGGCGAATGAGGCAGAGCTGCTGCTTACCAGTGCAGCCCAGCGATTCACATTTGAGCGGGCTGGAATCACAGACAGATAGGACATTTTTGTTTGTTGACATGACAAGAGATGTTCCATTTCACACCACCCATGAAATGACTATAAGGAAAGTGAAAGTAACACATCCCCCGACCTGAGGCTGGTCATTCTAAGAAGTATTTATAGGAATCAAACGCATGATTGCTACTTCTTATAATAATGTTTCTTCAACTACCAGAGGGTTTTCTCAGTGTGTTTCCTTGGACTGTGAAATAAGGAAGAATATCTTTTTGTTCCAAAGGAAGCTTTGGACTGAGTAATTCCTGGAAGAGAGGCATAGGGCCTTTATGTAGTATGGGAGGGAGCTAGTGGGGCAGGCTCCCAGTGAGTGTGGGGATCCCAGGTGAGTCCGGGGAGGGAAAATCATCACACACAGGCAGGCAATGCTTTCAGGCCACATGGAGGGTGACAGTCCCACAGTCATACTCCACCTGTACTTACTGATTCTTTTAGCACCTGTCTTTACTGTACATCTGCATCATACTGATTGTCTAGGCGTTCAAAAACAATGCACTGAGCAAGACAAAAACACCCTCTAGAAGCTGTCGCTGTAGTAGAAGAATACGAAGCCAAATTAATGGACAGAGAATATACAGAATATTATATATGAGTATTAAGTGACAAAAACGAAAGCAGACAGTTTGCACAGATAGTATTAGGAGGGATCAGTTTGACATAGAGTCTCAGAGTTTCTCTCTATTTTGTTATAGGTTGCTGACAAAATGGGAGCGATAGAGACCTGTGTTTCAAGCCTAATTTTTTCATTTTTGTTCATTTATCCATCATTCTGATTTAATATATATATACATACACACATGTATAAATATTCTTGATTATATGATGCCTCTCCTCAGAACACTTGGAATCTAACTGGAAAGGGTTCATTTTAATTTAAGCTGGATCTGCTTCTGTAACTTTAACTCCTTTTGTTAAACTTATTGGCCTGCCTCAGGAGATAATCTGACCCACCCACCTGTGAGGGACTGAGACCGTCTTGAATTCTTTGTGGGGCAAATGAGGCGAATGAGGCAGAGCTGCTGCTTACCAGTGCAGCCCAGCGATTCACATTTGAGCGGGCTGGAATCACAGACAGATAGGACATTTTTGTTTGTTGACATGACAAGAGATGTTCCATTTCACACCACCCATGAAATGACTATAAGGAAAGTGAAAGTAACACATCCCCCGACCTGAGGCTGGTCATTCTAAGAAGTATTTATAGGAATTAAACGGGCCTTCTTATTTTCTTTCCTTATCTCCACCCATACCTGATCCTTACAAAAATCTGACACCCAGGCCCTGACAGGATAGTTATTTTGAGGCACTAACTTGCCATCTTAGTCAGCTGGCCCTTCATTCTTATCTCCACACCTCGTCTCTCGGGTTTACTAGTCTGTCCTGCAGTGACCCTGAATTCTGTAACAGAGGGACTTACTATCCTTCTTAGTGTAAAGCCCAAAACTCTTACCCTGGTCTACAAGATCACTACCTGATCTGGCCTGATACTTTGCGTCTGGCATCATCACCTACTTTTCCCCTTGTTTGCTCAGCTCCAGCCACCATGGCCACCCGGCTACCCCTCAGACACAAAAACTCTTATGTAAGGGTTTTAGCAGGACCTCTCCTTCTACCTTGGCAGTTTATCCTTCAAATATCTAAGTGCTGGGGCTTCCCCTGGTGGTCCAGTGGGTAAGGACACCGCCTTGCAGTGCAAGGGGCGCTGGTTCGATCCCTGGCCTGGGAAGATCCCACGTGCCGCGGAGCGGCTGGACCAAATGTGTCCAATTACCGAGCCGGAGCTCTGGAGCGCATGCGCCCAGAGCTGGCGCTCTGCAACGACAGAGGCCACCACGATGGGAGGCCCACAGGAGCCAAAGAACAAAGACGGATGAACATAGAGAAATGTGAAAGACCAATAGAAGTGGCCCGCCCACTACCCTCCCTCCCCAACCCGACCCCCGCCCCAAAATAAAAATAAATAAATAAATAAATCTTAAAAAAAAAAAAAAATCTAAGTGCCCTGCTTTCTTACTTAGTTTTGGTCTGTAATAATTAATTTAAAACCTTCTCAAAGAAATACTGAGAAACCTCAATTGAAATAGAGTCCGGAAACCAGAAGGGGGAGCTCTCACACCTACAATGATAGCAGAGTAAGTAGCCAGGCAAGAGCTCATCTGTTGAGAGACTGTTAAAATTCAGCCAATGAAAAGTCACGGTAGGAGCTTCCCTTTCCCTGGTGGTCCAGTGGGCCGGTTCGATCCCTGGCTTGGGAAGATCCCACTTGCCCTGCAGCGGCTGGACCGATGTGTCCAATTACCGAGCCGGAGCTCTGGAGCGCATGCGCCCAGAGCTGGCGCTCTGCAACGACAGAGGCCACCACGATGGGAGGCCCACAGGAGCCAAAGAACAAAGACGGATGAACATAGAGAAATGTGAAAGACCAATAGAAGTGGCCCGCCCACTACCCTCCCTCCCCAACCCGACCCCCGCCCCAAAATAAAAATAAATAAATAAATAAATCTTAAAAAAAAAAAAAAAATCTAAGTGCCCTGCTTTCTTACTTAGTTTTGGTCTGTAATAATTAATTTAAAACCTTCTCAAAGAAATACTGAGAAACCTCAATTGAAATAGAGTCCGGAAACCAGAAGGGGGAGCTCTCACACCTACAATGATAGCAGAGTAAGTAGCCAGGCAAGAGCTCATCTGTTGAGAGACTGTTAAAATTCAGCCAATGAAAAGTCACGGTAGGAGCTTCCCTTTCCCTGGTGGTCCAGTGGGCCGGTTCGATCCCTGGCTTGGGAAGATCCCACTTGCCCTGCAGCGGCTGGACCGATGTGTCCAACTACTGAGTAGGAGCTCTGGAGCGCATGCGCCCACAGCCTGTGCTCTGTGGCGAGAGAGGCCACTGCGATGGGAGGCCCACGGCCAAAGAACAAGAAAAGATGGATGAAAACAAACAAATGAAAGACCAATCAAAAAAAAAAAAAAAAAAGTCACGGTATATACACTGCATGTTTAATTCATACAATGGACTCTTCATTTACTATAGCTCTCTCAACTTCCTTTTCTTCTTTGTAAAATAGTCCATTCCTTGTCATGTGGAATTTGCTCATTGTTCATCATGGTGGCCGACCCCAAATTGCAGTTCATTCCTGATCCCAAATAAACCCATTGTTGCTGGAAAAACAAATGGCAATCTGTTTGTTTAATGTCAACAGGTCTTCTTCAATATGACATCTTCAGAGAAGCCTTCCTTAAACACCCTAACTAATGAAAAGGACCCCCTTATCCAATCAATCTGTTCTTTGGCTCATGTTCAGTCATGTCTGACTCTTTGTAACAGCCCCATGGGCTGTAGCCCACCAGGCTCCTCTGTCCATGGGACTTTCCAGGCAAGAGTACTGAGTGGGTTGCCATTTTCTCTTCCAGGGGATCTTCCAGACCCAGGGATCAAACTTGCATCTCCTACATCAACTGCATTACAGGTGGATTCTTTATCATTGAGTCACTGGGAAAGCCCCAATCTGTTTTCTTACTGGACCTCAATTTTATTAATAAATAGAGGCTGAGTATCCTCGTTCATAGATTGGATGGTCCTGGTAGGACTTCTGCGTGTAGGTGGCACTTAGGTTGGGAATCAACAATAAACATAGATTCAGTCAAGTGAAAATTAGGAAGAATGCCTTCTAGGAAAATTGATATAAAAAGTCTAAAGTTTGAGAAGTTTGAAATACTAAAAAATACTAATGTGACTGGATCAAGCTGAAGTGGAATGAGTTTTTAGATGAAGTCGTATGATATTGTGTTTTATAAGAAGGACCCACAAGACTGTTTCTCATATGTTTTTGTTCTCTATCCATGGCTCTTGGCACATAGCTTCCCAAACCCTTGGAATTTTTTGAGTGATAAGAGCAACAGGAGCATCTTTTGTTAGAATATTTCGTCTTGTCCCCAGTTCCTGAAATTTTTTTCCCTTATGGCCTCTCAGAGCCATAAGGGTAAAATGGGTGTCTTGTTACCCTAAACAAACCCCTGTTCACAACTGGGTTTATGTTAGTTAATGAGATGAGTTTCAAAAGTGCCTAAGGATGAGTGATTGGTTGCCAGTGGAACCAACCCTGAATAGAGGAGTGGGTCTTTCAATTTCAACCTTTAATTTCCTGGGGAGAGGCAGAGGTTGGAGGCTGCATCGATTGCTGATGGGCCGATGATCTCATCAACCATATCTATGTAATGAGGGGGCCTCCCTAATCGCTCAGTGGGTAAAGAATCTGCCTGCCAACACTAGAGATGCGGGTTCAATCCCTGGGTTGGGAAGATCCCCTGGAGGCAACCCATTCCAAGATTATTGCCTGATAAATCCCATAGGCAGAGGAGCCTGGTGGGTTACAGTTCATAGGGTCGCAAAGAGTTGGACACCACTGAATGTCTGAGTCCACATGCACTCACGCACCTATGGAATGAAGTCTCCATAAAACCCCAAAGGACTATGTTCAAGGAGCTTCTGGATTATGAAAACATGGAAGTGCTGAGAAAATTGTCCTCCTGGAGAGGACATGGAAAGCTCCATGCACTTTCCCTATACTTTGCCCTATGCATCCCTCATCTGAGTATTCCTGAGACATCTTTTTAACTAAGCTGGTGATCTAATAGGCAAAATATATCTCTGAGTCTTAAAAAAGCCACTCTAGCAAATCAGCTGAACCCCAAGGTGGGGGTATTGGGAACCTCCGATTTATAGCCAGTTGGTTAGCAGTACAAGTAACAGTCAGGACTTGCATCTGTCACCTGAAGCCACGGACAGTCTAATGGGATTAAATCTCCAACATGTGGAAGCTGAGGCATCTTCAAACAGTGTCAGAATTTAGTTGAATTTAGTTAAATTCTTGAACACCCTACAGGTGCTGTGTGGGAACACCCGCTATACACACACACACACACACACACACACACTGAAATTGGGTCCAGGAATCCAAATTAGGTTAGAAACATGGGCAAGAACCAGATCAAGTAAGATCTTTGGTTTACAGTAAGGGGATTAGGTGTTATTATGCATCTGATGGGAATCATAGAATTTTAAGCAGGATAGTAGTATTTTGAAAGGATTACTTTGGTCACTGTGTAGTGAGTGCCCTTTACAGAGATAATGTAAGTGTAATGATTGTTATAAATGAACACTCCTGAATGCCCTGTAGACATCTGTGTTATCAGGTAACAAGTGTCATGCCCAAGCATCATTTGAATGAAGAGATTCTGAATAAAGAGCAAGAATCTGAGAATAAGGGTGGAGAGAAGGTCCTTGCATGCAGAGAAACAGTGTGAAGTGTGAAAACTCCTGAACTGGTGTAAGCCTTCAAGCTCGAGAGAAAGCCATTGTGATTCAGGGGCACAGATGTCTCCCTAAAGGAGAGTCAGGCATTGGTCAGCCTAACAGGTGCTTATAGACCATGCTAAGAGCAATGAAAAATCAGTGAAAAATTCTAAATGGGGAATTCTATGATCAAATTCTCCTGTTTTAAAGATCTTTCTGATGCTTATATATACAGTATGTTTGGGTGAGAGAGAATAGGGCAATTTCAGCAGATGTTGGAGGTTCTTAAAGGACTTCAGGTGGTGATAGTGGTTAAGAATCTGCCTGCCAATGCAGGAATCATGAGACATGTGAGTTTGATCCCTGAGTAGGGGAGATCCCCTGGAGGAGGAAATGGCAACCAGGTCCAGTATTCTTGCCTGGAGAATCCCATGGACAGAGGAGCCTGACAGGCTATAGTTCATAGGATCCCAAAGAATCAGACATAACTGAATCCACTTAGCAGCATGCACAGAGGTTATTATATTGCCAGAACCTATGGCCCTGTCTTGCATAGATATTTTATATATACCTTAAACTAAAGAAGGCCAAAGGATAGAGTGGAGTGGAATGCTGGTGGTAGGGATGTAGAGAAGTAATTAAGTTCAGGGTTAAAAATGTAAATAGATGGTTACATTGTTTAAGATAACCCAGAGTTGGTGATATATTACTTGAGAGCTTGAAAAGATGAGAACAACAAAGGTGACTGCTGTTTACAGTAAGGGGATTAGGTGTTATTATGCATCTGATGGGAATCATAGAATTTTAAGCAGGATAGTAGTATTTTGAAAGGATTACTTTGGTCACTGTGTAGTGAGTGCCCTTTACAGAGATAATGTAAGTGTAATGATTGTTATAAATGAACACTCCTGAATGCCCTGTAGACATCTGTGTTATCAGGTAACAAGTGTCATGCCCAAGCATCATTTGAATGAAGAGATTCTGAATAAAGAGCAAGAATCTGAGAATAAGGGTGGAGAGAAGGTCCTTGCATGCAGAGAAACAGTGTGAAGTGTGAAAACTCCTGAACTGGTGTAAGCCTTCAAGCTCGAGAGAAAGCCATTGTGATTCAGGGGCACAGATGTCTCCCTAAAGGAGAGTCAGGCATTGGTCAGCCTAACAGGTGCTTATAGACCATGCTAAGAGCAATGAAAAATCAGTGAAAAATTCTAAATGGGGAATTCTATGATCAAATTCTCCTGTTTTAAAGATCTTTCTGATGCTTATATATACAGTATGTTTGGGTGAGAGAGAATAGGGCAATTTCAGCAGATGTTGGAGGTTCTTAAAGGACTTCAGGTGGTGATAGTGGTTAAGAATCTGCCTGCCAATGCAGGAATCATGAGACATGTGAGTTTGATCCCTGAGTAGGGGAGATCCCCTGGAGGAGGAAATGGCAACCAGGTCCAGTATTCTTGCCTGGAGAATCCCATGGACAGAGGAGCCTGACAGGCTATAGTTCATAGGATCCCAAAGAATCAGACATAACTGAATCCACTTAGCAGCATGCACAGAGGTTATTATATTGCCAGAACCTATGGCCCTGTCTTGCATAGATATTTTATATATACCTTAAACTAAAGAAGGCCAAAGGATAGAGTGGAGTGGAATGCTGGTGGTAGGGATGTAGAGAAGTAATTAAGTTCAGGGTTAAAAATGTAAATAGATGGTTACATTGTTTAAGATAACCCAGAGTTGGTGATATATTACTTGAGAGCTTGAAAAGATGAGAACAACAAAGGTGACTGCTAGGTCCGCAGTTTGTGCAAGCAGAGGATAATGAAGTTCTTCACTAAGACATCTAGTCATATCATGTTGGTTTCAAAATAATATGTTGTTCTGCTGTTGTTTAGTTACTAAATTGTGTCTGAGTCTTTGTGATCC
This sequence comes from Tragulus kanchil, assembly GCA_022376925.1. Lineage (NCBI taxonomy): Eukaryota > Metazoa > Chordata > Mammalia > Artiodactyla > Tragulidae > Tragulus > Tragulus kanchil. The sequence continues at coordinate 152,036,360 of JAIOJX010000024.1, forward strand.
CATGGACTGTAGCCCATCAAGCTCCTCTGTCCATGGGACTCACCAGTCAAGAACAATGTCCATGGGATTCCAGTCAAGAATTCTTCTCCAAAGGATCTTCCCGACCCAGATATCAAATGAGCATCTCCTGTGTCTCCTGCATTGCATACAGATTCTTTACTGCTGAGTCACTAAGAAAGCCCATAATATGTGGTCCTAGTTACTTGTGAAGTGAGCTTCTAGAGTCAAATAAAGGTTTAAAGACTGCATCATATAACAGACATTACCTTAGTTTTTAAAACTTTATGTTTTAGATACAGTTTTTGCATTTAAGCCAGGAACATTCTCTATAAACAGGAACTTTTAAAAATACTGGTTGATTTTACATACTTTGATGATATATTTAGAAAAGTATGTTAATTTTTCTCACAAAGAAACATTTATCCATATATTCTTTCAGTGAAAATCTTCTTCCTAGCTAATAATTATGATTGACAAAGACTAGTTCTGTCTACCTTGTTTCCGGTCTTCTGTTTTCTAAGTCATTTTTATCCCTTGGAAGGGGAATTTTATTCAACGAGTGGCATACAGTTACAGGTTTCTTACATTAGCCTCTAATAAATGCTTTAGAATTACAAGATCTTTTTCTTCCATCTCACTTTTCTGCATCATTTCCGGATAACAAGTCTTTGTTTTGAAAAGTAAAATTCACATAGGACAGGACTAATCATTTTAAAGTATAAAATTCAGTGGTAGTATATTCACAATATTGTGCAAATAATACTTCTATCAAGTTTAAAAAAATTTCATCATCCCAAAAGAAAACTCCATAGTCATTAAGCAGGTACTCCTGTTTCTTCTTCCAGCCCTGGTATCCGCTAGTCTTTTTCTGTAGGGATGTAGAGAAGTAATTAAGTTCAGGGTTAAAAATGTAAATAGATGGTTACATTGTTTAAGATAACCCAGAGTTGGTGATATATTACTTGAGAGCTTGAAAAGATGAGAACAACAAAGGTGACTGCTAGGTCCGCAGTTTGTGCAAGCAGAGGATAATGAAGTTCTTCACTAAGACATCTAGTCATATCATGTTGGTTTCAAAATAATATGTTGTTCTGCTGTTGTTTAGTTACTAAATTGTGTCTGAGTCTTTGTGATCCCATGGACTGTAGCCCATCAAGCTCCTCTGTCCATGGGACTCACCAGTCAAGAACAATGTCCATGGGATTCCAGTCAAGAATTCTTCTCCAAAGGATCTTCCCGACCCAGATATCAAATGAGCATCTCCTGTGTCTCCTGCATTGCATACAGATTCTTTACTGCTGAGTCACTAAGAAAGCCCATAATATGTGGTCCTAGTTACTTGTGAAGTGAGCTTCTAGAGTCAAATAAAGGTTTAAAGACTGCATCATATAACAGACATTACCTTAGTTTTTAAAACTTTATGTTTTAGATACAGTTTTTGCATTTAAGCCAGGAACATTCTCTATAAACAGGAACTTTTAAAAATACTGGTTGATTTTACATACTTTGATGATATATTTAGAAAAGTATGTTAATTTTTCTCACAAAGAAACATTTATCCATATATTCTTTCAGTGAAAATCTTCTTCCTAGCTAATAATTATGATTGACAAAGACTAGTTCTGTCTACCTTGTTTCCGGTCTTCTGTTTTCTAAGTCATTTTTATCCCTTGGAAGGGGAATTTTATTCAACGAGTGGCATACAGTTACAGGTTTCTTACATTAGCCTCTAATAAATGCTTTAGAATTACAAGATCTTTTTCTTCCATCTCACTTTTCTGCATCATTTCCGGATAACAAGTCTTTGTTTTGAAAAGTAAAATTCACATAGGACAGGACTAATCATTTTAAAGTATAAAATTCAGTGGTAGTATATTCACAATATTGTGCAAATAATACTTCTATCAAGTTTAAAAAAATTTCATCATCCCAAAAGAAAACTCCATAGTCATTAAGCAGGTACTCCCTGTTTCTTCTTCCAGCCCCTGGTATCCGCTAGTCTTTTTTCTGTCAACACGTTATTAAAATAACATGTTATTTTAATTTTTCTCATTAATATAACTTTTAAATATAAAAATAGTATGTTTCTTCAGAACATACTTACCTTGTATTCATACGATAATTTTGCTGTATCAAATTTGAAAATCTCACCAGCATAAAATTAATATTTAGATTCAACCTGTAATTTCTAATTGAATATACAGATTTATTCTCCCAATTGTTTTTAATTTTTAAATTCATTCAATAAATATCAACTGACACCTTCTATATATTTAGGATTGTAAGGATTAAGAATGACCTGTCCATTCCGGGAATACATTTTAGTAAGTTTACTTTGAGTCATCAGTTTAAATCCATTAAGTATTAGGTTTAAATTCAGAATCCATTTTATTTCACAGGTGGAGAAATTAAGACATGCCAGGTGCCAGGAAACACTTCCAAGCTGTTCAGTGTCCCAATTAGAAACTATTTGCTAATCAGCGATGTTGGTGGCTTACTGCCTGATTCTACACAATAGAAGGGGTTTAGTGGACTGAGCCCATTTGGTAGTCTATTATGAACATGAAAGATTTCATCTCATACAAAGGAACAGAAAAGAATATAATTATCCAATGAGAAAATTTCAAACATTTGAGTAGAATAATTTACATTTTAAATAAAGTTCTTCTTCCTAGCTAATAATTATGATTGACAAAGACTAGTTCTGTCTACCTTGTTTCCGGTCTTCTGTTTTCTAAGTCATTTTTATCCCTTGGAAGGGGAATTTTATTCAACGAGTGGCATACAGTTACAGGTTTCTTACATTAGCCTCTAATAAATGCTTTAGAATTACAAGATCTTTTTCTTCCATCTCACTTTTCTGCATCATTTCCGGATAACAAGTCTTTGTTTTGAAAAGTAAAATTCACATAGGACAGGACTAATCATTTTAAAGTATAAAATTCAGTGGTAGTATATTCACAATATTGTGCAAATAATACTTCTATCAAGTTTAAAAAAATTTCATCATCCCAAAAGAAAACTCCATAGTCATTAAGCAGGTACTCCTGTTTCTTCTTCCAGCCCCTGGTATCCGCTAGTCTTTTTTCTGTCAACACGTTATTAAAATAACATGTTATTTTAATTTTTCTCATTAATATAACTTTTAAATATAAAAATAGTATGTTTCTTCAGAACATACTTACCTTGTATTCATACGATAATTTTGCTGTATCAAATTTGAAAATCTCACCAGCATAAAATTAATATTTAGATTCAACCTGTAATTTCTAATTGAATATACAGATTTATTCTCCCAATTGTTTTTAATTTTTAAATTCATTCAATAAATATCAACTGACACCTTCTATATATTTAGGATTGTAAGGATTAAGAATGACCTGTCCATTCCGGGAATACATTTTAGTAAGTTTACTTTGAGTCATCAGTTTAAATCCATTAAGTATTAGGTTTAAATTCAGAATCCATTTTATTTCACAGGTGGAGAAATTAAGACATGCCAGGTGCCAGGAAACACTTCCAAGCTGTTCAGTGTCCCAATTAGAAACTATTTGCTAATCAGCGATGTTGGTGGCTTACTGCCTGATTCTACACAATAGAAGGGGTTTAGTGGACTGAGCCCATTTGGTAGTCTATTATGAACATGAAAGATTTCATCTCATACAAAGGAACAGAAAAAGAATATAATTATCCAATGAGAAAATTTCAAACATTTGAGTAGAATAATTTACATTTTAAATAAAGTTGAAAGAGAAAATCAAGAAGAGTGCATTTTCAAAGTATGAAGAGTCGTGTACTTCTCTATCAAACAGAGAAAGAAATGGCAAGGGAAAGATAGTTTTTTTTTTGGTTGGTTGCAAATGACTACAGTGTCATTGATGGGATGGTAGGCATCCCCGGTAATTCAGAAGAAGTTGAGTCACTATATTACTTAAATGTTAAGACTTTTTGGTAGCATTAGTGGTAAAGAACCCACCTGCCAAAGCCGGAGACACAGGAGACCTGGGTTCAATCCCTGGGTAGGGAAGATCTTCTGGTAAGGAAATGGCAACTCGCTCTAGTATCCTTCCCGGGAGAATTCCATGGACAGAGGAGCCTGGAGGGCTACATATAGTCAAGGGTTGCATAGAGTCAGACAAGACTAAGCGACTAGCACAGATTTATTTATAGCTTCTGTATCTCTTTCTTGCTAAATTTCAAATTCCTAGGGGTGAACTGGATTTGCCTGGCTTGGGACAGGTATCTGCCTAAGAAGTGATCATTTATGGTGAGAATTAGAGGGATGTGAACAGACAAGGGTTCTAGAAATATTCCAGTCAATATGGGAGTCTTTTCTAGAAAAGGGAAATAAATACCAGTAGAATATGAGGTTATCTATCATGACAATTTTAGTGTTTATTTTGTATACAACTAGACAATAAAGATGTGGCATCAGAAAGGTCATATAAACCTTTGGCAAATAAATAATTTCAGTGGCCAGACAAGGAAAAGCAAAATAAAATAGCTTCAAAGCTCTTTTATATACCTATCAATCTTGATCAGAAATACAGAATCGTAATGAAATTCTTCAACATTTTCTAGTCATGTAGTTTCTTTAATTATAGTTGTATTTTTAAGGAATTGGAAAATAATAAAAAATAACACTAACACAAGGTGCAGATATTATATCTCTGGATTAAAAAGTATGACTTCTAAAAGAATACTGGTCATATTCTTATCTCTCTGATCTATCGTGTGAGCATTTAAGTCTCTTCAGTCTTATCTGACTCTTTGCGACTCCATGGGCTGTAGCCCTCCAGGCTCCTCTGTCTATGGGATTTTCCAGGCAAAAACACTGGAGTTGTTGGCCATGCCCTCCTCTAGAGGATCCTCCAGATCCAGGGACCAAACCTGAATCTCTTATGTCTCCTTCACTGGCACATCAGTTCTTTATCTCTAGCACCACCAGGGAAGCCACCTGATCATCAGAGAAAAGTGTTCATTTCTTCCATAGGATCTGATACCCTCATCCGGGGTTTTTGAGTTTTTTTAAAAATAAAGGATTTCCCTTACTTGCCAATCTGATCGAAGTACAGATGCTTTTTTTCTTTTGGTAGCATTAGTGGTAAAGAACCCACCTGCCAAAGCCGGAGACACAGGAGACCTGGGTTCAATCCCTGGGTAGGGAAGATCTTCTGGTAAGGAAATGGCAACTCGCTCTAGTATCCTTCCCGGGAGAATTCCATGGACAGAGGAGCCTGGAGGGCTACATATAGTCAAGGGTTGCATAGAGTCAGACAAGACTAAGCGACTAGCACAGATTTATTTATAGCTTCTGTATCTCTTTCTTGCTAAATTTCAAATTCCTAGGGGTGAACTGGATTTGCCTGGCTTGGGACAGGTATCTGCCTAAGAAGTGATCATTTATGGTGAGAATTAGAGGGATGTGAACAGACAAGGGTTCTAGAAATATTCCAGTCAATATGGGAGTCTTTTCTAGAAAAGGGAAATAAATACCAGTAGAATATGAGGTTATCTATCATGACAATTTTAGTGTTTATTTTGTATACAACTAGACAATAAAGATGTGGCATCAGAAAGGTCATATAAACCTTTGGCAAATAAATAATTTCAGTGGCCAGACAAGGAAAAGCAAAATAAAATAGCTTCAAAGCTCTTTTATATACCTATCAATCTTGATCAGAAATACAGAATCGTAATGAAATTCTTCAACATTTTCTAGTCATGTAGTTTCTTTAATTATAGTTGTATTTTTAAGGAATTGGAAAATAATAAAAAATAACACTAACACAAGGTGCAGATATTATATCTCTGGATTAAAAAGTATGACTTCTAAAAGAATACTGGTCATATTCTTATCTCTCTGATCTATCGTGTGAGCATTTAAGTCTCTTCAGTCTTATCTGACTCTTTGCGACTCCATGGGCTGTAGCCCTCCAGGCTCCTCTGTCTATGGGATTTTCCAGGCAAAAACACTGGAGTTGTTGGCCATGCCCTCCTCTAGAGGATCCTCCAGATCCAGGGACCAAACCTGAATCTCTTATGTCTCCTTCACTGGCACATCAGTTCTTTATCTCTAGCACCACCAGGGAAGCCACCTGATCATCAGAGAAAAGTGTTCATTTCTTCCATAGGATCTGATACCCTCATCCGTGTGAGTGAGATAGGCTTACTTGCAATCTGAGAACATCTCCTATGTTCTTTTAACTCAAGATCTAGAGAAGAGCCTGAACAATTTACTGTTTACCTCCTTCAATTCTGGGTGGTACTTCAGACATGGCAACAATCAGATGATGGGGCACTGGATCGTGCGAACCTGCTTCCACAGAGCTGCTTTGTTTCTGTTTGCTTTGTTTACTGGTTTCTGCTTCAAGGTTAGCTTGAAGAATGGAATCTGCTGCTAAAAATAGCAGTCAATAGATCTTAAGGAAAAGGGACAGTTGCAGAAGTCTTCATGGTGAGGAAAGAGGTTGATCTAGGTCTTGAAAAACACCAGAGATTTAGATAGATGGCAAAAGAGGAAATACAACCTCAGACAAAGGGAAGTGTATGGGCAAAAATCAATCAAAGAGTCAAGACATAAAAAGCTTTCCTACAATATCCTCCAATTACACTGTCCATCTCTAATTTTTAATTGGTATTTTTCCTTTTTAAGAAACTTATCAAGGATTAAGTGAAAGAAAAGTGAGTACAGCCTATAATTGGGAAATCAGAGCTTAGTTGTGATTATGCTAAGTAATGGTTTGATAGTTGGCAAACTATTAACCCCTGTTAACCTCATTGCTTTTATTCACAAAAGAGATCTTTAACATAACAACTGGTTTATAAAGCTGTTGTTGTAGAGTTTTCAGCAAATAGAGGAAGAGAGACAATAAAAAATTGAATAAATATGTATAAATTATGCTAATTGATAATAAGGACTATCAGATAGAGTAAAGGTGGTTTGGTTGGGCATAGTTGCGGAAAGGGGTGTGCCCTTTTACGTGTATTGATCAGAGAAGGCCTCTAAAAAAATGGCATTTCAGCAAATATGTGAATGAAATGATGGATCAAGCCAAGCAGTTTTCCAGAGTAAGACTGTTTCAGATAAAGGAATAGCAAACACAAGGGCCATGAACTGGGAGATCTCTTAGTGTAATCCAAGAACAGTAAGGACAGCCAAAGTAGCTGAATCAGAAGGGGCAAAGATTAAAAGTGGTATCAGAGGGCTTCCCCTGGAGGTCCATTGGATAAGGACACCGCCTTGCACTACAAGGGGCACCGGTTCGAGCCCTGGCCTGGGAAGATCCCACGTGCTGCGGAGCGGCTGGACTGATGTGTCCAATCACTGAGCCGGAGCTCTGGAGCGCATGCGCCCAGAGCCGGTGCTCTGCGACAACAGACGCCACCGCGATGGGAGGCCCACACGGGCCAAAGAACAGAGACAGATGAAAACAGAAAAATGAAAGACCAATGGAAGTGGCCCGCCCACTCCCCTCCCTCCCCAACCTGACCCCCGCCCAAAATAAATAAATAAATAAATCTTTTAAAAAAAAATGGTATCAGAGAGGAAGTTCATCTGGATATGTGGGGACAGATAAGGGGGATCTTATAAGATGTGGTAGGGATTCTGTATTTTATTTATCTCCACGAGAGATATGGAAAACTGTTGAAAGTTTTTGAAAAGTGACATAAAATCACTTATGTCTACAGAGACTAGAGAGCAAGGTGCTGGAGTAGAAGTGAGGGAATCCACTGAAAGTTTATTGCTGGAGTTCAAGTGAAGCACAGTGCTGCTCTGTGAATTTTATTTGTACACTGTGTAATATAAATACTTACTATTACAGTTTCCATTTCCTCCGTTCCAATCCAAGAAACTCATTTTAGCTCTGAATACTTCTTCCTATTTCTTGCTATATTCTCGAAGTCATGGGAAGTGAGGATTGGTCCCCCAAATGCAATTCACATTGGAACTGACTTTAATGGTGTAATTATCATGATTACCCCAGATTCTGGACTGTCTTGATAATGATGCATAGTTGTTACTGCTTGAAAATAACTGGGGTGCTAGAAATCACAAGGAGGTATTTTGAAGCTTGCTTTTTTACTTCACAAGTGCAAAGTTTTCTTTATTGTATAAAGGCAAGTAAGAAACATAATTTCTCCTGGGTCAGATTTCTTTTATGTATGCATCTATAATGAAAAGAACCTTGCTAAGGGAGGGCTGTTATCTCAGAAAATTAGGAAACTATACTGGATTAAATAACATTTTATTACAGACTTTGTGAAAACACTATCAGTTTAATAAAAATACAATATAAACCAATAATTTTCAAATAGCATTTTAGTACTTGCACTACACAGTCTTAATAGGTTGTTGTTGTCAACACTATCATGAATACATGGTAACCATAAACTATTGTCCTGAGGCTGATTACTGCATTCAAATTTCAAAGTATGACAGCCTTTATAAAACTTTGCTCCTTCTTGTCACTAAATAATTATTTTACTGCTCAGTGTTTTGCAAAGATGCACAATGAAAGGATTCTTTAGTTGCTTCTTTTTCTATCCTCAATATAAATTTGATTTAGTGCAGAAACTTTTGATCCAGGACTGGTTTAAATGCCACGTATACCCAAACTCATGATCTTACAAAGTCCCAGGTTTAGAGAATGCTTCTGTGAGGAATATTATTTCAGACACAGTTGAAAAAAAAAAAATACTGCACATAGTTCTGTTGTGACAAAACAAAGAATCACCTTATTTGCCCTTCATTTGAAAAGAAGCTGGTGATGATTTTGGTGTTATTTTCCATAACCAATCACCACTCATTGGCATTTCTCCTGCCACCTCCTCTTACAATATTCACCACCACCATCCAGACACCTGTGTTAAAGGAAGCCACACTTCCAAAAAAGAAGAAATGGCTGTTTCCCAAATTTCTGTAAAATGACTCAGATAGTGCCTGGTTTTCTGCTTTTGTTGCCAAAATACTCTCACATGTATATTATATGATATGATATGTATCATATATAATATGTGTTGTACCCTGCTCAGTCACTTCAGTCGCGTCCAACTCTTTGTGATGCCATGGACTGTGAAGCTCATCAGGCTCCTCTGTCCATGCAATTCTCCAGGCAAGAATACTGGAGTGGGTTGCCATGCCCTCCTCCATGGTGTCTTCCCACCACAGGGATTGAACTTTCATCTCCTGCATTGCAGGCAAATTCTTTACCACTGAGCCATGTGGGAAGCCCCATGCATATTATATGTCATATATTATTATATATATGATATATATGTCATAGAATTGATATAAGAATTAAATGGATTACAAATGTATAAGTCTTTGGAAATCCAACAGAACACTTGCTATAAATCCTTGCTTTATTGATCTGTTTTTACCTTTTATAAAATCGAACAACCTCCAGGGAGGAAGAGCAGAATTATCAGAATTTAGGAGTGCCAAAATGTTATGCATAGCCTTCTGGATTCAGTAGTGCATTCTATACACAATTTATGTCATTTCTATCTAGCATTTTTTTCAGTAAGTAAAATGTAAGTAAGCTTCCTAAAAGACACTTTCAAAGAGCTCTACTTATCGGTTGTGGACAGAAAGGGAAAGATAAACGGCAAGGTTCTTAATGAACCGCTTTTCACATTAACTGCATTAGAAGCTGTGACATAGATTGATATTTTCAGGCTATACAATATTGTTTGATCATTACTCCTTCTCCACACCCAAGACCTCTGTAGGGGTAGAGGGTAGCACTTCCTCCCCAGATTTTTCCCTGCTCATGATACTTATTTTGTCCAATAGTGAGAAGTGAAAGGGTGCCAACCCCAGACTTAGTGTTTGATAGACAACAACAGTATCATTGGCATTTCTGGGATCCTCTTGTCTTCAATAGGAAAAATATATGCCCCAAGTATTTGTTGCACCTCCTCTCTGGACCCCAGGATGTGACACATAAAGCATGCTTCGGTGCATCTGCAGATCTGTGAGCAAGAGACTACATGGCAGTTGTTTCATGCTGCTGATTCTGGGGGTTGTTTGTTAGGCTGCATTATTATGATGAGAGCTAGTTGTTCTTACTACTAAGACTACTGACAAAGCATTTGGAGATTTTCAGACCCATATGGGCTTGATCCTTCTCCTCAATCTAATTTTTAGAAGAGTCCATCTGTTTTCAGAGCAGGACCCTCGAATCAGATCATTTATCCAGTGGGGATGGTTGAGGGGTAAGAGTCAGAGGGGAATAAACACCACAGGATCTCAGTTTATAATTTAAGATAGTTGAAATCCATCAAAGTAGCAGCTAAAAAAAAAAAGAATAACAGTTAACTCAGTTTAACGTCTGTGGGGAGGAATCAAGGGATTGAAGCAGGAGGTTATTAGTGTTTAGGAACAGCCTTCTTCCTTAACTAGAAAATTAGAGATGAAAGATACTTCTGACACAACACACACACAACACACACACACACACGACTTAACTGCTACGCCTATGGGTAAGCAGTGTGCGGCTATGTCCCTGGGAAAGGGGAGTCAGCAGCTCATCAGGAAGTCTTGCTTCTAATAACGAAGTTTAGCCCTTGCTACCCCAACATATGGCACCTGGGAACATTGAATACTTCAAGCTGAAGGAATCTGAAAAATGACAGGTACAGGGAGGATTTTCTTTTTTCTGGTGAAGCAGGTCACAAGATCTTCATGTGAAAATGGCCTTCCTATGCCCAGAGATAGGAGCATCCACATCTCCAAAAATGGAGGGATGCAGAGGGGAATCAGAAGGAACAGGACTTGCTCAGTTTTTCTGTTTACTGATACTCCTTTTTGCCCTATCACATTTTCCCATGACTCTCCACTCTTCATCAAAGCTAACATAACACTCAGTTTTCTTTATTTCCTCATTAAGCATTTCCTATTGCATAAAATTTATATTACGTAAATGTATATGCTTTTCTGTTGTTAATCTGTCTTTTGTTACAGGGATGGCAGCCAAGTATGTAGAAGGGTAGAGAAAAAAGTTCTCTTTCCTTACACATCCATCTTCATAAAGCCACCTCACTCCAAAATGACTCTATCTGGTTATTTCTGGCAGAGAGCAGATATTTTCATGCTGCTGATTCTGGGGGTTGTTTGTTAGGCTGCATTATTATGATGAGAGCTAGTTGTTCTTACTACTAAGACTACTGACAAAGCATTTGGAGATTTTCAGACCCATATGGGCTTGATCCTTCTCCTCAATCTAATTTTTAGAAGAGTCCATCTGTTTTCAGAGCAGGACCCTCGAATCAGATCATTTATCCAGTGGGGATGGTTGAGGGGTAAGAGTCAGAGGGGAATAAACACCACAGGATCTCAGTTTATAATTTAAGATAGTTGAAATCCATCAAAGTAGCAGCTAAAAAAAAAAAGAATAACAGTTAACTCAGTTTAACGTCTGTGGGGAGGAATCAAGGGATTGAAGCAGGAGGTTATTAGTGTTTAGGAACAGCCTTCTTCCTTAACTAGAAAATTAGAGATGAAAGATACTTCTGACACAACACACACACAACACACACACACACACGACTTAACTGCTACGCCTATGGGTAAGCAGTGTGCGGCTATGTCCCTGGGAAAGGGGAGTCAGCAGCTCATCAGGAAGTCTTGCTTCTAATAACGAAGTTTAGCCCTTGCTACCCCAACATATGGCACCTGGGAACATTGAATACTTCAAGCTGAAGGAATCTGAAAAATGACAGGTACAGGGAGGATTTTCTTTTTTCTGGTGAAGCAGGTCACAAGATCTTCATGTGAAAATGGCCTTCCTATGCCCAGAGATAGGAGCATCCACATCTCCAAAAATGGAGGGATGCAGAGGGGAATCAGAAGGAACAGGACTTGCTCAGTTTTTCTGTTTACTGATACTCCTTTTTGCCCTATCACATTTTCCCATGACTCTCCACTCTTCATCAAAGCTAACATAACACTCAGTTTTCTTTATTTCCTCATTAAGCATTTCCTATTGCATAAAATTTATATTACGTAAATGTATATGCTTTTCTGTTGTTAATCTGTCTTTTGTTACAGGGATGGCAGCCAAGTATGTAGAAGGGTAGAGAAAAAAGTTCTCTTTCCTTACACATCCATCTTCATAAAGCCACCTCACTCCAAAATGACTCTATCTGGTTATTTCTGGCAGAGAGCAGATATTTTACGCAGGAAGCCTCTGAAGTGAGTCACCATTGGATATTCATCAAATTGAAATCAAGTTAATGCTGTGCTCAGGCTTCCCTGCTGGATGAGTGATATAGAATTCGCCTGTCATGCAGGGGCCGTGGGTTCAATCCCTGGGTTGGGAAATCCCATGGAGAAGGAAATGGCAATCCATTCTGGTATTTCTTGCCGGGGAAATCCAATACACAGAGGAGCCTGGTGGGCTGTAGTCCGTGGGTGTTGCAAAAGAGTTGAACATGACTTAGCAACTAAAAAACAAGTGTGCTGAAAGCCAAAAGTTTATTTATGTCCTACTCCAAATTATGAAAATCCATTTGGTACAATGTAACAATGAAATTAAGATATTCTAATACATTCTAATGACTAAAAAAAATCCCAGAGATGCCATAAAATTTTTACTGTATCTTTGTCAAGTTACCAAATTCCCAGGGAGAAATTTTAAATCTCTGTATAAGTCCAAGTTTAGTCTAAAAAGGAATACAAGACTGATATCAACTTCTCTTGTCTAATGAATAGAACGTTCAAAGAAATAAAAGCCTCAAAGCAAAGCCATCTTCAAAAATGGCTTATTCTGGTCAGGCTCAGCTGGGGAAATTTTCCACATTGGATAAAGCTGGGGTTCTTACAGCAGGAAAATCCTAGGACAGTCTCTTAATAGAGTGGGTGATTAACTAGCTACTGATACTGCTCTAAAGAAGCACACAGATTTTTTTTAAAAGATTCTTTTTTTGTTTTTAATTTTTGGCCTGTTTTATTGATTTTGTATCCATCTACCTTCATCCATCTTTATTCTTTGGCGTATGTGAGCCTCCCATTGCAGCGGCCTCTCCCGCTGCAGAGCACTGGCTCTGGGCGCATGCGCACTAGAGCGCTGGCTCGTAATTGGACACACCGGTCCAGCCACTTTGTGGCATGCAGGATCCTCCTGGGCCAGGGATCGAACCAGTTCCCCTTGCACTGCATGGCCAACTCTTCACCCACTGAACAACCAGGAAAGGCCGCATACATTTTATAACTGTGCTAATACACATTAATTCTTCAAATTAAGCAAGTTGGGACTCCCCTAGCAGTCTAGTGGTTGAGATTTGGTCTTCCAGTACGGGGGCTGTGGGTTCAGTCCCTGGTCTGGGAACTAGAGTCCCACATACCTCAAGGCCAAGGGGCAAAACATAGAACAAAAAGCAATATTGTAACTGATTCAATAAAAGACTTTTTAAAAGATTAAGCAAACCTCCGGTGGCTGAAGTAGTTCTTCAGGGCAGCATTATGGCACATGAACCCTTTTATACTCAGCATTGATCACCAGCAGCAGCAGAGGTTTCAATGGGATCTGTGTAAAGGGAGTGAAAGAAGAGAAATCTTGATTTTAGTCTTATTCTGTATTAGTTTGCCAGAATCAATGACCAGTGAAGTAGAATTCATTTGGAAGACATATCCTAGAAAGAGGTTAATTTTGGCAATTCTCATCTCTAGGAAAATAAAACAAATTCTTACGTGTAAAATCCATGAAATTTTTTCATTTCCATTTTGCCTTTGAACAGTGAACTTCTGGACCCTCCTTTGAATTGAGTGTGAGCTGTATCTACATACTGTCTTTGCAATGCTTTGCCATCTGGATGTGGCTGCTGAGTTTTGCCACGGACTTCCTTAAATCTATGAAATTATCTCTTAGGAAGGATTTTTCTCCATTTTTGCATTTGATCAAATGAAAAAATCCCCTCCACAGATCCTTGAATTACAGTTGCTCTGGATGTTGTTGAAACTCCTGTCCCTGAGGACTATAAAGGGCCAATACCTCTTGCCATATGCCCCACTAGATTATATACAAATTAGATTGGGGAAAAATTAAGCTGTGGTCAGAGCTTGCATAATTAACACTTAGGGAACACATGGCAGGACATGACTCTGGAACCTCTGGACTAGTCACAGGAATCGAAGATTCATCTGGCCACAGGGTCTTGGATGCAGAATGGGGTTTGGAATAATTTTATAATGCTATTTATCTAAGCCTAGCACTGGCAATTAAGGCCCAAAATTCACTAGTTCACAGACACATCAGCTGCTTTCCAACTAAACATAGCAAATATTATGCTAATACACATTAATTCTTAAAAAGCAAGTTGGGACTCCCCTAGCAGTCTAGTGGTTGAGATTTGGTCTTCCAGTACGGGGGCTGTGGGTTCAGTCCCTGGTCTGGGAACTAGAGTCCCACATACCTCAAGGCCAAGGGGCAAAACATAGAACAAAAAGCAATATTGTAACTGATTCAATAAAAGACTTTTTAAAAGATTAAGCAAACCTCCGGTGGCTGAAGTAGTTCTTCAGGGCAGCATTATGGCACATGAACCCTTTTATACTCAGCATTGATCACCAGCAGCAGCAGAGGTTTCAATGGGATCTGTGTAAAGGGAGTGAAAGAAGAGAAATCTTGATTTTAGTCTTATTCTGTATTAGTTTGCCAGAATCAATGACCAGTGAAGTAGAATTCATTTGGAAGACATATCCTAGAAAGAGGTTAATTTTGGCAATTCTCATCTCTAGGAAAATAAAACAAATTCTTACGTGTAAAATCCATGAAATTTTTTCATTTCCATTTTGCCTTTGAACAGTGAACTTCTGGACCCTCCTTTGAATTGAGTGTGAGCTGTATCTACATACTGTCTTTGCAATGCTTTGCCATCTGGATGTGGCTGCTGAGTTTTGCCACGGACTTCCTTAAATCTATGAAATTATCTCTTAGGAAGGATTTTTCTCCATTTTTGCATTTGATCAAATGAAAAAATCCCCTCCACAGATCCTTGAATTACAGTTGCTCTGGATGTTGTTGAAACTCCTGTCCCTGAGGACTATAAAGGGCCAATACCTCTTGCCATATGCCCCACTAGATTATATACAAATTAGATTGGGGAAAAATTAAGCTGTGGTCAGAGCTTGCATAATTAACACTTAGGGAACACATGGCAGGACATGACTCTGGAACCTCTGGACTAGTCACAGGAATCGAAGATTCATCTGGCCACAGGGTCTTGGATGCAGAATGGGGTTTGGAATAATTTTATAATGCTATTTATCTAAGCCTAGCACTGGCAATTAAGGCCCAAAATTCACTAGTTCACAGACACATCAGCTGCTTTCCAACTAAACATAGCAAATATTATGCTGACTACCAGTATTTAAAAACTGTTGAATCTCACATCAGCCTCCTTTGTGAGGCCAGGCTAGACTGTCGCCAGGTGCTTCAAGGTCAAGCTGCAGCAGTCAAGGACCTAAGGTCCCTGTCTGCCCACTAGCCTGCCATCCCTCCTAGAAGAGAAGCTGCTCACCTCTGGGCAAACTTCATACAACCCCCTGTGAGCCAACAAGATCAAAATCCTACCCAGCTTAGCTGCTTAATGTCCAAGTTCATGGTTGTTGGCTGAGGCTACAGCCACTGCTAACCATGGATTGTTGTTGCTCATTTGTGTCTGACCCTTTGTGACCCATGGATTGTGGCATGCCAGGCTTCCCTATCCTTCACCATCACCTGAAGCTTGCTTAAACTCATGTTCATTGACTCAGTGATTCCATCCAACCATCTGATCCTCTGTTGTCCCCTTTTTCTTTTGTCTTCTATTTTTTCCACCATCAGGGGCTTTTCTATCCTTTCACATCAGGTGGCCAAATTATTGGAGTTTCAGCTTCAGCATCATTCCTTCCAATGAATATTCAGACTTGATTTCCTTTCGGACTTACTGGTTTGATCTCCTTGCTATCCAGGAGACTTTCAAGGCCTTCTCCAGCATCACAGTTCAAAGGCATCAATTTGTTGGCATGCAATCTTCTTTATGGTCCCAGCTTTCGCATCTCTACATGACTACTGGGAAAGCCATAGTTTTGACTGTACGGATTTTTGTCAGCAAAGTGATGTCTGTGCTTTTGAATATGCTCTCTAGGTTTGTCATAGCTTTCCTTCCAAGGAGCAAGTGTTTTTTCATTTCATGGCTGCAGTCATCATCTGCACTGATTTTGGAACCCAAGAAAATAAAGTCTGTCACGGTTTCCACTGTTTACTCATCTATTTGCCATGAAGTGATGGGACTGGGTGCCATGATCTTCGTTTTTTGAATGTTGATTTTTAGGCTAGCTTTTTCACTCTCCTCTTTCACCTTCATCAAGAGGCTGTTTAGCTCCTCTTCACTTTCTGCCGTAAGGGTGGCGTCATCTGCATGCCTGAGGTTATTGATATTTCTCCAGAAAATCTTGATTCCAGCTTGTGCTTCATCCAGCCTGGTACTTTGCATGATGTACTCTGCATATAACTTAAATAATCAGGGTGACAATATACAGCCTTGATATACTCCTTTCCAAGTTTGGAACCAGTCCATTGTTCCACATCCAGTTCTAACTGTTGCTTTTTGTCCTGCATACAGGTTTCTCAGGAGGCAGATAAGATGGTCTGGTATTCCATCTCTTCCAGAATTTTCCACATTTGTTGTGATCAACACAATCAAAGGCTTTAGATTAGTCAATGAAGCAGAAATAGATATTCTTCTGGAATTCCTTTGCTCTTTCTATGATCCAACAGATGTTGGCAATTTGATCTCTGGTTCCTCTGCCTTTTTTAATTCCACCTTTGACATCTGGAAGTTCTCCGTTCATGTATTGTTGAAACCTGGCTTGGTGAATTTTGAGCATTACTTTGCCAGTGAGTGAAATGAGTACAATGGTGCTGCAGTTTGAACATTCTTTAGCGTTGCCTGTCTTTGGAATTGGAATGAAGACTGACCTTTTCCTTTCAGGGCTACTGTTTAGTTTTCCAGATTTGTTGATATATTGAGTGTAGCACTTTAACAGCAGCATCTTTTAGGATTTGAAATAGCTCAGCTGGAATTTCATCACCTCCACTAGCTTTGTTTGTAGTAATGCTTCCTAAGACCTTCTTGACTTCACAGTCTAAGATGTCTGACTCTAGTTGAGTGATCACACGATTGTGGTCTTCTGGCTCATTAAGGAAAAATATGTTGTGATACAGACTAGCATCATTTGGTGGGATCAAAATCCCATCTGGTCAGCACTTTGTCAAGTGTGAGCAAAGTTTGACAATCTCCACTTTACTTATACTAGAAGTTTAAATTTTTTTAAGCTAAATGCCAGATCTTGTTGCTCATTCAGATTGTTGCCCAGGCAGCAAAACATGCTGCTCTGTTATTTACTAGAGATAAAGAATCTTCCTGCCAACGTAAGAGATATAAGAGAGCAGAGTTCAATTTCTGAGTCAGGAAGGTTCCCTGGAGGAGGGCACAGCAACTTACTCCAGTATTCTTGCCTGGAGAATCCCATGCATGGAGGAGCCTGGCGGGCTACAGTTGAGAAGATAACAGAGTCAGATACAACTGAAGCAACTTATCACTCACCTTTATGAGACCTCGGTGAGTTTTCTCCCAGTAAACACCACCTCTCTCTCTATCACCCCAAATTTGAAAGCCTCACCCATCCGGTCACATGATCCAGCCTAGATAATGGATGCCTGCTGGAGGGACTTAGTATTTATTTGCAAGTTTATTGCATGCTTGAAAGTAAATCAGAGGCATGCTTCCAGTAGACAGCCAATCCCAAGGAGAAAGGAAAGAGAAACAGGAGGAGCTAAACCCACCAGGCCAGCACTTACAGAAGGCACTGAGAAGCTAGAGCTGCTGAGAACATTCAGAACGATGAGAGCTAAACCCAAACCAGGCCAGCACTTGGCTTCCTCGAATCCTTTGAGAAGTTCTCCGTTCATGTATTGTTGAAACCTGGCTTGGTGAATTTTGAGCATTACTTTGCCAGTGAGTGAAATGAGTACAATGGTGCTGCAGTTTGAACATTCTTTAGCGTTGCCTGTCTTTGGAATTGGAATGAAGACTGACCTTTTCCTTTCAGGGCTACTGTTTAGTTTTCCAGATTTGTTGATATATTGAGTGTAGCACTTTAACAGCAGCATCTTTTAGGATTTGAAATAGCTCAGCTGGAATTTCATCACCTCCACTAGCTTTGTTTGTAGTAATGCTTCCTAAGACCTTCTTGACTTCACAGTCTAAGATGTCTGACTCTAGTTGAGTGATCACACGATTGTGGTCTTCTGGCTCATTAAGGAAAAATATGTTGTGATACAGACTAGCATCATTTGGTGGGATCAAAATCCCATCTGGTCAGCACTTTGTCAAGTGTGAGCAAAGTTTGACAATCTCCACTTTACTTATACTAGAAGTTTAAATTTTTTTAAGCTAAATGCCAGATCTTGTTGCTCATTCAGATTGTTGCCCAGGCAGCAAAACATGCTGCTCTGTTATTTACTAGAGATAAAGAATCTTCCTGCCAACGTAAGAGATATAAGAGAGCAGAGTTCAATTTCTGAGTCAGGAAGGTTCCCTGGAGGAGGGCACAGCAACTTACTCCAGTATTCTTGCCTGGAGAATCCCATGCATGGAGGAGCCTGGCGGGCTACAGTTGAGAAGATAACAGAGTCAGATACAACTGAAGCAACTTATCACTCACCTTTATGAGACCTCGGTGAGTTTTCTCCCAGTAAACACCACCTCTCTCTCTATCACCCCAAATTTGAAAGCCTCACCCATCCGGTCACATGATCCAGCCTAGATAATGGATGCCTGCTGGAGGGACTTAGTATTTATTTGCAAGTTTATTGCATGCTTGAAAGTAAATCAGAGGCATGCTTCCAGTAGACAGCCAATCCCAAGGAGAAAGGAAAGAGAAACAGGAGGAGCTAAACCCACCAGGCCAGCACTTACAGAAGGCACTGAGAAGCTAGAGCTGCTGAGAACATTCAGAACGATGAGAGACATGTAACTGATCCTCAGAGTAAGAGTCGAAAGCTATGAATTTTTTTCAAGCATTTTTTACTGAAAAGCCACCTTCTGCCACTGAAGTGATGTTGCTTCACTTCCTGAAGTTACATTTACCCGTGGGCCTGTAATCATTCCTTTAATAACCACTTTCAAACCAGCTAAATTACAAAAGTGTTAAATATTGTGTTTTTAAATATTTACTGTGCTTATTCTCCTCTCTTCTATTTTCCCCCTGCATTGTTTTAATAGATATTAATGTTAATTTTCTCAGATTAAGAAAATCATTTTGTGGTATTCTTTGAGATTATTATAGATTTAGCATAGAATTCTAATACAATAATCAATAGTTTACTGTATTGTTGTTGTTTAGTCCTTTGATCATGTCAAACTCTTTTAGACCCCATGGAGTGTAGCTTGTCAGGCTCCACTTCCATGGAATTTTCCAGGCAAGAATACTGGAGCGGGTTGCCATCTCCTTCTCCAGAGGATCTTTCCTGACCCAGGGGTCAAACCTGGGACTTCTACATTACAGGGAGATTCTCTACCCCTGAACTGCTGTATGTGCTTAATTTATTGTATACCTCCTACTTATTTGTACTGTTTTATTCAGCTTCTAGGTTTTGAGTTCCAAAAGGGCAAGGAGCCTGACTGACTACAGTCTATAAGGTTACAGAATCTGACATAATTGAAGTGACTTAGCACACATATTAAGTGATAGAAACAAAGGGCATTTTTCAAAAATATCATTTTTTTACATGTCTTTTTCCTTGAAAAAATAGTGTATCCTTTCCTTAGATTTCTTTCCTCAGCTTCTCTTTTCTGCCGTATTCCATAATCACCTTAAATATAACCTCCTCTATGAAGTCTTCATGTATAGCTGCCTAGGCAGGGCCTTACCTCTCCTCTATGTCTCTGTACCACTACCTACATGCCTGTAACATTCCTCATTATATTTTACTGTGAAAGTATTCATCTTTCTTGCTAGAAACACTAAGTTATACTTTTTGACAGAGGTACTTTGGTATTCTTTGTTTTTCCACCATACACATTTCCTGATGTATAACATGGTTTTCAACATGCGTTTAATAAATGAATGAATGTAATAAATGAAAATTACTTTTATTTTGTAATATTGATCCCAATGGGAAGGAAATAAACGCTTTTTAGGTAGTTCATTGAATATTTCACTTTTTAAAATGAGTGTTTCTCCATTAGATAGTAAGCTTCATGGTCAGAGACCATGTCAGTCTTGCTTAATACTGTAGCCTAAGGATCTGTCACAGACCATCATTAATAAATATTTATTGAATAAATTGATACTATCAATAGGGACAGAGTAAAATACTTAGGAAGTTGTGGAGTCCTAGTAGGGGACTGTAGGTGGAAAAGTAAAACCTGGACTAAGTTGGGAGGCCAGTAAGTTAACGATAACTCAAGAATGCTGCTCCTTATTCAATAAAGTAGGAAGAGCTGGGACAGGAGGAGCTAATGATGTATGCCCTATGTCTGCACCTGCATCTACTTAAGGAAGGCCGTCTTCTACCCTCCTATATATATGTTGCTGCCCACCCAAAGAGGAGGAGCAGAGCTTTCCTGCTTGCCCACTTGCACCTTTTACAAGTGCCCTAACCTAATAAATTCTCTTCTTGCCTGTCACTCTGCCTCTCACTGAATTCCTTCTGCATTGACGTATGAAGAACCTGAGCCTCAGTGGGTGAGTGCTGGATTAAGTCCCGGCCACATGGGTTCAAGTCCCAGACAGGATTTTTGGCCAGGATTGAGTCCTGACTATGTGGGTTCAAGTCCCAAGCAGAATTTTGGCTCTGGTTAAACCTCAGCTACGTGGGTTCAAGTCCCAAAGAGGGTTTTGGCTAGGGTTAAGCCCCAGTCATGTGGGTTCAAGTCTCAAACAGAGTTTTGGCTGGAATTCAAGCTCCGATCACGTGGGTTCAAGTCCCAAGCAGGATTTGATCAGGTCTAGGCCCTGGGTTTAAGTCTCAAATGAGGAAGAACCCTTTTATTATTTCATGTTCCAAGTTGACAATATTATTAATTTCATGAAGAGACTATAACTAATGTTCATATTAAATTTTGCATACAGAAATTGCATAAAGAAATATAAAGGATCAATAGACACTTCAGGGAAGTGAATAATACTGTCTTATGCTGTTTTCAGGATTTAAATTCCTTAGACTGCAGCTACAGGAGAGGTCCTTCAGCAAATTAATGTCTCTATTTTGCTCTAAGTCAAAATATAATGAGTAATCTACCCATAGAGCATTTATATGGTACATATAAATACACTGTTAGCAATAGAAAGAGCAGCCAACAGGTTTACCCTGTCAACAGCAATTTATTAACATGACAAATTGATAAAAATAACATAAAAAATGAGCCATAATCTGACTTCATTTTCATGTCAATGGTTACTCCAGAAGAAATTTTATTATCATTACATTTAAATGTTTGCCTATTGAATATTTAGAGTTGTTTTTGATAAAGAGTGTGCAGAGTCATCAAAAAAACCTAAACCTTTTTTTTGAATGACAGTGGAATGTCTCTAGAGTGGCATTCCCTTCCTTTTGAAGTGAAAATAATTCTGACAATACAAGAAATTACAGACGCTTCATGAATATGACAGAAAAGATACAGATGCCCTTACTGAATAATGGACTTGCCGTGAGTCATCACTAAATCACTGTTGCTAACATTTTATGTATTAATATTCTACTTAATATATGATCATGTACATTATGCTCATGTGAATAGCTGCTAGAGTAGACCCTAATAATAATCTCCCAGTAAACATTTAATTTAAAATATATCTTTATAGATCCTGTTAAAAATAAACTTTAATCGTAATTGTAAACTCTGTTGGGAAAACTTAGTTACGATAATTAGTTCCAATAATTTGTTGTTGTTGTTGTTGTTATTGCTTAGTCATGTCCAACTCTTTGTGACCCCATGAACTGTAGCCTGCCAGGCTCCTCTGTCTAAGGGATTTCCCAGGAAAGAATACTGAATGGGTTGCCATTCTCTTCCAGGGATCCTCTCAATTCAGGGATCAAACCTCGGTCCCCTCCATTGGCAGGTAGATTCTGTACCACTGAGCCACCAGGAAAATTCCAATAATAGATAATATTTATTAAGAATTCACTATTCCTTAGGCACTGTTCAAGGCAATCTAGACCCATCACCTCATTATTTGATCTTTATAATGACTTACGAAGTAGGTACTATAATTTTGACTGTTTGCTTATAAAGGGATCTAAGGCTAAGTGGTCAATGATGAGGCCTATGTTACCAAAGTCATTCGTGGCATAACTGAAACTTGAAATCAAATTGTCTGTGCAGTGGATTTTAACCACTGTGCTCTATTCTGTAGAACAAATTGTCAGTGTAAGGAACAGATTTGGCTAAAATCTTTGTCAGGAGACTATTACAAACTTGTTTGAATTTGGATATATTTTGGTATGCTTTATAGCTCTTAGAATTTCTTATTTTCTCATTATTCTCTATTGCCTGATTACCCATCTTGGTACAGTTAGTTGATCTCCCTGGCAACTGAATACATCTTATTTTGAAATTCCTGTTTAATCACATCAAAGACACAGAATAGAAGAGCTAATGTTGGAGTCTAGGGGTGAATGAAAGACCTCAGTTAGGATCAATTAGACTAGCTGAAGACTCAGTTAAAGTATACCTTTAGGCTTTAAATAGGGCTTCCCTGGTGGCTCAGTGGTAAAGAATCTGGCTGCCAATGCGAGAGACACAGGTTTGATCCCTGGGTGGGGAATATTCCCTGGAGAAGGAAATGGCAACCCACTGTAGTATTCTTGCCTGGAAAATCCTATGGAAAGAGGAGCCTGGTGAGTTACAGCCCATAGGGTTGCAAAGAAAATTGGACATGGCTTAGTGACTAAAACAACTTAGTGACTAAAACAACAGGCTCCAAATAACGTTATGTCTATGTCTGTCTGTATCTTTCTACCAGTGTCTCCATCTGAACTGGCTTTTAGTGAAGACCTCATTTAGTTTTGACTACAGATATGTAACAATTTTTATATGCATATACTACAATTTGGGATTGCAGAAGATGAAACTAATTTAGAGGACACAGATCTGGCCCACAGGCATTTTGTTATCTGGATTAGGAGACAATCTGGTTAAATGGAAGTACTGATAGCTCAATAATGAGCCACCAGGAAATAAAAAGATAATATTTATTAAGAATTCACTATTCCTTAGGCACTGTTCAAGGCAATCTAGACCCATCACCTCATTATTTGATCTTTATAATGACTTACGAAGTAGGTACTATAATTTTGACGGTTTGCTTATAAAGGGATCTAAGGCTAAGTGGTCAATGATGAGGCCTATGTTACCAAAGTCATTCGTGGCATAACTGAAACTTGAAATCAAATTGTCTGTGCAGTGGATTTTAACCACTGTGCTCTATTCTGTAGAACAAATTGTCAGTGTAAGGAACAGATTTGGCTAAAATCTTTGTCAGGAGACTATTACAAACTTGTTTGAATTTGGATATATTTTGGTATGCTTTATAGCTCTTAGAATTTCTTATTTTCTCATTATTCTCTATTGCCTGATTACCCATCTTGGTACAGTTAGTTGATCTCCCTGGCAACTGAATACATCTTATTTTGAAATTCCTGTTTAATCACATCAAAGACACAGAATAGAAGAGCTAATGTTGGAGTCTAGGGGTGAATGAAAGACCTCAGTTAGGATCAATTAGACTAGCTGAAGACTCAGTTAAAGTATACCTTTAGGCTTTAAATAGGGCTTCCCTGGTGGCTCAGTGGTAAAGAATCTGGCTGCCAATGCGAGAGACACAGGTTTGATCCCTGGGTGGGGAATATTCCCTGGAGAAGGAAATGGCAACCCACTGTAGTATTCTTGCCTGGAAAATCCTATGGAAAGAGGAGCCTGGTGAGTTACAGCCCATAGGGTTGCAAAGAAAATTGGACATGGCTTAGTGACTAAAACAACTTAGTGACTAAAACAACAGGCTCCAAATAACGTTATGTCTATGTCTGTCTGTATCTTTCTACCAGTGTCTCCATCTGAACTGGCTTTTAGTGAAGACCTCATTTAGTTTTGACTACAGATATGTAACAATTTTTATATGCATATACTACAATTTGGGATTGCAGAAGATGAAACTAATTTAGAGGACACAGATCTGGCCCACAGGCATTTTGTTATCTGGATTAGGAGACATCTGGTAGGAAGTAACTGAATAAAAGTACTATAATAAGAAATGTGAGTATAATTTGAGATACAGAGCTTTATAATAGAAAGTTCTCAGGTTTTGGTGTCAGAATGACCTGAATAAAAATCTCAGTGTTTCTTGTTAATAACTCTCATCTCTGGAAAATACCACAACCATTCTGTTTTACCTTTGACCTATCTAGGATGAGTGGCAGGCCATTCATCCTTTCTAGGAAGAGCTTATGGAGCTCCAAAA
Source organism: Tragulus kanchil (assembly GCA_022376925.1). Taxonomy (NCBI): domain Eukaryota; kingdom Metazoa; phylum Chordata; class Mammalia; order Artiodactyla; family Tragulidae; genus Tragulus; species Tragulus kanchil. The sequence continues at coordinate 152,060,874 of JAIOJX010000024.1, forward strand.
TTAGTTCATTTAACTTTTTTTGTACCTTAACTTTCTGTGGGTATAAAAACCATGGTATTTATATGGTTCATAGGTCCTTTTTCTCCCATAGGTCATTTGTTTTGAACAGTCCTTTTGGCTTTTAGGAATATAAAGAGACTTTCATTTAAATGCTGCATTTTTGTTGTTGTTGTTCTAAAATTGTCATCTGTCTTTGCACTATTAATTTTCTCTTAAATGTCTGCTCATGCTAATTATTCACTGTTTCTGCTAAGCATATTAACAAGTATTTGAAATTCTTGTCAGTTAATTCTAATCTCTGGAAAACTGTTGACTCTGTTTTTATTGACCACCTTTCCTTTTTTAAAAATCTTTTCTCTCATTTTTTAATTTTTTGGACTATACCATGTGGCATGCAGAATCTTAATTCCTTAACCAGGGATTGAACTTGAGTTCCCTGCAATGCAGAGGCTTAACCACTGGACTACTTGAGAAGTTCCTGACCATCCATTCTTTTAAGACTAAATCACATTTTTGTGCTTCTTTGCTTGATTATAATTTGTATTCTGGATACTGGTATAAAAGAATGGATATCAAAGTAAATGATATTTATTCTCTTTAAACATCATGCTCTTTCCTGTAATTTATGATCAAACTGAATCTAGAAGGGGTTGAAGTTTGGCTTAATGTCAAAACACTACTGGTTCCAAATAATTTGAGAGTCCAATTCAGACTCTTCTTCAGGAAGGACTTGGGATCTAAACACCAATAGAAATCTTGAGATGTCTCAGTGCTTTACAGTCCTGGCCTTTAAGACACCAGAAAGTGTCCATTACACTCCGCTGCTACTCTCACCGTTCATCATTTCAGAGATCTCTGTCTTCTTCCTCTGCTCTTAGTCCTGAGTGAACTCCTGTGTCCACAATGTAACCTCCATGAAATTTGTGGGATTTCTTTCAGTTCTCCTGTTATTTCCCTAGCCTTTGCCTTGTGCGCTAGTGAAGATCCCATTGAAAAGAGTTGGCAGATGGATGCAGACTTGTTCTGCACCTGAAGGTCTTCAAGATTCTCATCTCTTTTATCACCTTATGAGAGACCTTAAAAGTTTAGTTGGTTTCTCCTTACTTGGCAATTTCATTGTCTATGTTGGGCTTGCATCATCTTCCAACATGTTTCCAGAGGTGAACACAGCAGGAGACCTAGGAAGACACTGTAAAGCTCTAAGCTTTAGTTTAATTAATTTTTTTGTGTACCTCACCTCTCTTGCAGGTGGTGCTAGTGGTAAAGAACCTGCCTGCTACTGCAGGAGATGTAAGAGATATGGGTTCAGTCCCTAAATTGAGAAGATCCCCTGGAGGAGAAAATCGCAACCCACTCCAAGATTTAACAATTTTGTCAGTTAATTCTAATCTCTGGAAAACTGTTGACTCTGTTTTTATTGACCACCTTTCCTTTTTTAAAAATCTTTTCTCTCATTTTTTAATTTTTTGGACTATACCATGTGGCATGCAGAATCTTAATTCCTTAACCAGGGATTGAACTTGAGTTCCCTGCAATGCAGAGGCTTAACCACTGGACTACTTGAGAAGTTCCTGACCATCCATTCTTTTAAGACTAAATCACATTTTTGTGCTTCTTTGCTTGATTATAATTTGTATTCTGGATACTGGTATAAAAGAATGGATATCAAAGTAAATGATATTTATTCTCTTTAAACATCATGCTCTTTCCTGTAATTTATGATCAAACTGAATCTAGAAGGGGTTGAAGTTTGGCTTAATGTCAAAACACTACTGGTTCCAAATAATTTGAGAGTCCAATTCAGACTCTTCTTCAGGAAGGACTTGGGATCTAAACACCAATAGAAATCTTGAGATGTCTCAGTGCTTTACAGTCCTGGCCTTTAAGACACCAGAAAGTGTCCATTACACTCCGCTGCTACTCTCACCGTTCATCATTTCAGAGATCTCTGTCTTCTTCCTCTGCTCTTAGTCCTGAGTGAACTCCTGTGTCCACAATGTAACCTCCATGAAATTTGTGGGATTTCTTTCAGTTCTCCTGTTATTTCCCTAGCCTTTGCCTTGTGCGCTAGTGAAGATCCCATTGAAAAGAGTTGGCAGATGGATGCAGACTTGTTCTGCACCTGAAGGTCTTCAAGATTCTCATCTCTTTTATCACCTTATGAGAGACCTTAAAAGTTTAGTTGGTTTCTCCTTACTTGGCAATTTCATTGTCTATGTTGGGCTTGCATCATCTTCCAACATGTTTCCAGAGGTGAACACAGCAGGAGACCTAGGAAGACACTGTAAAGCTCTAAGCTTTAGTTTAATTAATTTTTTTGTGTACCTCACCTCTCTTGCAGGTGGTGCTAGTGGTAAAGAACCTGCCTGCTACTGCAGGAGATGTAAGAGATATGGGTTCAGTCCCTAAATTGAGAAGATCCCCTGGAGGAGAAAATCGCAACCCACTCCAGTATTTTTGCCTGGAGAATCTCATGGACATAGGAGCCTAGAGGGCTACTGTCTATAGTGTCTCAAAGAGTCAGACACGACTGAAGGGACTTAGGATGCTCCTCTCTGTGGGGCATAAAAACTCATTCTTGTAGTCCATCCATCCATCTTTTCTCTTGTTACATCAAGAGCAATAATCTCTTGTGATTTTCTACATTCTGAGTGAGGCATTCTTGCCTTAACCATTCTGAATCACTGCTTGTCATCTCTGAAAAGGAGAATCTCATGAAAATTTAAGATAGCAAGTGAAAATTACTTAGCATGATGCTTGCCATTGGTAGGTGCCTAATAAATAATAACACCCTTTCTCCATTAGGTTGGCTACTAAAAGATGTGAACCAAAAAATAAACATCTGTGTGGATTTTGCCTAAAAGCATTTGGAAGGGGTTAGATTTCGAAGACAGAGCACAGATGGCATAAAGGCATATGAAAACTAAGTTTCTGTCTGCCTTGTTTATTTATTTCAGCTAGTATTTACAGAATGTGTCTTTATCTACTGTGCTTATGATAGGGATTGTTCTTAGAGAGACTTCTAAGCCAGAAGTTTTGTACTTGCCTATCAATTTTTTTAATCCTGTTAATGTATCCACTTCATTCTACAGAGACAAACATGGTTATCTGCACTTAGGGAGTTGTTTCAAAGGGAATGGGAGATGAAGTGGAAGTTGTGGAAACAGAATGAAATCTGATAAAAGTGGAAAAAATTGTGGCTTTTTAGTGAAGATCCCATTGAAAAGAGTTGGCAGATGGATGCAGACTTGTTCTGCAAAGGTCTTCAAGATTCTCATCTCTTTTATCACCTTATGAGAGACCTTAAAAGTTTAGTTGGTTTCTCCTTACTTGGCAATTTCATTGTCTATGTTGGGCTTGCATCATCTTCCAACATGTTTCCAGAGGTGAACACAGCAGGAGACCTAGGAAGACACTGTAAAGCTCTAAGCTTTAGTTTAATTAATTTTTTTGTGTACCTCACCTCTCTTGCAGGTGGTGCTAGTGGTAAAGAACCTGCCTGCTACTGCAGGAGATGTAAGAGATATGGGTTCAGTCCCTAAATTGAGAAGATCCCCTGGAGGAGAAAATCGCAACCCACTCCAGTATTTTTGCCTGGAGAATCTCATGGACATAGGAGCCTAGAGGGCTACTGTCTATAGTGTCTCAAAGAGTCAGACACGACTGAAGGGACTTAGGATGCTCCTCTCTGTGGGGCATAAAAACTCATTCTTGTAGTCCATCCATCCATCTTTTCTCTTGTTACATCAAGAGCAATAATCTCTTGTGATTTTCTACATTCTGAGTGAGGCATTCTTGCCTTAACCATTCTGAATCACTGCTTGTCATCTCTGAAAAGGAGAATCTCATGAAAATTTAAGATAGCAAGTGAAAATTACTTAGCATGATGCTTGCCATTGGTAGGTGCCTAATAAATAATAACACCCTTTCTCCATTAGGTTGGCTACTAAAAGATGTGAACCAAAAAATAAACATCTGTGTGGATTTTGCCTAAAAGCATTTGGAAGGGGTTAGATTTCGAAGACAGAGCACAGATGGCATAAAGGCATATGAAAACTAAGTTTCTGTCTGCCTTGTTTATTTATTTCAGCTAGTATTTACAGAATGTGTCTTTATCTACTGTGCTTATGATAGGGATTGTTCTTAGAGAGACTTCTAAGCCAGAAGTTTTGTACTTGCCTATCAATTTTTTTAATCCTGTTAATGTATCCACTTCATTCTACAGAGACAAACATGGTTATCTGCACTTAGGGAGTTGTTTCAAAGGGAATGGGAGATGAAGTGGAAGTTGTGGAAACAGAATGAAATCTGATAAAAGGAAAACAAAATTAAGGAGCAAAATAAGCACATTGGGTAACAAATTAAAAAGAGTATTAAAACTCTCTACCGGGCTTCCCCTGGTGGTCCAGTGGATAAGGACACCTCCTTGCAGTGCAAGGGGCGCCGGCTTGATCCCTAGCCTGGGAAGATCCCACGTGCCGCGGAGGGCTGGACTGATGTGTCCAATCACCGAGCCGGAGCTCTGGAGCGCATGCGCCCAGAGCTGGCGCTCTGGGACAACAGACGCCACCGCGATGGGAGGCCCACAGGAGCCAAAGAACAAAGACAGGTGAAAATAGAGAAAGACCAATAGAAGTGGCCCACCCACTCCCCTCCCTCCCCAACCCGACCCCCACCCAAAAAAAGAGAGAAAAACTCTCTACCATCAAGGACAACAGATAATGATGGACAGTGTTTTTATCTCAAGGAAGGATATGAATTTATAAACACTGCCTTGTCATATACAAGAAAAGAGCTATAGATCATTGTTAGGCTTCACACCTGGAAGAATGAATTGACTTATTGTGGGGTGGAGAAGAGATCGAAAAGGGAAGCTGCATTGTCAGTCCCATTTAACCCTGCTGGAGTCTTCTCTGGATGCTTTGCATTTACTCAGACCAAAAAGAGTCTATTTGTTGGAAATGTTTTCTCTCACCAGGAGAACCAGATGGGTGACCCCAATAGAAAGAGGAAGTAAACCTTTCTATATTAAAAGATTGTTGTTGAACAGAATAAACATCTGTGTGGATTTTGCCTAAAAGCATTTGGAAGGGGTTAGATTTCGAAGACAGAGCACAGATGGCATAAAGGCATATGAAAACTAAGTTTCTGTCTGCCTTGTTTATTTATTTCAGCTAGTATTTACAGAATGTGTCTTTATCTACTGTGCTTATGATAGGGATTGTTCTTAGAGAGACTTCTAAGCCAGAAGTTTTGTACTTGCCTATCAATTTTTTTAATCCTGTTAATGTATCCACTTCATTCTACAGAGACAAACATGGTTATCTGCACTTAGGGAGTTGTTTCAAAGGGAATGGGAGATGAAGTGGAAGTTGTGGAAACAGAATGAAATCTGATAAAAGGAAAACAAAATTAAGGAGCAAAATAAGCACATTGGGTAACAAATTAAAAAGAGTATTAAAACTCTCTACCGGGCTTCCCCTGGTGGTCCAGTGGATAAGGACACCTCCTTGCAGTGCAAGGGGCGCCGGCTTGATCCCTAGCCTGGGAAGATCCCACGTGCCGCGGAGGGCTGGACTGATGTGTCCAATCACCGAGCCGGAGCTCTGGAGCGCATGCGCCCAGAGCTGGCGCTCTGGGACAACAGACGCCACCGCGATGGGAGGCCCACAGGAGCCAAAGAACAAAGACAGGTGAAAATAGAGAAAGACCAATAGAAGTGGCCCACCCACTCCCCTCCCTCCCCAACCCGACCCCCACCCAAAAAAAGAGAGAAAAACTCTCTACCATCAAGGACAACAGATAATGATGGACAGTGTTTTTATCTCAAGGAAGGATATGAATTTATAAACACTGCCTTGTCATATACAAGAAAAGAGCTATAGATCATTGTTAGGCTTCACACCTGGAAGAATGAATTGACTTATTGTGGGGTGGAGAAGAGATCGAAAAGGGAAGCTGCATTGTCAGTCCCATTTAACCCTGCTGGAGTCTTCTCTGGATGCTTTGCATTTACTCAGACCAAAAAGAGTCTATTTGTTGGAAATGTTTTTCTCTCACCAGGAGAACCAGATGGGTGACCCCAATAGAAAGAGGAAGTAAACCTTTCTATATTAAAAGATTGTTGTTGAACAGAATAATTGCATCTGAAGATGGTGAATTTTCCTATCTTCCAATTTTATTGTGAATAAATAATTCATAGAAACAAAAGACAGGAAATTTAAAAAAACAAAAAGGAAAGAATAGAAGCAAGTCTCTTGCACTTTTTATTTATTTGGGTCAGTACCAAATTAAAACCTCAATGAATTGAAATCCTGTGGGAGTAGGAGCAGGAGGGAATGTGGTCATTTGTGATCTTGACCATGAGGTTTCCCAGCTGCTGGCAAAATCAGCCTATGCTCCCTGGAGGCAGCAGCTGGGCTCTCATGATCCCCTCTACAATTTCCTCCTCAATCTGGGAGAGTTTGATTAAAAAAAAAAAAAATCTAACCAACTTTGAATTCTAGGTGTGGGCTAGACATTTATTTATCCAAAAGCATTTTTTCATGAGTAGGAATTATACTGTGTCGTCAGGCAGAGCTGCCATTGTCTATCCTTTCCCTCTTTCTTCATTTCCTGCAACTCTGTGGAAGGAAAAGTTCCATCAGAAGTCTGTATCTTTTTTATTTTTTTTAAATTTTGGCCACTTTTTTTTTTCTGGTCATTTTTATTGGTCTTTCATTTATCTATTTTCATCCATCTTAATTCTTTGGCCTGTGTGGGCCTCCCATCGCAGTGGCCTCTCTCATTGCAGAGCACTGGCTCTGGGTGCATGCGCTCCAGAGTGTTGGCTTGTAATTGAACACACTGGCCCAGTTGCTCCACGGCTCGTGGGATCCCCCCAGGCCGGGGATGGAACCGGCACCCCTTGCAAGATGGACTTTTTGCCCACTGGACCACCAGGGAAGCCCAGAATTCTATCTTTTTAAAGTTCATTTATTAACTACTGCCGGGCCAGCCGGCAGTCAAACAGATCCTGAAGAGAGTGGCAGATAGGCTAAGAAAAGAAAGAAGGACAGAAAAGATGGGGTTGAGAGGGACAGCAAGAAGGCAGACAACTCTACAGGTTGCTGACAAGTTGCTGACAAGTTTATTGAATTCGCTCATGCCTTTTATACTTCACACAACAAGCAATTGTGTACACGTGCTTTAGGCCAGGTGTCGATCATAAACTAGGTGTTACCTCCTGGTGTGTTATTAACATTTTCAAAGCTCTTTAGATTACAATGGTTCTGGGTCATAATGCCCCTCAAGCCCTTTTCACCTGTAAAGAGGCTCCAGGTGTTCTTTATGATAGATAGCTCAGGAACGTCTTCACAACACCTGGGGTGGTGGGACAGAGAGCTATGCTGTTATCAGCCCCTGTTGCCAGGGCAGCTCCCAGAGCTATGTTTCCTTAAAAGAAACCCCTTGAAACAGGGCAGCTCCCCGCAAACTACATTCATTTATTTTTGGCTGTGCTGAGTCTTTGTTCCTGTATGCGGACTTTCTCTAGTTGTGGTGAGTGGGGCCTACTCCTTGTTGTGGCACACAGGCTTCTCGTTGCAGTGACTTCTCATAGAGCAAGGTCTCTAGGCACAGGGCTTCGATTTTTGTGGTTTGTGGGCTCTAGAGTGTGTGGTTGTGGCACAGCGGCTTAGCTGCCCTTCTGCATGTAGGATCTTCCCAGACCAGGGATTGAACTTGTGTCCCCTGTGATGGCAAGTGGATTCTTAACCACTGGACACTAGAGAAGTCCCAGAACTCTGTATCTTTATGCAACTCTCTAAAATCAGAAATTAAGAGCCTCTTGATTATATGACTTTCTTTGCTGAATATCACACCATATTACACATATTATTCTTATTCTTCTATCTATGGTGGTCATTACTCTAGAAAATAAAAGTACTTTGAGTGTTTAACTTGGCTGTGCCTTAGAGCTCAGACAATAAAGAATCTGCCTACTATGTCAGAGATCTGGGCTCTATCTTCAGGCTGGAAAGATGCCCTGGAGAAGGGTATGACAAGCCACTCCACCTATTTTTTTTTGCCTGGAGAAACCCATGGACAAAGGAGCCTGGTAGATTACAGCCCATTGGGTCGCAAAGAGTTGGACACGACTGAGTGACTAACACTCTTATAAGGGTTTAACTTATAGATCTTGCTAACTATTTCATAACATACCCTCACCAGTCTATCTGAAACCAGAATCACAGTATTCTGGGCTATGTGCATCCCAATACCTAGCATATTACATCTTAATTGGGAGATGTGACAGTATACTTAAAGTACATGGGTCTTGGGGCTTCCCAGGTGGGGCTAATGGTAAACTAGGTGTTACCTCCTGGTGTGTTATTAACATTTTCAAAGCTCTTTAGATTACAATGGTTCTGGGTCATAATGCCCTCAAGCCCTTTTCACCTGTAAAGAGGCTCCAGGTGTTCTTTATGATAGATAGCTCAGGAACGTCTTCACAACACCTGGGGTGGTGGGACAGAGAGCTATGCTGTTATCAGCCCCTGTTGCCAGGGCAGCTCCCAGAGCTATGTTTCCTTAAAAGAAACCCCTTGAAACAGGGCAGCTCCCCGCAAACTACATTCATTTATTTTTGGCTGTGCTGAGTCTTTGTTCCTGTATGCGGACTTTCTCTAGTTGTGGTGAGTGGGGCCTACTCCTTGTTGTGGCACACAGGCTTCTCGTTGCAGTGACTTCTCATAGAGCAAGGTCTCTAGGCACAGGGCTTCGATTTTTGTGGTTTGTGGGCTCTAGAGTGTGTGGTTGTGGCACAGCGGCTTAGCTGCCCTTCTGCATGTAGGATCTTCCCAGACCAGGGATTGAACTTGTGTCCCCTGTGATGGCAAGTGGATTCTTAACCACTGGACACTAGAGAAGTCCCAGAACTCTGTATCTTTATGCAACTCTCTAAAATCAGAAATTAAGAGCCTCTTGATTATATGACTTTCTTTGCTGAATATCACACCATATTACACATATTATTCTTATTCTTCTATCTATGGTGGTCATTACTCTAGAAAATAAAAGTACTTTGAGTGTTTAACTTGGCTGTGCCTTAGAGCTCAGACAATAAAGAATCTGCCTACTATGTCAGAGATCTGGGCTCTATCTTCAGGCTGGAAAGATGCCCTGGAGAAGGGTATGACAAGCCACTCCACCTATTTTTTTTTGCCTGGAGAAACCCATGGACAAAGGAGCCTGGTAGATTACAGCCCATTGGGTCGCAAAGAGTTGGACACGACTGAGTGACTAACACTCTTATAAGGGTTTAACTTATAGATCTTGCTAACTATTTCATAACATACCCTCACCAGTCTATCTGAAACCAGAATCACAGTATTCTGGGCTATGTGCATCCCAATACCTAGCATATTACATCTTAATTGGGAGATGTGACAGTATACTTAAAGTACATGGGTCTTGGGGCTTCCCAGGTGGGGCTAATGGTAAAGAACCCTCCTGCCAATGCAAGAGATGCAAACGACATAGGTTTAATCCCTGGGTTAGAAAGATCTCCTGGAGACGGGAGTAGCAATCTGCTCCAGTATTCTTGCCTAGGAAGCCCTATGGACAGAAGAGCCTAGTGGGTTATGATCCATGGGGTCTCAAAGAGTCAGATATGACTGAAGTGACTTAGCATAGCACAGCACATGGTTATTGTTATCGCCCTACCAGTTCTAATACTAGTTGTTTGATGTTGGGCAAGTTACTCTATAAGTCACTCCTTTTACTTGTAAAATGGGCATAATAATAATATTGTTTTTCATTGTAAATTTTCAATCCCAAAAGGCATGGAATTTGTGCCAAGCAAAAAGTTGGACACAACTGAGCACACACAGCACAGAAGTAGGTGTCACTAGACTCACTGCTTTAAGATTTATTTTTTGTTTATCTTGATTGAGATTCTTTCCCATGTCAATTCATCAATTTCTAAGTCCTTGGGGTCAAATAGGGCATTGCACTAATCTTTCAGGATTCATGTGGCTTTTCTACTGTTTCTCTGATGTACATCTTCCTTATATTTCAGTTTGGATCTAGTTATCTCTAGAATTTAGTATGCAAAATAGCCAATTTTTGTGGCCCATGAAGCTTGACTGATGAATACCTGGGAGGACATTCTGCTTTATGTCATAATTTAAGGTTTGGTGTGGATTTTAAATAATCTCTGATGATAACTGTGGATATTAGAAACCCAGATGAAAGGAAGGATAAAACTGATCAATTTCCAGATGAATATATAAGTGAGAACAAAGGTCTTGTTATCTAAGAAATACATTTTTAAGCAAGGTTAAGTTGAAGGGAAAGCTAAATGAAATAATCACAAAACAAAAGCCCCAAATTTCACACCTAAATTTAAAATTTGGTCTTCCATAATTTTACCAACTGAGTGACTAACACTCTTATAAGGGTTTAACTTATAGATCTTGCTAACTATTTCATAACATACCCTCACCAGTCTATCTGAAACCAGAATCACAGTATTCTGGGCTATGTGCATCCCAATACCTAGCATATTACATCTTAATTGGGAGATGTGACAGTATACTTAAAGTACATGGGTCTTGGGGCTTCCCAGGTGGGGCTAATGGTAAAGAACCCTCCTGCCAATGCAAGAGATGCAAACGACATAGGTTTAATCCCTGGGTTAGAAAGATCTCCTGGAGACGGGAGTAGCAATCTGCTCCAGTATTCTTGCCTAGGAAGCCCTATGGACAGAAGAGCCTAGTGGGTTATGATCCATGGGGTCTCAAAGAGTCAGATATGACTGAAGTGACTTAGCATAGCACAGCACATGGTTATTGTTATCGCCCTACCAGTTCTAATACTAGTTGTTTGATGTTGGGCAAGTTACTCTATAAGTCACTCCTTTTACTTGTAAAATGGGCATAATAATAATATTGTTTTTCATTGTAAATTTTCAATCCCAAAAGGCATGGAATTTGTGCCAAGCAAAAAGTTGGACACAACTGAGCACACACAGCACAGAAGTAGGTGTCACTAGACTCACTGCTTTAAGATTTATTTTTTGTTTATCTTGATTGAGATTCTTTCCCATGTCAATTCATCAATTTCTAAGTCCTTGGGGTCAAATAGGGCATTGCACTAATCTTTCAGGATTCATGTGGCTTTTCTACTGTTTCTCTGATGTACATCTTCCTTATATTTCAGTTTGGATCTAGTTATCTCTAGAATTTAGTATGCAAAATAGCCAATTTTTGTGGCCCATGAAGCTTGACTGATGAATACCTGGGAGGACATTCTGCTTTATGTCATAATTTAAGGTTTGGTGTGGATTTTAAATAATCTCTGATGATAACTGTGGATATTAGAAACCCAGATGAAAGGAAGGATAAAACTGATCAATTTCCAGATGAATATATAAGTGAGAACAAAGGTCTTGTTATCTAAGAAATACATTTTTAAGCAAGGTTAAGTTGAAGGGAAAGCTAAATGAAATAATCACAAAAACAAAAGCCCCCAAATTTCACACCTATAAAATTTGGTCTTCCATTTTAGCGAAGTCTCTGAAAATCTGCCCCTCTCCCAATGTCTCTCTAGTGAATATTTACCAACAAATATCAATTTCTACTCATGCCAGTATGGTTTGTTCTATTCAGTCCATATATATTTTTTAAATTTTGGCCTCTTTTGTTGTTTTTTTTTTTTTTTAAGATTTATTTATTTATTTTTATTTATTTTGGGCGGGGTCAGGTTGGGGAGGGAGGGTAGCGGGTGGGCCACTTCCATTGGTCCCTCACTTCTCCATTTTCATCCGTCTTTGTTCTTTGGCTCCTGTGGGCCTCCCATCGCGGTGGCGTCTGTTGTTGCAGAGTGCTGGCTCTGGGCGCATGCGCTCCAGAGGTCGGGCTCGGTAATTGGACACGTCGGTCCAGCCACTCCGCGGCACGGGGGATCCTCCCAGGCCAGGGATTGAACCGGCGCCCCTTGTGCAAGGCGGTGTCCTTACCCACTGGACCACCAGGGGAAACCCCTATTGGATTTTTAAATTTATTTTCATTCATCTTTGTTCCTCGGCCTGTGTGGGCCTCCCATTACAGTGGCCTCTCTCGTCTCAGAACTCTGACTCTGGGCACATGCGCTCTAGAGTGCTGGCTCGTAACTGGACAGCCCGGCCCAGACACTCTGTGGCATGTGGGATCTTCCCGGGCCAGGGATCGAACTGGTGTCCCTTGCACTTCAAGGCAGACTCTTTACCCACTGGACCACCAGGGAAGCCCCTATTCAGTCTGTCTTTAAATAGCACTTAGAAAGAAAATGATAGAAGCTAATTATGAGAGAAAGAGCTTTTAAAGAAAACAGGCTTGTGAAGAAACACACTCCAGCTAAAACAGCCACTATATCCATGCAAGTTTCAGTTTCAGGAAGGAAAGAGATAGTGTTCATAGGACATGTTGTTGCCAAGATACATTAAGGTTTGAAAAAGGATAAGGGCCTAAAAATCTGATCAATTTCCAGATGAATATATAAGTGAGAACAAAGGTCTTGTTATCTAAGAAATACATTTTTAAGCAAGGTTAAGTTGAAGGGAAAGCTAAATGAAATAATCACAAAACAAAAGCCCCCAAATTTCACACCTATAAAATTTGGTCTTCCATTTTAGCGAAGTCTCTGAAAATCTGCCCCTCTCCCAATGTCTCTCTAGTGAATATTTACCAACAAATATCAATTTCTACTCATGCCAGTATGGTTTGTTCTATTCAGTCCATATATATTTTTTAAATTTTGGCCTCTTTTGTTGTTTTTTTTTTTTTTTAAGATTTATTTATTTATTTTTATTTATTTTGGGCGGGGTCAGGTTGGGGAGGGAGGGTAGCGGGTGGGCCACTTCCATTGGTCCCTCACTTCTCCATTTTCATCCGTCTTTGTTCTTTGGCTCCTGTGGGCCTCCCATCGCGGTGGCGTCTGTTGTTGCAGAGTGCTGGCTCTGGGCGCATGCGCTCCAGAGGTCGGGCTCGGTAATTGGACACGTCGGTCCAGCCACTCCGCGGCACGGGGGATCCTCCCAGGCCAGGGATTGAACCGGCGCCCCTTGTGCAAGGCGGTGTCCTTACCCACTGGACCACCAGGGGAAACCCCTATTGGATTTTTAAATTTATTTTCATTCATCTTTGTTCCTCGGCCTGTGTGGGCCTCCCATTACAGTGGCCTCTCTCGTCTCAGAACTCTGACTCTGGGCACATGCGCTCTAGAGTGCTGGCTCGTAACTGGACAGCCCGGCCCAGACACTCTGTGGCATGTGGGATCTTCCCGGGCCAGGGATCGAACTGGTGTCCCTTGCACTTCAAGGCAGACTCTTTACCCACTGGACCACCAGGGAAGCCCCTATTCAGTCTGTCTTTAAATAGCACTTAGAAAGAAAATGATAGAAGCTAATTATGAGAGAAAGAGCTTTTAAAGAAAACAGGCTTGTGAAGAAACACACTCCAGCTAAAACAGCCACTATATCCATGCAAGTTTCAGTTTCAGGAAGGAAAGAGATAGTGTTCATAGGACATGTTGTTGCCAAGAAACACTTTAAGACACTCTACTGCTGTTTTAAATTTGAGTCCCTAACTCCTACGTCATCCTAGTTTTCTGAAGAGTTAACATTTTCCTCAAATAGAGTGTAGACCACTAATAAGTCAATACCCTCCTCTGCCCTCCCTAGGTCTTGCATTTTGCTCTCCAATAGCAAGAAAAAATCAATCCAGGACGCACACATCAGAGAAAAAAGAAAAAAACACTGACCTCACATCTGAGTTGAGCTCTCCTAGGCTGTCCTTCCTAGGGCTTCTTATACTGGGCAGTTACAGTAGCCCCAGATTTGCATCACCTCAACAATTGTGATTTGGGCAAAAAAATTCCTGTAAGTAGGCAGTGGAAGGAAGTGCAAAGAAAGGGTAATAGATGATTAGACTGTCTTCCAAAAAACAGCAACGTTGACCTTATTTCTTCATCGGCTCTAGGAAAAACTTACATCTATCTAGAAAGAGATTTAGGACCTCAGGTTTAACTGATTTCTTCTTTGCAAAAAATTTATAATATGCAGTAGATCCCTATTTTCTATTCCATACTATATCTCCATTTTTAAAATTTCTATACTCTAGAAAAACTTACCAAATTTTTCTCTCAATCAGGGTTACCATCCTATAGCTTCAGTTCTGCAGTTTATGGCTTCATTTGTGAACTTTTGTTCATACTTCATCTTACATTTTCTAGTAGTTTAGTTATTTCATTCTACTTACATTTATTGGTCAAACTCTGACTCTGGGCACATGCCTCTAGAGTGCTGGCTCGTAACTGGACAGCCCGGCCCAGACACTCTGTGGCATGTGGGATCTTCCCGGGCCAGGGATCGAACTGGTGTCCCTTGCACTTCAAGGCAGACTCTTTACCCACTGGACCACCAGGGAAGCCCCTATTCAGTCTGTCTTTAAATAGCACTTAGAAAGAAAATGATAGAAGCTAATTATGAGAGAAAGAGCTTTTAAAGAAAACAGGCTTGTGAAGAAACACACTCCAGCTAAAACAGCCACTATATCCATGCAAGTTTCAGTTTCAGGAAGGAAAGAGATAGTGTTCATAGGACATGTTGTTGCCAAGAAACACTTTAAGACACTCTACTGCTGTTTTAAATTTGAGTCCCTAACTCCTACGTCATCCTAGTTTTCTGAAGAGTTAACATTTTCCTCAAATAGAGTGTAGACCACTAATAAGTCAATACCCTCCTCTGCCCTCCCTAGGTCTTGCATTTTGCTCTCCAATAGCAAGAAAAAATCAATCCAGGACGCATACATCAGAGAAAAAAGAAAAAAACACTGACCTCACATCTGAGTTGAGCTCTCCTAGGCTGTCCTTCCTAGGGCTTCTTATACTGGGCAGTTACAGTAGCCCCAGATTTGCATCACCTCAACAATTGTGATTTGGGCAAAAAAATTCCTGTAAGTAGGCAGTGGAAGGAAGTGCAAAGAAAGGGTAATAGATGATTAGACTGTCTTCCAAAAAACAGCAACGTTGACCTTATTTCTTCATCGGCTCTAGGAAAAACTTACATCTATCTAGAAAGAGATTTAGGACCTCAGGTTTAACTGATTTCTTCTTTGCAAAAAATTTATAATATGCAGTAGATCCCTATTTTCTATTCCATACTATATCTCCATTTTTAAAATTTCTATACTCTAGAAAAACTTACCAAATTTTTCTCTCAATCAGGGTTACCATCCTATAGCTTCAGTTCTGCAGTTTATGGCTTCATTTGTGAACTTTTGTTCATACTTCATCTTACATTTTCTAGTAGTTTAGTTATTTCATTCTACTTACATTTACTTGGAAATCATTTATGAATGTCTCAGTTATTTTACTGAAGTCATAATGGTTCTTAACTAATTCTAATTGTGAGGCTAAATAGTTGCTGTAGGGAATTTCTTAAAAATTGTTGATGGCAAGCTAATGTTACTTGCCAAAATTACAATACATAATTTTCAACTTTTATGTGGTATATTGTGGTATATTGTAACGTGTATTTTGTGATCTTGTGATCTCAATATGGTGTTTTTACAATTCGAAAATACTAAATGAGATGAAAGAAAACCTCCCAGAATGTAGAGTACAAAACCAAAGGTATAAAAATAAATAAAAGAGAGTGATGAGACATGGAAATTGCATAAGGAGGTCAAACACACCTTAAAACATATTTCTAGGAAAGATAAAAGATATATTAATCAATGAAATGATGCAAGAGCATTTACTACCGACAAGAAAAATTGTGACTATTAAGATTAAAAGTGTAGAGAAGTATAAATGAAAAAGACTCTTACTTAGGCATTAGTCCTTAATTTTCTTAAACCAGGAATAAAGGGAAGATTATAAAAAGTCTGCAAGAAGAGAACAAAATAAAATAGACTACATAGACATGAGAAATGGAATTACTCTATGTTTTTCAACAACAATGATTGGTAAAGACAATGAGATGTGTTTCAAGTTTCATAATATTAGGGAAATGAAACTTACCCAAGTGTGAACATAAAATGATCACGCCTAACTTAGCTAAGCCTCAGCTTCAAGACAATGCTTTTAACTAAGTTCCTAATGAACAACTGACTCCTGTTACTAGGTGGTAAATGAAACTGTCTCGTTTACTTGAGAATGCCAGAGAAAATGTAGGTACATAGATAATACATGGACTGTAGTTCAGCCAGAAAACACGCACTCCCTTACCAAGAACTCAGATCAAAAGGGGAAAAGATTAAGAGTTGCTGTATCACAAGACCTATACTCAGTTAAGTGTAAATGAGAAAGTTGAGAGAAAGCATATCTTTCCATAGACGTTTTGTGTGGAACTCATCACAAACGCATAAGCAGTCTCAAAAATTGTAGTCATCTCAAACCAAGGTGGCATACACGAAATAAGATAGAACACATAAGAAGACAAGCAAGGAAGCCAGAGCATATTCACATTTTGAAGATTCCAGGTAATCTGAGTAGAGCTGCCCTTAGAACTCTAAGTAGGATACCAAATAATTCATGATTATTAATAAGATAATATATAATAAGCTTATTAGTGTATAGTCTGTATGCATTAAAGAAGCCTGGAAGAATATATACCAAAATGCTAATAAAGAATTCTCTTTAATTATGAACCTTAATTGTAAAAAAACTGAGATGAAAGAAAACCTCCCAGAATGTAGAGTACAAAACCAAAGGTATAAAAATAAATAAAAGAGAGTGATGAGACATGGAAATTGCATAAGGAGGTCAAACACACCTTAAAACATATTTCTAGGAAAGATAAAAGATATATTAATCAATGAAATGATGCAAGAGCATTTACTACCGACAAGAAAAATTGTGACTATTAAGATTAAAAGTGTAGAGAAGTATAAATGAAAAAGACTCTTACTTAGGCATTAGTCCTTAATTTTCTTAAACCAGGAATAAAGGGAAGATTATAAAAAGTCTGCAAGAAGAGAACAAAATAAAATAGACTACATAGACATGAGAAATGGAATTACTCTATGTTTTTCAACAACAATGATTGGTAAAGACAATGAGATGTGTTTCAAGTTTCATAATATTAGGGAAATGAAACTTACCCAAGTGTGAACATAAAATGATCACGCCTAACTTAGCTAAGCCTCAGCTTCAAGACAATGCTTTTAACTAAGTTCCTAATGAACAACTGACTCCTGTTACTAGGTGGTAAATGAAACTGTCTCGTTTACTTGAGAATGCCAGAGAAAATGTAGGTACATAGATAATACATGGACTGTAGTTCAGCCAGAAAACACGCACTCCCTTACCAAGAACTCAGATCAAAAGGGGAAAAGATTAAGAGTTGCTGTATCACAAGACCTATACTCAGTTAAGTGTAAATGAGAAAGTTGAGAGAAAGCATATCTTTCCATAGACGTTTTGTGTGGAACTCATCACAAACGCATAAGCAGTCTCAAAAATTGTAGTCATCTCAAACCAAGGTGGCATACACGAAATAAGATAGAACACATAAGAAGACAAGCAAGGAAGCCAGAGCATATTCACATTTTGAAGATTCCAGGTAATCTGAGTAGAGCTGCCCTTAGAACTCTAAGTAGGATACCAAATAATTCATGATTATTAATAAGATAATATATAATAAGCTTATTAGTGTATAGTCTGTATGCATTAAAGAAGCCTGGAAGAATATATACCAAAATGCTAATAAAGAATTCTCTTTAAACAGTAAGATTATGAATTATTTTTACTTTCTTCTTTATATGTGTAACTATGCTATGTAAATTCAGGCTCCAATGATTAATATACTACTTAATATAGCTAGAAGACCTAAGACTTGTCTAATTTAATTCAAAAGAAAGCTGAAGTGATCAGTAAAAAACTTAGTGCTTTTTTAAAATCTGTGCAAAGATATTTAGCTAAGTTTATCTCACAGTTTATGTACCTACTAAGGAAAAAAATGTTGTAATACATGTATATGATCACTGCTCTGAAACATCCATTAAGACCCTCTGATGCACTGCGAAGCTCCCATTGTATACCACTGAACATCAGTCCACTATCTCACTTTTGAGGTGGGCTATTAAATTCATGCAAAGCCTAAAGGCATGACTAGAATTTTCAATGTGATATTTTCTGAAATCTCAAGTTCACAGATTCTGAAGTAAACTCTGCAAAGAAGACAAAAGTCCATCTACTCATTCAGAGAAAGATTACTGGCCCTCCAGTTTCTTCCACAAATGAACAGAGGTTTCAGCAGGGCACATTTCCCAAACTCCCATGCAAGTAGCTGTGGCCTTTTTGTTGTGCTCTGGCAAATATAGAAGTGATACACATATGTCCCCTCTGAGAAGACATACTTCTACTCCTTTCCTCTTCATGTTTCCTAGGAAGCATATACAGTAAAATGAGCCATATTGAACTATGTAATAGAGAAAGAAAATGCCTGGACAGCAGAGCAACACAATACAAGGAACCTGGATCTTCAATATCATGTAGCTGCCTTAGCTGTCCCATACCATGTATGCCTGGACTATTAAAAGTGGGAAATATTTTTTCAAATAAATTATATTGTTTTACTTATTTATTTATTAATTTAATTTATTTATTTATGGATCTCTCATCTTTTTTTTAAGTTACAGGAGTATAGCTGCTTTACAATTAATTATTAGTATTAGTTTCTACTAGACTATAGCATTGGCTGTGTGTATACATATATCCTGCCTTTTTTTGGACCTCCTTCCCTGATAGCTCAGATGGCAATGCAGGAGACCTTGGTTCATTCCTTAGGTTGGGAAGATCCTCTGGAGAAGGAAATGGCAACCCACTCCAGTATTCTTGCCTGGAGAATTCCTTGGATAGAGGGGTCTGGTGAGTTGTATAGTCCATGGGATCACAAAGAGTTGGACATGACTGAGTGACTAACACCCCCTCCTTCCCATTTAGATCACCACAGAGCTTTGAATACTACTTTATAGTTCCCTGTGCTATACAGTAAACTCTCATTAGGTGTCTAGTTTATAGTGAAAGTGCTAGTCGCTCAGTCATGTCCAACTCTTGGATGGATCTGTCCATGGAATTCTCCAGGCAGTAATGTTGGAGTGGGTTGCCATTTCCTTCTCTTTTAGGTATAGTATCAATAGTGTACATATGTTGATCTCAATCTCCTGATTCATCTCATCCACTCTCCCTTTCCTCCCCTGGCATCCATACATTTGTTCTGTATGTCTGTGTTTATTTTGCTATTTTGTAAATAAGATAGTCTATATTAATTTCTTCAGATTTCACATATATGCATTAACATACAATATTTATTTTTCTCTTTCTGACTTAATTCACTCTTAAAGTGGGAAATACATTTGTTTAAGCTACTGTAATTTTAGTCCTTTATTACAGCATCTGAAAAGTATCTTAATAAAGCATTTCAGAATTGATGGAGTAAGGAAGGAATTGTAAATCTGTGGGATGGTTGGTTTAAACATACATTCAAGGACTCACTGTGACATCAGTAGCTTTTTTTTTTTTTTTTTTTTTTTTAATTTTACCTGTTACTCCCTCACTTGCTAGAAAGCTGCCATAATCATTTATTATTTTAAAGTCTCACACACTTCCTTATTTACTAATCAAGATTAGAATTTGACAAAAAGGAGATGTTTTTGTATTCATATGCTATGTTTTTCTCTTTCTCACTCTTTCTTCAAGAAAATGCACATAAGCCACCAGTTAAAATACTGTGGGTTGGTGAAACGATAATCTAACCAAATAGTCCCTGAAATTAGACATAACCCATTACAACAGTACCCTAAGACACACAAAGTTATTGACATTATGGATGATTTTAGTATCATTTAGTGAAATTGTTCAATAGAAGCTGCAGTTGATAATCAATGCAGTTATTTTCTTGTAGAGGGTGATCCACTGCTTTAGGCACAAAGGAACAATTAATGTAAATCAATTAATATAGAATAAAGTATTAAAATAATATATAAATGGCAATAAAATGTAGAATCATATTGTAGGAATCTCTGGTAATAACGGGATAGTGTTGGTGCAATTTAATTCCATTAATTTTGCTTTAAAAATACCTGAATTTTTGTGAAGATACTTACATATTCAAAAACACAATAATATTACAAAAGTAGCAATAATGTGAATAATTTGTTGCACTGATGATGAATAGCAGTAGCAAAGTTAAGTGAAATTTCTGATTGTCCTTAAATCATTTCTAATAGAATATGTTATGTGGTTTCAGGGATAGAAAATACAACAGATTTATCTTCCTAATTATGTTTTTCTGAGGCTAATATTAACATTAATTAGCATTTCATTTGTACACACCAGGAAAATTATTCTAGAATTTAAATTTGCTACAGTTAAACCGTATTCAAGTTGAGTAGATTTTTCTGTGTATATGAAAACATTTTAAATTTCCCTGAGTGAAGCTCTTTCTGACTTAATTCACTCTTAAAGTGGGAAATACATTTGTTTAAGCTACTGTAATTTTAGTCCTTTATTACAGCATCTGAAAAGTATCTTAATAAAGCATTTCAGAATTGATGGAGTAAGGAAGGAATTGTAAATCTGTGGGATGGTTGGTTTAAACATACATTCAAGGACTCACTGTGACATCAGTAGCTTTTTTTTTTTTTTTTTTTTTTTTAATTTTACCTGTTACTCCCTCACTTGCTAGAAAGCTGCCATAATCATTTATTATTTTAAAGTCTCACACACTTCCTTATTTACTAATCAAGATTAGAATTTGACAAAAAGGAGATGTTTTTGTATTCATATGCTATGTTTTTCTCTTTCTCACTCTTTCTTCAAGAAAATGCACATAAGCCACCAGTTAAAATACTGTGGGTTGGTGAAACGATAATCTAACCAAATAGTCCCTGAAATTAGACATAACCCATTACAACAGTACCCTAAGACACACAAAGTTATTGACATTATGGATGATTTTAGTATCATTTAGTGAAATTGTTCAATAGAAGCTGCAGTTGATAATCAATGCAGTTATTTTCTTGTAGAGGGTGATCCACTGCTTTAGGCACAAAGGAACAATTAATGTAAATCAATTAATATAGAATAAAGTATTAAAATAATATATAAATGGCAATAAAATGTAGAATCATATTGTAGGAATCTCTGGTAATAACGGGATAGTGTTGGTGCAATTTAATTCCATTAATTTTGCTTTAAAAATACCTGAATTTTTGTGAAGATACTTACATATTCAAAAACACAATAATATTACAAAAGTAGCAATAATGTGAATAATTTGTTGCACTGATGATGAATAGCAGTAGCAAAGTTAAGTGAAATTTCTGATTGTCCTTAAATCATTTCTAATAGAATATGTTATGTGGTTTCAGGGATAGAAAATACAACAGATTTATCTTCCTAATTATGTTTTTCTGAGGCTAATATTAACATTAATTAGCATTTCATTTGTACACACCAGGAAAATTATTCTAGAATTTAAATTTGCTACAGTTAAACCGTATTCAAGTTGAGTAGATTTTTCTGTGTATATGAAAACTTTTAAATTTCCCCTGAGTGAAGACAAAAACTTCCAAAATAACTTAAATTTGAATAATTCTTTCAACTTTTCAGTCTCTTTTATAGCAATATAAAAAAATTTCTAAGGCTATATAGCTAGTAACAGTCCTTCAGAGCCCCTCCATAAAGTCTGATGATCTTTTCTTACCACAAAACTGCTACTCAGACACCAGCTAGTCCCAATGATATAAAGTTAAATAATGACTGAATTTAAATTAGCATGAGATCCCACTCTAATAGCTTCGTAACTATTAACCTAGTGTATTAGCTTGCTTGACAGGGTTGGCTCATATGACAAAAGTTAGAAGTCTAGAGGCTAGAAGTCTGAGATCAGATGTTGGCAGTGAACATTTCTTCTTGGCTAGATGCCATATTCTCCCCATGTTGTCACATGTCTTTTCCATGTGTGTCTGTGCCCTAGGCTCCTTTTCTTACAAGGATACTAGCCATATTGGAGTAGGTTCTACTCTAAAGATGTTATTTTAACTAAATTACTTCTTTAAAGGCTCTATTTCCAAATATAGTCACATTGTGAGGTACTAGGAGATTAGGACTTCAATATAGGAGTTTGGAGAGACACCACTCTATTCATAACATCTGGAAAATATAATTTCCTTTTTTCCTATCATGAAGATTTCAAGTATAGTTTCATAGACAGAAGGGTCCAATCCATCTGCTTCGTTGGGATATGAGGACTGTAGTATCAGGTCACACTTTCAAAAACTGAAGTGAACAGTACTTACTCATACACAATGTTTCACATGATGTTTCATTTGATCCTCAAAGTAAGTGTGTGGTAGGTATTACCACATGAAATAGATGAAAAAATGAGGATCATCAGAGCTGATAGCTTGCACCGTGTTACAAAATGAAATGAGTAGCAAGAAGTAATGATTTCCTTAAATCATTTCTAATAGAATATGTTATGTGGTTTCAGGGATAGAAAATACAACAGATTTATCTTCCTAATTATGTTTTTCTGAGGCTAATATTAACATTAATTAGCATTTCATTTGTACACACCAGGAAAATTATTCTAGAATTTAAATTTGCTACAGTTAAACCGTATTCAAGTTGAGTAGATTTTTCTGTGTATATGAAAACTTTTAAATTTCCCCTGAGTGAAGACAAAAACTTCCAAAATAACTTAAATTTGAATAATTCTTTCAACTTTTCAGTCTCTTTTATAGCAATATAAAAAAATTTCTAAGGCTATATAGCTAGTAACAGTCCTTCAGAGCCCCTCCATAAAGTCTGATGATCTTTTCTTACCACAAAACTGCTACTCAGACACCAGCTAGTCCCAATGATATAAAGTTAAATAATGACTGAATTTAAATTAGCATGAGATCCCACTCTAATAGCTTCGTAACTATTAACCTAGTGTATTAGCTTGCTTGACAGGGTTGGCTCATATGACAAAAGTTAGAAGTCTAGAGGCTAGAAGTCTGAGATCAGATGTTGGCAGTGAACATTTCTTCTTGGCTAGATGCCATATTCTCCCCATGTTGTCACATGTCTTTTCCATGTGTGTCTGTGCCCTAGGCTCCTTTTCTTACAAGGATACTAGCCATATTGGAGTAGGTTCTACTCTAAAGATGTTATTTTAACTAAATTACTTCTTTAAAGGCTCTATTTCCAAATATAGTCACATTGTGAGGTACTAGGAGATTAGGACTTCAATATAGGAGTTTGGAGAGACACCACTCTATTCATAACATCTGGAAAATATAATTTCCTTTTTTCCTATCATGAAGATTTCAAGTATAGTTTCATAGACAGAAGGGTCCAATCCATCTGCTTCGTTGGGATATGAGGACTGTAGTATCAGGTCACACTTTCAAAAACTGAAGTGAACAGTACTTACTCATACACAATGTTTCACATGATGTTTCATTTGATCCTCAAAGTAAGTGTGTGGTAGGTATTACCACATGAAATAGATGAAAAAATGAGGATCATCAGAGCTGATAGCTTGCACCGTGTTACATACTAACTGACAAAGGCAGGGTTCAACCAGAGTCCTCAAACCATCATCACCTGCAAGGAATTAACTAACCAAATTCCCTTCTTTGTCCCTTGTCTTTCATTTATTTCCTTCTTCTTGATTTTGGGTGCCCTATTTAATTTTTTTCAAATGGTATAAAGTTAGTGAGTATTGCTTTTCAGGATAAACAAACTATATAGATTATATTGAACCAAATGAAATTGCTAACATTCAACCACTTTGACCTACAAAAGTGGAAATTTCATAAGACGGAATAACACAGTGAACACCCAGTTTTCTATTTGCTTCCCCCTTTCATTCTTTCACTGAAGATTTACCTCCACTTCCATCTCTCATCAGACTCAATCCCAAACCTACCATTTGTCAGCCATTTGTTTCCTTCCTGATATCAATCTGGGAACAAAGTAGAAAGGTCAGGGCAGACATGGCAATGTGTCTCATGATTCTATTTCACTAGGAAGTTAAAGGGCTTCCCATGTGGCTCAGTGGTAAATAATCTATTTGCCAAATGCAGGAGACACAGGAAGTGTGGGTTCTATCTCTGGGTTGGGAAGATCCCCTGGAGGAAGAAATAGCAAACCACTCCAGTATTCTTGCCTGGAGAATCGCAGGGACAGAAGAGACTGGTGGGCTACAGTCCAAGGGAGTCGCAAAGGGTCAGACATGACTAAGTGACTGAGCACACATGGTGTTAAAATGAGTTGATGTTTGCTGTTAGGTATTCTCTTTCCCAGGATGGATACTATATCTTTACAAAGAATCCTCCTTGAAAAAAAGACATCTCATTAGTTAATTACTTGTGAATCACAGTTAATACTTGTGATAATTACCTACTGTTGTATAAAATGTGTATGAGCTCATTTGTGTCTGCCTCTGAGACTCTAGGGACTATGGCCCATCAGCCTCCTCTATCCATAGGATTCTCCAGGCAGTCGTACTTTCATGAAAACTTTCGGGATATGAGGACTGTAGTATCAGGTCACACTTTCAAAAACTGAAGTGAACAGTACTTACTCATACACAATGTTTCACATGATGTTTCATTTGATCCTCAAAGTAAGTGTGTGGTAGGTATTACCACATGAAATAGATGAAAAAATGAGGATCATCAGAGCTGATAGCTTGCACCGTGTTACATACTAACTGACAAAGGCAGGGTTCAACCAGAGTCCTCAAACCATCATCACCTGCAAGGAATTAACTAACCAAATTCCCTTCTTTGTCCCTTGTCTTTCATTTATTTCCTTCTTCTTGATTTTGAGTTCCCTCTTTCGTTTTTTTCAAATGGTATAAAGTTAGTGAGTATTGCTTTTCAGGATAAACAAACTATATAGATTATATTGAACCAAATGAAATTGCTAACATTCAACCACTTTGACCTACAAAAGTGGAAATTTCATAAGACGGAATAACACAGTGAACACCCAGTTTTCTATTTGCTTCCCCCTTTCATTCTTTCACTGAAGATTTACCTCCACTTCCATCTCTCATCAGACTCAATCCCAAACCTACCATTTGTCAGCCATTTGTTTCCTTCCTGATATCAATCTGGGAACAAAGTAGAAAGGTCAGGGCAGACATGGCAATGTGTCTCATGATTCTATTTCACTAGGAAGTTAAAGGGCTTCCCATGTGGCTCAGTGGTAAATAATCTATTTGCCAAATGCAGGAGACACAGGAAGTGTGGGTTCTATCTCTGGGTTGGGAAGATCCCCTGGAGGAAGAAATAGCAAACCACTCCAGTATTCTTGCCTGGAGAATCGCAGGGACAGAAGAGACTGGTGGGCTACAGTCCAAGGGAGTCGCAAAGGGTCAGACATGACTAAGTGACTGAGCACACATGGTGTTAAAATGAGTTGATGTTTGCTGTTAGGTATTCTCTTTCCCAGGATGGATACTATATCTTTACAAAGAATCCTCCTTGAAAAAAAGACATCTCATTAGTTAATTACTTGTGAATCACAGTTAATACTTGTGATAATTACCTACTGTTGTATAAAATGTGTATGAGCTCATTTGTGTCTGCCTCTGAGACTCTAGGGACTATGGCCCATCAGCCTCCTCTATCCATAGGATTCTCCAGGTAGGTCGTACAAAAAATACTCCCCACATTTGGCAGCTTAAGATAACACACACTTACTGTGTCACAGCTTTTGGGACAGTAGTTGAGCAGTTCTGGCTCAGGATCTCTCTTCTTGCTGCTGTCAGGACATGGTAGGAGCTGTAGGTGTTTGAAGGTTTGTCTAAGGATGGAATGTCCCATTTCCAAGATGTCTCCCTCACATGGTTACTGACCAGGGACCTCAGTTCCCCACTGGCTTTTGGCAGGAGGTCATCATTCCTGCCACACGAACCTCTTCTCACAGCATAGAGGTAACTGGCTCCAAACCCAGAAACCTAAAGGCAAGCCAGCCAACAGGGGACACAGTGCTTTGAAGACCAAGCCTCTGAAGCCACAGGTCATCTCTTCTGCTCTATTTCACTCAGTAGACGCAAGGCACTCAGTCCAGGAAAGGGAAATTAGGCTCCACCTCTGGAAAGGAGGAGCATCAAAAAATTTGTGAACATGTTGTAAGCTACCTTACATCTATCTCATGCCATGAAGCACTCAAGTTAAAAGGGTCTGGCTCTCAAATAGTAACTGAAGATCAAACAGGAAACTTTTGACTTAGGTTTGTACGTATAATATAAAATATATTAAATAAGTTAATTAAGGATTAAACATTTGAGAAAAACAGATTAACAAAACTGAACACATCAGTAAAACAGAAGTGTGGTTCTATCTCTGGGTTGGGAAGATCCCCTGGAGGAAGAAATAGCAAACCACTCCAGTATTCTTGCCTGGAGAATCGCAGGGACAGAAGAGACTGGTGGGCTACAGTCCAAGGGAGTCGCAAAGGGTCAGACATGACTAAGTGACTGAGCACACATGGTGTTAAAATGAGTTGATGTTTGCTGTTAGGTATTCTCTTTCCCAGGATGGATACTATATCTTTACAAAGAATCCTCCTTGAAAAAAAGACATCTCATTAGTTAATTACTTGTGAATCACAGTTAATACTTGTGATAATTACCTACTGTTGTATAAAATGTGTATGAGCTCATTTGTGTCTGCCTCTGAGACTCTAGGGACTATGGCCCATCAGCCTCCTCTATCCATAGGATTCTCCAGGTAGGTCGTACAAAAAATACTCCCCACATTTGGCAGCTTAAGATAACACACACTTACTGTGTCACAGCTTTTGGGACAGTAGTTGAGCAGTTCTGGCTCAGGATCTCTCTTCTTGCTGCTGTCAGGACATGGTAGGAGCTGTAGGTGTTTGAAGGTTTGTCTAAGGATGGAATGTCCCATTTCCAAGATGTCTCCCTCACATGGTTACTGACCAGGGACCTCAGTTCCCCACTGGCTTTTGGCAGGAGGTCATCATTCCTGCCACACGAACCTCTTCTCACAGCATAGAGGTAACTGGCTCCAAACCCAGAAACCTAAAGGCAAGCCAGCCAACAGGGGACACAGTGCTTTGAAGACCAAGCCTCTGAAGCCACAGGTCATCTCTTCTGCTCTATTTCACTCAGTAGACGCAAGGCACTCAGTCCAGGAAAGGGAAATTAGGCTCCACCTCTGGAAAGGAGGAGCATCAAAAAATTTGTGAACATGTTGTAAGCTACCTTACATCTATCTCATGCCATGAAGCACTCAAGTTAAAAGGGTCTGGCTCTCAAATAGTAACTGAAGATCAAACAGGAAACTTTTTGACTTAGGTTTGTACGTATAATATAAAATATATTAAATAAGTTAATTAAGGATTAAACATTTGAGAAAAACAGATTAACAAAACTGAACACATCAGTAGGAAAACAGCATCGGTTGATTCAAAAGATCAAAATATCTCAATTCTAAAGCATAGTGGGGCTTCTCTAGTGGTCCAGTGGGTAAGGATACCACCTTGCAGTGCAAGGGGCGCCGGTTCATCCCCTGGCCTGGGAAAATCCCACGTGCCGCAGAGCAGCTGGATGGATGTGTCCAACTGCTGAGCTGGAGCTCTGAAGTGCATGCGCCCAGAGCTGGTGCTCTGCAACGAGAGAGGCCGCTGTGATGAGATGCCCACACAGGCCAAAGAACAAAGATAAATGAATGAAAGATCAATAGAAGTGGGGCCAAAAAAAAAGATAATAAAAATAAAGCATAGTGTACATGATACAAGGCCATTCCTCAATGGATAGCTCACCTGTTGCTACAATACTATAGTTTGATTTAGCCTCTGATTTTATTTAAATTCAAAACAATTCATAACCTGCACAAAATTCAAGTAAAATTAACCAAAATGTATTAATTTTATGATAAGTGTGACAAGTTAGCATACAAAAGTTATCAAAAGTTCATGCTTACCTTTGATCTTGATCCCCAAGAGAGGGCACCAATATGTGAAGAATAACTTCTTCAGTTTGAAAAGGCATCTCTGGCAATTATACCAAGATGGAACATGTTGAAAATGATGCTGATAATTTACCACTGCACTATTAATCAATATTTTCCTTCTAATTTAATAAAGACTACATTTCTTTCTTCATCTTTCAGTCACCATACATATTACATTTCATAAAAGACTACCTTATGACCTTATGTTATATTTGGAGAAGTGAGAGAGAAGAGTGCAGAAGCAGCTGCCCTGGGTAGCCCTGCCTGGCTGAAAATTTTTGCTGTGTGCAGACATCAAATGGCCACGTGACCCACAACTGAACAAAGACCCTGGCATTAGCCATCCACTTCTGGGTCTGTCTGTCTCTCATTCTCATCTTGAATTTTGGGGCTCTCACATAGTTTTGTTTTTCATCACTATCAATTTGGATTAGTCTTCTGTGGCAAAATTAATTCAGAGACTTTTCTCCTAAGGCTTCTTCAAAGGTTCTTTGCAAGGAAGCTCAGAACTCGCTCCCCCTTTATCCACGTGACTTCAGCTCTTCACTCAAAAGTATTCCTGCTGCATTGTCTTGCTGCTTGGCAATGTGCTGTTCAGTGTGGCGCTGACAAGAAATCCCAAAGCCCAGGTCCCTTCTCTCATTTCAGCTTCACCCATAGGAAAATGAATCCTCCCTTCCCTGTCAAATAGTGGGCATGCAGGCTACTTCTTAGTGACCCCTTTTCCCTAGTCCTACCACTTTCTACAAGACTACGCTGAAGTTGTAGAGTAAAACTGAAGAACATATGTACATAAAGATAAATAATTAGAATATATAATTTTCATTGCACAGATTCCTTATCATTGTCTTCAAAATTAATTACATATTTTATCTATCAATCGAGATGAATAGTAGATGAAAGCAAGATCAAATATTTTAAAATAAATTTTATGAATGAAATTCAATAGGATCACTGTATGTCATGAATCTCTACTAAATCCATACAATGAAAACGTTTTAAACTAAGTATGTGGCAGGAAAGGATCTTTGGTAAACAAGATGTTCTCAGTAAGTAAAAAATTTTAATTGTCAGACAATGTTTTTATTCTATGTAAGCTTCCCCATCCATAATAACCAAAATGTATTAATTTTATGATAAGTGTGACAAGTTAGCATACAAAAGTTATCAAAAGTTCATGCTTACCTTTGATCTTGATCCCCAAGAGAGGGCACCAATATGTGAAGAATAACTTCTTCAGTTTGAAAAGGCATCTCTGGCAATTATACCAAGATGGAACATGTTGAAAATGATGCTGATAATTTACCACTGCACTATTAATCAATATTTTCCTTCTAATTTAATAAAGACTACATTTCTTTCTTCATCTTTCAGTCACCATACATATTACATTTCATAAAAGACTACCTTATGACCTTATGTTATATTTGGAGAAGTGAGAGAAGAGTGCAGAAGCAGCTGCCCTGGGTAGCCCTGCCTGGCTGAAAATTTTTGCTGTGTGCAGACATCAAATGGCCACGTGACCCACAACTGAACAAAGACCCTGGCATTAGCCATCCACTTCTGGGTCTGTCTGTCTCTCATTCTCATCTTGAATTTTGGGGCTCTCACATAGTTTTGTTTTTCATCACTATCAATTTGGATTAGTCTTCTGTGGCAAAATTAATTCAGAGACTTTTCTCCTAAGGCTTCTTCAAAGGTTCTTTGCAAGGAAGCTCAGAACTCGCTCCCCTTCATCCACGTGACTTCAGCTCTTCACTCAAAAGTATTCCTGCTGCATTGTCTTGCTGCTTGGCAATGTGCTGTTCAGTGTGGCGCTGACAAGAAATCCCAAAGCCCAGGTCCCTTCTCTCATTTCAGCTTCACCCATAGGAAAATGAATCCTCCCTTCCCTGTCAAATAGTGGGCATGCAGGCTACTTCTTAGTGACCCCTTTTCCCTAGTCCTACCACTTTCTACAAGACTACGCTGAAGTTGTAGAGTAAAACTGAAGAACATATGTACATAAAGATAAATAATTAGAATATATAATTTTCATTGCACAGATTCCTTATCATTGTCTTCAAAATTAATTACATATTTTATCTATCAATCGAGATGAATAGTAGATGAAAGCAAGATCAAATATTTTAAAATAAATTTTATGAATGAAATTCAATAGGATCACTGTATGTCATGAATCTCTACTAAATCCATACAATGAAAACGTTTTAAACTAAGTATGTGGCAGGAAAGGATCTTTGGTAAACAAGATGTTCTCAGTAAGTAAAAAATTTTAATTGTCAGACAATGTTTTTATTCTATGTAAGCTTCCCCATCCATAATAACCTTCTCATTAAGAGTCATACAACTTGTATTTTTCACCATCACACCTAAGCTACTACTGATATGTTGAAAGTGGGTATAAGCCAGTGGGACATTAGAAAGTGGAGCAGGAGGCAGGAATAATTTTTCATGATGTGTAGAACTGTCCTGGGTGCTGCAGAACACATAGCATTTCTGGTCCTTACCTTTAAATGTCAAGAGAAAGTCCAACTCATTATGAATTAACTCCCATATACAGTTTCCAAATGTCTCCTGAAGTAAGGCATTGTACTGAAACTATGGGGAGAGAGTGGAAGAGGTTAGGATGATTCAGTAAGAAGGCAGACCCCAACTGCTTGTGACAACTGAATTTAGAATATGGGACACATCACATATGTGGCATGGTCATGATACGACAACGCAGAAGGAAAAAAGCCCACAGTCTATCACCACTTCAGTGTCATCTTCAGATAAATATAGAAATTTAGATATTTTGTTTTTAACAACTTGATTATACACACATATTTTTGCATGTCATTCTCTGTTAGTAATTATAAATAAAAATTTAATTTAGACTCGAAGGTCTTGACTCTGTAAGATTTTGCCTCCTTGACTATCTGAAGGAGATAAAACTATTTCTTATTTCTTTGCATAAGGATAATAATAATTCTGCATATACATTTTTACTATTTTGACTCATGTTTACCTAATTAGGTCATTTTTACATGGAGAATATTTTGTTCTGTAAATTTTTCAAACTAAGTGGTGAGGATAATAAGGAATGTCCTTGGAACTTGAGCTCCTGCTGCAAATCAAATTTCAGGATCTCTTCCTCCTTTATCATGATCTTTGGTTCATGAGACCTTACCAGGTTATTGACAAGAGGTTATTGACAAGAGTATGTCTCCTGTATTGGCAGGCAGATTCTTTACCACTAGCACCACCTGGGAAGCCCCATAGCTAAGGAAATGTCTAATATTATGATAGACTGGGTGTGGGTGTGGGGTTATCTTTCAGGCAAGAGGTACAAAATGAGGTATGGCCATGGTGCCCAGTGAAATTCAATGTACTATTACCATAATCGTTATGCCTGTCTCTGGGACATATATAATCAAATGTTGGATATCTGATTATGTTTACATCAGGGTGGAAGTGGCAATGATGATCTCTCTTAATCCAGAGGTAGGATTTTAAAAAGAAAAATCCCCGTGGATGTTAAGTGCAATACAGGTGAAATAATATTGATGTTTCTGACATTCCAAATGATAACTCAGGATGCAGGATGTCAGTACTTTGTCTTAGTAAAGACGAAGTTAACTTTGTAATGAGAATTTATGGAGCTTCCACAGAGCATACAGCCATGATTATGAAATCATTTCTTCCTTTTTCCCTTTCCCATCAGGAAAATATGTTTCCAAATCATCAAACCCAAGAGTTTAGGAGCTACACAATTTTCCCATGCTTCATCTTTGTAGAGGTAAGAAAATTCTCTAACCTTGACCTTAGAATACATATTAATCAAAAGAAACGTGTTACCCCTTTAAAGTCATTCCATGTAGCCTCCTCTGTTTACACTGAAACTTTAACTGTAGAAATCTGTATTGTCATAGATGCATTTTCCTCCAAAATGTTTCATGGTCATGGTGATTATGAGCATGTGTGTCACATATATGTCATGTGCAAATACATTTCTAGATCTATAGCTTCTTTATCTCATTATTGCATTTCCTTCTCTCTATCTCCACTTTTTAATGCCTGCTCCTACCTCCACAAACGGTTAGCCCATGACCTCTCAGCTCTGTTCTGGAACTCTGTGTGTTGACTTTACTTGGTTGATTAAAATAGTTATAACTGTAACCGTAACTGTGCTATGCTCAGCCATGACTGACTTTGGGGAGCACATGGACAGTAATCCACCAGGCTCCTCTGTCCTTGGAATTTTCCAGGCAAGAACACGGGAATGGGTCACCATTTTATAACTGACCCTAAGTTATCCAGCAAACCCTGAGGTTAATGTCATGCATTTCAGGATCCTCTGACTCTCTTTCTGCATCATCACCACTCACCTGTTTTGGTTCCCTCCATCTCATTTTGCTTTTATCACCTTCTTTTCCATTCCATGTTCTTCTTTAAGACTCATTACTTTATCAAGGTTTATAAGAAAACTGAGTTTGTTGGAAATTAGGGTATATCTTCAAGATTTTTGTATCACACAAGCCAACTGTGTACCTGTATGAAAGAGTTCAAGAAATATTTAATGTACATCCTGATGAACCATTACTCATGTTGGCCTCTTTAGATGGTGCGTGCATAAACAACATACTCATAATGCATCAGTGACAATGGCAAAGGGATACCCAATCGAAACCCGTTTGGCCAGCCTAAATAAAAATATTTACTTTTTTATATGCCTTTTGTATTAAGTACATGCCCAATATTAGAGATACCACAAACACATTTTGCAGTGACCTCATCTTTATTATATGTATACTGTTCATGTTATAATGAATAAAAGTAATACTGTAATTAAACCAGAAACACTAAATTGATCATTGCTTCTTGCAACGATAGCTTTGACAAGATTATAACTTGGTGCTCAGACACTACAATTGCTCTCTTGGAGTCAATCTCTTATTTTTACCACTGTAATATGGTTTTCTATTATTCTTCTAAAAGTGATTCACAGCAATCATATGTCTTGAGAGGCAAGGTTATCAAGATATTAGCAGAAAGAAAATGATGAAATAAACTGGAAAAAGGGTTTTCAATCTTTCACACTTTCTAAGTATTTAAAAATATGCGTAAAAACTCTAGAACTATAAGAGATAAAGCTCCTTTAAGAAAGTAGGTTTTTGGAAAAAAATCCCTTAAAAACACAAAATAAACTGAAATTAACTATGTCTATATCTATAGCAGAGAATATTATCTTTAGTGTAAACAGTATTTACATCAAGATAAATAAATTGATGAATAATGGATAAGAGACAATGCTTTCTGTGTAGCTGGGTGAAAGATCTACAACATGCTACTTCTACCAGTTTTTCTTCCAGTACCTGGAAAAGAAACAGCATGTAGGACACTAGGAAGAATTCAACTCAGTCAGCAACGGGCCATTTTATAACTGACCCTAAGTTATCCAGCAAACCCTGAGGTTAATGTCATGCATTTCAGGATCCTCTGACTCTCTTTCTGCATCATCACCACTCACCTGTTTTGGTTCCCTCCATCTCATTTTGCTTTTATCACCTTCTTTTCCATTCCATGTTCTTCTTTAAGACTCATTACTTTATCAAGGTTTATAAGAAAACTGAGTTTGTTGGAAATTAGGGTATATCTTCAAGATTTTTGTATCACACAAGCCAACTGTGTACCTGTATGAAAGAGTTCAAGAAATATTTAATGTACATCCTGATGAACCATTACTCATGTTGGCCTCTTTAGATGGTGCGTGCATAAACAACATACTCATAATGCATCAGTGACAATGGCAAAGGGATACCCAATCGAAACCCGTTTGGCCAGCCTAAATAAAAATATTTACTTTTTTATATGCCTTTTGTATTAAGTACATGCCCAATATTAGAGATACCACAAACACATTTTGCAGTGACCTCATCTTTATTATATGTATACTGTTCATGTTATAATGAATAAAAGTAATACTGTAATTAAACCAGAAACACTAAATTGATCATTGCTTCTTGCAACGATAGCTTTGACAAGATTATAACTTGGTGCTCAGACACTACAATTGCTCTCTTGGAGTCAATCTCTTATTTTTACCACTGTAATATGGTTTTCTATTATTCTTCTAAAAGTGATTCACAGCAATCATATGTCTTGAGAGGCAAGGTTATCAAGATATTAGCAGAAAGAAAATGATGAAATAAACTGGAAAAAGGGTTTTCAATCTTTCACACTTTCTAAGTATTTAAAAATATGCGTAAAACTCTAGAACTATAAGAGATAAAGCTCCTTTAAGAAAGTAGGTTTTTGGAAAAAAATCCCTTAAAAACACAAAATAAACTGAAATTAACTATGTCTATATCTATAGCAGAGAATATTATCTTTAGTGTAAACAGTATTTACATCAAGATAAATAAATTGATGAATAATGGATAAGAGACAATGCTTTCTGTGTAGCTGGGTGAAAGATCTACAACATGCTACTTCTACCAGTTTTTCTTCCAGTACCTGGAAAAGAAACAGCATGTAGGACACTAGGAAGAATTCAACTCAGTCAGACTATGAGTTAAACAAGTAGAAGTTCTTGAGTAGCTAAATAAGGCTGGCAGTGGCAGGCACAGATCGAAGTGTTTCACTAGAAGTTCTCCAGATTATATGGAACAGGAGACCTCGAGCACAGCAGGATAGCTGACAACCTCTAACGCCAGATCATGTGGTTCCTGAAACTGATACAGTCTGGTGTTTGGGGAGCAATGGATATTCTTTAGAAGGATTTTAACACCTGAAAAAAATGCTTTAGGGTGAGTTGGGGACAGTTGCTAAATTTTATGTAGAATCAGTCCAGGAAAACAGTTAAGTAGAGATAGAAAACAGTTGAGACTGAAGGGTAACACATGAATGGTGACTAGGTGTCTTAAACTAACTTTAAATACTATTTTAACTGATGATAATATATGAAAGAGATTGTTAATCTATCAATTTATTTAAGTGATGTTAACTTGTGCCACAGTTGAGTGACCCAGAGATTCTACTAACAACATTTTGAATAGCATCTATTAATATACTTAAGTATGCATAATTAACAAGGAAAGCCAGGCCTGGTCCTCCTTCTCTGCCATTTCATCAGCTCCATCCACCCATTCCTTAATGGGACAGCTCTGATCTGGTTTCCTGACCCTCCTTTGAGTAGCTCCTCTCCTTAGCTTTAATAGATTTCAGTGCAGCTTTCATGCTCCATGCACTTCTTCTAAAAGTGATTCACAGCAATCATATGTCTTGAGAGGCAAGGTTATCAAGATATTAGCAGAAAGAAAATGATGAAATAAACTGGAAAAGGGTTTTCAATCTTTCACACTTTCTAAGTATTTAAAAATATGCGTAAAACTCTAGAACTATAAGAGATAAAGCTCCTTTAAGAAAGTAGGTTTTTGGAAAAAAATCCCTTAAAAACACAAAATAAACTGAAATTAACTATGTCTATATCTATAGCAGAGAATATTATCTTTAGTGTAAACAGTATTTACATCAAGATAAATAAATTGATGAATAATGGATAAGAGACAATGCTTTCTGTGTAGCTGGGTGAAAGATCTACAACATGCTACTTCTACCAGTTTTTCTTCCAGTACCTGGAAAAGAAACAGCATGTAGGACACTAGGAAGAATTCAACTCAGTCAGACTATGAGTTAAACAAGTAGAAGTTCTTGAGTAGCTAAATAAGGCTGGCAGTGGCAGGCACAGATCGAAGTGTTTCACTAGAAGTTCTCCAGATTATATGGAACAGGAGACCTCGAGCACAGCAGGATAGCTGACAACCTCTAACGCCAGATCATGTGGTTCCTGAAACTGATACAGTCTGGTGTTTGGGGAGCAATGGATATTCTTTAGAAGGATTTTAACACCTGAAAAAAATGCTTTAGGGTGAGTTGGGGACAGTTGCTAAATTTTATGTAGAATCAGTCCAGGAAAACAGTTAAGTAGAGATAGAAAACAGTTGAGACTGAAGGGTAACACATGAATGGTGACTAGGTGTCTTAAACTAACTTTAAATACTATTTTAACTGATGATAATATATGAAAGAGATTGTTAATCTATCAATTTATTTAAGTGATGTTAACTTGTGCCACAGTTGAGTGACCCAGAGATTCTACTAACAACATTTTGAATAGCATCTATTAATATACTTAAGTATGCATAATTAACAAGGAAAGCCAGGCCTGGTCCTCCTTCTCTGCCATTTCATCAGCTCCATCCACCCATTCCTTAATGGGACAGCTCTGATCTGGTTTCCTGACCCTCCTTTGAGTAGCTCCTCTCCTTAGCTTTAATAGATTTCAGTGCAGCTTTCATGCTCCATGCACTTCGTTTCCTCTACTCTGTGTACTTCATGGGCTACAGCACACCAGGCTCCTCTGTGCATGCCATTTTCTAAGCAATACCTGAGTGGGTGGCCATTCTCTCCTCCTGGGAATCTTCCTGACCCAGGGATCAAACCCACAGCCTCTTGTGTCTGCTGCATCGTCAGGTTAGGTCTTTACCACTAGCAGCACCTAGCTTACATCTCTTAAAGCAGCAAGACCAAACCATGTCTACCTGTCTGACCATTTCATTCCCTTATTTTCTTTAATCCACTTCATTTCCTTATTTTCTTTAATCCACTTCATTCCCTTATTTTTTTAAATCTACTTCATTCCCTATTTTCTTCCCAGATAGCATTTAAATTTTTTCTTTAAAATAGAAATTACTTTCATTTTCTTTCTGATTTTTGAGTATAAAGAATACTAAGTTTTAATAATGGATATTATAGCAAAGTTTAATATTCTCATTTATTTATTTCTGTTTACTGGATGCTTTCTAAGAAACAAGCATGTTATTGACTCTGGGGATACAGAGGTGATGAAAATGGATAATATCTCTTCCCTCATGGGTATTGCATTCCAATAAGCTGGGAAAACAAGTAGCACATAAAGAGTAGAATATTTAGAGTATCAATTGTGGATTAGTGCTTTGGGGAAAAAGAAAGCAGGGGATGAGAATGGGGTCAACGGAGAGCAGGCAGTCTCAATTTTCCTTATAATTTCACTCATAATCCTTTCCGTATTTTGAAAACAGTTGAGACTGAAGGGTAACACATGAATGGTGACTAGGTGTCTTAAACTAACTTTAAATACTATTTTAACTGATGATAATATATGAAAGAGATTGTTAATCTATCAATTTATTTAAGTGATGTTAACTTGTGCCACAGTTGAGTGACCCAGAGATTCTACTAACAACATTTTGAATAGCATCTATTAATATACTTAAGTATGCATAATTAACAAGGAAAGCCAGGCCTGGTCCTCCTTCTCTGCCATTTCATCAGCTCCATCCACCCATTCCTTAATGGGACAGCTCTGATCTGGTTTCCTGACCCTCCTTTGAGTAGCTCCTCTCCTTAGCTTTAATAGATTTCAGTGCAGCTTTCATGCTCCATGCACTTCGTTTCCTCTACTCTGTGTACTTCATGGGCTACAGCACACCAGGCTCCTCTGTGCATGCCATTTTCTAAGCAATACCTGAGTGGGTGGCCATTCTCTCCTCCTGGGAATCTTCCTGACCCAGGGATCAAACCCACAGCCTCTTGTGTCTGCTGCATCGTCAGGTTAGGTCTTTACCACTAGCAGCACCTAGCTTACATCTCTTAAAGCAGCAAGACCAAACCATGTCTACCTGTCTGACCATTTCATTCCCTTATTTTCTTTAATCCACTTCATTTCCTTATTTTCTTTAATCCACTTCATTCCCTTATTTTTTTAAATCTACTTCATTCCCTATTTTCTTCCCAGATAGCATTTAAATTTTTTCTTTAAAATAGAAATTACTTTCATTTTCTTTCTGATTTTTGAGTATAAAGAATACTAAGTTTTAATAATGGATATTATAGCAAAGTTTAATATTCTCATTTATTTATTTCTGTTTACTGGATGCTTTCTAAGAAACAAGCATGTTATTGACTCTGGGGATACAGAGGTGATGAAAATGGATAATATCTCTTCCCTCATGGGTATTGCATTCCAATAAGCTGGGAAAACAAGTAGCACATAAAGAGTAGAATATTTAGAGTATCAATTGTGGATTAGTGCTTTGGGGAAAAAGAAAGCAGGGGATGAGAATGGGGTCAACGGAGAGCAGGCAGTCTCAATTTTCCTTATAATTTCACTCATAATCCTTTCCGTATTTTAGCATATGACTTACCATAAATTTACTTTTTAAAATTCATTTTATATTTTACCTATAAATACACTCACAAAACTCAAAAGTTTAAAAAGCATTAAAAGTTATTTAAAAAATTGCAGTCTACTGTATCTGTCTCCTTCTCCCACAAAGTAACTTTTTAATATATTTCTCCAATAGTATGTGTACACTGTTGTCTTGATTCATAAATTTTAAACATCATGTATTGACATGACTTTAAATGAATGAAGACGATATCTTTTACATTCTCGCCTCCTTTCTCTTTATTCTTTTCTCGTGTGTGTGTGTGTGTGTGCTTGTGTATGCTCAGTCTGACTCTTTTGACCCCGTGGGTTCTAGTTTGCCAGGCTGCTCTGTCCATGGAAATTTCCAGGCAAAAA
Source organism: Tragulus kanchil (assembly GCA_022376925.1). NCBI lineage: Eukaryota > Metazoa > Chordata > Mammalia > Artiodactyla > Tragulidae > Tragulus > Tragulus kanchil. Next base: position 152,099,496 of record JAIOJX010000024.1, read on the forward strand.
TAATGGAGTGGGTTGCCATTTCCTCCTCTAGGTAATCTTCCCAACTCAGGGATTGAACCTGTGTCTCTTACTTCTCCTACATTGGCAGGAAGATTCTTTACCAGTGTGCCACCTGGGAAACCTTCCATTCTTCTACAGAAACTTTTATGTAAAACATCTTCCTTAAAGCTATACAATATCTATTTTGGATATAACAGTCTATATCCAACATTTTCATCATGACTATGATTTTTTATATTCTATTCAGGCAATGGACTATTGGTTCATTTCCTTTGTTTTATAACTTTGCTTTCCTTGGAGTTAATAATGGCTTTATTATCTTATTTTCTTTAAAGTAAGATTTAAACTTAGTTCCCTTTAAACTTCTAATTAACTCTTCCCACAAACTTTGATTAGTTCTGTTACAAATGTCTTTCTAAAGTTTTCTACATGATCAAAGGCAACATATCAGATAATAGTTAGTTAATTTTTTCTTTTAATCCCTCTAGATACTTTTCATTCTCTTGTTTGAAACTAGTCTGTTTGCCCTCCAGGCCTGGTCCACAGCTGTTGTCTTGAGGCCATCTTTCTTTCCCTCTCCTGTGTTGTACTGTTTGTTTGCTGTATCCCAGGTCTGCTGTATTCAGTTTACTCTCCTGTTTTAGTGGAAAACATCTTCCAGTAGGTCTCAAAAAAAAAGTTAGTTTCTATTGCGTCTGTAACAGGTCACTACAAAGTCACTGAGCAAATTACTGGATTATCATCACAGCAACATCACAATCACCCAACAGCAATGATGAACATGACCAGAACACCTACTAATGCCTGGTTCTGCTCTGGGTTCTAGAGGTACAGGTAGATATAAGACTTTCCCATGACAAGTCAAGGATTACAATTGTTTGGAAGGAAAAATATTATGCCAAGATGGCAAATAACTATTTACACCTTCTTTAAGTGTCTTTAGAATACTTATTGTCCCTATAAGTCCACCAGGGAAATTGTATATATCTTTAAGCCTTTTAAATTATCAGGACAGCAGAATGTGTAAGCAGATAAAACAAATAAGGAGATGGAGCAATATTGCCAATAGACTATTCTTATGTATCTGAATATTTACACAACCCACTAGGTTATAAGAAAGCACACTGGCTCAAAAATTCACCATGAAAGTAGATAATGTTTTGTATTCTAATTTACTAGAGAATAATAGGATATTTATCTAATTCATATTCCATCTGACACATATAAACACAGTAGGCCCTTGAAAATTTTTGTGACTCCTGCTGAGTCTTCAGCTCTCCCTCTCCAGTTTCCTTTTTATCTTTTGAGAGTCATACTTTTTAAAAGTTTCTTCTAAAGGAACAAAGAGCAGTGTTGTTGCTGTATACAATACTCTTCTCATCAGACAATTGTAATCATTTTGGTAACCTGGTAATTTACATTCACTCCCTTCAGGTAAGGTTCAGACTCCACAAAAGTATCTTCCCCAGCAGGCTGATTGCTTTTTTTCATTCCTATGGAGTCTTATTCTGAAACAACTTTACACACAAGCCTTCCATTTAGTCACAACTCCTGGACTCACTAATGCCCTGCTGTGATTCTTACATCTATTGCAAGATGGTTTGATGGTTGACATTGCCACCTTTCTACAGGAATAATAAGAAATGTTGAGAGGATTTGATCTTTTAAGCCTCTATAAGGATTGGAAAATTAAAACAACTATAAAAACACCTAAGCAAAAGCTTTTATTCATATTGTGAAAGGCATAATGGTGTACTTTATAAAACTATTACACCAAAGAAAGGAAATCTGTCAAGCCTTGTGTAAGTAGTTGTTGGTATACATTCTCATGAATGTTCCTTTTTCTTACATGGTTCATTTTAAGTGAGAAAAAAATAGCTGCACTTTAAAGCTAACTAAATACTTATACAAATGACAATGAAGAGGCAGTGTGACAGAGAGAACGTCCACTCAGTTGAGATTCTCATGATCCCTGAGAAACTCAAAATCATTTGGTATGTTCAGTGGACAGTCACATATTGGAATGAGATCCTTGGGTTCAAGTTAATTTCTTAATAAATGTAAAAACTTTGGGAGCTACTTTAATCATCCTCTGCGCCTCGTTGCTGCATCTGATAAAAATGGGAATAATCTGAACTTCCAGGACTATGTTGAATAGTAGTGGTGAAAGTGGACAGCCTTGTCTTGTTCCTGATCTTAGAGGGGATGCTTTCAGTTGTTCACCAGAGGAATGTTCGTAAAACAAATAAGGGGGCAATTGCATATTTCGTCTTTTCCCCTGAAAACACATAAATAAAAAACTACTAGAGAATAATAGGATATTTATCTAATTCATATTCCATCTGACACATATAAACACAGTAGGCCCTTGAAAATTTTTGTGACTCCTGCTGAGTCTTCAGCTCTCCCTCTCCAGTTTCCTTTTTATCTTTTGAGAGTCATACTTTTTAAAAGTTTCTTCTAAAGGAACAAAGAGCAGTGTTGTTGCTGTATACAATACTCTTCTCATCAGACAATTGTAATCATTTTGGTAACCTGGTAATTTACATTCACTCCCTTCAGGTAAGGTTCAGACTCCACAAAAGTATCTTCCCCAGCAGGCTGATTGCTTTTTTTCATTCCTATGGAGTCTTATTCTGAAACAACTTTACACACAAGCCTTCCATTTAGTCACAACTCCTGGACTCACTAATGCCCTGCTGTGATTCTTACATCTATTGCAAGATGGTTTGATGGTTGACATTGCCACCTTTCTACAGGAATAATAAGAAATGTTGAGAGGATTTGATCTTTTAAGCCTCTATAAGGATTGGAAAATTAAAACAACTATAAAAACACCTAAGCAAAAGCTTTTATTCATATTGTGAAAGGCATAATGGTGTACTTTATAAAACTATTACACCAAAGAAAGGAAATCTGTCAAGCCTTGTGTAAGTAGTTGTTGGTATACATTCTCATGAATGTTCCTTTTTTTCTTACATGGTTCATTTTAAGTGAGAAAAAAATAGCTGCACTTTAAAGCTAACTAAATACTTATACAAATGACAATGAAGAGGCAGTGTGACAGAGAGAACGTCCACTCAGTTGAGATTCTCATGATCCCTGAGAAACTCAAAATCATTTGGTATGTTCAGTGGACAGTCACATATTGGAATGAGATCCTTGGGTTCAAGTTAATTTCTTAATAAATGTAAAAACTTTGGGAGTTACTTTAATTTTTCTCTGCGACTCGTTGCTGCATCTGATAAAAATGGGAATAATTTGAACTTCCAGGACTATGTTGAATAGTAGTGGTGAAAGTGGACAGCCTTGTCTTGTTCCTGATCTTAGAGGGGATGCTTTCAGTTTTTCACCATTGAGGATAATGTTCGCTGTGGGCTTCTCATAGATGGCTTTCACTATGTTGAGATAGGTTCCTTCTATGCCCATTTTCTGAAGAGTTTTTATTATAAATGGGTGTTGTACTTTGTCAAAGGCTTTTTCTGCATCTATTGAGATGATCATGTGATTTTTGTCTCTCAGTTTGTTGATATGGTGTATCACATTGATTGATTTGCGGATGTTGAAGAATCTTTGCATGCCTGGGATGAACCCGACTTGATCATTATGTATAAGTTTTTTGATGTGTCGTTGAATTCTGTTTGCTAGGGTTTTGTTGAGGATCTTGGCCTCTAAGTTCATCAGGGAAATTGGTCTGTAATTTTCCTTTTTTGTGTTGCCTTTGCCTGGTTTGGGTATCAGGGTGATGGTGGCCTCGTAGAATGTGTTTGGAAGTGTTCCTTCCTGTGCAATTTTTTGAAAGAGTTTTAGAAGGACAGGCATTAGCTCTTCTTTAAATGTTTGATAGAATTCGGCTGTGAAGCCATCTGGCCCTGGGCTTTTATTTTTGGGTAAATTTTTAATCACAGATTCGATTTCTGAGCTTGTGATTGGGTTGTTCAAAGTTTCTGTTTCTTCCTGGCTCAGTCCTGAGAGATTGATCTTCCCCAAGAAACTGTCCATTTCTTCCAGGTTGTCCAGTTTGTTGCCATAGAGTTGCTCATAATAGTCTCTTAGAATCCTTTGGATTTCTGCATTATCTGTTGTAATCTCTCCTTTTTCGTTTTTGATTTTGTTGATCTGGTTCTTCTCTCTCTTTCTCTTGATGAGTCTGGCCAGAGGCTTGTCAATTTTGTTTACCCTTTCAAAGAACCAGCTTTTTGTTTTATTTATCCATACTATAGTTTCTTTCATTTCTTTCTGATTTATTTCTGCTCTGATCATTATAATTCCTCTTCTTCTGCTGGCTTTGGGATGTTTTTGTTCTTCTTTTTCCAATTGTTTTAAGCGGAGGGTTAAGTCATCTGCTTCATATTTTCCTAGTTTCTTGAGGTGAGATTGTATTGTTATAAATTTCCCTCTTAGAACTGCTTTTGCGGTATCCAATAGATTTTGCACGGTCGTATGTTCATTATCATTTTTTTCTAGGAATTTTTAAATTTCTCCTTTGATTTCCTCAGTAATCAATTGGGTTTTTAGGTATGTGTTGTTTAATCACCATGTGTTTGTATGTTTAGCGGTTTTTTTTTCCCGTAGTTGATCTCTAGTCTCATTGCATTGTGGTCTGAGAAGATGGTTGATATCATTTCAGTTTTCTTGAAATGACTGAGGTTAGATTTGTTGCCCAAGATGTGGTCTATCCTGGAGAATGTTCCGTGAGCACTTGAGAAGAAAGTGTATTCTTCTGCTTTTGGGTGGTTCTGGAAACAAAGTCAGATCTGACAAAGGATTTGTTGTCAGTCATAACTATTAGAACCAAAAAGAGAGAGAAGTAAATGATAAGCAAGTCATTGCATATTTATAGAACATAAAGCTCCTCAGCGATAAGAAGATATAAGCTATAAACTTAGCAGCACAAATGAATGTCAGTTATGACAAGAAGTCACATCTCCTAAAAGGACTATATCCTATATTGTTTTATTTAGTTAGGTATTTCCAGATTATAAAAAATAACGTATGTAGCAGATCAGTCCTTGCATGAGAGAGGGAAGTGGCAAGGGGTAGAAGTTATGCATAAAGGGCAAGAGAAAACTCTAAGTTGATGGATTTGTTCATTATCTTGATTACAATGATGGTTTCATGGGTATATATATATATTGTTCCAACTTACCAACTTATATATTTAAAATAGGTATAGCATATTGTATTATGTATATATATAATACATTGCATTTATTGTTGTTTGTTGTTGCTGCTGATTAGTCCCTAAGTTGTGTACTCACTTTTTCGCAATCCCATGGACTTTAGCTCGCCAGGTTCCTCTGTCCATGAGATTTTCCAGGCAAGAATATTAGAGTGGGCTACCATTTCCTTCTCCAGAAGATCTTCCTAACCCACAACTCCTGCATTGCAGGTGGATTCTTTACCTCTGAGCCACTGGAGAAGCCCATGTATTATATTTACTCTGCCTTATGAATTGTATGCTTATATCTTCCATTCTCCCATGTGCTTTTCTTGAGTAACCAGGAAAGCCCAAAATACTGCATAGGTCTAGTCAAATTTTACTAGTTTTACCTAATAAAATTAAGAGTAGGGCTTCCCTGCTGGTTCAGTGGGTAAAGAATCTGCCTTGCAGTGCAAAGGGCACCGGTTTGATCCCTGGTACAGGAAGATCCCAAGTGCCACGGAGTGGCTGGACCGGTGTGTCCAGTTGTGAGCTGGCATTCTGGAGCACATGCACTCAGAGCCAGTGCTCAGCAATGATAGAGGGCACTGCTATGGAAGGCCCACACAGGCCAAAGAATAAAGATGGGTGAAAGCAAATAAATGAAAGACCAATAAAAGAGGCCAAAATTTAAAAAAAAAGCTTAGAATAATATTTAATAAGCAAAGAAGAGCCTTTTAAATTGAATATTTTAACACTTTTTAATAAAGAAAATCAATTCAGGTGAATTCAAGTTAAAACACCTATGTACAAAGTAGATCTGACAAAGGATTTGTTGTCAGTCATAACTATTAGAACCAAAAAGAGAGAGAAGTAAATGATAAGCAAGTCATTGCATATTTATAGAACATAAAGCTCCTCAGCGATAAGAAGATATAAGCTATAAACTTAGCAGCACAAATGAATGTCAGTTATGACAAGAAGTCACATCTCCTAAAAGGACTATATCCTATATTGTTTTATTTAGTTAGGTATTTCCAGATTATAAAAAATAACGTATGTAGCAGATCAGTCCTTGCATGAGAGAGGGAAGTGGCAAGGGGTAGAAGTTATGCATAAAGGGCAAGAGAAAACTCTAAGTTGATGGATTTGTTCATTATCTTGATTACAATGATGGTTTCATGGGTATATATATATATTGTTCCAACTTACCAACTTATATATTTAAAATAGGTATAGCATATTGTATTATGTATATATATAATACATTGCATTTATTGTTGTTTGTTGTTGCTGCTGATTAGTCCCTAAGTTGTGTACTCACTTTTTCGCAATCCCATGGACTTTAGCTCGCCAGGTTCCTCTGTCCATGAGATTTTCCAGGCAAGAATATTAGAGTGGGCTACCATTTCCTTCTCCAGAAGATCTTCCTAACCCACAACTCCTGCATTGCAGGTGGATTCTTTACCTCTGAGCCACTGGAGAAGCCCATGTATTATATTTACTCTGCCTTATGAATTGTATGCTTATATCTTCCATTCTCCCATGTGCTTTTCTTGAGTAACCAGGAAAGCCCAAAATACTGCATAGGTCTAGTCAAATTTTACTAGTTTTACCTAATAAAATTAAGAGTAGGGCTTCCCTGCTGGTTCAGTGGGTAAAGAATCTGCCTTGCAGTGCAAAGGGCACCGGTTTGATCCCTGGTACAGGAAGATCCCAAGTGCCACGGAGTGGCTGGACCGGTGTGTCCAGTTGTGAGCTGGCATTCTGGAGCACATGCACTCAGAGCCAGTGCTCAGCAATGATAGAGGGCACTGCTATGGAAGGCCCACACAGGCCAAAGAATAAAGATGGGTGAAAGCAAATAAATGAAAGACCAATAAAAGAGGCCAAAATTTAAAAAAAAAGCTTAGAATAATATTTAATAAGCAAAGAAGAGCCTTTTTAAATTGAATATTTTAACACTTTTTAATTTTCAAATAAAGAAAATCAATTCAGGTGAATTCAAGTTAAAACACCTATGTACAATCTCGAATGGCCTTAGGTGGAATGAAAATAGGAGTTATGACATTAATCATATATCAGTATTGTTTCAGGGTAATGATTATCTCTTGGTCCAAAATTTTATAATGTTTATCACTTAAATCTGTATTTCTTGCTTCTTTGTTCATTTATGTATACATTATTTTTAATTAAAAACTGATTTAAGTATCTAATTGATTGGATAAAGACAAAAATATATTTTATTAATATGCCATTTATTGATGAGATTGTCCATTTATATATTAGCTATTATAGGCAAAAGTTCTTTGTCTTTTTACTCAGAATAATTTACATAATTTGCTTAATTTTATTGATTTGCAATGAATGAAGAAACGAACCATGATCCATTTTCTTGTCATTCCCCATTTGCAGACTACTGTATTGAGCACTCAGCTTAATACAATTCTTGTGGATTGCTTTTTTAAAAAAAATTTTCTATGCATATTTCTGTTGAGGTCTTTTTGTTGAGGTCTTCTGTTGATTTTCTTTTCTGGCGGGGAGTGGCGGGTTAGGAGGGAGGGGGCGGCAGGCTACTTCTATTGGTCTTTCATTTCTCTATTTTCATCCATCTTTGTTCTTTGGCCCATGTGAATACAACTCTTAATACAGCTTAATACAACTCTTCTACTTCAACTCTTTAATTAATAAACTGTCCTGAATGCATACTATAGAATAGTACTCAGCCATAAAAACTATTGATTATGCAATAACATGGATAAAGCTCAAGGGTATTGTGTTAAGTGAGTGAGTCAGTCTCCATAGATCGCATACAGTATAATTTCATTGACATGGCATTCTAAAAGGCTGGGGACCAGAAATTAGGGACGGAGGAGTGTCTGACTACAAAGGGTCAACAGGAGGAAAATATCTGGGATGTTGGAATTGTTCTGTATCTTGTTTGCGTTTGCAATAAGCATCTTTTAAAGTTCTTATGTTCTCCTTTATTTTTGTGTAGCAGTATTTCAACTTAAACCTCCATTTCATAGCGATCTGTCCTTGAAGCTATGAATAGCCATATAACATAGTTATGGTTAATGATATGAAAATATGGTACCAGGTGGAAGGGGTAGAAAACTTTTCTCACCTAATAGAATATTGACCAGATTAATCTTGTGTGTACCTTTTTTCCCATCATGTTTCACCATTACTCTTGCCCTTAGTGCAGATGACCTTAAGGTGTGGCAGCCATCTTGTGACCATGTTTTATACACTATTAGAAAAGAAAAGTTCTCATGTTCTCAATCAGTGAGTTTTGAAAAATCCTGACATTTTTATTACACAATTTATGTTTTAAGATAACCATGTTTAAGTGAATAAACTACCTAGGAAAACTGTGCTTATTTAACAAAGAACCTTGCCTTCATATTGGTAGCAAGAACATTCTAGTGATCTGTTATAAAAAGGTTCCCCTTTGAATTCCTGTGCAACTTTTCACAGTGATCATTAAATCTACTCTGAGATTGTATCAGCACATTCAGCCTTTGCCTTTTGTGGCTAACACAAACAGTGTACTCTATCCACCTGTCATTGCACTTGGCTTTTAGAGCTCTTACTCAAAGAGATTCATTCCATGTTATCCTGAGGTGGTAGCAGTTTGTAAAAGATTATCTGTGGGGAAAGACTTTTTCCTAATGCCCATCTCCTATAATGAAGTAGTTATTAAAAAGATGGAGTAAAAGGAGAGCTAACGATTGTTAAATAACATAATGTTAAATAACATAATGTAACTTTTTTAAGGGTATAAATACTCACACACATATGTGTTTAGCCTATATCTGTTATCATATAGATAAGTGCAGGCCACTGTGTATAGGATGCAGTTATTCCCTATAGACAGACATTAAGAAATTTAAGACTTCCTGGAAGTTCCTTGGTAGTCCAGTGGATAGGAATCTGCCTTCCAGTGTAGGTGGTGTGGGGGTTTGATCCCTCATCGAGAAACTAAGCTCCCAAATGTTGCAGGGCAACTAAGCCACATGCTGTCACTACTGAGTCCCTGCATTGCACCAGAGACCCAGCATGTCAAAAAAAAAAAAAAAAAAAAACACCTTCCTGATACTGTATTTGAGAAAGTTCTATGATTTTTAAGTAATAAAATACAATGAGGTGCTACTACTGAGAACAGTAAGAATCTCAATGGTAGTAATCATCTGGGATCACCTTAGTGTATAGCTGTGACATCAAATCCACTTTCTTGGGGGGAAATAGACATTTTACTACACAGATACGTTAACATAAAAAGGAAAGTGAATTTCAACCAACTCATTAGCAGTCTATTAGTAGCAGCTGCCTGGAACATTGTGTTGAGAAGAAATCTGAAGTCAAGGCTGGGGTCTAGAAGAACAAGATTTTTAAATTAATGAATTAATTCTAATTGGAGGGTAATTATTTACTATACTGTGATGGCGTCTGCCATACGTCCACACAAATTGGCCGCCATAGGCCTGCACACGTCCCTTCCCTCCTGAACCACCCTCCTGCCTCCTTCTCTAGCCCATTCCTCCAGGTTGTCACAGAGCATTGGCTTTGGGTTCTCTTCATCATACATCAAATGGCCACTGACTATTTTACATATGATAATGTATATGTTTCAATGCTATTCTCTCAAATCATCCCTCCCTATCTTTCTCCCACTGTGTCCAAAAGTCTGAAAGAGCAAGATTCTTGCTTGCCAGTGTCTATACTGGCTCAGCAGGTGAAGTGAAGGTTCATGTCCTGTGCACAAGCCAGTCCTGGACTGGATGTTAAAAGATGAAGGGATTCATGTACAAATGTTTCATTCCTGCTGGGAACTGATGAAAATCTTCAATTAAAGAAATTATTTTCAGCCTGAATTTCTTTTCTTTTAGGTTCTCTATATCCATTTTGTGTATATATGTGAATGTGTGTGTGTTTGTGTGTGTGTGTGTGTAGCCCCTGTCACCATAAATATTCTGGCCTAAGATACCTTATTACTTCTTGCAGACAGTTTTTGGTCTTAACTTCTGCATTTGCCATTTCTTGCAATATATTTTATTTCTACATTTTTGTCTTCCTAATACACCCTTCCTTTCCATGTGAATTTCTTGCTTCCTTTGTTGTGTGAATTCCTTAGGCCGTGTGTACAATGTGGGGCTTTATGGGAGATGGAGCATGTCAAAAAAAAAAAAAAAAAACACCTTCCTGATACTGTATTTGAGAAAGTTCTATGATTTTTAAGTAATAAAATACAATGAGGTGCTACTACTGAGAACAGTAAGAATCTCAATGGTAGTAATCATCTGGGATCACCTTAGTGTATAGCTGTGACATCAAATCCACTTTCTTGGGGGGAAATAGACATTTTACTACACAGATACGTTAACATAAAAAGGAAAGTGAATTTCAACCAACTCATTAGCAGTCTATTAGTAGCAGCTGCCTGGAACATTGTGTTGAGAAGAAATCTGAAGTCAAGGCTGGGGTCTAGAAGAACAAGATTTTTAAATTAATGAATTAATTCTAATTGGAGGGTAATTATTTACTATACTGTGATGGCGTCTGCCATACGTCCACACAAATTGGCCGCCATAGGCCTGCACACGTCCCTTCCCTCCTGAACCACCCTCCTGCCTCCTTCTCTAGCCCATTCCTCCAGGTTGTCACAGAGCATTGGCTTTGGGTTCTCTTCATCATACATCAAATGGCCACTGACTATTTTACATATGATAATGTATATGTTTCAATGCTATTCTCTCAAATCATCCCTCCCTATCTTTCTCCCACTGTGTCCAAAAGTCTGAAAGAGCAAGATTCTTGCTTGCCAGTGTCTATACTGGCTCAGCAGGTGAAGTGAAGGTTCATGTCCTGTGCACAAGCCAGTCCTGGACTGGATGTTAAAAGATGAAGGGATTCATGTACAAATGTTTCATTCCTGCTGGGAACTGATGAAAATCTTCAATTAAAGAAATTATTTTCAGCCTGAATTTCTTTTCTTTTAGGTTCTCTATATCCATTTTGTGTATATATGTGAATGTGTGTGTGTTTGTGTGTGTGTGTGTAGCCCCTGTCACCATAAATATTCTGGCCTAAGATACCTTATTACTTCTTGCAGACAGTTTTTGGTCTTAACTTCTGCATTTGCCATTTCTTGCAATATATTTTATTTCTACATTTTTGTCTTCCTAATATCTGATCTCCTTCCATGTGCCATGTGAATTTCTTGCTTCCTTTGTTGTGTGAATTCCTTAGGCCGTGTGTACAATGTGGGGGCTTTATGGGAGATGGAGCCTGATTCCCATTTTAGAACGTTAACTGACTAGATGCTCATTATCCCAGGCTCTGTAGCAGAGCATGTATAGTTGACCTATGTGTGTGTGTACTCAATCACTCAGTCATGTCCAGCTCTTTGTGACTGCATAGACTCTAGCCCACCAGGCTCCTCTGTCCATGCAATTTTCCAGGCAAGAATACTGGAGCAGGTTGCCATTTCCTACTCTATGGAATCTTCCTGACCCAGGGATCCAACCTGCACCTCTTGGGCCTCCTACATTGGCAGGAAGATTCTTCACCACTGTAGCACCTGGGAAGCACCATAGTTGACCTAGAATCAGCCAATCAAATGCCCTAGGCATTCAGACAGGAGCTAGTGATTGATAGAAAAAGATACAAAGACTTCAGTAGAAGCAGATACGGAACTTGTGCTAGTGGCAGCAGTAGTGGTGTGTTTCCAAGAGCAGCTACGGCAGTAGGTCCAGGGGCAACACCCAGGATCCAGTGCTGGTCCTCGGGGCTGTGGCAGCTGTAATGCACACTGGAGCACATAGCGACCAGTGGTGGCATCGGTGGCTTCACAAGACCTGCTCTGTGATAAGATTTAGGCTGGGGTTCTTGCTACTGCCTAACATCTGTGCATCTGCACAAGCATGTTTCTCCACACTTACCAAAACTTCTGTGGAAAATTCAGTACACTTTCGATTAGTACTTTTTCTGCTGAAATGAATCATCTGGTTTCTCTTGGTTGCAGCTAAGATCATTGACTAACAGATTTGTGAACTCTTTATTAGCGATAAATCTAGGTAAGTTTTCCTTCTCCCCACTTTGATCTATAGTCTCTAGCTAGTTTTGCTACGTGTTTAGTTGCTAAGTCATGTCTGACTCTTTTGCGACCCCATGGTCTGTAGCCTGCCCGGCTCCTCTGCCCATAGGAATTTATAGGCAGAATACTGCAGTGGGTTGCCACTTTCTCCTCCAGGGCATCTTCCTGACCCAGGGATGGCATCTGCGTTTCCTGCATTGGGAGGTGGATTCTTTGTCACACCTGGGAAACTCAGCTGTACTACTTGCTAAACCTCAAAAAAGTTTTTTCTGTCTCTCTATTGAAATGTGCTCTTTTATATAAGCTGTCTATTTAGGTTATATGCTGTGGTTTCTCTGCACTGAAGCAGTGAGGCTGATAAATTTTCAACCTCTTAACAAAAGGAGTAACTTTAAAAGGTGGAGCTAAAAGTAGAAAATTCATCTTCCGAAACAGGAATACCTACCTGTTTTGTCATCATTTCTAATGACGACAATGCTATATTCCAAATTCAACCAATTCTCACATCTCCACTTCAACATTGTCACCGTCATTTCTCCACAGATGACTGAAGAACTGACTAACTGGTCGCTGGTTGGTTTCCTGCCCATTCTATCTCCCACATGTACAGGTTACCTTCCAAATAAAACTGTTAACTGCATCTCAGCACGATTTAGGGAAGAAGCCTGGAATCATCACCATAGTTTACAAAGACCTACACTCTTGGTAGTTTTGGCTATGTCTCTCCTTCATTGCCTACCACTTTCTGTCTTGCCACACTGGCATTTTCCCTGTTTGTTTATGAAGCCAGCAATGCTCCTGTCTCTGGGCCTTGCTGTTCTCTCTCATGGGACCCTTCCCAGATGCTCACAGAACTCATGCCCTTAGTTCTGAGCTCTGTCACAACACCATATCCACAGAAAGGACTTGACTTACCATTCAGAAGATTATATTTCACATTTGTGCCACTGACTTAATCAATTTTCTTGAGACTCTATTAAACTGGAGCAGCATGAACAATTTAAATTATTTGTTAAGTTACAGTTCTTATTTGGTTGCTATTTGTGGCTTTTACAGAAATTCAGCAAAGCAATTCATTTGTCATCATTTATCATGAGTGTCCAGGTAAATAGTATGTACTCTGTTCCAAGAATACAGGGTTATCAGGTGCTTGTTTCAAGTCAATCAAAGTCAGAGCACAGTGCTAGGAAATGTGGAGATTCTCTAAAGAAAATGACATATTTCCTGCCTTCAAAGAGTCTGTCGGTTCTAAGATTAGTACAAATTGGGTCTCTTTCTGGGTATGACACTTGGTCTGTTTCCAGCTGAGTCAGTCTCCATCTTAGTTTTCCGAGCTGAAAAATAAAGCTAATAATATCACTGTTGGGAAAAATAGTGGAGAATAGTGAGGCAATGTTTAGAGTTTGAACTTATTAGTAAGGTACAAGTTAGGTCAATATATTCTAGAATGTTTTATTTGTGTGAAACAACAAAGAAATTACTGTCTTTTCTAGTATCTATTAGAGCTAGATGATCTATTAAAGCTGTAATTCTAACAATTCTCACAAAAAAGCTAATGTAGTGCTTTGCACATGTAAAATACTGGAATCATTTGCAATGAAATTTTAAACTGAGGTATAAGTGCTTAATGTTGTTAAAAGTAGAATAATATACTGCTTCATTAGAATTTTTCTTTTTTAATCTTTTTTGGGGTGACCCCTTCTATTGGTCTTTCATTTATTTATTTTCATCCATCTTCATTCTTTGACCTGTGTGGGCCTCCCATACCAGTGGCCTTTCTAGTCGCAGAGCACAGGCTCTGGGCGCATGCTCTCAGAACTCCAGCTCGGTAGTTGGACAAATCCGTCCAGCCTCTCCACAGCACGTGGGATCTTCCCAAGCCAGGGATTGAACCAGCACCCCTTGCACTGCAAGGCAGAGTCCTTACTCACTAGACCACCAGGGAAGCCCCACTTCATTAGAATTTGATATCTCTGAGACTCGCCTTCTGAGAAGATGTCATAGGATGCTACAGCCTGACAGTTTTATTGCCACCTGCAGTAGTTCAGATATAGTCTTCATTTGGTTCCATTAGACAGAGATACCCATTTCGAGGACAGTGATATAAGTAGTCCCAGTGTAACTGAAAGTGGCATCTGGCTGTTCATTGTCCAAAAGTCATTAAAGAAACCAGGTTGGTGTAAAGGAAACTTTACTTTATTTTGGATGCCAGCAATAAAGATTGGGGAGGAGGGGGCGGCAGTGGACTCGGGTCCAAAAGTTGACTGCTCCTCACTGACAATCAATGGGTTGGAGCTTTTATATCTGGAGGGAGGGGGCTACGTGTAGACATAGCACAGTCACTCGGACATCATCTAGTTGGGTCTCTTTCTGGGTATGACACTTGGTCTGTTTCCAGCTGAGTCAGTCTCCATCTTAGTTTTCCGAGCTGAAAAATAAAGCTAATAATATCACTGTTGGGAAAAATAGTGGAGAATAGTGAGGCAATGTTTAGAGTTTGAACTTATTAGTAAGGTACAAGTTAGGTCAATATATTCTAGAATGTTTTATTTGTGTGAAACAACAAAGAAATTACTGTCTTTTCTAGTATCTATTAGAGCTAGATGATCTATTAAAGCTGTAATTCTAACAATTCTCACAAAAAAGCTAATGTAGTGCTTTGCACATGTAAAATACTGGAATCATTTGCAATGAAATTTTAAACTGAGGTATAAGTGCTTAATGTTGTTAAAAGTAGAATAATATACTGCTTCATTAGAATTTTTCTTTTTTAATCTTTTTTGGGGTGACCCCTTCTATTGGTCTTTCATTTATTTATTTTCATCCATCTTCATTCTTTGACCTGTGTGGGCCTCCCATACCAGTGGCCTTTCTAGTCGCAGAGCACAGGCTCTGGGCGCATGCTCTCCAGAACTCCAGCTCGGTAGTTGGACAAATCCGTCCAGCCTCTCCACAGCACGTGGGATCTTCCCAAGCCAGGGATTGAACCAGCACCCCTTGCACTGCAAGGCAGAGTCCTTACTCACTAGACCACCAGGGAAGCCCCACTTCATTAGAATTTGATATCTCTGAGACTCGCCTTCTGAGAAGATGTCATAGGATGCTACAGCCTGACAGTTTTATTGCCACCTGCAGTAGTTCAGATATAGTCTTCATTTGGTTCCATTAGACAGAGATACCCATTTCGAGGACAGTGATATAAGTAGTCCCAGTGTAACTGAAAGTGGCATCTGGCTGTTCATTGTCCAAAAGTCATTAAAGAAACCAGGTTGGTGTAAAGGAAACTTTACTTTATTTTGGATGCCAGCAATAAAGATTGGGGAGGAGGGGGCGGCAGTGGACTCGGGTCCAAAAGTTGACTGCTCCTCACTGACAATCAATGGGTTGGAGCTTTTATATCTGGAGGGAGGGGGCTACGTGTAGACATAGCACAGTCAGCTCGGACATCATCTAGAAATTGGTCTGATCAGTGTCATCTTGATTGTTTACAGTACAGTCAATCTTCAGTTCCAGGGACCATTCGTTCCCATTTCCTTGAGGCCAGTTCTTGGAATTGTGGCCCCATTTCCTTGAGACCAGTTCCTGGAAATGAATTTGTGGCAGTTTATGTCAAACTGCAGTTTGGTCATCATGTAGTTAACCTTTTTGGGGGTTTAAGTATCTATCAGACAGCTCACAGGATGTGGCCTAGAATATTATCTACAGCCTTTGAAGAGGAACTAAAGTGTCCTTGGCTACGCTTAGTGACCTAACGATTATTATTTGGTTTCCTTTGACTGCTTTCTTTTGTCTCTGCATGTTCTCCTATCTCTCATTAGACATTCTATGGCTAAAGTTCTTCCACAGACAAAAGGGAGGCAGGGGACATGGGGTGGGGGGTGAGGGGCAGGACCATAGATCCTGCTTTGTTTCACCAGCACAGAGAGATAAGAGGAGGAATTTTAGCTAGACTCTTCATCTTACTCTGTGTGAGCATGAACACACACACACACACACACACACACACACACACATTCTGATCCCATTCACATTGGTGGTCACAACCTAAAGCACATTTGCTTTTATCTGTTTTTCCAACAGTGTTGCCAGAGATCTTGTAGATCTTGTTCACCATTGTATTGATATCCCAAACACTGCCTGTACTCATATATGCATGCATCTATTTATTCACTGTTTAGTTAAATACATGCATGCTTTCTCTGCATCTGACATTGTTCTTAATGCAGAGAAACAATGTTAAAAGAACTTGTTTCTGCCTTCTTGGGTCTTACCATCCTATATATGATTGGCATGATTTTAATATAGCTACCTTTTCAATTAATGAACAGTTTGGTTCTGGCAAATAAAGAAACAGTTATGATTGGACAGTAAACAAAGTTTTTAGAGCAGGTTTAGGTTCACAGCAAAATTGAGCAGAAAGTACAAGAGTTTTGCAGGTCAAATTGGATCTGATCCAGTGTCATCTTGACAATCAATGGGTTGGAGCTTTTATATCTGGAGGGAGGGGGCTACGTGTAGACATAGCACAGTCAGCTCGGACATCATCTAGAAATTGGTCTGATCAGTGTCATCTTGATTGTTTACAGTACAGTCAATCTTCAGTTCCAGGGACCATTCGTTCCCATTTCCTTGAGGCCAGTTCTTGGAATTGTGGCCCCATTTCCTTGAGACCAGTTCCTGGAAATGAATTTGTGGCAGTTTATGTCAAACTGCAGTTTGGTCATCATGTAGTTAACCTTTTGGAGGTTTAAGTATCTATCAGACAGCTCACAGGATGTGGCCTAGAATATTATCTACAGCCTTTGAAGAGGAACTAAAGTGTCCTTGGCTACGCTTAGTGACCTAACGATTATTATTTGGTTTCCTTTGACTGCTTTCTTTTGTCTCTGCATGTTCTCCTATCTCTCATTAGACATTCTATGGCTAAAGTTCTTCCACAGACAAAAGGGAGGCAGGGGACATGGGGGTGGGGGGTGAGGGGCAGGACCATAGATCCTGCTTTGTTTCACCAGCACAGAGAGATAAGAGGAGGAATTTTAGCTAGACTCTTCATCTTACTCTGTGTGAGCATGAACACACACACACACACACACACACACACACACACATTCTGATCCCATTCACATTGGTGGTCACAACCTAAAGCACATTTGCTTTTATCTGTTTTTCCAACAGTGTTGCCAGAGATCTTGTAGATCTTGTTCACCATTGTATTGATATCCCAAACACTGCCTGTACTCATATATGCATGCATCTATTTATTCACTGTTTAGTTAAATACATGCATGCTTTCTCTGCATCTGACATTGTTCTTAATGCAGAGAAACAATGTTAAAAGAACTTGTTTCTGCCTTCTTGGGTCTTACCATCCTATATATGATTGGCATGATTTTAATATAGCTACCTTTTCAATTAATGAACAGTTTGGTTCTGGCAAATAAAGAAACAGTTATGATTGGACAGTAAACAAAGTTTTTAGAGCAGGTTTAGGTTCACAGCAAAATTGAGCAGAAAGTACAAGAGTTTTCACACATTTCTTGCTCTTCCATCCCCACAGCTTTCCCCACTATCAACATGTGGTGCTAGAGTGGTACATGTGTTACAATGGTGAATCCATGTTGCCACATAAATTACTACCCTAAGTCCGCAGTCTGTGTGAGGGTTCGCACTTAATGTTGTATTTTCTATGGGTGTGAGGAAATGCCTGACGATATGTATCTGCCATTTTCATATCATACTGCTTAGTTTCACTCAAAATCTAGACTTTAAAAGTTCCATTTTAGGATTTGCACAATTTAGATTGAATAGCATCTCCTTTCAGATTTTCTGATCAAAAGTTCCGGTTGGTATTTGGTTTTCTGAGGAACCAGTACATTCTGACTGAAGCATGCTTTCAGATCATGTGATCTCACAAACATGTAAAGGATCTGGCTTCTCAACCTTTCATGGCAAGGTAGTTTTTAGAGAAGTTTCATAAATGAGGTAGTGCCTGGATTGAAGAAAATAAATCTCTGCCTTTATCATTACTAGGCATGAACATCACTTTGATAGATTTGTTGAAATTTTTTTTCCTTCTGGACAGAGGAGACTCAGTTGGCTGATTTTATTTTCAGAAAACCACACAATTTAAAGGGGTTTCTTTATAAATTAGGCATTGGCTGGCATAAACCCTCTCCAGTCATGACCAACCATTAGGCTGAACAGGATTGCCACTAAGACTTGCTTTTGCACTTGACTGCTCACAGGCCTGCTTGACCAGTCTAATGTAACATATATGCATGCATCTATTTTTATTCAACTTGTTTTTTACCATTGTATTGATATCCCAAACACTGCCTGTACTCATATATGCATGCATCTATTTATTCACTGTTTAGTTAAATACATGCATGCTTTCTCTGCATCTGACATTGTTCTTAATGCAGAGAAACAATGTTAAAAGAACTTGTTTCTGCCTTCTTGGGTCTTACCATCCTATATATGATTGGCATGATTTTAATATAGCTACCTTTTCAATTAATGAACAGTTTGGTTCTGGCAAATAAAGAAACAGTTATGATTGGACAGTAAACAAAGTTTTTAGAGCAGGTTTAGGTTCACAGCAAAATTGAGCAGAAAGTACAAGAGTTTTCACACATTTCTTGCTCTTCCATCCCCACAGCTTTCCCCACTATCAACATGTGGTGCTAGAGTGGTACATGTGTTACAATGGTGAATCCATGTTGCCACATAAATTACTACCCTAAGTCCGCAGTCTGTGTGAGGGTTCGCACTTAATGTTGTATTTTCTATGGGTGTGAGGAAATGCCTGACGATATGTATCTGCCATTTTCATATCATACTGCTTAGTTTCACTCAAAATCTAGACTTTAAAAGTTCCATTTTAGGATTTGCACAATTTAGATTGAATAGCATCTCCTTTCAGATTTTCTGATCAAAAGTTCCGGTTGGTATTTGGTTTTCTGAGGAACCAGTACATTCTGACTGAAGCATGCTTTCAGATCATGTGATCTCACAAACATGTAAAGGATCTGGCTTCTCAACCTTTCATGGCAAGGTAGTTTTTAGAGAAGTTTCATAAATGAGGTAGTGCCTGGATTGAAGAAAATAAATCTCTGCCTTTATCATTACTAGGCATGAACATCACTTTGATAGATTTGTTGAAATTTTTTTTCCTTCTGGACAGAGGAGACTCAGTTGGCTGATTTTATTTTCAGAAAACCACACAATTTAAAGGGGTTTCTTTATAAATTAGGCATTGGCTGGCATAAACCCTCTCCAGTCATGACCAACCATTAGGCTGAACAGGATTGCCACTAAGACTTGCTTTTGCACTTGACTGCTCACAGGCCTGCTCTACACCAAGAGTCCCCAACCTCTGGGATGTAAAATTTGATGGTCTGAGGTGGAGCTGATGTAATCATAGAAATAAAGTGCATTCTAAATGTAATGTGGGGCTTCCCTGGTGGTCCAGTGGGTAAGGACACCGCCTTGCAGTGCAAGGGGCGCCGGTTTGATCCCTGGCCTGGGAAGATCCCACGTGCCACGGAGTGGCTGGACTGATGTGTCCAATTACCGAGCCCGAGCTCTGGAGCGCATGCACCCAGAGTCGGTGCTCTGTGACAACAGAGGCCACCGCGATGGGAGGCCCACATGGGCCAAAGAACAAAGACAGAGGAAAATGGACAAATGAAAGACCAATAGAAGTGGCCCACCTGCTCGCCTCCCTCCCCACCCCACCCCCCCAATAAATAAATAAATAAATCTATTAAAAAAAAATAAATGTAATGTGCTTGAATATCCCCAAACTATCCCCTACTCCAGTCCTTGGAAGAACTGTCTTCCACAAAATCAGTTCTTAGTGCCAAATAGACTGGGGACCTCTTCTCTAGAACCAGAGCTTAGAGAGTTTCAGATGTCAGAAAACTATATCATTCGAGCACAGTTCTCCTTGACCCAGTGGTTCCTCAGGCACCAAACACAATCTGAAAGTCATACTTCTAATTCCTTCACCTTCAGAAAAGGAAACAGAGATGCAAGGTGTGAAGTCACCTACTTGCTTCAGGTCAAACAGCTAAGTAGAGGCAAAACTTATGCTACAGTCCAGAGTCACAAAGAGTTGAAAAAAATGACTAAGTGGATCACCTTTCTGAGAAGTTTTAGTCATGTGATCTCACAAACATGTAAAGGATCTGGCTTCTCAACCTTTCATGGCAATAGTTTTAGGAGTTTTAAATGAGGTAGTGCCTGGATTGAAGAAAATAAATCTCTGCCTTTATCATTACTAGGCATGAACATCACTTTGATAGATTTGTTGAAATTTTTTTTCCTTCTGGACAGAGGAGACTCAGTTGGCTGATTTTATTTTCAGAAAACCACACAATTTAAAGGGGTTTCTTTATAAATTAGGCATTGGCTGGCATAAACCCTCTCCAGTCATGACCAACCATTAGGCTGAACAGGATTGCCACTAAGACTTGCTTTTGCACTTGACTGCTCACAGGCCTGCTCTACACCAAGAGTCCCCAACCTCTGGGATGTAAAATTTGATGGTCTGAGGTGGAGCTGATGTAATCATAGAAATAAAGTGCATTCTAAATGTAATGTGGGGCTTCCCTGGTGGTCCAGTGGGTAAGGACACCGCCTTGCAGTGCAAGGGGCGCCGGTTTGATCCCTGGCCTGGGAAGATCCCACGTGCCACGGAGTGGCTGGACTGATGTGTCCAATTACCGAGCCCGAGCTCTGGAGCGCATGCACCCAGAGTCGGTGCTCTGTGACAACAGAGGCCACCGCGATGGGAGGCCCACATGGGCCAAAGAACAAAGACAGAGGAAAATGGACAAATGAAAGACCAATAGAAGTGGCCCACCTGCTCGCCTCCCTCCCCACCCCACCCCCCCAATAAATAAATAAATAAATCTATTAAAAAAAAATAAATGTAATGTGCTTGAATATCCCCAAACTATCCCCTACTCCAGTCCTTGGAAGAACTGTCTTCCACAAAATCAGTTCTTAGTGCCAAATAGACTGGGGACCTCTTCTCTAGAACCAGAGCTTAGAGAGTTTCAGATGTCAGAAAACTATATCATTCGAGCACAGTTCTCCTTGACCCAGTGGTTCCTCAGGCACCAAACACAATCTGAAAGTCATACTTCTAATTCCTTCACCTTCAGAAAAGGAAACAGAGATGCAAGGTGTGAAGTCACCTACTTGCTTCAGGTCAAACAGCTAAGTAGAGGCAAAACTTATGCTACAGTCCAGAGTCACAAAGAGTTGAACATGACTAAGTGGATAACCACCAAAAACAAAAAGATGCTCAAGACATACTTTTTGCTGATACTACTCCTTCCTTCCTGAATTCTATACATAGGGCATGAGTAGCCATTTGCAGGGCCTTATATTTCTTCAAACTCTACTATTTTCTGCATATTTTAAACTCAAATACAAATCTAACCATCACAATTCTGCAACTACTTAAAGCAGAAGGGAAGGCTGTCTTAGGTAAGTGGAATCCCCAGGGATCTAAGGAAGTCAAATAAAATTATTTTGTTGGAAGTCGGCCCTGGCATGAGAATAGCCGCCATCACCCCAGGGGGAATTGCATGGCATTTTTAGTGAGAAGATACAGTAGAACATTAGTTTCTTCTTTCAAAAAAATGATCACATTTAACTCCTTTGAGAACAGTGCAAGAGTGAACCACTACTTCCATTTGACTATAGAAGTCTAGATTTCTTTTTGAAATATATAGAAGCTGACAAATTCATTGAGCCAAGGCCATAGCATCCTACAGGATTTCACTTGAGTACTCTTAACAGATGGCTGTCTAGACTGTTTTGAATACCCCAGGGATGAAATTCCAGTTTTAATTATGAAAATCATTTATATAATACATTAATATGCTTGCACATGGTTTTCCTACTTTACATAGCAATGGTGATGATAAAATGAGATAATACATACAAAATGTTAAACACAGAGACTGGAATATTATAGAGTTTAATACCATTTATTTTCATTTCTGCTTGTGTCACCAAAAGTAAACAGAAAATAAATTCCAAAGATAGTAAGATTGCATGTATATTTTTTCTAATGTTACAGTAGGAAAGAGTATGAAAAGAGAGGAAGGTTGAGGAGGAAAGGAGTGAGGAAAGAAGGAAAGAAGGAAGGCAATAAATAGGAAGGAAGAGGGTAAGAGATAGCAAGCAGTCCAACAGGCTTATTTTTGTGTGTAATTACCTGACACTTTTAGGTTAGTAACACATGCAATTTATTTTCATTCACTAAATGTCAACAAAAAGTAAATTCTATATACCTGAAACAAATACAACATTGTAAATAGCTATACTTTAATATTTTTTTAAATTTCAGAGACAGCTAACTGCATGTGCATTTTTTCTAATAGACTATAAACCCTTAGAGCAGACACTATCATATTTCTGTATTTTCCCTGCCTAGTTCTGTGCATTGCTGAAGAGTAGGGATTAAGGAAGGAAGGAAAATAAAAAACTAGTCATGTATTTGCAGGCATATTTCTAACTCAAACAATACAAATCTAACCATCACAATTCTGCAACTACTTAAAGCAGAAGGGAAGGCTGTCTTAGGTAAGTGGAATCCCCAGGATCTAAGGAAGTCAAATAAAATTATTTTGTTGGAAGTCGGCCCTGGCATGAGAATAGCCGCCATCACCCCAGGGGGAATTGCATGGCATTTTTAGTGAGAAGATACAGTAGAACATTAGTTTCTTCTTTCAAAAAAATGATCACATTTAACTCCTTTGAGAACAGTGCAAGAGTGAACCACTACTTCCATTTGACTATAGAAGTCTAGATTTCTTTTTGAAATATATAGAAGCTGACAAATTCATTGAGCCAAGGCCATAGCATCCTACAGGATTTCACTTGAGTACTCTTAACAGATGGCTGTCTAGACTGTTTTGAATACCCCAGGGATGAAATTCCAGTTTTAATTATGAAAATCATTTATATAATACATTAATATGCTTGCACATGGTTTTCCTACTTTACATAGCAATGGTGATGATAAAATGAGATAATACATACAAAATGTTAAACACAGAGACTGGAATATTATAGAGTTTAATACCATTTATTTTCATTTCTGCTTGTGTCACCAAAAGTAAACAGAAAATAAATTCCAAAGATAGTAAGATTGCATGTATATTTTTTCTAATGTTACAGTAGGAAAGAGTATGAAAAGAGAGGAAGGTTGAGGAGGAAAGGAGTGAGGAAAGAAGGAAAGAAGGAAGGCAATAAATAGGAAGGAAGAGGGTAAGAGATAGCAAGCAGTCCAACAGGCTTATTTTTGTGTGTAATTACCTGACACTTTTAGGTTAGTAACACATGCAATTTATTTTCATTCACTAAATGTCAACAAAAAGTAAATTCTATATACCTGAAACAAATACAACATTGTAAATAGCTATACTTTAATATTTTTTTAAATTTCAGAGACAGCTAACTGCATGTGCATTTTTTCTAATAGACTATAAACCCTTAGAGCAGACACTATCATATTTCTGTATTTTCCCTGCCTAGTTCTGTGCATTGCTGAAGAGTAGGGATTAAGGAAGGAAGGAAAATTAGCAAGAGGAGAGAAAGCAGGAGATGACAAGCACCAAAGAGGATTCTATTTCTTCAGTAATTCACTGCCACTTTCAGTATGGATAGACAGGAAAGTCCTAAGCTTGGTTTTTAAGAAAGGTCTGGTTTGGCCCTGGCAGCCTCTGTAACTTGTATAAATACATTTCATATTCAGCTTCAGTCACACCCAATTAGTAAAATTTCTGCAAATACATTCTACAGAGTTCCCATCATTTTCATACCTTAGACTTCTAATGAGTACACATCCACTCTTGATTTCTGTCCTGTTTTCAGTTTAGCTAACTTCTCTTCTTTTAAGCCTTGGTTAATCCATTCCATATAACCACAGTGGACAGATGTTTCTTCATTCTTTTCCTTTCTATTGCTTCCCATTTCAATATGATGTTTTGCGATGTTTTTCTTCTTCAAATATTCATACATGATAGCATGTTTGCTTTCTGAAAGTGTACCCCAGATATTTTTATTTCCCATTCTATCCATTTTATATATACCAAGTCCATGCAGAAATTTCTATATCCATAACATGTACAATCTTCTCCCCCTCAATGCCACTGGTTCCCACCTATTCTTTCCCGATTATACACTCAGGAACTGGTGCCATACCTTAGTAGAGGACCTCTCTTTGACTCTGGGACTCTGGAATATTCTGTAGGAGAACTTTTTTTTTTCACTTCAGTACTACTTTAAAAAATGAAACTATGTATTTTATATAATTGTAAATTTATAAGCAATTGTCAGAAACAGTAGATAGATGCCTAGCACCTAGTTTCCTCCGAATGTAACATCTTTGATAACTCCCGTACAACATCACAACCAGCATTTTACTATCAGTATAGTCAAGATATGCAAAGGTTCCATCGCCACGAGGATCCCCTGCATTACCTTTATATTACAACCACCTCCACTTCCCTAACTCTATTCTTGACAGGTGCCAACCACTAATCTATTCTTCATGTCTGTAATTTTGTCATTTCAAGAATGTCATAGAAATGAGTTAATATGGTATGTAACTTATTAATATTGTTTTTTTCACTCAGCACAATTCCCTGGAGAGTCATCCAGGCTGTTGCGTGTATCAGTAGTTAATACCTTTATGTCATTGGCTAGTATTCCATGATGTGGACACACTACAGTTTCTTTAGCCACTCACCCACTGAAGGATATCTCAGTTATTTCCAGTTTCAGGTATTATAAATTTGTTTTATGTTTATTTAACATCTATTTCTTTAAAAAAAAAATAAGAACCATGAAAACTGAGGTTATTACTCCAATATTTATACCTCTATGTACACAAAGAAGTAGCACAGTGCTTAACACACAGTAGGTGCTTGATACATATTTTGAATAAATAAAAGGCAGTATTTTATCTTCACCTTATGATAGAATTGAGGGTAGCTATACACACAAAAACTAGGAGGTATTCTAAGTATTTCATGGTCCCCCCTTTCTGCCACCTAAGGTGTGTATCTTGCAAATGTGTCAAGATAGGAAGGTAGCAATCAAATCATTTATTCCCACCATTCCTTGTGCCTGGCCCATACTGTTGTATTCTGTTTCCTCTAGGTCTCTCTGCTCTAACTGCAGCTGACAAGCTCTGAGAACTCCACTCTTTATTCCTATCTGCCTGAAGGTTTTCAATTTATTCAATAATTGTATTGAGCAACTTCTCTGTGCCAGGCACTGTATTTGGAGTTGGGGATAAGGCCGTAGACAAGAACAAAAGACAGAGTCTTAGCTATTATGTATTCAATATTTTATTAATGAAGACAGACAGTAAATATGTAAATTTATAAGCAATTGTCAGAAACAGTAGATAGATGCCTAGCACCTAGTTTCCTCCGAATGTAACATCTTTGATAACTCCCGTACAACATCACAACCAGCATTTTACTATCAGTATAGTCAAGATATGCAAAGGTTCCATCGCCACGAGGATCCCCTGCATTACCTTTATATTACAACCACCTCCACTTCCCTAACTCTATTCTTGACAGGTGCCAACCACTAATCTATTCTTCATGTCTGTAATTTTGTCATTTCAAGAATGTCATAGAAATGAGTTAATATGGTATGTAACTTATTAATATTGTTTTTTTCACTCAGCAAAATTTCCCCTGGAGAGTCATCCAGGCTGTTGCGTGTATCAGTAGTTAATACCTTTATGTCATTGGCTAGTATTCCATGATGTGGACACACTACAGTTTCTTTAGCCACTCACCCACTGAAGGATATCTCAGTTATTTCCAGTTTCAGGTATTATAAATTTGTTTTATGTTTATTTAACATCTATTTCTTTAAAAAAAAAATAAGAACCATGAAAACTGAGGTTATTACTCCAATATTTATACCTCTATGTACACAAAGAAGTAGCACAGTGCTTAACACACAGTAGGTGCTTGATACATATTTTGAATAAATAAAAGGCAGTATTTTATCTTCACCTTATGATAGAATTGAGGGTAGCTATACACACAAAAACTAGGAGGTATTCTAAGTATTTCATGGTCCCCCCTTTCTGCCACCTAAGGTGTGTATCTTGCAAATGTGTCAAGATAGGAAGGTAGCAATCAAATCATTTATTCCCACCATTCCTTGTGCCTGGCCCATACTGTTGTATTCTGTTTCCTCTAGGTCTCTCTGCTCTAACTGCAGCTGACAAGCTCTGAGAACTCCACTCTTTATTCCTATCTGCCTGAAGGTTTTCAATTTATTCAATAATTGTATTGAGCAACTTCTCTGTGCCAGGCACTGTATTTGGAGTTGGGGATAAGGCCGTAGACAAGAACAAAAGACAGAGTCTTAGCTATTATGTATTCAATATTTTATTAATGAAGACAGACAGTAAATATGAAAACATAAGATTTCAAATACAAAAATATTTAATTTTCAATAATCTCAATAAATTGTCTTATAGTGATCATGGACTATAATCATTATTTTGTGGATTCATGAGAGAAACTTCATCCATTTATGATTTAAAAGTCCTTTCTATCTTCAAATGTTAATTTGAGTTCTTAATATCCTACCCTTCATTTCATCCCTACCCTTGTATCTCTCCCACTGGTAATCTTAGATTTAGATATAGATTTTTCTCTATATCTGTGCATGTTTCTTGTTTTTCTATAGCCCTTAGTTGGGTTTACTTTTTAGAGTCCACATTATAAGTGATAACCTACAGTATTTGTCTATTCTCTGACTTACTTCACTAAGCATGATACCCTCCAAATCCATGACAATAAGTAAATGGTTTAAAAGGAAGAAGTCTTCAATAACCAGAGAAACTCAAGACTGTTTTTATAAATATGGTAGGATTATGACCAACCTTTTCCTAAAGTAACTTAAGAACTGAACTAGGTCTTATGCAGATTGGCCAATCAAAGTGATTAATGTTTCTGAGACTTCACTAATCATGAACAATGTAAAAAGGCTAAATTAGTTTAGCTGAATGGTATGTGTTTAGACCTGCAGCTATACTTGTGAAAATAGCCATTGACTCAGCAAATAAAAAGCAATAAGAATTTCTTAGTAAATCAATTTAATTCCCATGTATGCATCTATAAAAACATGTTTTATGTGATATTGTTGGCAGTTAATGAGTTACTGAGGTGCTATCTTCTAATTCTCCTCAATTCATATGATTCTGTGTTCTGTTTCTATAGAATTAAAAACATGTAGCAGAAATCTCACATTAAGCTGCTACCTTTGCACTGTCCAGTGCTGGAATTTGCACATAGATAAGTCGTACAATAGATCTGCCAGTGACTGCGAAGCTTTCTGGAAAAAGACAAACTGTGTTCAGTGCTGAACTTCAGGCATATCTGATCAGGCCCGATGAATTGATGAGTTGGCTCCAAAGAAGTGTAACTGTGGGTAAGACATTAAAAATTATACAGACAGAGCTAAAGCCAAAGAATAAAGATGGATGGAAATAAATAAATAGGAAACCAATGCAAGAGGCCAAAATTTAAAAAATATGTATATAGAGAGAGCTGATTCCAAAGAAGAAGAAACCAGGCAAATGGCTGAGATCCAATAATGAAGATTTTAGTCATCAAAGGAGGAAGATGAACTCAGTCCAGCAGCTTGGTTGATGCATGATTTCATGCTAGGCTCAGCTTCAAGGACCTATAAATTAAAACGGAAATACTTCTTTTGCTAAGTGCTATGAGACTTTGTGATAGAGGCAACACTAAATTCCACCATTGTAGTAAAAATTTATTTCAAAACATTAAGAAGGAAATAAAACTGCTCCCACATCATTTCATATCCACACAGACTTTTGCTATAACTAAGGGCTCAGAGTGGACACTCGGGGATCTTGGGTACCCAGGAAAGCAGCAGAAAAGACTTTCACAGTCATTGGAGCTGTGCGGTGGTGGTCAGCAGGCTCTGAATTCTCGAGAACCGTCACTTTTGTGCTAGGGGAGCATCACATAGAACATGTGGTAACAGTGAAGCAGTACGGATACTATAAGTTAGGTCTTCTTAACAGTTTGTGAGATGCTTCCTAGGGAACCTCTGACTTATTTGTGACCAGCTGTGTGGAGCTGGAAGCAGGGAAGGAGGTAGTGCACTACTAGGAGATAAAATTTTGCTAAAATTGGATTTTCCTATATTGAGTATTTCAAGACCAGAGCCAGGATAATGTAATAATCTATAATAGGATTAAACATTTTAAATTTATTCTAATATTGACAATTTTCCCTACAAAAATCCAATCATCCATCCATATAGGTACCCATTTATACATTTTAAACATATTCATGGCTGCTTTTATTTCTTTGCTCTGAAATTTATTTATTTATTTTGTGATAAGGAAACTGCCTGCCAGGGAAGGGACATGGGTTTGATCCCTGAGTCAGGAAGAGCCGCTGGAGAAGGGAATGGAAACCCACTCCATTATTCCTGTCCAGAAAACTCCATGGAGAGAGGAGCCTGCCAGGCTACAGTCCATGGGGTCACAAAAGACACCAGACTCATTTAAAGACACCAGACACCATTATGTAGTGTTTGGCCTTGAAGTCCAATTTCTTGTCCAATTTCTCTTTCTATTAATTTTCGCTGAATCTTTGTATCCAAAATATAATGAATAATCTAAAAAAAGAAGAGCAAGGAGGGAGAAGTAGCCCACCATACACTAGAACATATTATAAAGCAGCAGTAATTAAAATGGTACAGTACTAATAAGCTTCAAGGACCTATAAATTAAAACGGAAATACTTCTTTTGCTAAGTGCTATGAGACTTTGTGATAGAGGCAACACTAAATTCCACCATTGTAGTAAAAATTTATTTCAAAACATTAAGAAGGAAATAAAACTGCTCCCACATCATTTCATATCCACACAGACTTTTGCTATAACTAAGGGCTCAGAGTGGACACTCGGGGATCTTGGGTACCCAGGAAAGCAGCAGAAAAGACTTTCACAGTCATTGGAGCTGTGCGGTGGTGGTCAGCAGGCTCTGAATTCTCGAGAACCGTCACTTTTGTGCTAGGGGAGCATCACATAGAACATGTGGTAACAGTGAAGCAGTACGGATACTATAAGTTAGGTCTTCTTAACAGTTTGTGAGATGCTTCCTAGGGAACCTCTGACTTATTTGTGACCAGCTGTGTGGAGCTGGAAGCAGGGAAGGAGGTAGTGCACTACTAGGAGATAAAATTTTGCTAAAATTGGATTTTCCTATATTGAATATTTCAAGACCAGAGCCAGGATAATGTAATAATCTATAATAGGATTAAACATTTTAAATTTATTCTAATATTGACAATTTTCCCTACAAAAATCCAATCATCCATCCATATAGGTACCCATTTATACATTTTAAACATATTCATGGCTGCTTTTATTTCTTTGCTCTGAAATTTATTTATTTATTTTGTGATAAGGAAACTGCCTGCCAGGGAAGGGACATGGGTTTGATCCCTGAGTCAGGAAGAGCCGCTGGAGAAGGGAATGGAAACCCACTCCATTATTCCTGTCCAGAAAACTCCATGGAGAGAGGAGCCTGCCAGGCTACAGTCCATGGGGTCACAAAAGACACCAGACTCATTTAAAGACACCAGACACCATTATGTAGTGTTTGGCCTTGAAGTCCAATTTCTTGTCCAATTTCTCTTTCTATTAATTTTCGCTGAATCTTTGTATCCAAAATATAATGAATAATCTAAAAAAAGAAGAGCAAGGAGGGAGAAGTAGCCCACCATACACTAGAACATATTATAAAGCAGCAGTAATTAAAATGGTACAGTACTAATCAGAATAAGACAGAATCAAGGACCCAGAACCAGTCTTTGCTATATGTATATAAAAACAGGATGCAATATATGACTATCTGAACCACAATGTACCTAGAAATATAAACACTATTAAAATATCATTGAGGTACTGTTGCTCTTGGCTGTTTAGTTGCTAAGTCATGTCCAACTCTGTGATCCCATGGGCTGTAGCCTGCCGGGCCCCTCTGTCCAGACAAGAATACTGGAGCAGGCTGCCACTCATGTCTCCAGGGGATCTTCCTGACCCAGAGACTGACCCTGCCTCTCCTGCATTGGCAGGAAGACTCCTTACTGCTGAGCTACCAAGGAAGCCCCTTGAAGGACAGCTTAGATGGTTATGAATTTTGGATCACAGATTTATTTCTTTATTTTTTTCTGAAATGGAAAAATTATTTGTGCATGTAGTTGGGTTTATAAAATTTATACCATTATTCAGTTCTTTGTCTTGTTTTAATCTTAGTTTCTTTATTCTTTCTTAGTTCCCTATCTCTCTTTGATTATGTTTTGAAAATTGTTCTTAGAATTATGAACTAGCTATATCGATAAAAAAGACATTTTGTTGTAAAAATTGTTGGTTATTAATGGCTCACCATCCTTTCTTCCCGGTTCTAGTTAACTGAGAAACAGAATCAAGGGGCTAAATAAGGAATACAGTTAAGTACCAATTTTATTGATAGAGTGGGATTGAGAACCTAGTCTGGATCTGAGGCCAGAATGACCCTTCTGATAGTCTCTCCTGAATGGGGTTTCCTCAGTCTCAGGAAG
Source organism: Tragulus kanchil (assembly GCA_022376925.1). Lineage (NCBI taxonomy): Eukaryota > Metazoa > Chordata > Mammalia > Artiodactyla > Tragulidae > Tragulus > Tragulus kanchil. Next base: position 152,130,407 of record JAIOJX010000024.1, read on the forward strand.
GTATTGCCTGATTTACAGGCAAAGATGCTAAATTAGGGAGACTTGAGGCCAAGCTAGGCTCATCAAGGCACATTTCAATTTGTGAGCACAGGGTGGGAATGCACAGGTGATCTGGCCCTCAGCACCTGTGGATTGGTGGATGTTAGAACTGGGGGTGGGAACTAATTAGCAATGTGGAAGCATTTCAACAGAGTGAGACTGGCTTACAGTAAATGCGTCTCATAGACTTTAAACTCCTCTAGAGCTCACTAGTCAGATATTTCACCCGTGCTTCTATGGGTGTAATAAGTTATATACTGACTGTCTTCACTACGTGGAAATAGAGAAGGTTGTCAGAGAATGAGTTTTCTTCCCCAATACTACCAAATTTTGTGCTTATGTAATTGTTCTTAACCACCAAGCCTATGGTCACCCAAGGTAGCGGCTAAACTGTTACTGAGTCCAAACTCACTGCTCACTGCATGACAAGAGGTAAAGTGCTGAGTCAAGGAATATGGCTTTATTCAGAAAGCCAGGGGACTGAGAAGACTGCAGACTAATGTCTCAAAATAAACATCGCAGGCTGGACGCCAGGTTTTTTTATAGAACAGAGATGAGGAGGTGGAGAAGCAAAAAGTAAAAAGGCCATTCGGTCTGTTCAGTCACTCTGACAGTCAGTTCAGTCGCTCCGTCAGTTGAGTCACTCCATCAGGTCCAGCTCTTTGCCCCCCTATGGACTGCAGCACGCCAGGTTTCTCTGTCCTTCAACCATTTCCCCAAGCTTGCTCAAACACATGTCCATGGAGTTGGTGATGCCATCCAACCATCTCATCCTCTGTCTGTCCTACCCTTCTCCTTCTGCTTTTAATCTCACAAATACTCCCAGAATGGCAAGCATAGGGGAGAGCCTGTGTTAATTTCTTCCTTCCTCCAGTCACCCACAGGTAAACTGGCCCTAAACAGAGGTGTTATGGTTTAACTTTCAAGCAGAAGGGCAGGGTTTCCTAAGGCAGGTCATTATGTGTAAACAGTATCCTTTTCGTGAACAAAAGCAACCAGGAAGCAAAGGTTAAAGTAAAAGAAACAGATCTAACTTGGAGTCACAATTGGCTTTTTCTGCAACAATACCTCTTCAGAGGAGGAATTATAAGAGTATCAGAGATGCCCCATTGCCTACCACTGCCACTCTCGGCCTCCTTCTGGGTCAATAGTGAACAATTTAGCTTTTGCATTCAGAAAGTTCAAACAGATGAATTGATATAACTCACTACAATGGAATCATGGTCAAAAAACCTCTTTCCCCATTCAATTTTTAACTGCAAATAATGTCCCACTATGTTGTCAAATGCTTCTTATTAGAAGCTATACAAAAAGTCCAAGGGAGCTTGTGGAACAGTAAAGGGAGACTTTAAACTCCGCTAGAGCTCACTAGTCAGATATTTCACCCGTGCTTCTATGGGTGTAATAAGTTATATACTGACTGTCTTCACTACGTGGAAATAGAGAAGGTTGTCAGAGAATGAGTTTTCTTCCCCAATACTACCAAATTTTGTGCTTATGTAATTGTTCTTAACCACCAAGCCTATGGTCACCCAAGGTAGCGGCTAAACTGTTACTGAGTCCAAACTCACTGCTCACTGCATGACAAGAGGTAAAGTGCTGAGTCAAGGAATATGGCTTTATTCAGAAAGCCAGGGGACTGAGAAGACTGCAGACTAATGTCTCAAAATAAACATCGCAGGCTGGACGCCAGGTTTTTTTATAGAACAGAGATGAGGAGGTGGAGAAGCAAAAAGTAAAAAGGCCATTCGGTCTGTTCAGTCACTCTGACAGTCAGTTCAGTCGCTCCGTCAGTTGAGTCACTCCATCAGGTCCAGCTCTTTGCCCCCCTATGGACTGCAGCACGCCAGGTTTCTCTGTCCTTCAACCATTTCCCCAAGCTTGCTCAAACACATGTCCATGGAGTTGGTGATGCCATCCAACCATCTCATCCTCTGTCTGTCCTACCCTTCTCCTTCTGCTTTTAATCTCACAAATACTCCCAGAATGGCAAGCATAGGGGAGAGCCTGTGTTAATTTCTTCCTTCCTCCAGTCACCCACAGGTAAACTGGCCCTAAACAGAGGTGTTATGGTTTAACTTTCAAGCAGAAGGGCAGGGTTTCCTAAGGCAGGTCATTATGTGTAAACAGTATCCTTTTCGTGAACAAAAGCAACCAGGAAGCAAAGGTTAAAGTAAAAGAAACAGATCTAACTTGGAGTCACAATTGGCTTTTTCTGCAACAATACCTCTTCAGAGGAGGAATTATAAGAGTATCAGAGATGCCCCATTGCCTACCACTGCCACTCTCGGCCTCCTTCTGGGTCAATAGTGAACAATTTAGCTTTTGCATTCAGAAAGTTCAAACAGATGAATTGATATAACTCACTACAATGGAATCATGGTCAAAAAACCTCTTTCCCCATTCAATTTTTAACTGCAAATAATGTCCCACTATGTTGTCAAATGCTTCTTATTAGAAGCTATACAAAAAGTCCATATAAAAGTGAAAGTTGCTCCAATAATACAGTTAAATGTACAGTATATCACACACTGGCACAACATGATATTGTTCCCATTATTACATTCTCAGGAAGAAATGAAAGACCAAATGCAAAATCTGATTCAAGTTAATGAAACTTCCAGGAAATCAGAAGTCCAAAATCTTGCTTATTCAATGTTTTTCTTTCTATTTTCAGCAAGAATGCATCACAGTCACATGCAATCAGAGTTCTTTTAGGAGCAAGTTGGCCTTTTTTATGGGAATAGTCGTAGCCTCTCCAGCACCTTCCAAATTTAATGACTCTGATTTTAAGTCGCACTCACGTGTGACATGTTATCAGACAGAGAATCCAGGGTTGATAGGATACATAGGACGATCTCAGCTGCAGCCTTCACTCATACAGTTTGGAAGAAACAAGATGATCTCAATCCTCCCACAGCAGTTGTCCTCATACATAACATCATGTCACAGTGCAACTGTCAACGCTGAACCGTAGCAGAAAAAAAGCAGAGTAGATCTGATTCGTCTTGCCAGAATGCCTGATAGGTTAAGCCAGTTTATTCTGAGTCCTTAAACTGTGAATTTAAATTCAGTTATGAGAATATTTCCATTAAGAGGTTAATTATGACGTTGTTTCTTGTGTTTATATATTCCAACATGCTGCCAACATTGCAAATTTGCTGTGATGTCCTTTTCAGTTTCTTGGCCTTAACTGAAGCTCTTGTCTTTCACTTTATGTTCATTTCACATCTTTTATTCCCATACCTCTTTGAGTCCATCCTCTTCCAGCATGATTCTAGCATCTGGATGCTGAGAAGTGAGTGTGCTGCCTGGGGACCCAAAAACAACCAGGAAGCAAAGGTTAAAGTAAAAGAAACAGATCTAACTTGGAGTGCCTCCATTTTGGGGCGGCCCCTTACCACTGCCACTCTCGGCCTCCTTCTGGGTCAATAGTGAACAATTTAGCTTTTGCATTCAGAAAGTTCAAACAGATGAATTGATATAACTCACTACAATGGAATCATGGTCAAAAAACCTCTTTCCCCATTCAATTTTTAACTGCAAATAATGTCCCACTATGTTGTCAAATGCTTCTTATTAGAAGCTATACAAAAAGTCCATATAAAAGTGAAAGTTGCTCCAATAATACAGTTAAATGTACAGTATATCACACACTGGCACAACATGATATTGTTCCCATTATTACATTCTCAGGAAGAAATGAAAGACCAAATGCAAAATCTGATTCAAGTTAATGAAACTTCCAGGAAATCAGAAGTCCAAAATCTTGCTTATTCAATGTTTTTCTTTCTATTTTCAGCAAGAATGCATCACAGTCACATGCAATCAGAGTTCTTTTAGGAGCAAGTTGGCCTTTTTTATGGGAATAGTCGTAGCCTCTCCAGCACCTTCCAAATTTAATGACTCTGATTTTAAGTCGCACTCACGTGTGACATGTTATCAGACAGAGAATCCAGGGTTGATAGGATACATAGGACGATCTCAGCTGCAGCCTTCACTCATACAGTTTGGAAGAAACAAGATGATCTCAATCCTCCCACAGCAGTTGTCCTCATACATAACATCATGTCACAGTGCAACTGTCAACGCTGAACCGTAGCAGAAAAAAAGCAGAGTAGATCTGATTCGTCTTGCCAGAATGCCTGATAGGTTAAGCCAGTTTATTCTGAGTCCTTAAACTGTGAATTTAAATTCAGTTATGAGAATATTTCCATTAAGAGGTTAATTATGACGTTGTTTCTTGTGTTTATATATTCCAACATGCTGCCAACATTGCAAATTTGCTGTGATGTCCTTTTCAGTTTCTTGGCCTTAACTGAAGCTCTTGTCTTTCACTTTATGTTCATTTCACATCTTTTTATTCCCATACCTCTTTGAGTCCATCCTCTTCCAGCATGATTCTAGCATCTGGATGCTGAGAAGTGAGTGTGCTGCCTGGGGACCCAAACTTCACTCCCCACCGTTGGATGCTCTACATTTTAAAAGAGCCAACACTCCAGGGTTCATAACATCACATTCTCCACAGTGTCAATCTTTTGCTCTTTTTCTGGATTTCTTAAACCTCAGAAATACCTCAAGCTTTATTTAGCAGTGTGCCTTTTGCTATTGCTGCCTCTTCTAGAATTCCTTGGAATCCAATGCCTTAGGGGGATCCTTTCTGAATCTTTATATTTGCCTCAGTTGGAGATTTTCCTGCAATATATTATTGACTAAAAGCTGCTATTGATTTTTCTAATGTGTGCCCTTTGTAGTTTGTTGCTGTTTAGTCATTAAGTCATGTCCGACTCTTTGCCACACCGTGGATGGTAGCCCACAAGCTCCTTCTGTCCAAGAATACTGAAGCGGGTTGCCATTTCCTTCTCCTGGGGATCTTCCTGACCCAGGGATCAAACCCTCATCTCCTACACTGGCAGACAGATTCTTTATCACTGAACCACCAGGAAAGCCTCTTTGTGGTTTAAGAAGAGAGAAAAAAAAAAAGACAGAGCAAAGAGATAAATTGCCCATTGAAAGTGAAAAGTAAAAGCGTGCTTTGCTCAGTCATGTCCAACTTTTTCCACCTCATGGACGGTAGCCTGCCAGGCTCCTCTGTTCATGGGATTCTCCAGGCAAGAATACTGGAGTGTGTTGCGATGCCCTACTGCCAGGGATCTTCCTGGCCCATTATCTACATTTGAATAGGACATCTCTATCACTAAAAATATACCCAAATTCCTCATTTCATCAGCCAGTTAAATCACTGCTCCAATTTTTTTGTTTCAAGTCGCTCAATCGTGTCTGGCTCTTTGACATCTCATGGACAAGCCATGGAATTCTCCAGGCAAGAATACTGGCACGGGCAGCCTACCAGGGATTGAACCCAGGTCTCCCTCATTGTAGGTGGATTTTTTACTGTCTGAGCCAGAGAAGAGCAAATGAGGTGTTAGAGATAGTATCTTTTTATTCCCATACCTCTTTGAGTCCATCCTCTTCCAGCATGATTCTAGCATCTGGATGCTGAGAAGTGAGTGTGCTGCCTGGGGACCCAAACTTCACTCCCCACCGTTGGATGCTCTACATTTTAAAAGAGCCAACACTCCAGGGTTCATAACATCACATTCTCCACAGTGTCAATCTTTTGCTCTTTTTCTGGATTTCTTAAACCTCAGAAATACCTCAAGCTTTATTTAGCAGTGTGCCTTTTGCTATTGCTGCCTCTTCTAGAATTCCTTGGAATCCAATGCCTTAGGGGGATCCTTTCTGAATCTTTATATTTGCCTCAGTTGGAGATTTTCCTGCAATATATTATTGACTAAAAGCTGCTATTGATTTTTCTAATGTGTGCCCTTTGTAGTTTGTTGCTGTTTAGTCATTAAGTCATGTCCGACTCTTTGCCACACCGTGGATGGTAGCCCACAAGCTCCTTCTGTCCAAGAATACTGAAGCGGGTTGCCATTTCCTTCTCCTGGGGATCTTCCTGACCCAGGGATCAAACCCTCATCTCCTACACTGGCAGACAGATTCTTTATCACTGAACCACCAGGAAAGCCTCTTTGTGGTTTAAGAAGAGAGAAAAAAAAAAAGACAGAGCAAAGAGATAAATTGCCCATTGAAAGTGAAAAGTAAAAGCGTGCTTTGCTCAGTCATGTCCAACTTTTTCCACCTCATGGACGGTAGCCTGCCAGGCTCCTCTGTTCATGGGATTCTCCAGGCAAGAATACTGGAGTGTGTTGCGATGCCCTACTGCCAGGGATCTTCCTGGCCCATTATCTACATTTGAATAGGACATCTCTATCACTAAAAATATACCCAAATTCCTCATTTCATCAGCCAGTTAAATCACTGCTCCAATTTTTTTGTTTCAAGTCGCTCAATCGTGTCTGGCTCTTTGACATCTCATGGACAAGCCATGGAATTCTCCAGGCAAGAATACTGGCACGGGCAGCCTACCAGGGATTGAACCCAGGTCTCCCTCATTGTAGGTGGATTTTTTACTGTCTGAGCCAGAGAAGAGCAAATGAGGTGTTAGAGATAGTATCCAAAATCATTTCCTCTCATGCTGGAGAAGGGTAGTGTTTTCTTGGGGCTAAGGGTCCAAAGTCGCTAACTGAGTTGTTGTGAAGACTAAAGATTTCCTATAAGTTGCCCTCATTAATAAAATCAGTAAGTGCTGTCCCATTTCTCAAGAGTGTTACATGATTTTCTTCCTTCTGTAGAGTAAAGGAAAGAGGGGATAATTGTGTTCTCCTATAATGTCCAAATTCAGGACCCTCAGCCAAAAATGTGACTCCTCACATCTGCAGTGGGAAGAGAAATTGTGAATTTATCTACATCTTATTTCTCTCTATATTACAGCATGGAAGAAGAGCGTGCTGTCTGGGATTTAGCTTATGGTAATTATATCCCATTTATGTTTTATAATAATGGTGTTTGACCATTTTTTCACAGTATTGTATGTAAAATTTAGGATATTTTTCCTAAAAATAGCTTGATTTTTTAAAATTATAAATATAAAGCATGCCATTCCAAATATTTTATACACTACTTAAACAGGGAAAAGAAAATGAAAATCCTGTTATTCTACTCCTGACAGACAGTACTGTTAACGTTGTTATGGCAACCTCCCAGGGATTTTCCTGTTCACATGCACACACATACCTTAAAATTATGAAGTGGATCATCCATTGGACAAGTATCAACTTATTTTAAGAATGCATTTTTTCCCTTAATAATATCTCATTGTTAGGGGAGGATCAACAGGGCAGAGTAGGAAGCACTGAGCTCGACTCAGGGAACCCACCACTACGTCAAAGCTTCAGTAACTTATGTGGCAACTTTCATGGAAAATGGCCTGCAAACTAGCAGAATAGCTCTTTTGCAATCAAGGCTATGAGGAAAGAACCACATGGAGTTTGCTAGGAAGGGAGGACAACTGATCCAGTTGGGGCCCACATCTAAGGGGTGATCAAGAAGAGAAGGGGTATATCACTGGTTTGGGGATCCTTCCTAAGAGGTGAGGGAGATATTAGCCTCATATTAGGCATCCCAGTCCTGGGGTCCAGCACTGGGAAGATCAGTTCCCTTGACTCTTTTGAAAACTACTGGGCTTACCTGAGGACTGTAAGAAACTGAGCCTCCACTCTTGAAGAGCACATGCATGGACTAGCTTGTTCCCAGGACCAATGCAGATGCAGCAGATTAAAAACTGCCTAATGCTCCAGCGGGCCTGCCAAAATCACCCTGGTGCACCCCTCAACTCACACCAGCCTCTTGCTGCAGCTTATTTTGCTCCCAGACTTCTCCCTGCTAAGGTGAAGACTATCTTTTGCACCAGGAAAAAGCAAAGTCAGCTCAAAAGAGTGGCTCCCAAGCCTTGGGCCCCTCATCTTCCCGCAATCAAAGCAGAGACTGCCATGGTTACCAGGAGAGGTATGACTCCTTCAGGGCTCCTCCTCTAGCCCTTCGGGCCCCAGTCATACTCCCTGATAACAAGACAACACCCACTGCTCCTGGGAGAAGCCCCAGCGCGCACAGGGCTTTGGTTTTAGCCCCTCCAACTCACAGGCTTACCTCCCACCAGAACATCGGGGCCTGCTAGATATAAAGCATGCCATTCCAAATATTTTATACACTACTTAAACAGGGAAAAGAAAATGAAAATCCTGTTATTCTACTCCTGACAGACAGTACTGTTAACGTTGTTATGGCAACCTCCCAGGGATTTTCCTGTTCACATGCACACACATACCTTAAAATTATGAAGTGGATCATCCATTGGACAAGTATCAACTTATTTTAAGAATGCATTTTTTCCCTTAATAATATCTCATTGTTAGGGGAGGATCAACAGGGCAGAGTAGGAAGCACTGAGCTCGACTCAGGGAACCCACCACTACGTCAAAGCTTCAGTAACTTATGTGGCAACTTTCATGGAAAATGGCCTGCAAACTAGCAGAATAGCTCTTTTGCAATCAAGGCTATGAGGAAAGAACCACATGGAGTTTGCTAGGAAGGGAGGACAACTGATCCAGTTGGGGCCCACATCTAAGGGGTGATCAAGAAGAGAAGGGGTATATCACTGGTTTGGGGATCCTTCCTAAGAGGTGAGGGAGATATTAGCCTCATATTAGGCATCCCAGTCCTGGGGTCCAGCACTGGGAAGATCAGTTCCCTTGACTCTTTTGAAAACTACTGGGCTTACCTGAGGACTGTAAGAAACTGAGCCTCCACTCTTGAAGAGCACATGCATGGACTAGCTTGTTCCCAGGACCAATGCAGATGCAGCAGATTAAAAACTGCCTAATGCTCCAGCGGGCCTGCCAAAATCACCCTGGTGCACCCCTCAACTCACACCAGCCTCTTGCTGCAGCTTATTTTGCTCCCAGACTTCTCCCTGCTAAGGTGAAGACTATCTTTTGCACCAGGAAAAAGCAAAGTCAGCTCAAAAGAGTGGCTCCCAAGCCTTGGGCCCCTCATCTTCCCGCAATCAAAGCAGAGACTGCCATGGTTACCAGGAGAGGTATGACTCCTTCAGGGCTCCTCCTCTAGCCCTTCGGGCCCCAGTCATACTCCCTGATAACAAGACAACACCCACTGCTCCTGGGAGAAGCCCCAGCGCGCACAGGGCTTTGGTTTTAGCCCCTCCAACTCACAGGCTTACCTCCCACCAGAACATCGCAAGAGAAAAAGATGGGGCCTATGCCCCCTTCAGATTCAGCTCCTTTACCAAAGTCACGGGGCACACACAGACTGCATAGGAACATTCCAAAACAAAGACTCCTGACTGTCCTAACATGACCAAAACACACCATGGCAACTGATAACAAAGATATGACTACTTAATTGTGCACTCAGTGTAAATATTTGCAAATGAATCCTCAGTTTGCACCCACATTAATCTTATGTCCTATAACTGATGTAATCTTTCTTTAAAACCACCTTCCTGTAATTCTCAAACAATGACAGGGAGTATGGAAAATACAATTTAGTTTAATCCAGTAACTTATATTGACACAATAACCTAAACTTTTCCTTTAGATAACAGTCTTATTCAAATTCTCTATCTTCCAGATTCTCTGTCCTTTCCCTTATATTCCAAGATGCTCACAAGTTGTGAAATGCATAGAGCTACACATAACCCATGGTAATGGGAGAATGGGAGGGACAAGCCCCAGTATGCCCTGTTGGTGAACTGTGCTAGCTTTTGTGACTGGGGAATTCATCACATTCACTTTAGTTTGATCAGGACCCAGAGATCCTCCCCTCTTGATAACCATCTCTTCACTTACAGGTACTAAGAGGTACTATGTGTGGCCACAGGGTTCTGTACTTGGTTGTACTTGACTGTGATACATTCAACCCCTGCCAGACCTCTTGGAACCTCTGGCAGGTACCATAGCTCTATCCCCAACTACTTCATCCCCATACCAGCTTCACTCTGAGCACCCGTGAAACCTTCCAGGTCTTTTTCAAGGCACAGAAGAGTTAACAGTGCCTTTGGAATTTTGTCTAAAATTCTCATTTTGCCTATACTCGCCAAAAGGAGAGGAGGAGGGAGGCTCTCTATAGCTATGTCCTCTTCAAGGACAGACTTATTTAGACAGTTCTCAACCCAGGCCTCAGTGCCGGCTGATACATCTCTCCGTCTTGTTATTAACACTTCCTGAGACCCTCCATACTCCGGGCCCAGGGCCCCAGTCATACTCCTGATAACAAGACAACACCCACTGCTCCTGGAGAAGCCCCAGCGCACAGGGCTTTGGTTTTAGCCCCTCCAACTCACAGGCTTACCTCCCACCAGAACATCGCAAGAGAAAAAGATGGGGCCTATGCCCCCTTCAGATTCAGCTCCTTTACCAAAGTCACGGGGCACACACAGACTGCATAGGAACATTCCAAAACAAAGACTCCTGACTGTCCTAACATGACCAAAACACACCATGGCAACTGATAACAAAGATATGACTACTTAATTGTGCACTCAGTGTAAATATTTGCAAATGAATCCTCAGTTTGCACCCACATTAATCTTATGTCCTATAACTGATGTAATCTTTCTTTAAAACCACCTTCCTGTAATTCTCAAACAATGACAGGGAGTATGGAAAATACAATTTAGTTTAATCCAGTAACTTATATTGACACAATAACCTAAACTTTTCCTTTAGATAACAGTCTTATTCAAATTCTCTATCTTCCAGATTCTCTGTCCTTTCCCTTATATTCCAAGATGCTCACAAGTTGTGAAATGCATAGAGCTACACATAACCCATGGTAATGGGAGAATGGGAGGGACAAGCCCCAGTATGCCCTGTTGGTGAACTGTGCTAGCTTTTGTGACTGGGGAATTCATCACATTCACTTTAGTTTGATCAGGACCCAGAGATCCTCCCCTCTTGATAACCATCTCTTCACTTACAGGTACTAAGAGGTACTATGTGTGGTCACAGGGTTCTGTACTTGGTTGTACTTGACTGTGATACATTCAACCCCTGCCAGACCTCTTGGAACCTCTGGCAGGTACCATAGCTCTATCCCCAACTACTTCATCCCCATACCAGCTTCACTCTGAGCACCCGTGAAACCTTCCAGGTCTTTTTCAAGGCACAGAAGAGTTAACAGTGCCTTTGGAATTTTGTCTAAAATTCTCATTTTGCCTATACTCGCCAAAAGGAGAGGAGGAGGGAGGCTCTCTATAGCTATGTCCTCTTCAAGGACAGACTTATTTAGACAGTTCTCAACCCAGGCCTCAGTGCCGGCTGATACATCTCTCCGTCTTGTTATTAACACTTCCTGTTTTGTGTTGCAGACACATATGCATACATGGCAGGCATAATACAGATGTTACGATCCTAGCTTGTGTCAGAAGTAATTTTGATGGTCCTTTTTTTTTTTCCATTTAAAAATTTTACCTGACTTAGTAAGGTATGCAGGACAGGCAATCTCAAGTCACAGATCATAAAGCAGGCCTACCACCAACAAGTAGCTACAAAAACAATTGATCAAGGCTGGTGGGAAGGTTGCTACAAAACAAGCATAATATAGACATAGTCAAAGGGTGTCTGGGTCAGCACTATAACATCAAAATTGTTGCCAGCATTCTTTTATTTCCTCTAGTCATTTGCAATTTTAGAGATGCCTGGTTTGCACTAAGGCATAATGAAACCCATGAGGTTTTAACATTGTTGGCCCAGTTTTAAAATGTGGTTAACTGAGCGGTTAATGTAGGGTGAGTTCCGAGGAAGGCATTAGGCCAATCAGTGTAATTAGGTTGCATGTCCATTGGGCCTGGACTGTGGATACTTTACTAAGTTTTTCTCTAAAACTTAGCACATTTTGTTTTAATAAATTGCTTTTGCACTAAATCTCACAAAGTGATATGCAAATCACCTCTTGAGTATTATAAAATAAAATATGTGATTTGTAGAACTAATACTTTTACTCAATTTTCAAAAGTGGCTTTAGATTTTATTGGGCCTGGATAATTACTATCGCCCTTGACTCTGGCAGGTACCCAGAGATCCTCCTCTTGATAACCATCTCTTCACTTACAGGTAATACGAGGTACTATGTGCGGCCACAGGGTTCTGTACTTGGTTGTACTTGACTGTGATACATTCAACCCCTGCCAGACCTCTTGGAACCTCTGGCAGGTACCATAGCTCTATCCCCAACTACTTCATCCCCATACCAGCTTCACTCTGAGCACCCGTGAAACCTTCCAGGTCTTTTTCAAGGCACAGAAGAGTTAACAGTGCCTTTGGAATTTTGTCTAAAATTCTCATTTTGCCTATACTCGCCAAAAGGAGAGGAGGAGGGAGGCTCTCTATAGCTATGTCCTCTTCAAGGACAGACTTATTTAGACAGTTCTCAACCCAGGCCTCAGTGCCGGCTGATACATCTCTCCGTCTTGTTATTAACACTTCCTGTTTTGTGTTGCAGACACATATGCATACATGGCAGGCATAATACAGATGTTACGATCCTAGCTTGTGTCAGAAGTAATTTTGATGGTCCTTTTTTTTTTTCCATTTAAAAATTTTACCTGACTTAGTAAGGTATGCAGGACAGGCAATCTCAAGTCACAGATCATAAAGCAGGCCTACCACCAACAAGTAGCTACAAAAACAATTGATCAAGGCTGGTGGGAAGGTTGCTACAAAACAAGCATAATATAGACATAGTCAAAGGGTGTCTGGGTCAGCACTATAACATCAAAATTGTTGCCAGCATTCTTTTATTTCCTCTAGTCATTTGCAATTTTAGAGATGCCTGGTTTGCACTAAGGCATAATGAAACCCATGAGGTTTTAACATTGTTGGCCCAGTTTTAAAATGTGGTTAACTGAGCGGTTAATGTAGGGTGAGTTCCGAGGAAGGCATTAGGCCAATCAGTGTAATTAGGTTGCATGTCCATTGGGCCTGGACTGTGGATACTTTACTAAGTTTTTCTCTAAAACTTAGCACATTTTTTTTGTTTTAATAAATTGCTTTTGCACTAAATCTCACAAAGTGATATGCAAATCACCTCTTGAGTATTATAAAAATAAAATATGTGATTTGTAGAACTAATACTTTTACTCAATTTTCAAAAGTGGCTTTAGATTTTATGAAAATGATTTGGCACTGCTGGATAATTTTTTCCCCAAAACAGGTATACATTAATTAGGTGTTAGGCTACTGGACTCTGTAGAATTCTATAATTCTATGTCTATATAAATGAACTTTAAAAAAATTCTATTTCCACCCAAGTCTTCTAGGCTGAGTTATTAGTTGTTCATTTATTTTAATCAGTAGCTCAAGATAACTTAGGACTTCTCATTTTTTCAACAATCTGAACTGGTATTAACATTAGTCTACATATACATGACTTTTTACTTCATTGATAGCTAACTAAAAACCTTATGAGAACTAACCTTTTTCTACTATCCACAGCTGTTTGTATTATACACATTTAAATTAAAATTTTTTAAGAGAAACTTTCTAATCATATGGTCATATCATCCTACGAGATTCACGAGGGCACATCAAGTACTTTTTGCCTTTGTTTTACAACAGAGTTGGGCACAGAGTAAGGCACAACCAAATATGAATAAGTAGCTTATTGAAACCTCTTGGCAGTAAGGGACACCCAGTCATGTGTTCATGAGATGCCACCTTGGGAAAGAAAAAGAACGGTGACTCTAAGAGATTTTGTTTATGAAGATTCAAGAGATTCATAAGAACTTCAGTAAGAATGAAACTCATTCAAGATGGTGAGATCCATGTAGGCAAAGATCCCTACAAACAACATACCTGTAGCTTACTCTGGTCAGTGCAACTTTAATATTCTTGAGAACATGAGATTTCACCGAGTCCATAAGATCCATATGAAGTGCACAATAGAGAAAATAAGCCAAATATTTCATAGTATCAGAGGTTCCTAAGGCTGAGAAAAATCTCAGAGTTTGAGTCTAAGTTTCTATCAAAAATTGGAGATTTCCTTCCCAGCCATAGTCATCTGGCTCCACTAAAAGAAACATGGGCTTTGTAATTATGTACTTATGCGCTTGTAATCCAAACTAAGGGCTTCTCGGGTGGCTCAGTCATAAGGAATCCACTGCCAATGCAGGAGATGCAAGTTTAATCCCTGGATTGGGAAGATCCCCTGGAGAAGGAAATTGTAACCCATTCCAATATTCTTGTCTTGGAAATCCCATGGATAGAGAAGTCTGGTGGATCACAGAGTTAGACACATCTTAGCAACTAAACAACAATAACAAATCCAAACTACATATGTGTAGATCCTAAAGAAATGAATGACCTTCAAGAAAACAACTGCACATGTAGGGTAGAAGATTCCAGACATACTGAAAATTCATCTAATTAGAAATAAAGCCTATACCTAGATCAAAGTAAAGCATTATACTTCAAAAGCCAAAATTAATGAAAATGACCAAACCTATACAAACCTATACAAAATTATGATTTCAAGGTAAAGCATCTTTCAGGCCGTACCATGACCCATAACTGATACCCTTCACTCAATATCATTTTCCATCTTCTTTTGCAATGAGGGTATTTTAAGAAAATAATAACAAAAGCATAGGTGGATTATTAACCTAAAATAAACATTCCTTTTCCTAGACTCTCTTGCATCTCAGTGTGACTGTGCACCACATTCCAGCCCAAAGAACGTGGACGAAATTTTTGTATGTAACTTCTGGTCCTGCGCTAGGAAGGAAGAGGTATAGTTCATGAGATGAAACTTGCAAAGAAAAGAACGGTGACTCTAAGAGATTTTGTTTATGAAGATTCAAGAGATTCATAAGAACTTCAGTAAGAATGAAACTCATTCAAGATGGTGAGATCCATGTAGGCAAAGATCCCTACAAACAACATACCTGTAGCTTACTCTGGTCAGTGCAACTTTAATATTCTTGAGAACATGAGATTTCACCGAGTCCATAAGATCCATATGAAGTGCACAATAGAGAAAATAAGCCAAATATTTCATAGTATCAGAGGTTCCTAAGGCTGAGAAAAATCTCAGAGTTTGAGTCTAAGTTTCTATCAAAAATTGGAGATTTCCTTCCCAGCCATAGTCATCTGGCTCCACTAAAAGAAACATGGGCTTTGTAATTATGTACTTATGCGCTTGTAATCCAAACTAAGGGCTTCTCGGGTGGCTCAGTCATAAGGAATCCACTGCCAATGCAGGAGATGCAAGTTTAATCCCTGGATTGGGAAGATCCCCTGGAGAAGGAAATTGTAACCCATTCCAATATTCTTGTCTTGGAAATCCCATGGATAGAGAAGTCTGGTGGATCACAGAGTTAGACACATCTTAGCAACTAAACAACAATAACAAATCCAAACTACATATGTGTAGATCCTAAAGAAATGAATGACCTTCAAGAAAACAACTGCACATGTAGGGTAGAAGATTCCAGACATACTGAAAATTCATCTAATTAGAAATAAAGCCTATACCTAGATCAAAGTAAAGCATTATACTTCAAAAGCCAAAATTAATGAAAATGACCAAACCTATACAAACCTATACAAAATTATGATTTCAAGGTAAAGCATCTTTCAGGCCGTACCATGACCCATAACTGATACCCTTCACTCAATATCATTTTCCATCTTCTTTTGCAATGAGGGTATTTTAAGAAAATAATAACAAAAGCATAGGTGGATTATTAACCTAAAATAAACATTCCTTTTCCTAGACTCTCTTGCATCTCAGTGTGACTGTGCACCACATTCCAGCCCAAAGAACGTGGACGAAATTTTTGTATGTAACTTCTGGTCCTGCGCTAGGAAGGAAGAGGTATATTTGACCTTATCACCCTGTTCCCCTTCCAGCTGGCTGAGATGTGAACATGGGGGTGAGACATTTACCATGTGGACTAGACCACTTTCTAGAAATGGTAGAACAGCAGGATGAAAGACCTGCATGTTTCTTTTGATTATTTATGCTAAGATGATTACAAAAGAGAGAAATAAATTTACTTATAACTTGTTTAAGCTTTTATCTTAAATTCTTTCTTAATACACAGCTTAGCAGGTGGACAAATTGCAAAATATCAGGATCTAAGTAATACAGATATAAATGTGTTTAGGATACTTAAGCATTGTACAATCAGAAGCACATGAAATATTTCAGATATTATGTTAGGCCATCAAAAATCCATTAAAGCAAAATTTGTGTAGATGGCTTCCTTTGATAAAGAGGATAATAACAAAAGAGTAGGTGGATAATATTAGAAAGCATTTTACTTAGAAAATTTAAAAATGCATCTCTTAGGTCAAAGAAGAAATTAAAGCTGCAACTATCACTATTTAGAAAATAACAACAAGAAGTTTCTGTTAAAGTTTATAAGGTATGACCTTAGCACTGTGATTGTGGTCTCTGGATGTTATTTTCTGCCGAAAGGTACCAGAACTCATGGAAGAAAGCTGATTTCATTTCAGGATCAGGAAATGTACAAATGTACAATATGAGTCCAGAATTTTTTTCATAACAGAAATAAAGTTTTCATGGTATACTGAGTTCATGTCAAAACGACTCCAGAATAAACATGAAAAGATTTCCACCGGGCAAAGTAAATAACTTGGAAAACAATAATATCTGCCCTGAATTGAAACACATCAAATATGCTTAAATCTGTGCATCTATTCACTTCCCCAAGCAAATTAAAAAAAAAAAAAAAAAAAAACCTTGGATATCTATGAAGGTAACAAGAAACCAACTGAGTAATTTGAAAAATGTATAAGGGAAAATAATCAATTATTTGTCTTGTCCTTCACATAGGAACTATACCACAGGGAAAAAAGAAAAAAATAAAATAATTGATGAATGAATGCTTCGCCTTATGGAAATTTTGAGCTAATAAATGAAAAAGGAATGATAGAAGTGAACAGTCACTACCCTGCAATTCCTAATGCAGACCTAATGTATATACTCCAAGGCAATGATTAATAATGGCTAAAAGACAGCCAACATCATGTGTTTCTTGATGGAAATACGCAATTCTACCTTTGACTGAAATCAAATCTGCTCTGATAAGGATCAGTTTAAACGAAAAGTAAGGGACATAAAAATGTGATATATGATACCTGAAAAAAATAGTCATCAAAATCTAGACCTGGAAAAATATAGAATAACAGAAAAAAAGTCAGTTTTTTTCAATAAAAAGATGGAAATGGAAAAAGAAAGAGAGGCTTGTACAGTACATGGTACTTAAAAGACATCTAAAGTTATATAAGAATGCTTACACTTTAGAGGTACTTATAGATGAAATACTATTATTACCAAGTCCAAACTCACTCTGCTGGCTGAATGACAGGCCGATGAATCCAAGAGACAAGATGCTGAGGCAAGGGAAATGACTTTATTCAGACAGAGAAGATGGCAGCCTGGTGCCTCAGAATAACCGTCTTATCAGGGCCTGGATGCCAGGCAGAGATGGCAGGGGTAGGTGAGGAAGCAAAGTAAAAAGGCCATTCATCTTGCAAACATCTCCTAGAATGGCAAATCTCAGGCAGGGGATGTGTTAATTTCTCCTTCTGCCATCCACAGGTGGACAGGTTTCTGAACAAAGGCACTTTAATTTAAAAGTCAAGCAGAAGGGCAGGGTCCTCTGAGGCAAGCTATCAAGTATCAAAACGACTCCAGAATAAACATGAAAAGATTTCCACCGGGCAAAGTAAATAACTTGGAAAACAATAATATCTGCCCTGAATTGAAACACATCAAATATGCTTAAATCTGTGCATCTATTCACTTCCCCAAGCAAATTAAAAAAAAAAAAAAAAAAAACCTTGGATATCTATGAAGGTAACAAGAAACCAACTGAGTAATTTGAAAAATGTATAAGGGAAAATAATCAATTATTTGTCTTGTCCTTCACATAGGAACTATACCACAGGGAAAAAAGAAAAAAATAAAATAATTGATGAATGAATGCTTCGCCTTATGGAAATTTTGAGCTAATAAATGAAAAAGGAATGATAGAAGTGAACAGTCACTACCCTGCAATTCCTAATGCAGACCTAATGTATATACTCCAAGGCAATGATTAATAATGGCTAAAAGACAGCCAACATCATGTGTTTCTTGATGGAAATACGCAATTCTACCTTTGACTGAAATCAAATCTGCTCTGATAAGGATCAGTTTAAACGAAAAGTAAGGGACATAAAAATGTGATATATGATACCTGAAAAAAATAGTCATCAAAATCTAGACCTGGAAAAATATAGAATAACAGAAAAAAAGTCAGTTTTTTTCAATAAAAAGATGGAAATGGAAAAAGAAAGAGAGGCTTGTACAGTACATGGTACTTAAAAGACATCTAAAGTTATATAAGAATGCTTACACTTTAGAGGTACTTATAGATGAAATACTATTATTACCAAGTCCAAACTCACTCTGCTGGCTGAATGACAGGCCGATGAATCCAAGAGACAAGATGCTGAGGCAAGGGAAATGACTTTATTCAGACAGAGAAGATGGCAGCCTGGTGCCTCAGAATAACCGTCTTATCAGGGCCTGGATGCCAGGCAGAGATGGCAGGGGTAGGTGAGGAAGCAAAGTAAAAAGGCCATTCATCTTGCAAACATCTCCTAGAATGGCAAATCTCAGGCAGGGGATGTGTTAATTTCTCCCTTCTGCCATCCACAGGTGGACAGGTTTCTGAACAAAGGCACTTTAATTTAAAAGTCAAGCAGAAGGGCAGGGTCCTCTGAGGCAAGCTATCAAGTATCATTATAATAATAAAAGCAACAAAAAGCAAGTCAAAGAAACAGTTTCCAACATGGAGCCAGAATTGACTTCCTCCCTGCAACAATATGATGTCTAAGATTTCCTTCAAAATAATCCAATAGCAAAAGATTTCTCTCGAGACCTATAAATGAAAGAATACTGGTCATCAGTTGATATATTTAGAATTGAGTAGTAGATACACATGTGAGTTTATTACACTGATTTACTTCTAAAATGAAGAAGTTAAAAAAATATGGAGAAAAGTATTTCTTGCAACATAGTCTTGGATCTCTTCATTATTAAACAAGATATAAACTAATCATTCAGCTCAAGAACTTTAAAAAGAATAACAAAGCAAACTTAAGGAATATAAAGTAAATTTAAAAGTTAAAGCAAATATTAACTCAGAAGCATAATGATTTCTCTGTCACAAATAATCTTCGGGACAGGAATTGATTCTTAATTAGCTGTGTGAGGGCATCTGAATCAAACAGTCTTCAAATGTAGCTTAATAGCCAAAGGACACTATCGTGGAATTCAGTCAGAAGAGCCTCCCTTGTCTTCATGTAACAGATGTGGACTATGTTCTCAGGAGTCCTGGTGTCACAGAATCAATATAAGTGGTGGAAATAGTTTCCTTTAAAGTAGTGTTAGAATATTGGTGGGTTTTTGGGACCTCATGGGGGATATAGTCTTAGCACTGTTGACTCTCTCAGATTTGAACTTTTGCCAATAATGCAAGTGATAATCCCTTAAACAGTTTCAAATCACTGTCCACACATTAAATTCTTCAAGAAGGAGTTTTCTAGTCCTGTCACATATAGTTGACTCTATTGCTTTCCCTCCTACAGGTTGTTGTCAACCTGACACCTCCCTTTACTACTATACAGGGTACAAATGTCTGAAAGACAAGTTTTCATATGATAATTACTTCTACTCAGTCAAGATAGATTCAAAAATCATTATATAAACATCAGAGATGATAGACTCTCCATTTAAAAAGGATGCTGGCATTGAGTTGGTGAAGTTTCTGATGATAACGTTCATTTTATAACACAATGCATAAGTAAACAGTAGATACTAAGGGGCAGCTTATGATTTATAGTTTCAATACGTGGAATCATGTCTTTTTCTCTAAAATGTTTTCCCTAAATTTGAATTGGCAATGGCTCATGTAGGCATTATTTTACATGTAGCTATTTTCTTAAGAATCTGTGCAATATTGGGAAAATATTTCTCTGAGGCTAAATTTCTTTATAGGTGATATTGAATAGTAACATCTTATATTGATGTAGTACAAATTAAATAGCAATATAAATATTCAACACAGTGCCTGACTTATGATATATACATTGTGTAACTTAAATTTCTCTGGACAAATACAAAAGGACAAACATTTAAGCACCAAAGTATATTCCCTAGGAGTTGTATATCATTATGCTATTGCAGTGGCAACACTATGATATTTGGGCAATCATTCTTATGTGTTTTAGGCATGACATTCTTTCCACTCACCATTTAGGAGAAACTTTTAGAGAAAATCATTTATATAGAAATATAATTTATATTTTCTCACAACTTAATGACAAAAATTATAAAATATATAGCCTAACAGAAGAAAAAGCCATGCAAAGAAAATTGAAATGAAGCTATCGCTGGTGGCTTATTCATTAGCTATTGATTATGCTGACTTAATTACAGGGAAATGAATTATAAAATTTTAGAATTAAAAAAGAAAAATTTGAACATATCCAGTGCCATCCTAGTCATCTCAGTTTCTATACTTAGGAGTATTATTCATTTTTTAAGGGTAATATAGATCCCAATAAGTCAAAATTAAATGTATTATTCCTATGTTAAATAATTTAATGGTAGAAATTTGACAGAAATTTTGAAAATTTAGGAGGGAATATTTTTCTTTCTATATCCCTCTAATTCCTTTAATGGAATAGGGTGAGGATAGAGGCCTGGGGCAAGGAGAGATGAATAACAATATCATTTTAGTTTATTATAAAGCATATCTAATATTATTTCTGTCCTCCATAGTACCAATAGAGAATGTAAAGAAAGCAGTTATATTTGAGAAAGAAGTAGAAGAAAAATAAACCCACTGAAATTTATCCTTGATTATGTGGTTGCTAAATCAATCTCATTTTTCATTGATTTATTTTGTTAACTTCAGGGAAATCTGACTATTGAAATTTTGCCTAAAGATTTTTTTCCTTTTTCAATTTTATTGTATTTTTAAATTGGAGAATAATTGCTTTACAATGTTGTGTGGGTTTTTGCATTATGACAAGAGAAATCAGTTATATATACATATATATATATAGAATCTTCCCAGGTAGCACAAATTGTAAAAAACCTGCCTGCCAATGTGGGAGACATAAGAGACACAGGTTCAATCCCTGGGTCAGGACGATCCCGTGGAGGAGGGCATGACAACTCACTGCAGTATTCTTGACTAGAAAATCCCACTGACAGAGGAGCCTGACTGGCTATAGTCCACTGGGTTGCAAAGAGTTGGACACACACCCCCTCTGGAGCCTCCCCCACCATCCCACCTCACCCTCTAGGTCCTCACAGAGCACCAGACTGGGCTCCCTGTGTGGTATAGCAACTTCCCACTAGTTATCTGTTTTACAAATGTAGTGTATATATGTCAGTGTTATTTTCTCAGTTCGTCCTACACCCTCCTTCCCCCACTGTGTCCATAAGTCCATTCTCTATGTCTATGTCTTCATTTTTCTCTGCATATGGGTTCATTGGTACATATTTTTCTAGATTCCATATTTAATTTAGTTTAGTTCTTAAATTTGGTGCGAAGTTTTCAATCCAGGAGAAATTTTGAGTTATTGGTGCATAAGATGTACATCCAAAAGAGTTTTTTTGTCAAATCAAAAGTTCATGTGTTCCATAAGGCAGGAGGCAAAGGTCACTGAAACCTGATCTGTTCTAAAGATATATCGTTCACTCCTTTCCCTCTTTTTCACTACTAACCATTCCTCCCCATCACCCATCCCTCTGCCTCTATTAAAATAGCTCTACATAATATACTAGGGTGAGGATAGAGGCCTGGGGCAAGGAGAGATGAATAACAATATCATTTTAGTTTATTATAAAGCATATCTAATATTATTTCTGTCCTCCATAGTACCAATAGAGAATGTAAAGAAAGCAGTTATATTTGAGAAAGAAGTAGAAGAAAAATAAACCCACTGAAATTTATCCTTGATTATGTGGTTGCTAAATCAATCTCATTTTTCATTGATTTATTTTGTTAACTTCAGGGAAATCTGACTATTGAAATTTTGCCTAAAGATTTTTTTCCTTTTTCAATTTTATTGTATTTTTAAATTGGAGAATAATTGCTTTACAATGTTGTGTGGGTTTTTGCATTATGACAAGAGAAATCAGTTATATATACATATATATATATAGAATCTTCCCAGGTAGCACAAATTGTAAAAAACCTGCCTGCCAATGTGGGAGACATAAGAGACACAGGTTCAATCCCTGGGTCAGGACGATCCCGTGGAGGAGGGCATGACAACTCACTGCAGTATTCTTGACTAGAAAATCCCACTGACAGAGGAGCCTGACTGGCTATAGTCCACTGGGTTGCAAAGAGTTGGACACACACCCCCTCTGGAGCCTCCCCCACCATCCCACCTCACCCTCTAGGTCCTCACAGAGCACCAGACTGGGCTCCCTGTGTGGTATAGCAACTTCCCACTAGTTATCTGTTTTACAAATGTAGTGTATATATGTCAGTGTTATTTTCTCAGTTCGTCCTACACCCTCCTTCCCCCACTGTGTCCATAAGTCCATTCTCTATGTCTATGTCTTCATTTTCTCTGCATATGGGTTCATTGGTACATATTTTTCTAGATTCCATATTTAATTTAGTTTAGTTCTTAAATTTGGTGCGAAGTTTTCAATCCAGGAGAAATTTTGAGTTATTGGTGCATAAGATGTACATCCAAAAGAGTTTTTTTGTCAAATCAAAAGTTCATGTGTTCCATAAGGCAGGAGGCAAAGGTCACTGAAACCTGATCTGTTCTAAAGATATATCGTTCACTCCTTTCCCTCTTTTTCACTACTAACCATTCCTCCCCATCACCCATCCCTCTGCCTCTATTAAAATAGCTCTACATAATATACAGGTTAATAGACCACAATATTGATCATCTCTGTTATTCTTTATCCACTTATTCCCATAATTTTCTTCTATTTGGGAGACTCTTCAAACATTTTGGCTATTCAAGATCCATGTAAACCCAGAATCCATTTCAAATTCATTTTTTTGCCAAGAAAACATCTTTGATATCTCTGGAGTTAGTATCTCTCCAAAGTAATTACTGGTGAAACCCTCAACCTTGATTAAATGCAAGTTTCTGACTTTTATCCTACCCCAAGCACCTGAACTTGGTTAAAAGAAAAAAGACAGCAGTGCTGATCAGTATGATTTTAACACAGATCTCCAGTTATAAGCAATTCTTCCACATTTCCTCACTTCATTTACTTTCTCAGTCCTTCAGGTAAATGTTTCACATTTTTCTCCTATCTCTTAAAATTCCACTGTCACAGCCTTCTCCCATTTGATTTCCTTGATTCTCTTGCCATTGAGAAAATATGACCAACACAAGTGCATCTGTATTCTAAGACAATGGCAAATTAATGTACCTCTGTCTCTGATCAAACTTTCCTTGTACACTAAATTCCATTCCTCTCACTCACTCTAGAGTATTATTCTAACAGTTGATCCTTTCCCTCTTGCATTGCCATTTTCAATCCTCTTTTACTATATATATATTTGGCCACTTTTATTGGTCTTTCATCCATTTATTTTCATCCATCTTTGTTCTTTGTCCTGTGTGGGCCCCCCATTGCAGTGGCCTTTCCTGTGGCAGAGCACTGGCTCTGGGTGCATGCGCTCCAACGTTCTGGCTTGCAATTGGTTGGACACACTGGTCCAGGCACTCCATGGCACATGGGATCTTCCCATGCCAGGGATCCAACCGGCACCCCTTGCAGTGCAAGGCAAACTTCTTAGCCACTGGACAAACAGGAAAGCCCTTATTGGATGTTTCTATCAGCATAAGAACAGTACAGTGTCTTCCATAGTAAAAAAAAAAAAAAAAAGAAAGAAAAACAAAAAGCTTTTCTTCATCCCACTTCCTTTTCCAGCTACTACTGTAATTTTGTGTGCCTCTTTATAGCAGTTCTTCAGCTAAGTTGTCCATGTTCACACTCTCCATTTGTCTTTTTATTCTCTCTTGAATCCAAGGGATTTATCAGAAAATTGGTTGACTTTCCTTTCCAAAGATATCTAAATTCCAACAACTTTTCACCACCATCACCCTCCTCTGAAGACCCATCATTTTTAACCTGAACTAGAGCTTCAACTTCCCAACTGGTCTTCTGCTTTTATCGTTGTTCCCACCCAAGCTACCCCAGTGATACTTTTAAATGAAACGTGTTAGAGAGTAACACCCTTCTGTCTAAAACCTGCTAGGATTTTGCATCAAAACTCAGAAGAAAATTCAAATCTGCAGCAGGGTATGCAAAGTTTCCATGATCTTGCCCTCCACTAACTCTATGATGTCATCTGGGGCTAATTTCTCATTCTGACCTCATCTTCTCTCATCTCACATTCTGCTCCAGCCAGTGTGCTACTTGGAAATCTGAGAGTACAGTGAGCACATTCCCGCCTCAGACATTTGCTGTTTCCTTATTTGAAAATGTTTTCGCTGCACATATCTACATGTTTGCCTTTCACTTCCTTTAGTTAGTTAGTTAATTGCTCAGTCATATCCGACTCTTTGTGACCCCATGGATTGTAGCCCACCAGACTCCTCTATCCATGGAATTCTCCGAGCAAGAATACTGGAGTGGGTTGCCATTCACTTCTCCATGGGACCTTTCCAACCCAGGGATTAAACCTGGGTATCCTGCATTGCAGGCAGATTCTTCACTGCTGAGCTACTACATAGAACACTTCCTTTACTGTCAGCTCAACTCCCACTTTGCTACTTAACTATACAATAGGATGTCTCTGTCTTTCTCATTTTGCATTATCTTTCTGCATAGTATTTATCATTACCCAATATTACATAGGTATTTATTGAGAAACAGTTTTACCTGCTAGAATAAAATCTACATGAAAAATTTTTTGACTTCTCTATTTCCAGCATCCAGACTGTATTTTTCAAATACCTACTCTTTATAAATATTTGTAGCTAAATAATAATATCACATGTTTAATCTAGGATGTAATTTACTGGGCTTCCTTGATAGCTCAGTTGGTAAAGAATCTGTCTGTAGTTCAGGAGACCTGAGTTTGATCTCTGGGTCAAGAAGATTCCCCTGGGGAAGGAAATGGCAACCCACTCCAGTATTCTTGCCTGGAAAATCCTATGGACAGAGGAGCCTGGTGAGTTACAGACCATGGCGGTCACAAGAGTTGGACACGACTTAGCAACTAAACCACCAACATGTAATTCACTATAACTTATTTGCACTGTATATAATACATATTTATCTTCTGATCCATATATATAGTGTATCTTCAGAGCAATCAATGATGCCTAACACATTTTTCATACATTATCTGAATTAACTTTCATAACAACACTAAGGTAGGGGTTATATTATCCTCATGTTATAGATATATAAACAAATTGAGACACTAAAAGTGTCAAATATGGTTACCATTCACAAACAGAATGACTTTGTGTCAAAATCCCGTTACTTTATATTTGAATTTGTGTTTCTAATATTTAGTCCAAACTATGGTATTTATTGGAAATTTAATTAAATTAATTAACAGGTAGGTTAAATGTAAGCATCATTGATGCACCTTTGGAACTTGGATCTATAAAAATAGTAGTTGAATGAACTACAAAAACTATTTTCTCGTTTGCCTTTATTTTCCTCGACCTTTCTTAATGAAAGCACACTTTAGTACCATGAAATAATGAAGTTGCCTAAATAGTTGAACAAGAGAAATGAAAAATACATTTTCAGCTCAGTGGTACAATGAAATTTCTATTTTTAGAAATATTTCTGGAAAGAGTAAAGCTTGATGAAGTACATGAAAACTTGAACTGAAATACTCTATTTATTGACATAATTTTAAAAACACTCCAATCTTTACATTTTTCCAGACTTAATTATGTTTATGCTACTGATTTTCTATGACTTCCTATTCATGGTCCCGTACTATTTCCCTCAAGTTTTTACATTTCTAGTTCTCACACATGTAATAATAATAAAGACTGGAACAAATTGATGAGAGAAAACTTGAAATTTGCCTTACAAAATCTTTTTTGTAATTTTCTAGATGTGCATCCCCTGCTTTCAAAGTAGCTACAGTTCAGGATGTGATGCTCCCCTTAAAGTTCCAAAGTAAATTTTTGAAGACTCAGACATTTTAAAGAAGCTGGACTTTAAATAGAGCATCTTTTCTGTCCTGTTCATCTCTGCACAGGGTTATATCATCCACCCAGGGGCACAATGTTTATTACTACAAAGCATGGAAATCACCCTGGGCATCTCTTTTCCCTCTCTGTGCTTTATGTTCCCATATTAAATTCATCTCTGAATCCTATTGACTTTGTTGTTGCTTGTCCATTGCCAAGTAGTGTCCAACTGTTTTGTGACCCTATGGACTATAACCATCCAGGTTCCTCTGCCCATGGGATATTCCAGTCAAGAATACTGGAGTGAGTTGCCATTTCTTCCTTCTGTGGATCCTCCTGACCCAAGGATCAAATCTGTGTCTCCTGTATTCTTTACCATTGAGTCACTTGGGAAGCCCCCTATAGACTTTATTTCTAAATAAATCTCTAATCTATGAACTTCTTTCTTTTTTTACTGTCAAAACCCTGGTCCAAATCTCTGGCTTATGACAACAGCGTTTTTCTAACTTTTTATAGTCTCCAAACTATGGTATTTATTGGAAATTTAATTAAATTAATTAACAGGTAGGTTAAATGTAAGCATCATTGATGCACCTTTGGAACTTGGATCTATAAAAATAGTAGTTGAATGAACTACAAAAACTATTTTCTCGTTTGCCTTTATTTTCCTCGACCTTTCTTAATGAAAGCACACTTTAGTACCATGAAATAATGAAGTTGCCTAAATAGTTGAACAAGAGAAATGAAAAATACATTTTCAGCTCAGTGGTACAATGAAATTTCTATTTTTAGAAATATTTCTGGAAAGAGTAAAGCTTGATGAAGTACATGAAAACTTGAACTGAAATACTCTATTTATTGACATAATTTTAAAAACACTCCAATCTTTACATTTTTCCAGACTTAATTATGTTTATGCTACTGATTTTCTATGACTTCCTATTCATGGTCCCGTACTATTTCCCTCAAGTTTTTACATTTCTAGTTCTCACACATGTAATAATAATAAAGACTGGAACAAATTGATGAGAGAAAACTTGAAATTTGCCTTACAAAATCTTTTTTGTAATTTTCTAGATGTGCATCCCCTGCTTTCAAAGTAGCTACAGTTCAGGATGTGATGCTCCCCTTAAAGTTCCAAAGTAAATTTTTGAAGACTCAGACATTTTAAAGAAGCTGGACTTTAAATAGAGCATCTTTTCTGTCCTGTTCATCTCTGCACAGGGTTATATCATCCACCCAGGGGCACAATGTTTATTACTACAAAGCATGGAAATCACCCTGGGCATCTCTTTTCCCTCTCTGTGCTTTATGTTCCCATATTAAATTCATCTCTGAATCCTATTGACTTTGTTGTTGCTTGTCCATTGCCAAGTAGTGTCCAACTGTTTTGTGACCCTATGGACTATAACCATCCAGGTTCCTCTGCCCATGGGATATTCCAGTCAAGAATACTGGAGTGAGTTGCCATTTCTTCCTTCTGTGGATCCTCCTGACCCAAGGATCAAATCTGTGTCTCCTGTATTCTTTACCATTGAGTCACTTGGGAAGCCCCCTATAGACTTTATTTCTAAATAAATCTCTAATCTATGAACTTCTTTCTTTTTTTACTGTCAAAACCCTGGTCCAAATCTCTGGCTTATGACAACAGCGTTTCATACATATCTTCCAGCTTTCAAAACTTTTTTTGATAGTCAATGTGATTTATTTTAAATGCAAATCAATCTGTAACTGTGCAAAATCTTGCAATACTTTCATATTGTATTTAGGAAAAAATTCAGCTGTTTCCCATAAACTACAAGAATGTTCTTACAAAGAATGTTCTTTATTCTTTGGCCTAGTTAATGCCTAGCTACTTTGGCCTGCCTCACTACCTATCATCCAGTGTACAAACTCCACTGGAACTTTTTCAGTTGGGCATCTCATCACCTATAATGTTCTTTTCTAGACTCTGCAAAGTTAGACTCTTCACACTTTCATGTCTCTGTTTAAATGACTTAGGGAGGTTCTCCCTGACCACCAAAAGTAAAATGATTGCTCTCATTGTATTCTCTGTCAAACAATTTTATTCCTTTTCTCTTTAATATTTTTGCGTTCACAATGACAAATTTACTTGTTGATTGTATGCATCTCTCATTAGACTGCAGACTTCATGCGAACAGGAATGGTGTCTGTACTACTCTCCAGTGCACAACCAGGGCCTGGCGCAATACCTGGCATGTGATAGTTGCTCAATAAATAGCTGATGAGTGGAATAAATGAATGAAAAACTGAATAAATTGATTAACTTGGTAAGCTAAAACAATTGGATCCAGACTATTTTACAGGATGTTCAAGTCAACTGAGCTTAATTACAGATAAAATAAAATACACACACATATACGTATAAAACTTTTGAAAATTGTAAAGCGCAGTAGAATTTTAAAAATCTCTCATTCAATAAAAAAATATACTCTTTGTTCAAGGTGACACCTATAATCATGCATTAAATCCTGGCTCCTTAAAAAAATAAAAAATATACAACAATAATTTACATTTTTAATAGCAAAAAAGTAAATTCATCTTTGTGGAAACATCAGTTTTATCAACACAGAATTAATTAGCAGACATACTATAAAGCTTGGGCTCCTTAATTAAAAGTGAAGGCATATTTGACTCAACACTGCAAGTGCCTTATTCTCACAACATCCCTCATGAAAGCATCTACTAGTATTTATGCCTCATT
Organism: Tragulus kanchil; assembly: GCA_022376925.1. Lineage (NCBI taxonomy): Eukaryota > Metazoa > Chordata > Mammalia > Artiodactyla > Tragulidae > Tragulus > Tragulus kanchil. The sequence goes on from JAIOJX010000024.1 coordinate 152,159,327, forward strand.
TCTCTCCACAGGGCTAGGATTTACTTACATTGGAGTATTGCTCTGGGAAAAGGACACCACAAGGCTACTTTCATTGCCTCAAAGTCTGCCTCATTCAAATCAATTTATGCAAATAAATGTCTGAGAGCAACCTTCTCTGTCTCCATCAGTTCAACAGATAAAAGTGGATCTTTGTTTAAGTCAACACATGCCATGTGCTCATCCACATGACATGAACAATAGTTTTTATATTTCTAAAGGGAAATTCCCTCATTGCAGGTGGATTCCTTACCATCTCAGCCACCAGGGAAGTCCTCTTAATATAAAAATTTAAGGTAAAAGCATGGAATATAAAATAACGTGGGAAAGAAATTATACTAAATTTGACTACAGACACGATATGTAAAGTTATATTATAATCCAAGAAAATTCATTACCACAGAGATGGGAAAACATTGCCTCATCATCTACTCACTTTCCCAAAATACTGTTAAATTCAGAGAAGACCACATGGAAATAATAACAATTAAATATTTTGAAGTCATAATTTTTCCAAGAACTTTATGTGTATCAAACAATTTATGCCTCACAAAAATTTAATGAGGTAGGTAGCATTATTTATTGTATTTTAAAGATAAGTAAATATGACACATAAATATTAGGTAACTTAGACAAAGTCATGCAGCTAGGAAGTAGTATGGAAAAGATTTGAATATAAAACTCACATTCTTAAATATTGGTCAATACTGCCTCTGACAAGTAAGTTACATTCCAGTTCATTCTTAAAGAATCTACAGAACAGTAAAATGGAAAGATATGGGCCTGAACAAAGTATTAACCCTTTTATATAATAAATATTCATAGTTAATGATATTTATATTGTTAATTAATAGGCCAATAATTTGCATAACATTTGGCACGTAGTATATGTATAAAAAGTGTTTTTCTTCACTGTTATCTTCACCTCTGCTCTATGAGACAGGAGATAATGAGGAAGACTATTCATGATTATAAGTTAACCCTGAAATTCCAGTGACATATTAAGTAAAATCTCCTCACTCATGCAAAAGGCCATATGGGTCAGCAAGGGCTCTCCTTCAAGCATGGATCAGAGAGAGTAAAATCTTTGACTATGGTTACAAGTCATAAACCTCAGTCCTAGTTTTTCCACCTCAGCACATGGCTACTTGGGAAGGCACAGAATGAGGTTAAGTGCTAACAATTCCCTTTGTCTAATTCAACACAAGTCATTTCTTTCTTTCTTTTTTTTAACTGAGGTATAGTTGTTGTGGGCTTCCCCGGTGACTCAGGGTTAAAGAATTCACATGCAATTTTCAGTGTACAGTTCTTTTGTTTCTTTGGGTAGGTTTATTCCCAGATATTTGATTCTTTTGGTTGCAATGGTGAAGGGGATTGCCTCTTTGATTTCCATTTCTGATTTTTCATTGTTTGTGTATAGGAATGCCAGTGATTTCTGTATATTGATTTTGTATCCTGTGATTTTGCTGAATTTGCTAATTAGCTCTAGTAGTTTTGTAATAGTGTCTTTGGGATTTTCTATGTATAATATCATGTCATCGGCAAATAGAGTTTGACTTCTTCTTTTCCAATCTGGATTCATTTATTTCTTTCTCTTCTCTTACTGTCGTTGCTAGAACTTCCAGGACTATGTTGAATAAGAGTGGTGAAAGTGGACACCCTTGTTTTGTTCCTGATCTTAGAGGAAATGCTTTGAGTTTTTCACCGTTGAGGATAATATTCGCTGTGGGCTTCTCATATATGGCTTTCACTATGTTGAGATAGGTTCCTTCTATGCCCATTTTTTGAAGAGTTTTTATCATAAATGGGTGTTGCACTTTGTCAAAGGCTTTTTCTGCATCTATTGAGATGATCATGTGATTTTTGTCTCTCAATTTGTTGATATGGTGTATCCCATTGATTGATTTGTGGATATTGAAGAATCCTTGCATGCCTGGGATGAACCTGACTTGATCATGATGTATGAGCTTTTTGATGTGTCGTTGAATTCTGTTTGCTAGGATTTTGGCGTCTAAATTAATCAGTGAGATAATGAGGAAGACTATTCATGATTATAAGTTAACCCTGAAATTCCAGTGACATATTAAGTAAAATCTCCTCACTCATGCAAAAGGCCATATGGGTCAGCAAGGGCTCTCCTTCAAGCATGGATCAGAGAGAGTAAAATCTTTGACTATGGTTACAAGTCATAAACCTCAGTCCTAGTTTTTCCACCTCAGCACATGGCTACTTGGGAAGGCACAGAATGAGGTTAAGTGCTAACAATTCCCTTTGTCTAATTCAACACAAGTCATTTCTTTCTTTCTTTTTTTTAACTGAGGTATAGTTGTTGTGGGCTTCCCCGGTGACTCAGGGTTAAAGAATTCACATGCAATTTTCAGTGTACAGTTCTTTTGTTTCTTTGGGTAGGTTTATTCCCAGATATTTGATTCTTTTGGTTGCAATGGTGAAGGGGATTGCCTCTTTGATTTCCATTTCTGATTTTTCATTGTTTGTGTATAGGAATGCCAGTGATTTCTGTATATTGATTTTGTATCCTGTGATTTTGCTGAATTTGCTAATTAGCTCTAGTAGTTTTGTAATAGTGTCTTTGGGATTTTCTATGTATAATATCATGTCATCGGCAAATAGAGTTTGACTTCTTCTTTTCCAATCTGGATTCATTTATTTCTTTCTCTTCTCTTACTGTCGTTGCTAGAACTTCCAGGACTATGTTGAATAAGAGTGGTGAAAGTGGACACCCTTGTTTTGTTCCTGATCTTAGAGGAAATGCTTTGAGTTTTTCACCGTTGAGGATAATATTCGCTGTGGGCTTCTCATATATGGCTTTCACTATGTTGAGATAGGTTCCTTCTATGCCCATTTTTTGAAGAGTTTTTATCATAAATGGGTGTTGCACTTTGTCAAAGGCTTTTTCTGCATCTATTGAGATGATCATGTGATTTTTGTCTCTCAATTTGTTGATATGGTGTATCCCATTGATTGATTTGTGGATATTGAAGAATCCTTGCATGCCTGGGATGAACCTGACTTGATCATGATGTATGAGCTTTTTGATGTGTCGTTGAATTCTGTTTGCTAGGATTTTGTTGAGGATTTTGGCGTCTAAATTAATCAGTGAAATTGGCCTATAGTTTTCTTTTTTGGTGTTGTCTTTGCCTGGCTTTGGTATCAGGGTGATGGTGGCCTCATAGAATGTGTTTGGACGTGTTCTTTCCTCTGCAATTTTTTGAAAGAGTTTTAGAAGGACAGGCATAAGCTCTTCTTTAAATGTTTGGTAGAATTTGCCTGCGAATGGAGAGATATTCCATGTTCCTGGGTAGGAAGAATCAATATTGTGAAAATGACCATGCTACCAAATGTCATCTATAGATTCAATGTGATCCCTGTCAAACTACCAATGACATTCTTCACAGAACTAGATCAAAGAATAACACAGTTCATATGGAAACACAAAAGACCTCGAATAGCCAAAGCAATCCTGAGAAAGAAAAACAGAATTGGAGGAATCAGCCTCCCTAACTTCAGACTCTACTACAAAGCAACAGTCATCAAGATAGTATGGTACTGGCACAAAAACAGAACCATAGACCAATGGAACAAGATTGAGAACCCAGAGATAAACTCACGCACCTATGAGTACCTTATTTTTGACAAAGGAGGAGAAACTATAAAATGGGACAAAGACAGCCTCTTCAACAAATGGTGCTGGGAAAATTGGACAGCTACATGCAAAAAAATGAAGTTGGAACATTCCCTGATACCATACACAAAGATCAACTCAAAATAGATTAAAGACCTACATGTAAGGCCAGAAACCATCAAACTCTTAGAGGAGAATATAGGCAAAACCCTCAAGGACATCAATCAAAGCAAGATCTTCTCTGACCCACCTACTAGAATAGTGGAATTGAAAAGAAAAATGAACATGTGGGACCTCATGAAACTTAAAAGCTTTTGTACAGAAAAAGAAACTACAAAAAAGCTGAACAGACAGCCCACAGAGTGGGAGAAAATCATAGCAAATGAAGCAACAGACAAAGAATTAATCTCCAAAATCTACAAGCAACTCAGACAACTCAGCACCAGAATAATGGGCCAATCAAAAATGATCCTTGCATGCCTGGGATGAACCTGACTTGATCATGATGTATGAGCTTTTTGATGTGTCGTTGAATTCTGTTTGCTAGGATTTTGTTGAGGATTTTGGCGTCTAAATTAATCAGTGAAATTGGCCTATAGTTTTCTTTTTTGGTGTTGTCTTTGCCTGGCTTTGGTATCAGGGTGATGGTGGCCTCATAGAATGTGTTTGGACGTGTTCTTTCCTCTGCAATTTTTTGAAAGAGTTTTAGAAGGACAGGCATAAGCTCTTCTTTAAATGTTTGGTAGAATTTGCCTGCGAATGGAGAGATATTCCATGTTCCTGGGTAGGAAGAATCAATATTGTGAAAATGACCATGCTACCAAATGTCATCTATAGATTCAATGTGATCCCTGTCAAACTACCAATGACATTCTTCACAGAACTAGATCAAAGAATAACACAGTTCATATGGAAACACAAAAGACCTCGAATAGCCAAAGCAATCCTGAGAAAGAAAAACAGAATTGGAGGAATCAGCCTCCCTAACTTCAGACTCTACTACAAAGCAACAGTCATCAAGATAGTATGGTACTGGCACAAAAACAGAACCATAGACCAATGGAACAAGATTGAGAACCCAGAGATAAACTCACGCACCTATGAGTACCTTATTTTTGACAAAGGAGGAGAAACTATAAAATGGGACAAAGACAGCCTCTTCAACAAATGGTGCTGGGAAAATTGGACAGCTACATGCAAAAAAATGAAGTTGGAACATTCCCTGATACCATACACAAAGATCAACTCAAAATAGATTAAAGACCTACATGTAAGGCCAGAAACCATCAAACTCTTAGAGGAGAATATAGGCAAAACCCTCAAGGACATCAATCAAAGCAAGATCTTCTCTGACCCACCTACTAGAATAGTGGAATTGAAAAGAAAAATGAACATGTGGGACCTCATGAAACTTAAAAGCTTTTGTACAGAAAAAGAAACTACAAAAAAGCTGAACAGACAGCCCACAGAGTGGGAGAAAATCATAGCAAATGAAGCAACAGACAAAGAATTAATCTCCAAAATCTACAAGCAACTCAGACAACTCAGCACCAGAATAATGAACAGCCCAATCAAAAAATGGGAAAAGGACCTAAACAGACACCTCTCCAAAGAGGACATACAGATGGCCCAAAAGCACATGAAACGATGCTCAACTTCACTTATAATTAGAGAAATGCGAATCAAAACTACAATGAGTTATCACCTCACACCCGTCAGAATGGCCATCATCCACAAATCGACAGACAATAAATGCTGGAGAGGGTGCGGAGAAAAGAGAACACTCCTGCATTGCTGATGGGAATGTCGATTGATGCAGCCTCTATGGAAGACAGTCTGGAGATTTCTTTAAAAACTCAAAATAGAAGCACCCTATGACCCAGCAATCCCACTATTAGGCTTATACCCTGATGAAATCAAAACTGAAAGAAGCACCTGTACCCCAATGTTCATTGCAGCTCTCTATACAATAGCCAGAACATGGAAGCAACCTAGATGTCCATTGACGAATGAATGGATACAGGAGCTCTGGTACATATATATAATGGAATACTACACAGCTGTAAAGAGAAATGCAGAAGAATCAGCCCTAATGAAGTGGCTGGCTCTAGAACCTATCATAAAAAGTGAAGTCAGTCAGAAAGAGAAGCACAAATACAATATACTAACACATATATATGGAATCTAGTAGGATAGTGACGATGGCAGATGCAGTGAAGTGACAAAAAGACAGACATGGACAGTGGACATATGGGCATTGTGGGGAAGGAACAGTGGGTGAGAGGCATAAAGGAAGTAGCTTGAAGGCCTGTACTATCATAAGTGAAGAAAATAGCTCTAGTCATTGCTCTGTGAGAAAAGGGGATCCTTCAGGGGTGCTGTGTGACGGTCAGGAGGGGTGGGAAGAGGGGCATATACATATGACTAATCTGAGAATATGCATATCTATAAACAACAAAACTCTGTAAAAGTTAAAAGTAAAATAAAGGTTTAAAAATAAAAATAAAAATATAAAAAAAGAATTCACCTGCAATTCAGGAGATGCAGTTTGATTCCTGGGTCCAGAAAATCCCCTGGAGAAGGAAATGGTAATCCTTTCATGTTCTTGCCTGGGAAATTCCCCAGACAGAGGAGTTTAGCGGGTTACAGTTCATGGTGTTGCAAAGAGACACATCTGAGTGACTGAGCCCGAACATGCAATAACAAAAATATGCTTTGCATGTACTTGCATGTTTTCCATTTTTAAAATAACTTAAATGCAATAAAATTAAGTTGGGGACAAACATTAACGTACAAAAGGACAGATTTTCCTTTTAATCATGTCTGGCAGGATTTAACTTTAGGAAAACAGAGGATCAGCTTTTTCTCTCTTTCTATGTAAATTATCCAAAATGAACGTGAGATTCTGAAGCTTTGGCAGAGGACTTGGAAGAGAAGCACACATTTCCCTAAGCAAAGCCCTAACAAGATTTAAACTGTTGGCTTCTATGGTCATACTATATGTGATATTATTAAGCTGAAGTAGCCAAGAGCATAGAAAATAATAAAAGTAATACAACTTTTTGTTTGTGTTCCTCTTGACAATTAGGCAAAGAGGATTCACTCAAGAACAAATTAGCTATATAAAACATGACACATGTACATAGTTAGAGGGCACCTCCATGTTTAGATTCTTTGGTCCCTGTGGTTACAGAAGGCTGGGCCAGAAGAAGATAGTATGGTCTAATCTTTCTTAGAAAATGATGGAGCTATGAGGAGATATTGGCCCATGGTTCTACCATGTGTGGGGGTATCAGGAAAGAGTAGACTGAGTATCAAGCTACAGAATTAAAAAAAAATTATTTTAGTATTTTCAGCTTACAAAAGTAGTGGATGAATTTTGATTCAAATCGTAATTTTTAACATGGGCATATACATATGACAATCTGAGAATATAGCGAGTGATCTATAAAAACAACAAAACTTCAGGGGTGCTGTGTGACGGTCAGGAGGGGTGGGAAGAGGGGCATATACATATGACTAATCTGAGAATATGCATATCTATAAACAACAAAACTCTGTAAAAGTTAAAAGTAAAATAAAGGTTTAAAAATAAAAATAAAAATATAAAAAAAGAATTCACCTGCAATTCAGGAGATGCAGTTTGATTCCTGGGTCCAGAAAATCCCCTGGAGAAGGAAATGGTAATCCTTTCATGTTCTTGCCTGGGAAATTCCCCAGACAGAGGAGTTTAGCGGGTTACAGTTCATGGTGTTGCAAAGAGACACATCTGAGTGACTGAGCCCGAACATGCAATAACAAAAATATGCTTTGCATGTACTTGCATGTTTTCCATTTTTAAAATAACTTAAATGCAATAAAATTAAGTTGGGGACAAACATTAACGTACAAAAGGACAGATTTTCCTTTTAATCATGTCTGGCAGGATTTAACTTTAGGAAAACAGAGGATCAGCTTTTTCTCTCTTTCTATGTAAATTATCCAAAATGAACGTGAGATTCTGAAGCTTTGGCAGAGGACTTGGAAGAGAAGCACACATTTCCCTAAGCAAAGCCCTAACAAGATTTAAACTGTTGGCTTCTATGGTCATACTATATGTGATATTATTAAGCTGAAGTAGCCAAGAGCATAGAAAATAATAAAAGTAATACAACTTTTTGTTTGTGTTCCTCTTGACAATTAGGCAAAGAGGATTCACTCAAGAACAAATTAGCTATATAAAACATGACACATGTACATAGTTAGAGGGCACCTCCATGTTTAGATTCTTTGGTCCCTGTGGTTACAGAAGGCTGGGCCAGAAGAAGATAGTATGGTCTAATCTTTCTTAGAAAATGATGGAGCTATGAGGAGATATTGGCCCATGGTTCTACCATGTGTGGGGGTATCAGGAAAGAGTAGACTGAGTATCAAGCTACAGAATTAAAAAAAAATTATTTTAGTATTTTCAGCTTACAAAAGTAGTGGATGAATTTTGATTCAAATCGTAATATATTATAATTTAAAACTATCCATATATTCTAGAAGACATTTCAGTTTTAAAGGAAATTCCTATAGCAAATAAAAATAACATAAATGTTCTCTTGGCTCATAGTTTTGTGGCTTACTTATTTAGTAGAAACTTCTGACGTGGGAGATTGGATTATTCACTGGAGATAGATAGTGATATATGGAATACAAGGAGTAGAATATCTCAAGAGGACTTAAAGATTTAATTAAAACAGGGAGGTTAACAGCCTGTAAACCTAAAATGGAGACTCCAGGTTTTCCATATCAAAAAAAAAAAAAAACAACATACAATCAATAGACTGCTCTTATGGAATCTTTGCTGTAAGCATTGAGGGATATTTAAAATGGCGTGAAGAAAAGTTTATGTTGCTTTGAGGGAACAAAATACCCCATGATGAGCACTGTTATTGTCAGTTCTGTGAACCTTATAAGCAGAGGACCAGACCCTAATATGCAATAATCAGGCAATGATATAAATTGGGATAGAATGAAGAACTAAATTGTTGGTTCCCATATTATAGAATTTTTCTGCAAATACTAGGTTAGACAGAAAAATGTCAGAAGAAAAGCAAGGCTTGAGTTGAAGTTTCAGTGAAGGCAAGAAAAGATATTTGAAAACCAGAGGGCAGAAAAATCCTAGACAGGGTACAATGTCAAGCTAGGACATAGAAAGAATCAAAACTCGGGAGCCGGTATCAGTGGAGAGCTGAAAATTGGTTGATATCCCTTAAAGAGACCAGGAAAAGACAAAAAATTATGGAATTTTAGAATTCACTGAAAGTCAACTTTTGTTTGTGTTCCTCTTGACAATTAGGCAAGAGGATTCACTCAAGAACAAATTAGCTATATAAAACATGACACATGTACATAGTTAGAGGGCACCTCCATGTTTAGATTCTTTGGTCCCTGTGGTTACAGAAGGCTGGGCCAGAAGAAGATAGTATGGTCTAATCTTTCTTAGAAAATGATGGAGCTATGAGGAGATATTGGCCCATGGTTCTACCATGTGTGGGGGTATCAGGAAAGAGTAGACTGAGTATCAAGCTACAGAATTAAAAAAAAATTATTTTAGTATTTTCAGCTTACAAAAGTAGTGGATGAATTTTGATTCAAATCGTAATATATTATAATTTAAAACTATCCATATATTCTAGAAGACATTTCAGTTTTAAAGGAAATTCCTATAGCAAATAAAAATAACATAAATGTTCTCTTGGCTCATAGTTTTGTGGCTTACTTATTTAGTAGAAACTTCTGACGTGGGAGATTGGATTATTCACTGGAGATAGATAGTGATATATGGAATACAAGGAGTAGAATATCTCAAGAGGACTTAAAGATTTAATTAAAACAGGGAGGTTAACAGCCTGTAAACCTAAAATGGAGACTCCAGGTTTTCCATATCAAAAAAAAAAAAAAACAACATACAATCAATAGACTGCTCTTATGGAATCTTTGCTGTAAGCATTGAGGGATATTTAAAATGGCGTGAAGAAAAGTTTATGTTGCTTTGAGGGAACAAAATACCCCATGATGAGCACTGTTATTGTCAGTTCTGTGAACCTTATAAGCAGAGGACCAGACCCTAATATGCAATAATCAGGCAATGATATAAATTGGGATAGAATGAAGAACTAAATTGTTGGTTCCCATATTATAGAATTTTTCTGCAAATACTAGGTTAGACAGAAAAATGTCAGAAGAAAAGCAAGGCTTGAGTTGAAGTTTCAGTGAAGGCAAGAAAAGATATTTGAAAACCAGAGGGCAGAAAAATCCTAGACAGGGTACAATGTCAAGCTAGGACATAGAAAGAATCAAAACTCGGGAGCCGGTATCAGTGGAGAGCTGAAAATTGGTTGATATCCCTTAAAGAGACCAGGAAAAGACAAAAAATTATGGAATTGATATGTTTAGCTGAGAATTCACTGAAAGTCATCTTTCTAAAAGTATGATGTGATAGTTAAGCTCAATGTCTTCTGAAGAATAATCTGGAAATATTAAAAACAATAAACAAAAAATTGAAATATTAAGTCTGAGAGACCACAAATTGTACTAATTCAAGCATGACATGACAAAGTGCCAAAAATACTCTGTTATATAAAGAGCAACATATGATCTCCTTGATTATTAAACCTCAGTGAGACTCCCTAATCTTCTTTATTATACATTGCTATTTCTAAACTTTCCTAACCATTTTATCTTTATTTATTGTCTTTCTATTCTCTATAGTAGGTAATCTTTTTAATTTTTTTCATTGTTTTATTTCCATAGCCTAAAACAGTGCTTAACACAGAATAAGTGCTCTGATTTTTGACAAATCAATGAATAAATATTGCAAACATTCTGAAGAAAGTAATCCTTAGTAGCAGATTGAACATAAAGAATACCTGCCCCTGGGCTTATATCTGGAGAAAACTGTAATTCAAAAAGATACATGCACCATAGTGTTCACTGTAGCATTATTTACAATAGACAAGACATACAGGCAACCCAAGTGTTTATCAACTGATGAATAGGTAAAGAAGATGTGGTGTATGTATATAAGTAAGCCAGACAGAGAAGGACAGATATCATATGACATCACTTATATGTGGAACCTACAAAAATGATGCAAATGAACTTATTTACAAAACAGAAATTGACCCACAGACATAGAAAAAAAAACTCTGGTTACCAAAGGGGAAGAGGGGAGAGATAAATTAGGAGTTTGGGGTTAACATGTACACACCCCTACTATATATAAAATAGATAACCAACAAAGACCTAATGCATAGCCACAAGGAATTATACACCCTATTTTGTAAAAACCTACAAGGGAAAAGAATCTGAAAAAAAATGTAACTGAATGACTTTGCTATATACCTGAAACTAACACAACATTGTAAATCAACTATACTTCAATTATAAATAAGTAAATAAGACACAGTATGAGAAGTGAGAAAATATTAAAACAACACTTCTAGAGAATACAACATAAAATACTTTTGAAGAGGGCTTCTCTGGTGGTCCAGTGGGTAAGGACACCGCCTTACAGTATAAGGGGCACCAGTTCTAGTCCTGGCCTGGGAAGATCCCATGTGCCACGGAGCGGCTGGACCAATGCGTCCAACTACGGAGCCAGAGCTCTGGAGTGCATGCTCCCGGAGCCAGTGATCTGCAACGAGAGAGGCCACTGTGATGGGAGACCCACACAGGCCAAAGAATTAAGATGGATGAAAATAGATAAATGAAAGACCAATAAAAGTGGCCCCCCCCCCCCAAAATACTTTTGAAGTGATGAGAACAATTGGACAGTTTTATCCAATGGGGATAGTTTGGAACTAGTTAAATATTGGAAGCTGAATAAGAGTTTGTTTTTGTTTAGTCACTCAGTCGTGTCCAACTCTTTGTGATTCCGTGGACTGTAGCCTGCCAGGCTCCTCTGCCCACAGGATTTCCTAGGCAAGAATACTGGATTTGGGTTGCCATTTCCTTCTCCAGAAAATGATAGTAGGAAAGTACTATTTGGTTAGCACCATCTTTTCCCACTTAACACAGTACTTGCAAAGTTGATATTCCAGAAATTGGTTTTGAAAGAATACATTCTATATCAAATTTGAGGATTGGTTAATGTGCTCTGTTTGAGGTTAAAAAAAGTAGGTCTGAAGAGCAGGGAATGATAGAAAAAGTGTGTTTGAGAGGTTTCAGCATGGAGGTAGATGATTTCATTTTAAGTGTGTAAGTGTTTTAATGCATTTGAAGTGAATTTTCATATGACATCACTTATATGTGGAACCTACAAAATGATGCAAATGAACTTATTTACAAAACAGAAATTGACCCACAGACATAGAAAAAAAAACTCTGGTTACCAAAGGGGAAGAGGGGAGAGATAAATTAGGAGTTTGGGGTTAACATGTACACACCCCTACTATATATAAAATAGATAACCAACAAAGACCTAATGCATAGCCACAAGGAATTATACACCCTATTTTGTAAAAACCTACAAGGGAAAAGAATCTGAAAAAAAATGTAACTGAATGACTTTGCTATATACCTGAAACTAACACAACATTGTAAATCAACTATACTTCAATTATAAATAAGTAAATAAGACACAGTATGAGAAGTGAGAAAATATTAAAACAACACTTCTAGAGAATACAACATAAAATACTTTTGAAGAGGGCTTCTCTGGTGGTCCAGTGGGTAAGGACACCGCCTTACAGTATAAGGGGCACCAGTTCTAGTCCTGGCCTGGGAAGATCCCATGTGCCACGGAGCGGCTGGACCAATGCGTCCAACTACGGAGCCAGAGCTCTGGAGTGCATGCTCCCGGAGCCAGTGATCTGCAACGAGAGAGGCCACTGTGATGGGAGACCCACACAGGCCAAAGAATTAAGATGGATGAAAATAGATAAATGAAAGACCAATAAAAGTGCCCCCAAAATACTTTTGAAGTGATGAGAACAATTGGACAGTTTTATCCAATGGGGATAGTTTGGAACTAGTTAAATATTGGAAGCTGAATAAGAGTTTGTTTTTGTTTAGTCACTCAGTCGTGTCCAACTCTTTGTGATTCCGTGGACTGTAGCCTGCCAGGCTCCTCTGCCCACAGGATTTCCTAGGCAAGAATACTGGATTTGGGTTGCCATTTCCTTCTCCAGAAAATGATAGTAGGAAAGTACTATTTGGTTAGCACCATCTTTTCCCACTTAACACAGTACTTGCAAAGTTGATATTCCAGAAATTGGTTTTGAAAGAATACATTCTATATCAAATTTGAGGATTGGTTAATGTGCTCTGTTTGAGGTTAAAAAAAGTAGGTCTGAAGAGCAGGGAATGATAGAAAAAGTGTGTTTGAGAGGTTTCAGCATGGAGGTAGATGATCATCTGGTGTGGCGAAGGAATTTTCAGGTATTGGAAATGTGTAAGTGTTTTAATGCATTTATGTGACTAATTTTGTGTAAGAAAAGTTACTCTCATTTGACTAAAAACTTATTTTAGCAAATTTAGAAATTAATTTGAGAAATTTGCAACCTGGAGGCAGAGGATACAAATGGTAAACGTTTGAATTAATTTTATGCATACATGTCTTTTACTCATTAGGTAAATTTCTGAAAAGTTATGTGCAAATCAAATAAGGGCAAATCTAATTACATTGACTTACATTAGAAGAGCTATTTTATATGCATTTCTGATTGATTTGCAATTGGCAGTCCTTCATAACACCTTCATCATTTCTTTGCCCTTCAAGATTCTGTCAATTAGTTGATGAACTGTCAGTATTTAAATTCATCAAGAGCTTACTATTTAAAGGATGCTTGTAGTAAATGTTTTAGTAAAATGAGAAAATCATACTGGGATATATTGAGCTAGAATAAGGAACATTTATCATGACATCTCAGAAAAGTTTTAGTTTCTTGAGTATACACAAAGCATAGAATGAGTTTTTGTTTAAAACACAACAACTATAGATGCAAATGAATTCATTGATGTTTAAAAAGAAGATATATAACATTTTTAATTAGTGTGAGAATTTGGCCAGCTTTTAAGGTTTCTGAACTCAAATTTCTAAAACTGGGGACTTTGTATGAAAACTTGAAAATGCTATTGATTTTCTTTTATTTCATTCTCTTTGGTCTTAAGACAAGCTTAGTGTTTTACTTTGGGAATGTTCTAATTATGTGTGTCTGTGTGAATAATAAGTAGTTAATGTATCTTACTTATTCCTCATTCTCCTTGGAACAACTATAGTGAACAGTTTTAGTCTAGTTGAACCAGTTAACATCTTCAAGAAAATATTTTTTTACATGAAAATGTGGGGGAAACAAATTTGAATAAACTCTGAGCCTGACTCAAAGAATTCTGAAATTCATGATCCAAAGACCACCCTGGGGAGGAGGAAACCAAGAGCAGGGATCCTTATCAGCTCTTCCTTTTAGAGTACACAGCACTAAGGAAAGCTGTGAACTCGGTACTGGAACATAACATGTCCTCTGCTCTGAAATAGACTTACTGCATTTCATATTGATGTAGTCACTCCTCCTCCCTGTCTTCTGAAAAACACAAAATACTATGAGTGGTGTGGGCCTTAGGCACAGACTCCATTCTGATGTAAACCTCTCCCAAACCAAACCCACTTCTCATGTTCCCACCCATTCCCAGCTATTCCCTTATCTCACGAAGGCAGAGGATACAAATGGTAAACGTTTGAATTAATTTTATGCATACATGTCTTTTACTCATTAGGTAAATTTCTGAAAAGTTATGTGCAAATCAAATAAGGGCAAATCTAATTACATTGACTTACATTAGAAGAGCTATTTTATATGCATTTCTGATTGATTTGCAATTGGCAGTCCTTCATAACACCTTCATCATTTCTTTGCCCTTCAAGATTCTGTCAATTAGTTGATGAACTGTCAGTATTTAAATTCATCAAGAGCTTACTATTTAAAGGATGCTTGTAGTAAATGTTTTAGTAAAATGAGAAAATCATACTGGGATATATTGAGCTAGAATAAGGAACATTTATCATGACATCTCAGAAAAGTTTTAGTTTCTTGAGTATACACAAAGCATAGAATGAGTTTTTGTTTAAAACACAACAACTATAGATGCAAATGAATTCATTGATGTTTAAAAAGAAGATATATAACATTTTTAATTAGTGTGAGAATTTGGCCAGCTTTTAAGGTTTCTGAACTCAAATTTCTAAAACTGGGGACTTTGTATGAAAACTTGAAAATGCTATTGATTTTCTTTTATTTCATTCTCTTTGGTCTTAAGACAAGCTTAGTGTTTTACTTTGGGAATGTTCTAATTATGTGTGTCTGTGTGAATAATAAGTAGTTAATGTATCTTACTTATTCCTCATTCTCCTTGGAACAACTATAGTGAACAGTTTTAGTCTAGTTGAACCAGTTAACATCTTCAAGAAAATATTTTTTTACATGAAAATGTGGGGGAAACAAATTTGAATAAACTCTGAGCCTGACTCAAAGAATTCTGAAATTCATGATCCAAAGACCACCCTGGGGAGGAGGAAACCAAGAGCAGGGATCCTTATCAGCTCTTCCTTTTAGAGTACACAGCACTAAGGAAAGCTGTGAACTCGGTACTGGAACATAACATGTCCTCTGCTCTGAAATAGACTTACTGCATTTCATATTGATGTAGTCACTCCTCCTCCCTGTCTTCTGAAAAACACAAAATACTATGAGTGGTGTGGGCCTTAGGCACAGACTCCATTCTGATGTAAACCTCTCCCAAACCAAACCCACTTCTCATGTTCCCACCCATTCCCAGCTATTCCCCTTATCTCACTAAAATGTATGATGGTCTCAGTTTCTTTTTCCAGGCATTCCTGCTAAAGATACAGGCAGAACCAGCAAAATTGCATTTTAATACTGTTCATAGGGCTTCCCTGGTGGTCCAGTGGGTAAGGACACCGCCTTGCAGTGCAACGGTCACTGGTTCGATCTCTGGCCTGGGAAGATCCCACATGCTGCGGAGCGGCTGGACCGATGTGTCCAACTATCGAGCCAAAGCTCTGGAGCGCATGCGCCCAGAACCGGCGCTCTGCGATGAGAGGGGCTGCTGCGATGGGGCCCCACACAGGCCAAAGAACAAAGATAAACAAATGAAAGATCAATAGAAGCGGCCCAAAAAAGAAAATACTGTTCATAATCTTTCCAAAGATTAAATAATGACTGGGAATGAGAGAAAATTATATTGGAAAATATCATTGTATAATTATGATATGCGAACATACTCAGAGTATTACTCAAGTAACAACCTGGAAGGGAGGGATAGGAAGGGAGACAGGAGGGAAAGAGGTTCAAGAGAGAGGGGACATATATTTATGGCTGATTCATGTTGATGTATGGCAGAAAACAACAAAATTCTTTAAAGCAACTATTCTTCAGTTAAAAAAAAAAGACAGACTAATATATGTTTCAGTTACTAAAGAAATCCTTTAAAATCTCAGTGACTTCCAGCAACAAAAGTTTGGAATTGTTTGTTTTGTCTCCCGTGTCCTTGCAACATATCCATCTGAGGTCAGCGGTGAGCTCTGCTCCTTGTAGTCATAGCTAAGTGGTGGAGGAGGTGTACAAGCCAATGTAGTTTCCTGTTGAGAGAACTCAGCTCTGTTTTCCCCAGGCTTCCAGGTGGAAGCAGCCCAGTCGA
Source organism: Tragulus kanchil (assembly GCA_022376925.1). NCBI lineage: Eukaryota > Metazoa > Chordata > Mammalia > Artiodactyla > Tragulidae > Tragulus > Tragulus kanchil. The sequence continues at coordinate 152,175,672 of JAIOJX010000024.1, forward strand.
CTCACCTTCTCAAGGTTTTGACCAAAGCATGTCACAGGTCTACACTCAGCCTCAAGGGGATGGTGATTGCTGTCCCATCAGATGCCTGGAAGGAGCAAAAGTATAAATCACAAGTGCTCTTAAATGTAGTTCACCCTTGGGCTTCCCTTGTGGCTCAGTGGATAAGAATCCATCTGCCAATGCAGAAGACACAGGTTCGATCCCTGATCCAGAGAGATCCCACATACCACAGAGCAGCTAAACCCACACATCAACAAAGACCCAGCACAGCCAAAAAAAAAAAAAACGTAGTTCACCCTGAAATGAATAAGCACTGTGTGTATACACTTCCATTTTAAATATAAATGTTCAGTTTAAATCAGTTCAAATACATTTTGGAAATAATAAAGTACTATGTAAATATATTTTATTATTATTGTTAACATATTTTAGGTAACATATACCCACTATACTCACTATAATGGAGAATTTTATCATTATAATAATAACTGACTAATTTTAAAGTGTCCCTTGATTTTTTTTCTCCTCATTCATAGAGAGTTTTTATTGAGTACCTCTGAATTTCCTGGTGCTAAAGCACACAGGGATAAATGAGTCGTATGGCTTCCCATCAAGGAAATTAGAATTAAATAGAAGAGTCAGTAGTAAATCAACAATAATGCTGGATTACATTAAAGTGATGACAGAAAAAATTAGGGATACAAAGCAAAATTTCACAAACCTAGGTAAATATGGCTTTGCTTGCCCAGATAGATTGCCAAGAGTGGGCAAGTTTGAGATGAGTCTAAAATACTGAATAGACATTATTATATTACAAAATGGATGAGAATGGTTTGGACAAGGGAAATACCATATCCTGAAGCACAGAGACATGAGTATATGATGATGAGAAGGGCACAGTGTTCTAAGACCAGAGATCAGATTCATGGGGGCAAGGGGTGCACAAAGCAAAAGATGAGAGATGTAGGCAGATACATGTGTGTCATACTAAAATTTTTCAACTTTATTTGAAAGATAATGGTGAAATGCAGTAGATTTTCTGCATTAGGAAGATGAAGAACAGATCTTCATTGTGTTGTATGATACCTGGTATACAATTGGCATTGAGTAAACAGTGTATATAATAATTGACACTGAGTTAACAGTGGTATATAAATGGCACTCAGTGTCGAGGGGGTTTCCAGGTGGTGCTAGTGGTAACAAACCTGCCTGCCAATGCAGGAGATGTAAGAGACCCAGGTAGATCTATTACGGGTAGATCAGAAAGATCTCCTGGAGGAAGGCATGGTAACCCACTCCAGTATTCTTTCCTGGAGAGTCCCACGGACAGAGGAGCCTGGTGTGCTACAGTCCATAGGGTCTCATGGCGTGCTGCAGTCTCAAAAAGCCAGATGCGACTGAGGCAACTTAGCACACAGCACAGTGTTGACAATGACTGAGTGAAAGGTAGTACAGAGGCTCACTGCAATACATCAACCAATTTTTCAGAAATCTGAAAACACAGGCATTCAAAATATTGCTGATGTTGGTGACAAATATTTCTGAATAGAGCAATGATTCAGAAAGGCAACTATTAATCTATTCATTCAAGTATTCATCTGCTGATTTTCTAAATTCATTCCTGAATGGATGAATTTTGTACATTCATTCCTTTCTAAATAAATTCAGGTTTTTCTTCTGTGCATGGTACTATATTAATTGCCACAAGAAGCAAAGATACAGATCAAATCGATTTACTTTTTTTCTTGCAAGAACAAAAAATTAAGACCCTTGCTCAAATAATTGCTCCAACATGGTGTGTGGTGAAAGGAATAAAAGAAAAACAGATTGGTGCCTACTCTAGGCCAGGGTTGTAAATAGTTTCTGGAATAGGTTATCACTCAGGCTGGCCTTTGACAGGTTTATTTTAGACTTTCAGAGACAGCCACGTTACAAGTAAATAAAGTAAACAGTAATGCCTATGTCAAAAAATCTGGTCATTTTGTTTTTTATCACCATTGTTTACTTTAATCTGTCAAACTTACGAGTCAGACTAATTTCTAACTAAGTAGCTGATTCAAGCAAGTTACATAGCCCTGAATTTATCTCACATACAAATGAGTTCTCAGTGCACCAGTTTCGCATATTTAGTTACCTTTTCTGACTTGCAGAATAAATATTGACAGTTTGTTTTTATCACCAATATTTCCAGAAAATTAAAATCTATCAGAATTTCGAACAGTTTTCAAATTTTATCCTTTGGGGAAAAAAGTGGTAATGGAAATGAAGTACATATGCATATTTTGCAGGAAATACATTTTATAACCTGATTTTTGATAAAATACTTTCATTATGCTATTTCATCTCATTAATTTATTAACTATTTGAGTATTTGTTATGTTCTGGGAAATGTACCAAATGATTAATAATGCCAGATTCATTAAACCTATGATTTGTCAGGCACTCAACTGTTTGCTCTGCACACCTTATTCACTTAGTCCTCAAAATGACAAAATAAGTATTCTTATTTTTATTCTACAAATTCAAATGCAGAAAGGCAACTATTAACCCTTTTCAGAAATCTGAAAACACAGGCATGCAAAATATTGCTGATGTTGGTGACAAATATTTCTGAATAGAGCAATGATTCAGAAAGGCAACTATTAATCTATTCATTCAAGTATTCATCTGCTGATTTTCTAAATTCATTCCTGAATGGATGAATTTTGTACATTCATTCCTTTCTAAATAAATTCAGGTTTTTCTTCTGTGCATGGTACTATATTAATTGCCACAAGAAGCAAAGATACAGATCAAATCGATTTACTTTTTTTCTTGCAAGAACAAAAAATTAAGACCCTTGCTCAAATAATTGCTCCAACATGGTGTGTGGTGAAAGGAATAAAAGAAAAACAGATTGGTGCCTACTCTAGGCCAGGGGTTGTAAATAGTTTCTGGAATAGGTTATCACTCAGGCTGGCCTTTGACAGGTTTATTTTAGACTTTCAGAGACAGCCACGTTACAAGTAAATAAAGTAAACAGTAATGCCTATGTCAAAAAATCTGGTCATTTTGTTTTTTATCACCATTGTTTACTTTAATCTGTCAAACTTACGAGTCAGACTAATTTCTAACTAAGTAGCTGATTCAAGCAAGTTACATAGCCCTGAATTTATCTCACATACAAATGAGTTCTCAGTGCACCAGTTTCGCATATTTAGTTACCTTTTCTGACTTGCAGAATAAATATTGACAGTTTGTTTTTATCACCAATATTTCCAGAAAATTAAAATCTATCAGAATTTCGAACAGTTTTCAAATTTTATCCTTTGGGGAAAAAAGTGGTAATGGAAATGAAGTACATATGCATATTTTGCAGGAAATACATTTTATAACCTGATTTTTGATAAAATACTTTCATTATGCTATTTCATCTCATTAATTTATTAACTATTTGAGTATTTGTTATGTTCTGGGAAATGTACCAAATGATTAATAATGCCAGATTCATTAAACCTATGATTTGTCAGGCACTCAACTGTTTGCTCTGCACACCTTATTCACTTAGTCCTCAAAATGACAAAATAAGTATTCTTATTTTTATTCTACAAATTCAAATGCAGAAAGCTGAAGTAAACTGTCCAATGTCACATTAACAATATGTGGGGATCCAAGATTCCAACCTAGATCTATCTTTTTCCAAACCATACTCTTAATTTCTATACATATTGAAGAAATAGTGGGAAAAGAAAGACTCATCCTGAATGGGAAGTGGAAGTTCTAAAAGGCAGAGGTTGTCATTCCTCCCTTGAAATCCCAATGCATGACTTTGTTTGTTGATGTATGGTTAGGCTTCCCAGGTGGCTCAGTGGTAAAGAATCCACGTACCAATGCAGGAGATGCAGGAAATGTGGGTTCAGTCAACTGAGTCAGGAAGATTCCCTGGAAGAGGAAATGGCAACCCACTCCTGTATTCTTGCCTGAAAATTTCCATGGAGAGAAGGGTCTGGAAGACGTGGGGTTGCAGAGTTAGACATGACTGAGCACAGCACAGTATGGTTGTTTAAGATCCATTGGCTGAATGAACAAATAAATAACTACAAAGAGATATAAGGAGAAATTGGAACACCAGGAGACACTTTCTGCATAAAAAGAAACTGAGAGGTTAAACCTATCATAAAACCTATCATAAAAAGTGAAGTAAGTCAAAAAGAGAAAGACAAGTATAGTATACTAACTCATATATATGGGATCTAGTAAGATGGTCATGATAACACACACAGTGAACTCATGAAAAAACAGAGAATAGACATAAAGACATTGTGGAGACCGAACAATGGGAGGGAGTAACATGGGAATACCTTTATTTCATAAAACAGTCATTTGCTTTTCAAATGATACTTTGAATCATTTTTTTTGGGGAAAAAGTGGTAATGGAAATGAAGTACATATGCATATTTTGCAGGAAATACATTTTATAACCTGATTTTTGATAAAATACTTTCATTATGCTATTTCATCTCATTAATTTATTAACTATTTGAGTATTTGTTATGTTCTGGGAAATGTACCAAATGATTAATAATGCCAGATTCATTAAACCTATGATTTGTCAGGCACTCAACTGTTTGCTCTGCACACCTTATTCACTTAGTCCTCAAAATGACAAAATAAGTATTCTTATTTTTATTCTACAAATTCAAATGCAGAAAGCTGAAGTAAACTGTCCAATGTCACATTAACAATATGTGGGGATCCAAGATTCCAACCTAGATCTATCTTTTTCCAAACCATACTCTTAATTTCTATACATATTGAAGAAATAGTGGGAAAAGAAAGACTCATCCTGAATGGGAAGTGGAAGTTCTAAAAGGCAGAGGTTGTCATTCCTCCCTTGAAATCCCAATGCATGACTTTGTTTGTTGATGTATGGTTAGGCTTCCCAGGTGGCTCAGTGGTAAAGAATCCACGTACCAATGCAGGAGATGCAGGAAATGTGGGTTCAGTCAACTGAGTCAGGAAGATTCCCTGGAAGAGGAAATGGCAACCCACTCCTGTATTCTTGCCTGAAAATTTCCATGGAGAGAAGGGTCTGGAAGACGTGGGGTTGCAGAGTTAGACATGACTGAGCACAGCACAGTATGGTTGTTTAAGATCCATTGGCTGAATGAACAAATAAATAACTACAAAGAGATATAAGGAGAAATTGGAACACCAGGAGACACTTTCTGCATAAAAAGAAACTGAGAGGTTAAACCTATCATAAAACCTATCATAAAAAGTGAAGTAAGTCAAAAAGAGAAAGACAAGTATAGTATACTAACTCATATATATGGGATCTAGTAAGATGGTCATGATAACACACACAGTGAACTCATGAAAAAACAGAGAATAGACATAAAGACATTGTGGAGACCGAACAATGGGAGGGAGTAACATGGGAACCTATACTGTCATGTGTAGAAAAGATAGCTATTGTCATTGTGCTAGGGGAATAGGAGTACCTACAACCACTTGGAGCAATGGTCTGGAGGGATGGGGGGGGGGACCTGGGTGGGGGGAGGGCCAAGGGATATGCATCTGATTGATCTGGGAACATACATGTACAAAAATAAATAAATAAATAAATAAATAAATAAATAAATAAATAAATAAAAAAACAAACAAAAAAAAAATAAATGTCTGCCCCAAAGCAAACATCTAATCTAATCAAAATTAGGCTTGATCCCAGACCATCTAACTCTGTTTTTTTCCCATGATACCACAGCTGCAGGGAGATGGCATACAGGCACAGATGGCACTTGTCTCTTATTTAAGTGACAATATCCTTGAACTCAGGCTCCAGCATGCTACTCTATGCACTGGGGGCTGTATGTAGCGATGACAACATGAGCTGTCAGTTAGGTATGAGCAGGTTCAAATTTAGGCTCACCCTTTATCGGCTGTGCATTCTCAAGTAAGTTGCTTAACCTCCCTAAATCTCAAGACCATCAACCTCACTAAATCTCAGGATACTCACTTATAAAACAGACATGTCCCATTGTGAGGACTGAATGTGAAAACTTATAAAAAGGGCTTAGAACAGCTTTAATAAACTGTCTAATACACAGTTCAAGTGTTCCAAAGCACAGATACAAATTTTGTATCATCAGATGTATTTTCCTCCTAGGAATGCTATCACAAAGCACCCAAAACTAGGTAACTTAAAACAACATAAACGTATTGTCTCGTAGTTTGGGAGGATACAACTCTGCAATCAAGGTGTTGGCAAGGTCATGCTCTCTCTGACAGATTTAGAGAAGCATCCTTCCTCCGCTCTTTGAGCATCTGTTATTTGATGACAAGTCTTTGGCATTCCTTGAGGAATGTATTGCTCATTATTTGGCTTGAGGACTCCAGCCACATAGCCATCTTCTCCTTGGGTGTCTTTACATCATCTTCTTTCTGCACATGTTTGTCTCTGTGTTTAAATTCCCTTTCTACTAATCTGAGAAATTCATCTATTGATGACACTATTTTGGGATCTAGTAGTGGGAGTAAAGAAAAAAAACAAAAGACATTGTGGAGACCGAACAATGGGAGGGAGTAACATGGGAACCTATACTGTCATGTGTAGAAAAGATAGCTATTGTCATTGTGCTAGGGAATAGGAGTACCTACAACCACTTGGAGCAATGGTCTGGAGGGATGGGGGGACCTGGGTGGGGGAGGGCCGAGGGATATGCATCTGATTGATCTGGGAACATACATGTACAAAAAAAATAAATAAATAAATAAATAAATAAATAAATAAAAAAAAAAAAAAACAAAAAAAAAAAAAATAAATGTCTGCCCCAAAGCAAACATCTAATCTAATCAAAATTAGGCTTGATCCCAGACCATCTAACTCTGTTTTTTTCCCATGATACCACAGCTGCAGGGAGATGGCATACAGGCACAGATGGCACTTGTCTCTTATTTAAGTGACAATATCCTTGAACTCAGGCTCCAGCATGCTACTCTATGCACTGGGGGCTGTATGTAGCGATGACAACATGAGCTGTCAGTTAGGTATGAGCAGGTTCAAATTTAGGCTCACCCTTTATCGGCTGTGCATTCTCAAGTAAGTTGCTTAACCTCCCTAAATCTCAAGACCATCAACCTCACTAAATCTCAGGATACTCACTTATAAAACAGACATGTCCCATTGTGAGGACTGAATGTGAAAACTTATAAAAAGGGCTTAGAACAGCTTTAATAAACTGTCTAATACACAGTTCAAGTGTTCCAAAGCACAGATACAAATTTTGTATCATCAGATGTATTTTCCTCCTAGGAATGCTATCACAAAGCACCCAAAACTAGGTAACTTAAAACAACATAAACGTATTGTCTCGTAGTTTGGGAGGATACAACTCTGCAATCAAGGTGTTGGCAAGGTCATGCTCTCTCTGACAGATTTAGAGAAGCATCCTTCCTCCGCTCTTTGAGCATCTGTTATTTGATGACAAGTCTTTGGCATTCCTTGAGGAATGTATTGCTCATTATTTGGCTTGAGGACTCCAGCCACATAGCCATCTTCTCCTTGGGTGTCTTTACATCATCTTCTTTCTGCACATGTTTGTCTCTGTGTTTAAATTCCCCTTTCTACAAGGATACTAGTCATGCTAGATTAGACCTCACTCTATCAACTTCATTTCAACATGATTACCTCTGTAAATATGCTACTTCTGAATGAGACACTGGGGATTAAGATGTCAACATATCAATTTGGGGAGACAAAATTGTACCTTTAATACTAGGCCCCTACTTTTATTACTGCTCCTTTTTTTTATTGTTGTTATAATTTTATTTATGCATTTATTTTTTGACTGTACTGTGTCTGCATTAATGTGTGGCCTTTTTCTCTAGTTGTGCAGTGCACAGACTTCTCATTGTGGTCACTTCTCTTCTTGGGGAGCACAAAGTCTAGCCCCATTATTTCAGTGGTTGTGGCTTCTGAGTTCTAGAGCACAGGCTCAATAGTTGTGGTGCATGGGTTTAGTTGCTCTGAGACATGTGGGATCTTCCTGAACCAGGGACTGAACCGGTGTCCCTTGCATTGCAAGGCAGATTTTTAACCACCGGGCCCTATCAGGGAATCCTGAATACTGCTCATTAAAGGAGCCATGTAACTTCAAATCTTCCACAGAAGAGTTGTACAGAAAGTGCTTTTCTGAGAACTGTCTCTTGTGTGTCCCACTTTCCTTTACCTAGCTTCCCAGCCATCTCCTGACTGCCTCAATTGGGAGTTGCCTCTTGGGTCTGGTTTAGATGTCACTCCTGGTCTAATTAGGTGTCACTAACCTGCAGCTTCTGTCCCCAGTGGGCCCGGGTTCTGTTTTTCTTACATCAGCATCTGCCTTCAGTGGTAAGACTGCCTTAGAGGCGATTGCCTCAAATTTTGTATCATCAGATGTATTTTCCTCCTAGGAATGCTATCACAAAGCACCCAAAACTAGGTAACTTAAAACAACATAAACGTATTGTCTCGTAGTTTGGGAGGATACAACTCTGCAATCAAGGTGTTGGCAAGGTCATGCTCTCTCTGACAGATTTAGAGAAGCATCCTTCCTCCGCTCTTTGAGCATCTGTTATTTGATGACAAGTCTTTGGCATTCCTTGAGGAATGTATTGCTCATTATTTGGCTTGAGGACTCCAGCCACATAGCCATCTTCTCCTTGGGTGTCTTTACATCATCTTCTTTCTGCACATGTTTGTCTCTGTGTTTAAATTCCCCTTTCTACAAGGATACTAGTCATGCTAGATTAGACCTCACTCTATCAACTTCATTTCAACATGATTACCTCTGTAAATATGCTACTTCTGAATGAGACACTGGGGATTAAGATGTCAACATATCAATTTGGGGAGACAAAATTGTACCTTTAATACTAGGCCCCTACTTTTATTACTGCTCCTTTTTTTTATTGTTGTTATAATTTTATTTATGCATTTATTTTTTGACTGTACTGTGTCTGCATTAATGTGTGGCCTTTTTCTCTAGTTGTGCAGTGCACAGACTTCTCATTGTGGTCACTTCTCTTCTTGGGGAGCACAAAGTCTAGCCCCATTATTTCAGTGGTTGTGGCTTCTGAGTTCTAGAGCACAGGCTCAATAGTTGTGGTGCATGGGTTTAGTTGCTCTGAGACATGTGGGATCTTCCTGAACCAGGGACTGAACCGGTGTCCCTTGCATTGCAAGGCAGATTTTTAACCACCGGGCCCTATCAGGGAATCCTGAATACTGCTCATTAAAGGAGCCATGTAACTTCAAATCTTCCACAGAAGAGTTGTACAGAAAGTGCTTTTCTGAGAACTGTCTCTTGTGTGTCCCACTTTCCTTTACCTAGCTTCCCAGCCATCTCCTGACTGCCTCAATTGGGAGTTGCCTCTTGGGTCTGGTTTAGATGTCACTCCTGGTCTAATTAGGGTGTCACTAACCTGCAGCTTCTGTCCCCAGTGGGCCCCGGGTTCTGTTTTTCTTACATCAGCATCTGCCTTCAGTGGTAAGACTGCCTTGCCTAGAGGCTGACCTTGTCCTCATTTTACCTTCATTCACCCTCTATTGACATAAATGATAGAGGTAACATATTTATTGAAAGCTCTAATGAACTAGGAGTTACATCAAACCCTCTCCAGGCAATGCCTCATTTAATCCCCACAACAGCAACATATAATTTACAGATGAGGAAGCTAAGGTTCAGAAAGGAGGTTAAATTGACCAAATTGCACAGCTAAGAAAAGGCAAAGTTAGAATGTAAACCAAATTGCATTTAACACCAAAAATTGGCTCTTAACAATATAGTCTTTTCTCTAAAGGAGCGTGCTGTGTAGCAAGAAATAAGAGTGCAAAAGCAGTAACCATAGAAAGAAAAATGAGTAGAATAAGAAGTAAAAGTAAAAAAATATGTTAATACCTATCAAGGGGCTTCATCCCCATGGGGGTTATCAGGGAAGGCTGCTGAAGGATTATAGTTCAACAAGCCTACATGGAAGTGTGTATCATGGGCATAGACATGTAAAAGAAGAGGGAACTGGAAGAACTTATACAATATACAAGTCTACAGTCTTAAAGATGGTAGAGGCCTGGAGAGCATACCAGGAAGATATGGCATAGAAGATTCTTATTTAAGCAAGGAAATTTATTTGTTCACATGCTAGGAGATTCATTCTGAAAGGAGGTGGAGAAGAGATTTGAGAGACACACTGAGAGGCAGGGCATGTCTGTTGCATGAAACAGATAATAAACCATGAGGCTTGAATTAAAATGGTGGCTGAGGAAATGGAAGAAAGATGATTTGAGAGAGAGCAGGTCTAATCTGTTGCACTAGAAACTGACTTAAAATATGCATGAGATGGTAAACATGGAAATCTCTTTCAAGGTTCCAGTGTAATGCCTGATGGATGCAAAACATTGTTTTTTACTGAAATCTTCCACAGAAGAGTTGTACAGAAAGTGCTTTTCTGAGAACTGTTTGTGTCCCACTTTCCTTTACCTAGCTTCCCAGCCATCTCCTGACTGCCTCAGGGAGTTGCCTCTTGGGTCTGGTTTAGATGTCACTCCTGGTCTAATTAGGTGTCACTAACCTGCAGCTTCTGTCCCCAGTGGGCCCCGGGTTCTGTTTTTCTTACATCAGCATCTGCCTTCAGTGGTAAGACTGCCTTGCCTAGAGGCTGACCTTGTCCTCATTTTACCTTCATTCACCCTCTATTGACATAAATGATAGAGGTAACATATTTATTGAAAGCTCTAATGAACTAGGAGTTACATCAAACCCTCTCCAGGCAATGCCTCATTTAATCCCCACAACAGCAACATATAATTTACAGATGAGGAAGCTAAGGTTCAGAAAGGAGGTTAAATTGACCAAATTGCACAGCTAAGAAAAGGCAAAGTTAGAATGTAAACCAAATTGCATTTAACACCAAAAATTGGCTCTTAACAATATAGTCTTTTCTCTAAAGGAGCGTGCTGTGTAGCAAGAAATAAGAGTGCAAAAGCAGTAACCATAGAAAGAAAAATGAGTAGAATAAGAAGTAAAAGTAAAAAAATATGTTAATACCTATCAAGGGGCTTCATCCCCATGGGGGTTATCAGGGAAGGCTGCTGAAGGATTATAGTTCAACAAGCCTACATGGAAGTGTGTATCATGGGCATAGACATGTAAAAGAAGAGGGAACTGGAAGAACTTATACAATATACAAGTCTACAGTCTTAAAGATGGTAGAGGCCTGGAGAGCATACCAGGAAGATATGGCATAGAAGATTCTTATTTAAGCAAGGAAATTTATTTGTTCACATGCTAGGAGATTCATTCTGAAAGGAGGTGGAGAAGAGATTTGAGAGACACACTGAGAGGCAGGGCATGTCTGTTGCATGAAACAGATAATAAACCATGAGGCTTGAATTAAAATGGTGGCTGAGGAAATGGAAGAAAGATGATTTGAGAGAGAGCAGGTCTAATCTGTTGCACTAGAAACTGACTTAAAATATGCATGAGATGGTAAACATGGAAATCTCTTTCAAGGTTCCAGTGTAATGCCTGATGGATGCAAAACATTGTTTTTTACTGAAATAGGGAATGAGAAGGGAAATCAGGTGTGGAGAAGGTGGGAGGCAATCATGACTTGACTTATGAATTTGTTGAGTGTGAGATATTCTAGCTTATGTAAGTGAAGGAATTTCAGAACTGGAAAAGGAAGTGCATATATAAGACCAAAGAGGCTAAGTACAAATCTTGTATTCCTAACTTGAATTAAAATGTGAGTGTGAGGGCTTCCCTGGTGGTCCAGTGGGTAAAGACACCGCCTTGCAGTGCAAGGGGCGCTGGTTCAATCCCTGGCCTAGGAAGATCCCACGTGCCGCGGAGCGGCTGGACCCATGTGTCCAATCGCCGAGCCGGAACTCTGGAGCACATGTGCCCAGAGCCGGTGCTCTGCGACGACAGAGGCCACTGCGATGGGAGGCCCACACAGGCCAAAGAACAAAGATGGATGAAAATGGACAAATGAAAAACCAATAGAAGTGGCCCACCTGCTCCCCTCCCTCCCCACCCCACCCCCCTCAAATAAATAAATAAATCTTTTTAAAAAATGTGAGTATGAGCTCATGGCATATTTTCTCTAAAAGAAAAAAAAAAAAAAACATATCTCTATCCATTGAAAAGATATAGAAACAGTGACCAACCTGTTGGCAATAGAGTTACCCTTACTGATCAGGTTTTTGTTTGTAAATACCATTTCTCCCTAACAGGAATCAAATAATTTTTCGAAAAATAGCTTGTTGCAGATCTGGGGTAAAACATGTACAAGAAGATTCTGGAACACCTTATCATACCAGAAGCAAGGAAACACCATAGCAAAAAGACCCAGGAAACCAATGGGAAGATACTCTCTGACCAAAAATAGGATAAATGGAGTATAAATAAGAATAACAACCCAATGACTTGAAACATATCAAATACTTTCAAATCAAAGTTTGTAATTATATATATATATATATATATATATATACATATATATATATATATGTATATATATATATATATACACGTGTGTGTGTGTGTGTGTGTACTTAAACTTTTAGGAACTTTTCTGAGTGTTTGAAATGTTCATAATAATACTGCAGAAAGATTTCTGGCAATTAATACAATGCCAACCACATAAAAGGCATAAGCTGGACTACTTGTTGTTTACCATCACATCCTGTAAGTAGTCAACACCTTTAATAACTCATTTTATTCCAGCTTTCATGTTAAGAAGTTTATTTTCCATTTGATACAAACTTGCTAATTCAAAGGAAACTGTTGAATTATCTTGTTCTGATTGGTCCCCAATTTTTAAAAGGGAACAAATGAAAATTAGTAATTAATAAACTTGTTTTTCTGAGCTTCAAGTTACCTGAGGAAAATCATTGTAATATAATGTCTTATATAACCAATCTTGTCATGGACTACACTGCTTTTGCTTTTTGTGTTTGATACAAAATTGCTTCACTCCACATTTTGAAATGTTTTCATTGCTCATAAAAAGGGAGCGGTGAACAACACATTGCTGATTTTTACTGACAAGTGCTAGACCATATGAAAATCTCACAGGGTTAATTTTCCGTTTTTCATTTTTCCCATGCTATGTTGATTGGATGTGTCCCATGACTTAGTTCAGCCTCAAAACATGGCACTGGATCAATCAGTGGGTTTGGCACAACTTTAGTTGCTCTGATATAGGATTCATTAAAAAGGAGTCACATTCATAAGACATTGTATCTCATAAAAGGGAAAAATAAAAGTATCTTGTGTTTTTGCTATTTTTCCCAACTGGAAAGGGAAGAAAGGGGTGTTGGTGGGATAAAAAAGTCATAGGGAGTGGGGGTCATGTTTCTTGGATGTAGGAATCTTAAAATCTGCCTTTCAGCTTTAAGATTAAGCTTTGTTCTCACAGGGGTATGTTTCCAAATCAAAATGCCCAGATCCCTATATTAATGTGTCTCTGTTACTCAACCTTTCTCTTCAATGTGTACTTCTACCACTCTCTTCTACTCTATCCCCTATGCATTCAGTAATGATTTGTTGAGTGCATAGCAGGTGCTAGGAAATTTATTTAGGCAATGAAGATATAAAAGAAAGGTAAACCATTGATTCGGCCCTCATGGGGCTGAGAAAGGTGGACAAGAGCTGTCAAACAGTAACTTTGACAAATATATAATCTTAACATGGTGTTGTCATTTTAGTCACTAAGTCGTGTCCAACTCTTTTGAGATGCCAAGGACTGCAGCCCACCAAGCTCCTCTGTCCATGGAATTTCCTAGGCAAGAATATGCAAGTAGGCTGCCATTTCCTTCTCCAGGGGATCGTCCCTACTCAGGGATGGAACCCATGTCTCCTGAATTGGCAGGAGGATTCTCTACCACTGAGCCATCAGGGAAGGCCAATCTTAATATAGACAATTATCATGTATAAAAGTGTTTGCTGTTATGTGAGCCTTTAATAGGAAGATTAGGGAGGTGGGAAATGGTGTTTCTAAGACATGATATTCCAATTGAGATATAAAGTATGAGCTGGAGTTAATTAGATAAAGAAGGCAGAGTGGAGCATTGCAGGCAGTATTATCTATGGACAAATGCCTTATGTCTGGAAGTAGCAAGTTAAGTGAAGTTGCAAGAAGTGGAGACAGATCTAAAGGGGCTGTGGTAGACAGTAGGGGATCTGAAGAAGTAGGTAAGGGTCATGCTACATAGGGCTCTACACACCATGTTAAGGTGAATTTTCTCTATTTTGTCATCACAGAAAAAGCACTGAGCTATGCTAACAGCAGGATGGCATGATTAACATTGAATTTTGAAAAGATCATTCTTGCATTTTTTGGATTATTCCCTTTGCCTCCCAACTGTTCATTTGAGTGTTTCTTCCATTCCTCCACCTTGTAGATTATATACAAGCCAAAGTCCAAGTAGTCCTCAGGATATACTGTGTGACCCTGTTTACTGACCAGTCTTTTTAGATAACTCCCATTATTTTTAGGGCTCCCACGTGTCACTACTGGTAAAGAATCTGCCTGTCAATGCAAGAGAAATAGGAAATGTAGGTTCGATCCCTGACTTGGGACTATACCCTGGAGAAGGAGATGTTCTTGCCTAGAAAATTCCATGGGAGGTGCCTGGAGGCAAAAGTCTATGGGGTCACAAAGAGTTAGACACGACTGAGCACACAGCACGTTATTTTTAGGATTAAACTTAAACTGTTAGAATCTGTGCTCCTACAGCTTGCTACCATCTGGGTTCAGTCTCCTATCTAAAATCATTTCTCACTTCTCCCCAACACTGATCCTCTCCTCTGGCTAAGCCAGCCTTCCACTTGCTGTCATATTTGACAGCCTCACTCCTTCCCTCCAGGTCTTTGTTCAAAACCTCGAGGTTTCTAAACCCCTGCAGGGATCGTCCCTACTCAGGGATGGAACCCATGTCTCCTGAATTGGCAGGAGGATTCTCTACCACTGAGCCATCAGGGAAGGCCAATCTTAATATAGACAATTATCATGTATAAAAGTGTTTGCTGTTATGTGAGCCTTTAATAGGAAGATTAGGGAGGTGGGAAATGGTGTTTCTAAGACATGATATTCCAATTGAGATATAAAGTATGAGCTGGAGTTAATTAGATAAAGAAGGCAGAGTGGAGCATTGCAGGCAGTATTATCTATGGACAAATGCCTTATGTCTGGAAGTAGCAAGTTAAGTGAAGTTGCAAGAAGTGGAGACAGATCTAAAGGGGCTGTGGTAGACAGTAGGGGATCTGAAGAAGTAGGTAAGGGTCATGCTACATAGGGCTCTACACACCATGTTAAGGTGAATTTTCTCTATTTTGTCATCACAGAAAAATCACTGAGCTATGCTAACAGCAGAATGACATGATTAACATTGAATTTTGAAAAGATCATTCTTGCATTTTTTGGATTATTCCCTTTGCCTCCCAACTGTTCATTTGAGTGTTTCTTCCATTCCTCCACCTTGTAGATTATATACAAGCCAAAGTCCAAGTAGTCCTCAGGATATACTGTGTGACCCTGTTTACTGACCAGTCTTTTTAGATAACTCCCATTATTTTTAGGGCTCCCACGTGTCACTACTGGTAAAGAATCTGCCTGTCAATGCAAGAGAAATAGGAAATGTAGGTTCGATCCCTGACTTGGGACTATACCCTGGAGAAGGAGATGTTCTTGCCTAGAAAATTCCATGGGAGGTGCCTGGAGGCAAAAGTCTATGGGGTCACAAAGAGTTAGACACGACTGAGCACACAGCACGTTATTTTTAGGATTAAACTTAAACTGTTAGAATCTGTGCTCCTACAGCTTGCTACCATCTGGGTTCAGTCTCCTATCTAAAATCATTTCTCACTTCTCCCCAACACTGATCCTCTCCTCTGGCTAAGCCAGCCTTCCACTTGCTGTCATATTTGACAGCCTCACTCCTTCCCTCCAGGTCTTTGTTCAAAACCTCGAGGTTTCTAAACTCCTGCCAATTTTTTTCCTCTTACTAAAATCCATCTGTAGTTCCACTCAAGTCCTACCTTCTCTGTGAAGTGACTGCCAAGTACTCCAGGCCACAGTGTGGGCTCACTTGTGCTAAACTGAGGTTTGTGACAGAGCTAAATGAGAATAGGGGTTACATAGGTAGATTTCCTTTGTGGGACATACCCTATTACCTATACACCATTTTGGCTTACAGTATCAATTTAGATCTAAATTGTGGCCTTTTCAGTGATACCATTTTGTTCATTATAAATGTGATACATTTCTCAATAAAGTCTTAGAGAAAAAGAGAAGGATTATAAAATAATCTGAATCTAATGAATATTCTAATAAAACATTTTAGTATTCTTAAAAGCATTTGATGAGTATTTTTATTTGTAGAATGACAAACTCTTATTTCATAAATTACTCAAATGTGCTGGACATTTGAATCTTACCATTTTGTCATGGTATAAATAACATGACTAAGCCCCATTTTCTTGAGTTTCAATTATTCTCTTAGGATGTTCATCTCAGCACGTTCTCACCAGGATGAGATTTCATCAGTGAATATATCACTTATAATTTCATTATCTTAAAAATAGTATGGTGGCATTTAAAAATAGTATGGTGATATTCATTTTGATTTGAATATCATAGCTAATAATGTTTAAGATGTGTCTCTGTGTCTTCTGGGGAAGTGTGTATTGGGGAAATTACTGCAAAAAGGGTGTAATAAAACCATGAGCTAGAGGACTGTCTGATTTGAGGTTAGATTCTTTCTTTAATTTTTTTTTTAAACTGCTTTTATTTTTTGTCTGTGGGGGGGGGGGCACTTCTATTGGTCTTTCATTTATCTATTTTCATCCGTCTTTGTTCTTTGGCCCGTGTGGGCCTCCCATCGCAGTGCCCTCTATTGTCGCAGAGCATCGGCTCTGGGCGCATGCGCTCCAGAGCTCCGGCTCAGTGATTGGACACATCGGTCCAGCCGCTCCGCGGCACGTGGGCTCTTCCCAGGCCAGGGATCGAACCGGCACCCCTTGCACTGTAAGGAGGTGTCCTTACCCACTGGACCACCAGAGAAGACCTCTTTAATTTATTTTTAGTTGAAGGATACTTTCTTTACAATTTAAAATCTGTAGAAGTCCTACCTTCTCTGTGAAGTGACTGCCAAGTACTCCAGGCCACAGTGTGGGCTCACTTGTGCTAAACTGAGGTTTGTGACAGAGCTAAATGAGAATAGGGGTTACATAGGTAGATTTCCTTTGTGGGACATACCCTATTACCTATACACCATTTTGGCTTACAGTATCAATTTAGATCTAAATTGTGGCCTTTTCAGTGATACCATTTTGTTCATTATAAATGTGATACATTTCTCAATAAAGTCTTAGAGAAAAAGAGAAGGATTATAAAATAATCTGAATCTAATGAATATTCTAATAAAACATTTTAGTATTCTTAAAAGCATTTGATGAGTATTTTTATTTGTAGAATGACAAACTCTTATTTCATAAATTACTCAAATGTGCTGGACATTTGAATCTTACCATTTTGTCATGGTATAAATAACATGACTAAGCCCCATTTTCTTGAGTTTCAATTATTCTCTTAGGATGTTCATCTCAGCACGTTCTCACCAGGATGAGATTTCATCAGTGAATATATCACTTATAATTTCATTATCTTAAAAATAGTATGGTGGCATTTAAAAATAGTATGGTGATATTCATTTTGATTTGAATATCATAGCTAATAATGTTTAAGATGTGTCTCTGTGTCTTCTGGGGAAGTGTGTATTGGGGAAATTACTGCAAAAAGGGTGTAATAAAACCATGAGCTAGAGGACTGTCTGATTTGAGGTTAGATTCTTTCTTTAATTTTTTTTTTAAACTGCTTTTATTTTTTGTCTGTGGGGGGGGGGGCACTTCTATTGGTCTTTCATTTATCTATTTTCATCCGTCTTTGTTCTTTGGCCCGTGTGGGCCTCCCATCGCAGTGCCCTCTATTGTCGCAGAGCATCGGCTCTGGGCGCATGCGCTCCAGAGCTCCGGCTCAGTGATTGGACACATCGGTCCAGCCGCTCCGCGGCACGTGGGCTCTTCCCAGGCCAGGGATCGAACCGGCACCCCTTGCACTGTAAGGAGGTGTCCTTACCCACTGGACCACCAGAGAAGACCTCTTTAATTTATTTTTAGTTGAAGGATACTTTCTTTACAATTTTGTGTTGGTTTCTGCCATATGTCAACATGAATCAGCCATTGGTATGTATATTTCCTCTCTCTCTTGAGTCTCCCTCTAGGTTTTCACAGAACCCCAGTTTGAGTTCCCTGAGTTATACGGCAAATTCCCACTGGCTATCTGTTTTACATATAGTAGTATATATGTTTGCACTAGAGTAGCGTAGACTCTTTTATTTGTTCTACCAGTATCTGAGGAGAGCAAGCCGGGTATTGGACATGGGCACTGTGCTGTTTGTCAGACTGGCTATAAATTAATAGTCCCCAAATTTAGCTTAAATTAGAATCATTGGGGATTATTTAAAAAACAACAGCAACAACTACTACTACTACTATTGCCTGCTTCCACTCCTAACATTCTATTTTAATTCGTATGGGCTGTGACCTGGGCCATACGACTTTTTTTTTTTTTTTTTTTTTGTAATTTTTGGCCACTTTTATTGGTCTTTCATTTATTTATTTTTATCCGTCTTTGTTCTTTGGCCTGTGTGGGCCTCCCATTGCAGTGGCCATTCTCATTGCAGAGCACCGACTCTGGCCGCATGCGCTCCAGAGCACTGACTTGCAATTAGACACACTGGTCCAGTCGCTCCGTGGCAACGTGGGATCCTCCCAGGCCAAGGATTGAACCGGCGCCCCTTGCACTACAAGGTGGACTCTCTACCCACTGGACCACCAGGGAAGCCCCCATACGACTTTTAAAAGCCTTCTAAGGATTAAAATGTTAAGCAAATTTGGAGAACCCTGTTAGTTGTAAAGAAAGATGGGTCACAGAATATCATTGGGGTACAGGTGCTCTGAAGTATATAAACACACACACAGATACAATGTTTCCAGTCTGTACTAGGTTGTCCTTTTGTTGTTCTTCAGTTGCTAAGTTGTGTCCAAGTCTTTTCCACCCCATGGACTGCAGCCCTCCAGTCTCCCTGGTCATGGGATTCTCCAGGCAAGAATACCGGGGTGAGTTGCTATTTTCTCCTCTGGGGAGGTTGCCATAGACAGTGGCTTTAAACAGTCCTGCTTGAACGAATTCACAAGATAAGGCTAAACACTTGGTAGAACAAGGCACTGATGATGAACCAAATAGCTATTTATTATCTGAAGTCTGAATCTTAGTTTTCATTTGAGAAGGCTGGGAGCCTCAGGTGCATCAGAAGTGTCATCCTCACTATCAGTGAGTCAGTTTGATGAAGAGGAGAATGTCATTGTAAACATAGAACACAAGCCGTTAAGCAGGATGCCTGGTAGAAGACACTAATGTAACACTGTAAATGTACTTAATATTTATATCTGAATAGTGTTATTTTAAAATAGTGTCTATTTCCTTTTTTTCCTCTAAAATGTTCATTATAGAGTCTCTCTCTCCTAGCAAATATATGTAACGTCTATGCAATGGTTTTTATCCAGCTCCTTTTGATTTAGTTATCAGAACACACAACATCTGCCAAAGCTAAAGCCCACAGTCTTAGAAATTTTTCTTTCACTGTGCTTCCAGTCTGCACATCATTAGTACAATTCAGATGGAAATCCTGTAGAGATGGTATTGCTAACAGACTGCACTTTCCCAGAAAATCTGACCTCCCAAATTTGATTTATTTAACATATTTGCATTTTAATGGATTTTTCTGAAAGGGTAATCTCATCAAGATGGGCTGCTATGGTTTTTCTGAGCAATTCACAATTTTAAGCTCATTTATATGTATTTATTAATGTCCAGTATGAATACTTGCACAGTGCACAGGCACATATGGATTAGGTCCACTAGAAAGGCACGTTCAAAAATTTCAAGGACTGAGCATTTGGTACTTTTGTTTTTCTCTTTTTGGTTACCTTACAGATGTTCTTCTTCTACTTTAATATATTCCACTGAGTCAGTCTTCTAGTGTTAAGGTTAATAATGACTAACGCTTCTGTGCTACCCTACAATTTATAGTACACACTTTTCTCATCGTTAACTCACTTACTAACATATCTGACATTTGGGAAAGCTCAATAACCTTTTGAACCTACATTCAAGAAGATACATTTAAAGGACCAGTTCCTCCCTCTCCAGCCTTTGCCCCCTTTAACAAGCCTACTAAGCTTTACATTTAGGATGGTACTACATGGTCAGTGGATGTTCCCACCCAATAGGACCAGATTAATCTGCAAACTAACAAGATAAGGCTAAACACTTGGTAGAACAAGGCACTGATGATGAACCAAATAGCTATTTATTATCTGAAGTCTGAATCTTAGTTTTCATTTGAGAAGGCTGGGAGCCTCAGGTGCATCAGAAGTGTCATCCTCACTATCAGTGAGTCAGTTTGATGAAGAGGAGAATGTCATTGTAAACATAGAACACAAGCCGTTAAGCAGGATGCCTGGTAGAAGACACTAATGTAACACTGTAAATGTACTTAATATTTATATCTGAATAGTGTTATTTTAAAATAGTGTCTATTTCCTTTTTTTCCTCTAAAATGTTCATTATAGAGTCTCTCTCTCCTAGCAAATATATGTAACGTCTATGCAATGGTTTTTATCCAGCTCCTTTTGATTTAGTTATCAGAACACACAACATCTGCCAAAGCTAAAGCCCACAGTCTTAGAAATTTTTCTTTCACTGTGCTTCCAGTCTGCACATCATTAGTACAATTCAGATGGAAATCCTGTAGAGATGGTATTGCTAACAGACTGCACTTTCCCAGAAAATCTGACCTCCCAAATTTGATTTATTTAACATATTTGCATTTTAATGGATTTTTCTGAAAGGGTAATCTCATCAAGATGGGCTGCTATGGTTTTTCTGAGCAATTCACAATTTTAAGCTCATTTATATGTATTTATTAATGTCCAGTATGAATACTTGCACAGTGCACAGGCACATATGGATTAGGTCCACTAGAAAGGCACGTTCAAAAATTTCAAGGACTGAGCATTTGGTACTTTTGTTTTTCTCTTTTTTTGGTTACCTTACAGATGTTCTTCTTCTACTTTAATATATTCCACTGAGTCAGTCTTCTAGTGTTAAGGTTAATAATGACTAACGCTTCTGTGCTACCCTACAATTTATAGTACACACTTTTCTCATACGTTAACTCACTTACTAACATATCTGACATTTGGGAAAGCTCAATAACCTTTTGAACCTACATTCAAGAAGATACATTTAAAGGACCAGTTCCTCCCTCTCCAGCCTTTGCCACTAACCTCCAGTGATACAAGTTGCTAAATGAATCCTGACTAAGCTGTTACATTTAAGGATGGTACATGGACATGGTCAGTGGATGTGGCCAGAAGGTGACCGCTACCCAATAGGACCAGATTAAATTCTGGCACTCTCCCCTTCCACCAACCCCAGCCTCCTTCTGAACTCCATTTTCTAGGTTCAGTCAAGACGAATGTGTTTTTCCAAAGTTTTTTTTTCCTAGTTCTTTAGTTCTAGTTTAGTTGGTATGCTTTCCCCTAATCATTGGGACAGGGTGCCTATTTCTACCAGATGCTACCATGAAAAGAGGCTCTGGCAGAAGAACCCTATCTACATTTTTCTCAGATATTGGATGAGATGTTTGTATGAATACACTGAATTCTCTGAAATGTTCGCAATATGGCTTATAAGATAGACATATATTCCAAAAGACTTTGCTGCGGTCCTCATTATTCCTAAGCCTTTTGTTTTATAATCTTTCAAATACAGATGTCATAATTTATACCTTTCTGTATGGGATTAAAAATGTCACAAAACATGTTACCTCTATGTGTAAGAATAAGATTATAAAGTTTTTTTTTTTTTTTAATTTTGGCCTCTTGGTTTTTTTTATTTATCCATTTTCATCCATCTTTCCTCTTTGGCCTGTGTGGGCCTCCTGTCACTGTGGCCTCTCGTTGCAGAGCACCGGCTCTAGGTATATGCACTCCAGAGCACCAGCTCATAATTGGACACACTGGTCCAGCCTCTCCACGACACGTGGGATCTTCCCAGGCCAGGGATTGAACCAGTGCCCCTTGCACTGCAAGGCAGATTCTTTACCCCCTGGACCACCAGGGAAGCCTTGATTATAAAGTTTTATTAGTACAATGATATCTTTTCTATACTTTTCCCACACCTCAAACATTTTCTTTTTAATTTTTATTGATGTTTTGTGTGCATTTCTATGAATTACAACCCATGTATATTTCAGATAATTGTCACAACAATTGGGATGCAGAACAGGCCCATCACCCAAACAAATCCCTTGTTTTATTTCTTTATAATCATGCCACACATCCACTGCTCTCTTGTGGCAAGCATTGATCTGTACTCTATCACGGTAAATGTGTTGTCTCCATTATGGCATAATGTAGAAGTGTACAGTATATAACCTTTTGAAACAATTTCTTTCACTCAGCATAAGGCCTTTGAGATTCCTCCAAGCTATGGAGCTTTATTCCTTTTCATTGTTTAGTAGTATTCCTTAATGTGGATATACCACAGCTTGTTCATCTATTCAAGTATATATTTTAATATATTTACATTAAATACAAATGGTCTTTGCAGAATTGGTGCATATGCTAAAAATTGTCAACAAGATCCCATAGACATTTCTTAGGAACCAGCCAGATCTAGATTCAAACATCAGTTCTACTACTTATTAATTGTGGGTCAGGAGGAAAGTCTCTCTGAGACTCAGTTTTGGTAGGTAGTCTGGGAGGTAGTAGTATTTACATTATGAGGGTTTTAGAAATAACCAAATACGACTTAAACATATGAAATGTCTGGCACATAGTAAATTGTCAAGTGTCTGTATTACCTTCCATCTGCCACTAAGTTAAGGTAGCATAGTATATAATTTTAGAAATTTGTCTTCTTGATCTTCAGGTGTGGATTTATTATAATGTTTTTGAGCAGATGGAAGGTAATCTATTCTTACTATGGCTGGTATAGAGCTTTTCAGAGAAAAATTTCTAAATATATATATCTTTAGCAAATGCAAATCACGTTTGCAGGCTTTTCTAATGCAAGGTTATTGTGGAATAATTTTCTAGAGACTCAGCATCTGGTAAACTTGTTTCAAGCAGCACCAGCAGAACTGGAGGTCCATGTAATCTTATGAGGACACATAATAGATACATATTTTATCTGTTCCTTGTCATGCAGTCATAGCCAGCTCAGGAGAAAGCAAAAAACAGGTATAAAGTTTTATTAGTACAATGATATCTTTTCTATACTTTTCCCACACCTCAAACATTTTCTTTTTAATTTTTATTGATGTTTTGTGTGCATTTCTATGAATTACAACCCATGTATATTTCAGATAATTGTCACAACAATTGGGATGCAGAACAGGCCCATCACCCAAACAAATCCCTTGTTTTATTTCTTTATAATCATGCCACACATCCACTGCTCTCTTGTGGCAAGCATTGATCTGTACTCTATCACGGTAAATGTGTTGTCTCCATTATGGCATAATGTAGAAGTGTACAGTATATAACCTTTTGAAACAATTTCTTTCACTCAGCATAAGGCCTTTGAGATTCCTCCAAGCTATGGAGCTTTATTCCTTTTCATTGTTTAGTAGTATTCCTTAATGTGGATATACCACAGCTTGTTCATCTATTCAAGTATATATTTTAATATATTTACATTAAATACAAATGGTCTTTGCAGAATTGGTGCATATGCTAAAAATTGTCAACAAGATCCCATAGACATTTCTTAGGAACCAGCCAGATCTAGATTCAAACATCAGTTCTACTACTTATTAATTGTGGGTCAGGAGGAAAGTCTCTCTGAGACTCAGTTTTGGTAGGTAGTCTGGGAGGTAGTAGTATTTACATTATGAGGGTTTTAGAAATAACCAAATACGACTTAAACATATGAAATGTCTGGCACATAGTAAATTGTCAAGTGTCTGTATTACCTTCCATCTGCCACTAAGTTAAGGTAGCATAGTATATAATTTTAGAAATTTGTCTTCTTGATCTTCAGGTGTGGATTTATTATAATGTTTTTGAGCAGATGGAAGGTAATCTATTCTTACTATGGCTGGTATAGAGCTTTTCAGAGAAAAATTTCTAAATATATATATCTTTAGCAAATGCAAATCACGTTTGCAGGCTTTTCTAATGCAAGGTTATTGTGGAATAATTTTCTAGAGACTCAGCATCTGGTAAACTTGTTTCAAGCAGCACCAGCAGAACTGGAGGTCCATGTAATCTTATGAGGACACATAATAGATACATATTTTATCTGTTCCTTGTCATGCAGTCATAGCCAGCTCAGGAGAAAGCAATATTTAAAATACAAAGGAGGCTTGGTTCATTCGCACAGCACTGGTGAAACCCTCCAATGAAGTTGATTTCTAAGAATTCTTGTCTCACTTGATACTGGACTCCACTACCTATCAGTAATTGATTTACTGCAATTCCTAGAGCATAGCATCTGGCTTCCTTATCAATATGAGCAAGAAGATGCAATTAAATTTCTGACCCAAAGGTAAAATATATGTGTGCTTAGCCCAAACTCTGCATATTTTATTCAGTTTATACTTCCAACTGTGCAAATGAGTACGACTGTCCTTCAGATACCAACATTTATCATCTGAAAATTATGCTGAGGTGGGTTTTAGAGCAGTTCTATTGTCAAGTAAATTGTTAAAGTTATGTGTCACTGATTCAGTTTTAACTCAAGCTTTCTGATTTTTATAATGAGGTAGTAAAATTTTACTTGGTTTCAAACTTAACTTTTAAAGAGCTCAACTGGAAATCTATCAGATTGGGAGGCCCAGCATCATTAAAAAAGTGAGTAAGTCTAACTTATTTTTTCTTAATGTTTCAATTTATGAACAATATCACCTGGATATTTTAGCAATCAAGAAGATTTGTATTGATGGTGTGTAGGTTGATCCATTTGAAGTTGCCAGTAATCAAACTATTTTTCACCTGTAGAAATGGCAATTTTGTATGGTGTGACCAAATGAAACATTCTAACATATTGAATTGGGAGAGCAGTGAGATGCTCTTATGGACGAAATTACGCCCTCTCAGCACTCATGTTGTTGAAGCTCTAACCTCCAACGTGATTATTGGAGATAAGGCCCCTAAAAGGGAAATAACAAAGGGTACATGAGGCCTAATCTGCTGGGATTGGTGTCTTTGTGAGAAAAGGAAGAGCCACCTCTCCATGCAAGGACAGAGGAAAGGCCACATGAAGGCAGGGTGAGAAGGCACATGTCAGCAAGCCAGAGAAGTCTCACAAAAAAACCAACCCTCATGGGACCTTAATTTTGAACTTCCAACCTCCAGAACTGTACAAACACTTCTATGGTTTAACCCACTCAGTGTATGGTATTTTATTGTGGCCGCCCAAGCAGACTGTTAATCCCCAATCCCCCAGAAACTTGCATTCCCCGTTCAAAGCTAAGGTGGATTATCCAACGTTAAAAGGACCCATGGCATCTACTCCTCAAGCCTCCAGTCTCATTTCCAGGTCCACGAAACACTGACATGAAAAGTCCGCACCATTCCAGAGCAACTTTCATTTTATTCTGTTGTAGAAATACAAAGAAATATCTTGATTAGTAAAAATATGATCTAGTCAAACTAGACTCCACATAGACTAGGACTCTTATTCAAGTAGTATTGTCTATACTACTTCATGGAAGGCTGATTCTGTCACATTTCTTCAGTAAATGGAGTGGAGGGAGGGAGATTCTTAGAACTATTTTAGCATATAGTAGTCACTCAATAAATAGGACTGTGGTTTCAAATAAATGAAAATATGCTTTGGGGATTTCTTACACAAAATGTCCAGACCTTATCTTACCATCAGCACTAACAAAAATTAACCTCCTACATCTTGAACCACTAAAGTAATGAATAGTGAGAACTGTACTTCAAAATAATGACCCCTATGTCAGATTATCAAAGAAAAATGCAGCATATTCAGCACAATTCGATTACTAATTTAAGAGTTCTGACAAAAAACGGTAGGGTTTCTATTAATAAAAGCAGTAGTTCCCCAGGATACCCTATTTTATGAGCCTTTTTGAAGTTAATTAGGATTTTACTATTCATGTTCTTCTATTTTTATTGGAGCTCTGTATGAGCCAAAAAAAGTATTTAAGCAAGACATCTGTAAGTGGAAAACAAAGTAAGATGTCCTATCTTTATCAATTACATTAAATTAAAGACACCATTACACACTGAAACACTGATTATAGTAGTGTAATTGATAATGAAATATGATTAATAATACTCAGCAATGGAGTGATAATCACAAGAGTAAAGAAAACTATACGCACAGTGATGTTTCTTTTCCAAATACTTCCTCCACTTTCTTTCAGAGTGATACTGGTCTTCATGGGACCTTAATTTTGAACTTCCAACCTCCAGAACTGTACAAACACTTCTATGGTTTAACCCACTCAGTGTATGGTATTTTATTGTGGCCGCCCAAGCAGACTGTTAATCCCCAATCCCCCAGAAACTTGCATTCCCCGTTCAAAGCTAAGGTGGATTATCCAACGTTAAAAGGACCCATGGCATCTACTCCTCAAGCCTCCAGTCTCATTTCCAGGTCCACGAAACACTGACATGAAAAGTCCGCACCATTCCAGAGCAACTTTCATTTTATTCTGTTGTAGAAATACAAAGAAATATCTTGATTAGTAAAAATATGATCTAGTCAAACTAGACTCCACATAGACTAGGACTCTTATTCAAGTAGTATTGTCTATACTACTTCATGGAAGGCTGATTCTGTCACATTTCTTCAGTAAATGGAGTGGAGGGAGGGAGATTCTTAGAACTATTTTAGCATATAGTAGTCACTCAATAAATAGGACTGTGGTTTCAAATAAATGAAAATATGCTTTGGGGATTTCTTACACAAAATGTCCAGACCTTATCTTACCATCAGCACTAACAAAAATTAACCTCCTACATCTTGAACCACTAAAGTAATGAATAGTGAGAACTGTACTTCAAAATAATGACCCCTATGTCAGATTATCAAAGAAAAATGCAGCATATTCAGCACAATTCGATTACTAATTTAAGAGTTCTGACAAAAAACGGTAGGGTTTCTATTAATAAAAGCAGTAGTTCCCCAGGATACCCTATTTTATGAGCCTTTTTGAAGTTAATTAGGATTTTACTATTCATGTTCTTCTATTTTTATTGGAGCTCTGTATGAGCCAAAAAAAGTATTTAAGCAAGACATCTGTAAGTGGAAAACAAAGTAAGATGTCCTATCTTTATCAATTACATTAAATTAAAGACACCATTACACACTGAAACACTGATTATAGTAGTGTAATTGATAATGAAATATGATTAATAATACTCAGCAATGGAGTGATAATCACAAGAGTAAAGAAAACTATACGCACAGTGATGTTTCTTTTCCAAATACTTCCTCCACTTTCTTTCAGAGTGATACAGTCCATAGACATGCATATTTTAATGGCAATTTTTGTGCTATTTATTATTTTCCAATTCAGTAATTAAGACATTATGTCCTTACTTGACCAAAAAATTACTTCCCATGCTTGTAGTTGTGAATTTATAGATTGAAAAAACCCCAGTAACTTCTTAATCCATTCAAAAATGATGAAACTTAGGGCAGAGATTCATCATGCCAGAAGCTTGTGTGCTCTCACTAAAACAGTATTCTGAATGTCTAGTTTCTGTTACATCTTTGTTTCAATCACTACTTAGTGCACTGAAGGACAACCAAACAAATGCTGATTAGCATTCACAAGCCGTATCCTTGACAAAGGACTCACAGCTGTCATCGGTATAGTTTGCCCCAAATGCTCCATATTGCTGCTAAAGAAACTTGTTTCTCAAAGTGTTAGCAGGATTTGTGATTTTGTTTAGTAGGATGGTTCTCATTTATCATAACACACATAATGACTTTCAGGTGTCTTCAAGTAACATGAAGTTACAAAGATAGTTCAGCAGAATTTTATGCAGGCACCTTTCCAAATGGATCAATAAAAGTTTTGCTGATCCAGCAGTGGCAGGATTAATTATATCAGAAGAGTAACAATATCTGTAATGATCACTTATAGTCGTGAATGGCCAAGGTTCTATACCACATCTTGGTGAAGTAGGCAACATTATCCCCGTTTTAGGACACTATACAAATTAAAATGACTTGGCCAAGCTCCCTCAATCATGAATCTGCAGAGTGAAGATATGAACTCAGTTCTGTAGAGTTCTTGGTTCTGTAGAGTTCTTCTGGCTTATCCATCATTCTTAACTGCCACATTCCTATGTTCTTATCCTTAATAATTGTTTAAAGATTTTCATAAGGAACTTGAATATTTTGAAACTTACCCTGATGTTATGAATCCATGGAGTTATACGTAACAAAATATATTCTTATCATTGAAACATATGGTAAACAATTTCGTATTCACAGTTATGGCAACAGATGGAGCAGCAATTAATCTGAGTTTTTGTGAATTGAAACTTAGTGCTAAGGAGAAAATCCAGAATCCATTCAGATTAGGTGTCTTCTTCTTCTAATTAGGATGTTTTCTAATGCAGATTTGTCCATTGGTTTAATATTTATGAAGCATCTTATAAATAGAAGCCATTTGATGAGTTTCAGTCAGGCTAAGTGACTGTCATGGGCCATACAGTTTAAGTATTGACTGCATGTCCTAATTAACTTTCACTAACTTAATAATTTAAATTTAGGATAATAACACAATAATTTTAAATAGCAGCATGTTAGTTAAATGTTTCTGTTATTTCCCAGCTTTAATAAATTTTGATTCTTTTACTTGGCCTATCAATTTCATGCCTGTCCCTTCAGTGAAAACTGGGTTTTCTAATAAAACATGCACTTCATTTGTGATAACTGTTTTAAAAGTGAAAACTTAAAATATTGAAAATATAGAAGAAAGGAACAGCTGTAACACAGTCACAGAGTGAGGCACTGTCAAGGTATCTTAGCAGTCCTAGCTGAGGATAAGTACCACTTCTCCAGGTCAAAAGCATCTGACCTTTGGGATAAACATCCCATTACAACTGGAACCTCAAAGACAGACATACAAATTACTATTCTAGCTATTTTCCTCCTGTTTTCTTAAGAAAGCAGCTATCTCCTAAATCAAGCACTGAAAATCAATACAAGGGTCATAGGCATAATCCTGAATGTTCCTAGCCTTAGCTTGACTTTGAGGACTTTGTCTTTTAATGATCACTTATAGTCGTGAATGGCCAAGGTTCTATACCACATCTTGGTGAAGTAGGCAACATTATCCCCGTTTTAGGACACTATACAAATTAAAATGACTTGGCCAAGCTCCCTCAATCATGAATCTGCAGAGTGAAGATATGAACTCAGTTCTGTAGAGTTCTTGGTTCTGTAGAGTTCTTCTGGCTTATCCATCATTCTTAACTGCCACATTCCTATGTTCTTATCCTTAATAATTGTTTAAAGATTTTCATAAGGAACTTGAATATTTTGAAACTTACCCTGATGTTATGAATCCATGGAGTTATACGTAACAAAATATATTCTTATCATTGAAACATATGGTAAACAATTTCGTATTCACAGTTATGGCAACAGATGGAGCAGCAATTAATCTGAGTTTTTGTGAATTGAAACTTAGTGCTAAGGAGAAAATCCAGAATCCATTCAGATTAGGTGTCTTCTTCTTCTAATTAGGATGTTTTCTAATGCAGATTTGTCCATTGGTTTAATATTTATGAAGCATCTTATAAATAGAAGCCATTTGATGAGTTTCAGTCAGGCTAAGTGACTGTCATGGGCCATACAGTTTAAGTATTGACTGCATGTCCTAATTAACTTTCACTAACTTAATAATTTAAATTTAGGATAATAACACAATAATTTTAAATAGCAGCATGTTAGTTAAATGTTTCTGTTATTTCCCAGCTTTAATAAATTTTGATTCTTTTACTTGGCCTATCAATTTCATGCCTGTCCCTTCAGTGAAAACTGGGTTTTCTAATAAAACATGCACTTCATTTGTGATAACTGTTTTAAAAGTGAAAACTTAAAATATTGAAAATATAGAAGAAAGGAACAGCTGTAACACAGTCACAGAGTGAGGCACTGTCAAGGTATCTTAGCAGTCCTAGCTGAGGATAAGTACCACTTCTCCAGGTCAAAAGCATCTGACCTTTGGGATAAACATCCCATTACAACTGGAACCTCAAAGACAGACATACAAATTACTATTCTAGCTATTTTCCTCCTGTTTTCTTAAGAAAGCAGCTATCTCCTAAATCAAGCACTGAAAATCAATACAAGGGTCATAGGCATAATCCTGAATGTTCCTAGCTCTCTTTAGCTTGACTTTGAGGACTTTGTCTTTTTGAGTTTATATGAGTGTTTTTTTGTTTTTTTTTTTTTTTAAATTTTGGCCTCTTTCATTGGTCTTTTGGTCTTTTATTCATTTTCACCCATCTTTATTCTTTGGCCTGTGTGGACTTCCCATTGCAATGGTCTCCCTCGCTGCAAAGCACCGGCTCTGGGCACATGCGCTTCAGAGCGCTGGCTCGTAATTGGACACACTGGTCCAGCTGCTCGTCAGCACGTGGGATCTCCCCGGGCCAGGGATCAAACCTGTGCCCGCTGCACTGCAAGGCAGACTATTTTTTTTTTTTTAAGATTTATTTATTTATTTATTTATTTATTTATTTATTTATTTATTTATTTATTTATTTTGGTGGGGGGAGTGGAGAGGGCAGGGAGCAGGCCGGATACTTCTATTGGTCTTTCATTTGTCTATTTTCATCCGTCTTTGTTCTTTGGCCTGTGTGGACTTCCCATTGCAATGGTCTCCCTCGCTGCAAAGCACCGGCTCTGGGCACATGCGCTTCAGAGCGCTGGCTCGTAATTGGACACACTGGTCCAGCTGCTCGTCAGCACGTGGGATCTCCCCGGGCCAGGGATCAAACCTGTGCCCGCTGCACTGCAAGGCAGACTATTTTTTTTTTTTTAAGATTTATTTATTTATTTATTTATTTATTTATTTATTTATTTATTTATTTTGGTGGGGGGAGTGGGGAGGGCAGGGAGCAGGCCGGATACTTCTATTGGTCTTTCATTTGTCTATTTTCATCCGTCTTTGTTCTTTGGCCCGTGTGGGGCCTCCCATCGCAGTGGCCTCTGTTGTCGCAGAGCACCGGCTCTGGGCGCATGCGCTCCAGAGCTCCGGCTGGGTAATTGGACACATGGGTCCAGCCTCTCCGCGGCACGTGGGATCTTCCCAGGCCAGGGATCCAAACGGCGCCCCTTGCACTGCAAGGCAGTGTCCTTACCCACTGGACCACCAGGGAAGCCCTGTATTATCCACTTTGGTAGGATCCGAGATGTGGAGAATTTGGACAAGACAATGTTTCCTTAAGAAAGAATGACTACTCTAATACGTTTGAAAGCACAATAATATGCCTGAGACTTAAATTAAGAATTTTGGCAAGATTCCAAAAGATTAAACAAGAGTAGTGCCATTTTTAATCTAGAAACAGACAGTTAAATTGATAATTAAGGCAGGGTTCCAAAGGATTCTTTGAAGTTGAAAATACGCATTTTGGAGAAGAATTAACTTAAATGAGTCATAAGACAATAAAATGAAGAAACATTCCTAAATAAGTACCTTCTTTGGGCGAGGCACTTTACACAGCCTCATTTAATTGTCAAAATAGGCCCAGAGGTAAGAACAATTAGTTCATTTTGTCTCTAAGAGCCCTCAGGCTCAGGTAAGTAAAATAACCAACCAGGGGCACACTGCTCATGTTCTTTCATCCACCTCACACCATTTCCATGTATAACCAATTTGCCCAAATAGTCATAGAAGTTTAATGTTGATATCTTTATAATGTGAGTTAAGATTCAATATTAACTTTGAATTTCAGCAATGGATGGTTAGTCAACTATGAATCAGTCAACCACACTATCTGTCCATCTAGCAGGAACAAATGATAGGGATGTTGAGAATTCTAAAGGAAAATACTATTTTATTCTTGAGATGGATACCATCTAAAATAGAAAATGGAATGCACACAAATTGACAGAAAAGCATATACTTCTACAGAAATATCATGGTTGTTTAGTCACTTAGTCATAGCCAGCTCTTTTGGGACCCTGTGGACTGTAGCTCGCCAGGCTTCTCTGTTCATGGGATTCTTCAGGCAAAAACACTGGAGTGGGTTGCAATTTCCTCCTCCAGGGGATGAATCTTTCTGACCCAGGGATTGAACCTGCGTCTCTTATGACTTCTGCAATGGCAGGTGGGTTCTTTACCACTCTTGTCATCTGGGAAGCCCACTGCCATGTGTGCCAAATAAATACACAGGCAAGACTTACCTGAGGACATAAAGATGGTGATTTCCTAACCTTGATATAAATTTTATGTGTGAAAACACTTCTCTGTTGTTCCTAGTGGGGTAGATTCCTTAATTTATTAAAAGATTAAATACCTTTTACCGCTCTCACCTGGGACAGAGCAGTGAACAGCACAAACAAGGATCCTGCTTTGTTATATACATAGTATTAGGTACACACTACACTGTAACAATCCATTTTAAATTCCAATTTAAATTAATTCATTAAAGTGCATGATTTCATTAATTTGAATAAATTACCTACATTAGACTCCCCTTAATCCAAAGTTACATGTAAAAACTACCCTTTAGAATTAACATCATTTTTTCAAAAATTCTATTAAATAGCAAGGTTTGAGGGATTCTTATTTTAGAAGCAGATTTGCACTTTAGACACCCTTACAGTCTTAGAACAATTTTCTGAAAGTAGCATTAGACCATGCATCTTCGCAGTAATTAAAATTTCATAATATGGTTAAGTCTTTCTTGTCCATTTATGAACAGTTTACTTCCAGTTCCCAAAACTGTTTATTATACGGGTTGCTCAATGCCGTTTATCTCTGGTAAGCACTAAATAATTAGTTATTAAATGATGTCTGTAATAACGTGTGGGGGAGACACTATGTCATCAAAATTTGTATAACCAATTTGCCCAAATAGTCATAGAAGTTTAATGTTGATATCTTTATAATGTGAGTTAAGATTCAATATTAACTTTGAATTTCAGCAATGGATGGTTAGTCAACTATGAATCAGTCAACCACACTATCTGTCCATCTAGCAGGAACAAATGATAGGGATGTTGAGAATTCTAAAGGAAAATACTATTTTATTCTTGAGATGGATACCATCTAAAATAGAAAATGGAATGCACACAAATTGACAGAAAAGCATATACTTCTACAGAAATATCATGGTTGTTTAGTCACTTAGTCATAGCCAGCTCTTTTGGGACCCTGTGGACTGTAGCTCGCCAGGCTTCTCTGTTCATGGGATTCTTCAGGCAAAAACACTGGAGTGGGTTGCAATTTCCTCCTCCAGGGATGAATCTTTCTGACCCAGGGATTGAACCTCGTCTCTTATGACTTCTGCAATGGCAGGTGGGTTCTTTACCACTCTTGTCATCTGGGAAGCCCACTGCCATGTGTGCCAAATAAATACACAGGCAAGACTTACCTGAGGACATAAAGATGGTGATTTCCTAACCTTGATATAAATTTTATGTGTGAAAACACTTCTCTGTTGTTCCTAGTGGGGTAGATTCCTTAATTTATTAAAAGATTAAATACCTTTTACCGCTCTCACCTGGGACAGAGCAGTGAACAGCACAAACAAGGATCCTGCTTTGTTATATACATAGTATTAGGTACACACTACACTGTAACAATCCATTTTAAATTCCAATTTAAATTAATTCATTAAAGTGCATGATTTCATTAATTTGAATAAATTACCTACATTAGACTCCCCTTAATCCAAAGTTACATGTAAAAACTACCCTTTAGAATTAACATCATTTTTTCAAAAATTCTATTAAATAGCAAGGTTTGAGGGATTCTTATTTTAGAAGCAGATTTGCACTTTAGACACCCTTACAGTCTTAGAACAATTTTCTGAAAGTAGCATTAGACCATGCATCTTCGCAGTAATTAAAATTTCATAATATGGTTAAGTCTTTCTTGTCCATTTATGAACAGTTTACTTCCAGTTCCCAAAACTGTTTATTATACGGGTTGCTCAATGCCGTTTATCTCTGGTAAGCACTAAATAATTAGTTATTAAATGATGTCTGTAATAACGTGTGGGGGGAGATCTTCTACATTAAATTCAGATCGACCTTATTATCATATCCCTAAACAATCATTCATTTGCCAAATTTAAAAGGACTTTTTGCCTAAAAAGGTTGTTTCTTTACTGATGATAAAGTCCTACTTCTAAAAAATCGTCAAGCTGTAACCAATTAAAATGAATGCTCTAGAAATCTGCTCAGGTGATTCCACGTTACAACGAGAAGGGCAGGGCTCTGGGAGGGTTTTCATCCCCTCGCCTTGCATACAGGCGCCCTACCTGCTCTCCGGAGTCGAAGGTAAGCAGTGTCAGATTCCACTGAGCTCCCTCACCCCTATGCCCCCTCAGTCTGCTGCCTAATCTTGCAGGCAGGGATCCACATGGCATCACGAATGGGCTCTGTACATACATGCCACCGCACAGCTACTTACATACCCACGCACACGCGTGCATGGCCCACGTTTGGGAGTGTTTTGTATGCCCGTGGTGGTGCGAGCCCTCTTTGTCTCCCACTCCTTTCACTTGACCCCTGGGGGAATTGCAGCAATACCGGGGAACTCAAGGAACAGCGAGGTGAGGCAAACGGTCCTTTTTTTCCCCTTCCCTAAGTGACTGCCACCGCTGGATCCTACGAATCTGCAAAGCCTTGTCTCACAGGCAACTAATAAAGGGAAACTGAGATGAGCCAGAGAATGCATGAGCCGTTGCACAAGAGAGAATGCTTCGGCAGCTCCCGAGCTATGATTTCGGTTTTTCCGTAGAAAGCCCTAGGAGGCTGGAGGGGGAGGCAGAGACGCCTGACTCTCAAATCCTCTGAGATGGTGCTTTCTGAGCTGAGAGATCAGGGCTGGGCGTGTGTCCTGCGCGGGGTGAAGGCATCCCAGGAAAGCGCCGGCTGAAAGTCGCCGCGCGGCACCGGGACTTTGCGCTTCGCGGGGCTGCGCTCCGAAGAGGCGTCCCCGCACCGTTTTCCCAGGCGTTGTGCGGGTTCCCTAGACCTCCCAGCGGCTGCCTCAGAAGGGAGTTTCTAGAATCGCCTTTTCCGCTGCCTCCCCTCCCCCGCCCCTTTTGGTTTCACCCCGGCGAGGAGCTTCTCCAGCTCCACTGCGTCTGCCCGCCGAGGGGCACAGGTGCCGCCGTCCCAGCCGCCGCGCCTCGGGCGGGCCTGGCCTCGGTCCGGCGCGGCCTCCCGCCCGGGACTCCCCGCCCTCCCGCGCCGGGGCGGGCGGCGCTTGCGGCGGGCAGGGGCGGGGAGGGGAGCGGGGCTTCGTCCGGGGGCAGCCGCCGCCTCCGCAGCCCGTCGGCGCCTGGAAAGCCGAGCTGCCTCCGCCTCCTGCTCCAGCGGCTCCCTCCCGCCTCCCGCGCCGCGTCCTCCCGCCGCGCCCCCGGTGGCTGCCTCGGCGGACCCGGGAGGGGGCCCGCTCGGCCCGGCCCGGCCCGGCGGCGTGCGCGCCCCTGCTGCCCGCGGCGCTCACCAGCAGCATGCTCTATTTCCAGATGGTGATCATGGCAGGGACGGTGATGCTGGCGTACTACTTCGAGTACACGGACACGTTCACCGTGAACGTGCAGGGCTTCTTCTGCCACGACAGCGCCTACCGCAAGCCCTACCCGGGCCCGGAGGACAGCAGCGCCGTGCCCCCGGTGCTCCTCTACTCGCTGGCCGCCGGAGTCCCCGTGCTCGTGGTAAGCCCGGGGGCGCCCGCCCGCGCCCCACGCCGCCTTTCCGCGCCTAGCCTGCTGGGGTGAGGCAGTGCCGGGGTCTGGGCGCAGGAGCCGTCGCCTTCTAAGTTTCTCCAAGTTGCCGGCAGCCCCTTCCCCAGAGGACAGTCGTCTTCGCGTCGAGGCGGGGTGCGAAGGAAGCCCCCAGCCCTCCGCGGCTGCCGCCTCCGCGCCCCTGCGGTGGCTGCACCTTAGGGTGGCGTGGAGGGGGAGGGGAGAGGGGGGCTGTAGAAGGGAAGCGGTGGGTGGGAGTCGGGGCTGGGGAAGAGGTGAGTTATCAGGTTGGATCTTGACTTCATCTCCTCGGAGGCCTTGCTCCAATCGCCGCCACCTCGCACCTAACGACGGGCAGAGGAGCAGCAGCTGGGCCAGCGGGAGGGAGATGGTGGTCAATCAGCTGGGCTATGGAAGGCACTCCTACTTCTAGAGTCGGGGCGCGTATTCCCGTTTTACCGCCTGCTTTCCTTTCGAAAGACAGTGCCCATGGGCCTCGGCTGACCAGGGAACACATGCCTAAAAAAGAGCATGAGAACTCCTGAATGAAGAGGCTTCCGCAGTAGTGCTGGCTGAAAAGCGGAGCTGTGCCTAAATTACAAGATTTATGGAAAGGCTGTTCCACCCCTGGGCAGCTTAAGTCTTTCTCTCCTAGAGCCTCTCTGAGAACCTCCCGCGGACTCCCGCCCTCCCGCGCCGGGGCGGGCGGCGCTGCGGCGGGCAGGGGCGGGGAGGACGGGCTTCGTCCGGGGGCAGCCGCCGCCTCCGCAGCCCGTCGGCGCCTGGAAAGCCGAGCTGCCTCCGCCTCCTGCTCCAGCGGCTCCCTCCCGCCTCCCGCGCCGCGTCCTCCCGCCGCGCCCCCGGTGGCTGCCTCGGCGGACCCGGGAGGGGGCCCGCTCGGCCCGGCCCGGCCCGGCGGCGTGCGCGCCCCTGCTGCCCGCGGCGCTCACCAGCAGCATGCTCTATTTCCAGATGGTGATCATGGCAGGGACGGTGATGCTGGCGTACTACTTGAGTACACGGACACGTTCACCGTGAACGTGCAGGGCTTCTTCTGCCACGACAGCGCCTACCGCAAGCCCTACCCGGGCCCGGAGGACAGCAGCGCCGTGCCCCCGGTGCTCCTCTACTCGCTGGCCGCCGGAGTCCCCGTGCTCGTGGTAAGCCCGGGGGCGCCCGCCCGCGCCCCACGCCGCCTTTCCGCGCCTAGCCTGCTGGGGTGAGGCAGTGCCGGGGTCTGGGCGCAGGAGCCGTCGCCTTCTAAGTTTCTCCAAGTTGCCGGCAGCCCCTTCCCCAGAGGACAGTCGTCTTCGCGTCGAGGCGGGGTGCGAAGGAAGCCCCCAGCCCTCCGCGGCTGCCGCCTCCGCGCCCCTGCGGTGGCTGCACCTTAGGGTGGCGTGGAGGGGGAGGGGAGAGGGGGGCTGTAGAAGGGAAGCGGTGGGTGGGAGTCGGGGCTGGGGAAGAGGTGAGTTATCAGGTTGGATCTTGACTTCATCTCCTCGGAGGCCTTGCTCCAATCGCCGCCACCTCGCACCTAACGACGGGCAGAGGAGCAGCAGCTGGGCCAGCGGGAGGGAGATGGTGGTCAATCAGCTGGGCTATGGAAGGCACTCCTACTTCTAGAGTCGGGGCGCGTATTCCCGTTTTACCGCCTGCTTTCCTTTCGAAAGACAGTGCCCATGGGCCTCGGCTGACCAGGGAACACATGCCTAAAAAAGAGCATGAGAACTCCTGAATGAAGAGGCTTCCGCAGTAGTGCTGGCTGAAAAGCGGGAGCTGTGCCTAAATTACAAGATTTATGGAAAGGCTGTTCCACTCCCTGGGCAGCTTAAGTCTTTCTCTCCTAGAGCCTCTCTGAGAATGTCTCTCGGGTTTATGAACTGGGTGTGTGTGTGTGTGTGTGTGTGTGTGTAGACACGCGTGCGTGCACACACACAAATTACACATATGTAATGCTCAAGATAATAATCGTATAATATGCATGTGAATATGGTGCAAAGTTATCAGA
This sequence comes from Tragulus kanchil, assembly GCA_022376925.1. Classification (NCBI taxonomy): domain Eukaryota; kingdom Metazoa; phylum Chordata; class Mammalia; order Artiodactyla; family Tragulidae; genus Tragulus; species Tragulus kanchil. Next base: position 152,213,763 of record JAIOJX010000024.1, read on the forward strand.
AGGAGAATTGGTGTTTTTTTCACGAAACAGTATTAGGGTTCCTTTAATACTGTCAAACTATTGGAGGTTTCCTTCCTGTGGTATTTCTCCCTTTCCCCCTAACAGATAGCAAATGAAGAGGGAAAGAAAAGGGAGATTTTTCCAGTGGTTGAATGCGTAAATTGCAATAATGGCTACTAAGAACATCTCTTATATCTGTTAGGTTTGGATACTCATGGTTTCTTTGATTTTAGGGAAAATGAGTTAATAATTTACAAAACAATGACAAGTTCCTTACACACATGATGCAATGCCATAAACAAACCAGGAAACTTCTTGATAACTTCAGAGTAACTTTATCACAACTACTGTGACAGTTGATTTCAAATCCAGCTCAGGCATATAGGTTTGAAAAGTGTTAGATCTTGCACCAGAAAAAAAAATAATAATAATTTTGTTTTTCAGTTGCAATTTGCTAAACTGTGCCAGAAACTCCAAATCGAATGTCATGTTTGTGTTTTCTCTCCTCTATTTGAGAAGCTCAGACAAAAAAATAGGTTGGCCATTTTGGGGCCCTTTTGCTGTCTGCAGATGTTGAGTTTCCAAAGCACATGTTTTCCGGGAGACTAAATGGCTCAGGGATTTTTCAAGATTTTTTTTTTTTTTCTGTTAAGGATGAAGCCTGTCACTTTCAGGACACTGGTTTGGATAGAACCATAATTAGTAATAGGGAGGGGGCACTCGGGCGCGTATTCCCGTTTTACCGCCTGCTTTCCTTTCGAAAGACAGTGCCCATGGGCCTCGGCTGACCAGGGAACACATGCCTAAAAAAGAGCATGAGAACTCCTGAATGAAGAGGCTTCCGCAGTAGTGCTGGCTGAAAAGCGGGAGCTGTGCCTAAATTACAAGATTTATGGAAAGGCTGTTCCACTCCCTGGGCAGCTTAAGTCTTTCTCTCCTAGAGCCTCTCTGAGAATGTCTCTCGGGTTTATGAACTGGGTGTGTGTGTGTGTGTGTGTGTGTGTGTAGACACGCGTGCGTGAACACACACAAATTACACATATGTAATGCTCAAGATAATAATCGTATAATATGCATGTGAATATGGTGCAAAGTTATCAGAAGGAGAATTGGTGTTTTTTTCACGAAACAGTATTAGGGTTCCTTTAATACTGTCAAACTATTGGAGGTTTCCTTCCTGTGGTATTTCTCCCTTTCCCCCTAACAGATAGCAAATGAAGAGGGAAAGAAAAGGGAGATTTTTCCAGTGGTTGAATGCGTAAATTGCAATAATGGCTATTAAGAACATCTCTTATATCTGTTAGGTTTGGATACTCATGGTTTCTTTGATTTTAGGGAAAATGAGTTAATAATTTACAAAACAATGACAAGTTCCTTACACACATGATGCAATGCCATAAACAAACCAGGAAACTTCTTGATAACTTCAGAGTAACTTTATCACAACTACTGTGACAGTTGATTTCAAATCCAGCTCAGGCATATAGGTTTGAAAAGTGTTAGATCTTGCACCAGAAAAAAAAATAATAATAATTTTGTTTTTCAGTTGCAATTTGCTAAACTGTGCCAGAAACTCCAAATCGAATGTCATGTTTGTGTTTTCTCTCCTCTATTTGAGAAGCTCAGACAAAAAAATAGGTTGGCCATTTTGGGGCCCTTTTGCTGTCTGCAGATGTTGAGTTTCCAAAGCACATGTTTTCCGGGAGACTAAATGGCTCAGGGATTTTTCAAGATTTTTTTTTTTTTTCTGTTAAGGATGAAGCCTGTCACTTTCAGGACACTGGTTTGGATACAACCATAATTAGTAATGTCTGTAACTGGTCCCTTGGTAATTATCATTCTGTGTCTCATTTTTAGATCTGAACATCCATGCACATTGGCAGGTGCCATTTAGAGACATTAACATATTTGCCCAAAGAATTTGATTATTCTCCACTTAGGAGGAGCTACTGAAGGGAAAGGGAATTAGTCATTATTGAGTGCCGATTTTGTGCTGGGCCCTGAATAGTCAGGGTAGCCTGACTCTAAGCAGCCATTCTAGGGGATGTTTTTGATTAACATTTTAGGACTCTGAGGATCAGGTAATAAGCTAGAAGCACCTGAAAATGAAAATGGTGGATGTGGTGTTTGATGCCCCTGAGACTAATGCCAAATGCACGAGTCTTGTCCTACTTGCCCTACTTTCCGAGAACACGGTCTCTGAAAGAAGCTACGAAAGGCTGCTGGGTCGAGGATCTAGAAGAGATTTTAAAAGAGAGGATCCCACTTGATTTCCATGTTTTGATTTTCAGGTTTTTTTAATTACAAAGGAGAGAATTCAGAAGTCAGCGTGAAAAGAGGAAAGTGTCGGGCTTTTGAGGCTAGCTGTGCTACTGGCCTTGGTTTCCCCCTTGGCTCTTCCCAATAGTACATGCTCATAGTGTAAAAGGTTGGGAAGAGGAATGGCAGCCTTGCCTTTCCATTCCTCTCAGAAACACTGGATTAGCTCAGTCACTTTGCATGAAAACAATATTATCAGTAATAGTGTTGTGTTAATTGCTCAGTTGTATCTGACTCTTTGTGACCCCATTAGCCTGTTCAAAAGTTGCAATTTTGCTTAATATTTTCACAACTACTGTGCCAGAAAAAAAACTTGCACCAGAAAAAATAATAATAATTTTGTTTTTCAGTTGCAATTTGCTAAACTGTGCCAGAAACTCCAAATCGAATGTCATGTTTGTGTTTTCTCTCCTCTATTTGAGAAGCTCAGACAAAAAAATAGGTTGGCCATTTTGGGGCCCTTTTGCTGTCTGCAGATGTTGAGTTTCCAAAGCACATGTTTTCCGGGAGACTAAATGGCTCAGGGATTTTTCAAGATTTTTTTTTTTTTTCTGTTAAGGATGAAGCCTGTCACTTTCAGGACACTGGTTTGGATACAACCATAATTAGTAATGTCTGTAACTGGTCCCTTGGTAATTATCATTCTGTGTCTCATTTTTAGATCTGAACATCCATGCACATTGGCAGGTGCCATTTAGAGACATTAACATATTTGCCCAAAGAATTTGATTATTCTCCACTTAGGAGGAGCTACTGAAGGGAAAGGGAATTAGTCATTATTGAGTGCCGATTTTGTGCTGGGCCCTGAATAGTCAGGGTAGCCTGACTCTAAGCAGCCATTCTAGGGGATGTTTTTGATTAACATTTTAGGACTCTGAGGATCAGGTAATAAGCTAGAAGCACCTGAAAATGAAAATGGTGGATGTGGTGTTTGATGCCCCTGAGACTAATGCCAAATGCACGAGTCTTGTCCTACTTGCCCTACTTTCCGAGAACACGGTCTCTGAAAGAAGCTACGAAAGGCTGCTGGGTCGAGGATCTAGAAGAGATTTTAAAAGAGAGGATCCCACTTGATTTCCATGTTTTGATTTTCAGGTTTTTTTAATTACAAAGGAGAGAATTCAGAAGTCAGCGTGAAAAGAGGAAAGTGTCGGGCTTTTGAGGCTAGCTGTGCTACTGGCCTTGGTTTCCCCCTTGGCTCTTCCCAATAGTACATGCTCATAGTGTAAAAGGTTGGGAAGAGGAATGGCAGCCTTGCCTTTCCATTCCTCTCAGAAACACTGGATTAGCTCAGTCACTTTGCATGAAAACAATATTATCAGTAATAGTGTTGTGTTAATTGCTCAGTTGTATCTGACTCTTTGTGACCCCATGGATGGAAGCCTGCCAAGCTCTGTCCAGGGGAATTCTCCTGGCAAGAATACTAGAGTAGGTTGCCAAGCCCTCCCCCAGAGGATCTTCCCAACCAAGGGATCAAACCCAGGTCTCCTGCATTGCAGATTCATTCTTTACCATCTGAGCCACAACGAGAGCCCAAGAATGCTGGAGTGGGTAGCCTATCCATTCTCTATGGGAGCTTCTGAGCCCAGGGATAAAACCGGGGTCTCCTGCATTGCAGGCAGATTCTTTACCAGCCGAGCCACCAGGGAAGTCCAGTTAGCTTTAGTTGTACCTGCCATTTGTTGGATTATATTTCCTATACCTATCTAACACTTTTATTACCTATGAAAGCAGTTATTATTGTGAACTAACCTTTGGGGAAACTGAAGCTTAGAAAGATTAAAGTAACTTGCCAAGGACCAAGGCTAAAAAACGTTACATCCAGAATTTTACTGTGAGCTTTGCAGTGTGAAGCTCTCAAGCCTGAACCTTTTCTATTGCAACATGCACATTGAGCTTATTCATAAGTCATTCTTCTAAATAAATGCCTCAAATGGTCTCTTTCCCCATCTTTTACGTTTCTTGAACTGTGGTGATAAACAATCTTCATAATATATATTTTTTAACCTTTAAAACTCATTTCTAATCCTTAAAATTAATTTTGAAAAGTAGCTCTCCTCCCTACCATACTCTGTGGCTTTATTTCAAATTTGCCAAATTTGTTTATCCAAAAATGAAAAGCAATGTATTCTTTAAATGTTATCACACATATAGTGTTGACTTGGGGCATATATCTGGAGTCTGACAGATTCAAAGTGCATCCTGATGTTACATTAAGAGTTGGAGATTCTACTTGCTGTGCAACCTTGAACAACTAATTTAAAGCCCCCTAATCCTTGATTTTCTAAATCACAGGATTTTGAATATTGAATGAGATATGGAAATATCATCCTTGGCTTATAATTAATAATTCATAAGAGATCACTCAGTAATTAACATTGTAAATAAAATAATAATTCAGAAAATGCTTACGGAGTTCCTGTGTTACAAGCACCACATCAGCCAGAGTAGTGGTTATAAAGGTAATTTCAGAAGTCAGTCATAGTCACTGATCCTAAGGCGTTTGCAGGCTAACTTGGAAAATTAGATAATCATGTCGAAAGTCAAGATAGAAATCACCACAATAGAAGTGTCAGATATATGTATGTGAGCTTCCCAGGTGACTCAGTGATAAAGAATCCACCTGCCAGCGCAGGAAACACAGTTTTGATCCCTGCGTCAGGAAGATCCCCTGGAAAAGGAAATGGCAATCCACTCCAGTATTTTAACCTGGAGAATCCCATGGGTAGGGGAGCCTGGTGGGCTGCAGTCCATGGGGTCACAAGGAGTTGGACACACCAAAAGACCTCTGGTGGTTTGAAGAGGAGAAGATTATTTTTAATTAAGGAGGAGAACAAAGGAGGAAGAGAAGATTTGCTTCATGAAGCAAATTACATTTTTGGAGCTGTGATTTGAAGGAGGGGCTGAAATGGAGTTTGAGTCAGGACATCACAGCAGCAGCTGTGTGAACACGAAGGATATGTTTGGTAGAGAAAATACACCCTGTACTTTTGAAACAGCAATTGGTCTGTCTTGTTTCTAAGAGTGGTGTGCAGGGAATGCAAGGATATATGACTGAAGAGGAAGACCAGGATCTCAATTCTGAGTCCTGGAATGTCACGCGGAGTTTTTCTCAATTTGTTGGGAATTGGGTAGGCACTTGTGTGATGGGTGATGTTTTAGGACATTATGGGGACTGTGGTATAAGGCTCTTTATTAAAGTATCTGTGTAAGATAATTTTAGACTATTTATCTTCAGGTCTATTTTGTGTTGTGAAATATTATTTTAATTGTGTTTTCAGGAAACACCTGTAATTTGGCTCATTTACAAAGTGGTTAAATTTAAAACAAGTACTGTTCAGTCTGTATGGCATTTACCAAAGCACCCACCACCTTGAACAGACTAATTTAAAGCCCCCTAATCCTTGATTTTCTAAATCACAGGATTTTGAATATTGAATGAGATATGGAAATATCATCCTTGGCTTATAATTAATAATTCATAAGAGATCACTCAGTAATTAACATTGTAAATAAAATAATAATTCAGAAAATGCTTACGGAGTTCCTGTGTTACAAGCACCACATCAGCCAGAGTAGTGGTTATAAAGGTAATTTCAGAAGTCAGTCATAGTCACTGATCCTAAGGCGTTTGCAGGCTAACTTGGAAAATTAGATAATCATGTCGAAAGTCAAGATAGAAATCACCACAATAGAAGTGTCAGATATATGTATGTGAGCTTCCCAGGTGACTCAGTGATAAAGAATCCACCTGCCAGCGCAGGAAACACAGTTTTGATCCCTGCGTCAGGAAGATCCCCTGGAAAAGGAAATGGCAATCCACTCCAGTATTTTAACCTGGAGAATCCCATGGGTGGGGGAGCCTGGTGGGCTGCAGTCCATGGGGTCACAAGGAGTTGGACACACCAAAAGACCTCTGGTGGTTTGAAGAGGAGAAGATTATTTTTAATTAAGGAGGAGAACAAAGGAGGAAGAGAAGATTTGCTTCATGAAGCAAATTACATTTTTGGAGCTGTGATTTGAAGGAGGGGCTGAAATGGAGTTTGAGTCAGGACATCACAGCAGCAGCTGTGTGAACACGAAGGATATGTTTGGTAGAGAAAATACACCCTGTACTTTTGAAACAGCAATTGGTCTGTCTTGTTTCTAAGAGTGGTGTGCAGGGAATGCAAGGATATATGACTGAAGAGGAAGACCAGGATCTCAATTCTGAGTCCTGGAATGTCACGCGGAGTTTTTCTCAATTTGTTGGGAATTGGGTAGGCACTTGTGTGATGGGTGATGTTTTAGGACATTATGGGGACTGTGGTATAAGGCTCTTTATTAAAGTATCTGTGTAAGATAATTTTAGACTATTTATCTTCAGGTCTATTTTGTGTTGTGAAATATTATTTTAATTGTGTTTTCAGGAAACACCTGTAATTTGGCTCATTTACAAAGATGGCACGGTTTACAAACTTTGAAAACAAGTACTGTTCAGTTTGATCTGTATGGCATTTACCAAAGCACCCACCACCTACAAAGTTTACAGATGTAAATTTATTTAGGGACCTGTGTTTTTCCATTGATTAAACGATCTGGTGATGACAATAATTTCTGCTTCTCACATTTGGCTACAGTGGCCTTAGATCTAAGTGTTTCTTAGATCTCTGAGTGACAGAGATGATCTGAAGGAGACAAAGCTAGACTATTCCTCTTCATAAGACCAGAATGAAGATGAGGAAAACCAGCACTGAGCTGGGCAGGTTTGAGGTTAGGGAACATCTGATTCTTTATGTCTGCATCCCCAGGTAGCTGCCTCTGGGCTCTGACACTCTGAGGCGTGGAGCTGCTGCCGCTATCCCAAGGGTGTCACATCACTAAATGTGGTGGAAGTAGATGGTGATGGAAAGGTATCTCAAATCCAGAGCTCCATCTTGTAAGTCTAAGCACCTAAAGCTTCCCCACAGACCCCTCCTTCCTTGAACCTTGCTGTGGATGTGCACTCTTAGCTCTACCCATCTCCACTCAAGAATACACTACACTGGGCTTCCCCTGGTGGTCCAGTGGGTAAGGACACCGCCTTGCAGTGCAAGGGGCGCCGGTTTGATCCCTGGCCTGGGAAGATTCCACTTGCCGCGGAGTGGCTGGACTGATGTGTCCAATTACCGAGCCGGAGCTCTGGAGCAGCAGCTGTGTGAACACGAAGGATATGTTTGGTAGAGAAAATACACCCTGTACTTTTGAAACAGCAATTGGTCTGTCTTGTTTCTAAGAGTGGTGTGCAGGGAATGCAAGGATATATGACTGAAGAGGAAGACCAGGATCTCAATTCTGAGTCCTGGAATGTCACGCGGAGTTTTTCTCAATTTGTTGGGAATTGGGTAGGCACTTGTGTGATGGGTGATGTTTTAGGACATTATGGGGACTGTGGTATAAGGCTCTTTATTAAAGTATCTGTGTAAGATAATTTTAGACTATTTATCTTCAGGTCTATTTTGTGTTGTGAAATATTATTTTAATTGTGTTTTCAGGAAACACCTGTAATTTGGCTCATTTACAAAGATGGCACGGTTTACAAACTTTGAAAACAAGTACTGTTCAGTTTGATCTGTATGGCATTTACCAAAGCACCCACCACCTACAAAGTTTACAGATGTAAATTTATTTAGGGACCTGTGTTTTTCCATTGATTAAACGATCTGGTGATGACAATAATTTCTGCTTCTCACATTTGGCTACAGTGGCCTTAGATCTAAGTGTTTCTTAGATCTCTGAGTGACAGAGATGATCTGAAGGAGACAAAGCTAGACTATTCCTCTTCATAAGACCAGAATGAAGATGAGGAAAACCAGCACTGAGCTGGGCAGGTTTGAGGTTAGGGAACATCTGATTCTTTATGTCTGCATCCCCAGGTAGCTGCCTCTGGGCTCTGACACTCTGAGGCGTGGAGCTGCTGCCGCTATCCCAAGGGTGTCACATCACTAAATGTGGTGGAAGTAGATGGTGATGGAAAGGTATCTCAAATCCAGAGCTCCATCTTGTAAGTCTAAGCACCTAAAGCTTCCCCACAGACTCCTCCTTCCTTGAACCTTGCTGTGGATGTGCACTCTTAGCTCTACCCATCTCCACTCAAGAATACACTACACTGGGCTTCCCCTGGTGGTCCAGTGGGTAAGGACACCGCCTTGCAGTGCAAGGGGCGCCGGTTTGATCCCTGGCCTGGGAAGATTCCACTTGCCGCGGAGTGGCTGGACTGATGTGTCCAATTACCCAGCCAGAGCTCTGGAGCGCATGCGCCCAGAGCCGGTTCTCTGTGACAACAGAGGCCACCGTGATGGGAGGCCCACAAGAGCCAAAGAACAAAGACAGATGAAAATAGAGAAATGAAAGACCAATAGAAGTGGCCCGCCCACTCCCCTCCCTCCTCACCCCACCTCCCAAAAGATAAATACATAAAATTTAAAAAAAAATAAAAATAAAATAGTTCCTGATTATTAAAAAAAAAAAAAAAGAATACACTACACTTCTGTGGTGTGGGCAGGAGAAAAAGCATAGGTATTGGTGTTAGACAGGTCTGAAGTCTTATCCTCTTATTTCTCACTATCCTTGTGAACTTGGGAAATTTTTCTTATTCATAAATTGGAGTTTAAAAATTCTACTTCCTGAGAGGCAATATGTATATAGAGGTTAAGATGACAATTCTGGGATTGCATTGCAGACCCAGATTTACCATTTTCCAGGTGTGTGAACTTGAACCAGTCTTTCTATGTGTGTTTCCTTTGTAAAACAGAGATCCTTTGAGTATGAAATTGGTTAACATATATAAGTATCAGGTGAGTGCTCAGCTATATATGTGTTAGCTACCACAACTCCTCCCAAGCTTGGGATAATTAATCAAGATAACCTATTTAAGATACCTGGCAAAATACCTTTGGTAGTGGGCTCCAGGGCTGATAAAAATATTTGAAGTATTCAGGGCTTCCCTGGTGGTTCAGTGGGTAAAGAGTCTGCCTTGATCCCTGGTCTGGGAAGATACCACATGCCATGGAGCAGCTGTGTCCAATTACAAGTCAGTGCTCTGGAGCGCATGCGCCCAGAGCTGGTGCTCTGCAATGAGGGAGGCCCCTGCGATGGGAGGCCCATAGAGGCCAAAGAATAAAGGTGGATGATAATAAATAAATATCCTCGAAAAGAGGCCAAAATTTAAAAATATATATTATTTGAACTGTTCAGAAGCCACCTAGTTCAATCCTTCACTAACAAAAATTGGGGAGCCTGAATAGCAAAAATAGTAAAACTCAGACCACTGTTCTTCCAACCAAGTCAGTGATTTCTGCCTTTGACAGTTCCTCCATTTCTTCAGCAGGCTAACATTAGCTAATATTTTCTAGGCACCAAACACTGTGCAACATAAATTTAATGTTTTCCCTTGTTTAATGCTCATCATGGTAGTATCGTACTTTCTTTAAACGTAGGCACTGTCTCTATAAATGAGAATTAGAATACTTTGTGAGATTAGATGTCAGACTTGTAGTACATTTTTTCAGCCATTAATATAGTTGATTTTCACAATAAACTTGTGAAGGAGACTTGGATATAAAAAGGTAAGATGACTAATCCGGAGTCCACAGGGACACTGTTAGAATTGTCAAAGCCTGTGTATTCAGTTATTTTGTAATGTACCTTTATCCTGATATGTTAAATAAATCTGTAAAGATATTTAACCATAGGGATTCAGTCCTGGAAGGGTCAAGTTTTTCTCAAATCTTTTATCTTCAATTTCATTTTTGTCCTAGTTTGATGGGAAACTTTGTGTTCCAGAATAGATAATGGTTTCAATGTGTAGTGTAGAAAATTGATTTGTTTTCTCTTAAGCTTGAAATGTCATGGAAAGGTGGGTGGCAACAGGATGGATTCAGAGATGTTTCTGTTGTTTGAATCTGCAGCTGTGTTTCTTATCTCTGTGCCCTGGTAGGTGGTGGGGGCACCTGTTTTTCTGTGGAACCCTCTGGTTCTAGATCTGCATACTTCAGTGTGTGGAGAGCTGAGGGGGCCTCTGCTTCTAAGAATTTTCTTAAAATGGACTCTCGCACTAGATTTGAGGGAAGTAGTGAACACACTGAAATTGTGTTATAAAATACCATCTGTATGTATTTGTGTCTCTCTGTGTGTGTGTGTATGCATTTTTTTGAGTAAGAGACTCCATGGCTTTATTGGATTGTCAGAAATGCCCAAGATTCCTAAAAGTTAAGAACTGCACTTTGAGGATTTATGGCTCTGTTTAAACTCCTCCTCATGTTTCTGAGGCCCTTGCTTTACTGAGATATTCTCATTCATATTCAGTCATTCATATTCACCATCTCTCTTCTTTCTCCCTCCCTGCGTTTCTTTCTGGTCTCTTTTTTTCATTTATCTCCTCCCCTTTGCATACTGATTAGGAGGTTGTGATGGGGGTCAGGGATCTGTCAACTGGCTAGCTTTTCCTTTTCCTCGTCTTCTCCCAGCCTGGTTCCTTTTCCCTCTGCCTCTTTTCCTCCCCCTCTCCTTCTCCTTTTCCTCTTCCCTTCTCCCCGACCTCCTCCATCCTCTGTCACTCATTTTCCCCAGGGCTGCTTTTCAACAGTTATCTTATCTGAAAAAAATGTTGATTTACTCCTGCCCACCTTTCCTACCTTTCTGAACTGTTTTGAGAATCAAATAGATGTAAATGTACTTTGGAGATAATAAATCATATCATGCATATGAGGAAAACATAATGTGAGCAGATTACATGCATTATATAGATGCTTGGTCATTGGAGATGGTTAGACTGCTTATAGCATGGCTTTGCCAGCCCAATATGTGGAGTAGAAAAACAGGTAAGGTTTTTATACTTTTCTTATTTTCTTGTAGAAAGAATAGCAAAAATAAAATAAAGAGTCAACAGGATGAAATGGCCTAATTATTACAGCACATAGCTCTAATACCCAGTGCTGTTTTTCACAATATTTCAATAAGATCTTATTGTCAAGATTGTTATAAAGACTCATCCTGTTTGTGTAATTTGAAAGAAATAATGTTTTCAGGGAGCAATGTTGATACCATCTGTTAAGTATGCATTGTATCATATTAGTTTTTAAATCTGCACTGTGCCCTAAAGTCATTATTTGTAAACGTTTGGAACGATGACAGTGCATCTACTATGTGCTAGGCACAATGCTGTTACTTGACGTGTAAAATGAGAGAGACATATTTACTGCCTTTCAAGAGTTCAGACACTATGCATGAAAAATTAAGTCAATCTTTTTTAGTAGTGAACACACTGAAATTGTGTTATAAAATACCATCTGTATGTATTTGTGTCTCTCTGTGTGTGTGTATGCATTTTTTTGAGTAAGAGACTCCATGGCTTTATTGGATTGTCAGAAATGCCCAAGATTCCTAAAAGTTAAGAACTGCACTTTGAGGATTTATGGCTCTGTTTAAACTCCTCCTCATGTTTCTGAGGCCCTTGCTTTACTGAGATATTCTCATTCATATTCAGTCATTCATATTCACCATCTCTCTTCTTTCTCCCTCCCTGCGTTTCTTTCTGGTCTCTTTTTTTCATTTATCTCCTCCCCTTTGCATACTGATTAGGAGGTTGTGATGGGGGTCAGGGATCTGTCAACTGGCTAGCTTTTCCTTTTCCTCGTCTTCTCCCAGCCTGGTTCCTTTTCCCTCTGCCTCTTTCCGTCCATCCCCTCTCCTTCTCCTTTTCCTCTTCCCTTCTCCCCGACCTCCTCCATCCTCTGTCACTCATTTTCCCCAGGGCTGCTTTTCAACAGTTATCTTATCTGAAAAAAATGTTGATTTACTCCTGCCCACCTTTCCTACCTTTCTGAACTGTTTTGAGAATCAAATAGATGTAAATGTACTTTGGAGATAATAAATCATATCATGCATATGAGGAAAACATAATGTGAGCAGATTACATGCATTATATAGATGCTTGGTCATTGGAGATGGTTAGACTGCTTATAGCATGGCTTTGCCAGCCCAATATGTGGAGTAGAAAAACAGGTAAGGTTTTTATACTTTTCTTATTTTCTTGTAGAAAGAATAGCAAAAATAAAATAAAGAGTCAACAGGATGAAATGGCCTAATTATTACAGCACATAGCTCTAATACCCAGTGCTGTTTTTCACAATATTTCAATAAGATCTTATTGTCAAGATTGTTATAAAGACTCATCCTGTTTGTGTAATTTGAAAGAAATAATGTTTTCAGGGAGCAATGTTGATACCATCTGTTAAGTATGCATTGTATCATATTAGTTTTTAAATCTGCACTGTGCCCTAAAGTCATTATTTGTAAACGTTTGGAACGATGACAGTGCATCTACTATGTGCTAGGCACAATGCTGTTACTTGACGTGTAAAATGAGAGAGACATATTTACTGCCTTTCAAGAGTTCAGACACTATGCATGAAATTATATCTCTAAGCCTCAACTCTCTTTTCTGTAAGATTGAGATGATGGTACTTAACATACCTTTTAAGAATTAAATACAAGCATGCATGATGTACTCAGTAAGTGATAACTTCTTTTTTAACATAAAGGCCAATGACATCTATTGATAGCACACCACAGAAGAATGTCACCTTTCGTCAATTCTGTTGAATGGATATGGTAAACCATTTACTCTTCATATTAACTCTTTCAGGTACTAAGTCTGATAACACACCTTAGGAGCTTAAGCAATTTGCTTTGCCGGGATCTGAATCAGTTGCTTCAAGTCCTATTTTCTCTTGGCTACCTGCCATTGCCCACTGATCTGATTCACAGCATAAATGGTGGCATGCCTAGAAGACGGGGAGTTAAAGCATATTGATTATACATCACTGTGCTCTTTCAAGTAGCCTTATGCTTATAAATGTATAGGCTCATTTATAACCAGACATTAAAAGAGGAATTTAAAATCTGTGTTCAAAGATAAAGCTTCATTTGTCCCTAAGATCAGTGTGCAGTAGCAAGTGGCTGTGCCGTGTGTGTGTTCAGTCTTGTCTCACTTTTTGTGACCCTGCTAGGCTCCTGTGACCATGGAATTTTCCAGGTGAGAAACTGGAGTGGGTTACCATTTCCTATGTCAGAAATCTTCCCGACCTAGGGCTTGAGCTTGAGTCTCTTGTGTCTTTTGCATTGGCAGGCAGATTCTTTACCACTGAGCCACCTGGAATAGCCAGTAGAACGTGGTTTTCCCAGCTCAATATTCCCATCCAAGTAGGTCAAGGAGGCAAGTTCTGAGGTCAGAGATCTTAACCTATAGTAAGGAAGATCTTTTTAACAGCCTTGGAAAAACATAGGAATATCATTTTTATAGGACATATTTTATGTGAATATGATATGTTCTATATTCAGTAATATTTAAACTATTTCTGAGAATGCCATTTTTTACTCAGCAGTCTGGTTACTTTTTTAGTATTTTACTTTTTTAGTCTTACTATGACAGATGTGGTTTGAGAATCACTGTCAGTAAAATCACCTTTTTTTTTTTTTTTTGGTGAAAGCAGAATCTTAGATTCTTTTCCAGAGCAGGTACATTTAAATCTTTAAAGACAGTCTTTTGGTGGACTTTTCTCATTGGCAGAACATGTGTGAGTGGAAGTGTGCATATGTGTGTGTGTTTGGTATATAATAAATTTATAACTTCTTGTATGAAGAAGTACAATAAGTACTGTATTGTCTCCCTTGCTTCTAATCTTTATAGTACTTCCCCCACCCTTTTCCTAAGGAAAAAATATTTCTGCAACATTCTGCTGTATCCTTTCCTACCAAGCACCAATTCCTATGACCAACTCCTTTCTTTAGGTAACTAGTTGCATTCACCTGTATGATCCCTTCATGTTGTTAGCACATTATGGCATTAGAGTAATCTTATATTGTGCAAAATTCCTCTTATACATTGAGAACAAGTCATCGAGGTATAGGTTACAGACCTCATAGGAGTTCCATACCTTGTTCATTCAAGGGTAGGAGGTATCTCCAAACTATTTTAGTCAATCTGCGTAGGTTGCGTTTCACCAAATAAAGAGTCCATTTTAGCATTTATCATGCTAACTAAAAGTCTCTACTTGGTCAGTTAAAAATAACTTTTATATCCACAGTATTACTGTAGCTGTTAATTAGCATGCGTGCATGCTAAGTCACTTTAGTCATGTCCAACTCTTTGCAACTCTATGAACTGTAGCCCACCAGGCTCCTCTGTCAATAGGATTTTCTAGGCAAGAATACTAGAGTGGGTAGTCATTCTCTCCTCCAGGGGATCGTCCAAACCCAGTGATCGAACCCACATCTCTTATCACTCCTGCATTGGCAGGTGGGTTCTATACCACTAGCACCACCTGGGAAGCCCTGCTAATTAATATATGATAGCAAAAAGATTTAAGGTAGTCTCTTTGATGTGTGACCTTTCTGATAAAATGCTTGTGACTATCGAGACTTCCTCCCTCCCTCCTCTTTCCTTCTTTCCCTGAACAAATATTTGGTGAATATATTCCATGTGTAGCATATCTTGAAAATAAGACTTATAAATATTGCTTGACTTGCTCCAAATTCCACAACCAGAATTAAAGCCAATTTACCCCTTCTGGAAGTCTTTCAAAGCAATATCAGGAAATAAAAGGCTCATGAAATCATGGGGCAATTAAATACAAATGTAGTCCTGACATATCCACATGTTACCAAAATAACTTATAGCCTTTCCTCTCTAAAGATTTATGTTGATAAAACCAGAACCTCTATGTTGAGGAAATTGTATTGCATTTCTAGCATAATGATCCCTTTTTTAAGGGTGCTCTCAGCAGTGCCGGCAGACACTGTAGTTTTCTATCGAGGGTTTTTTATCGTGATTTCAGATTTAGCTTTTTCTCACACTAGGGTGCACAGAAGCGCTCTTGACACTGAGAAGTATCTTGTATTTCCAGAGATCTCATCAAAGCAGAATGCCATGTTCTCCCAAACATCAAAATTGAGCAGTCATGGATAAAGGCAGTGCACCTGGGGCCTCATCTTGTAATTTAAAATGAGCGCCTGACATTTCCAGTTGAAAAATAAACCACTATCTTTGGGTTGGTGGCAATGACCTCTTCCTTCACACGTGCCTTTCCAGTGTGGGCTTTGCTCAGTTACTCAAATGAATGAAGAGACTTAGTCAAAACTACGTGACAACCCTTTTGGTCTCTCACAAAGAGACCTTTGTTTTTTCTTCTTGCTGGCTCCATCACATGCTTCTTTGGGGTCCCCTTTTCCTTTTTCCCGGGGCTCAGTCTAGAATACAGATAGAGGAATCCAGTAGACACTTTATTCAAGCCACACTGACAGGCTTTCTCTGCCACTCCATTTTTTGGGAAAAAATTTGTGAATCCATTGTGAGAAAGATTATGCTTCTTTGTAGCTGGAACTTTTCATTATGAAAGAGGCCTTAGAGATCATTTAGTTTCACCTCCTAATTTCCAAATGAATGGCCAGAGAGATTAAATGACTTGCCCAAGGCCATGCAGCTAATGAGAAATTACAGCAATAGTGGACATATATAGGCACTTGATGTACATCAATCTTTGTTGTAAGCTGAAAAGATTTGGTATTTGATGTGTGACCTTTCTGATAAAATGCTTGTGACTATCGAGACTTCCTCCTCCCTCCTCTTTCCTTCTTTCCCTGAACAAATATTTGGTGAATATATTCCATGTGTAGCATATCTTGAAAATAAGACTTATAAATATTGCTTGACTTGCTCCAAATTCCACAACCAGAATTAAAGCCAATTTACCCCTTCTGGAAGTCTTTCAAAGCAATATCAGGAAATAAAAGGCTCATGAAATCATGGGGCAATTAAATACAAATGTAGTCCTGACATATCCACATGTTACCAAAATAACTTATAGCCTTTCCTCTCTAAAGATTTATGTTGATAAAACCAGAACCTCTATGTTGAGGAAATTGTATTGCATTTCTAGCATAATGATCCCTTTTTTAAGGGGTGCTCTCAGCAGTGCCGGCAGACACTGTAGTTTTCTATCGAGGGTTTTTTATCGTGATTTCAGATTTAGCTTTTTCTCACACTAGGGTGCACAGAAGCGCTCTTGACACTGAGAAGTATCTTGTATTTCCAGAGATCTCATCAAAGCAGAATGCCATGTTCTCCCAAACATCAAAATTGAGCAGTCATGGATAAAGGCAGTGCACCTGGGGCCTCATCTTGTAATTTAAAATGAGCGCCTGACATTTCCAGTTGAAAAATAAACCACTATCTTTGGGTTGGTGGCAATGACCTCTTCCTTCACACGTGCCTTTCCAGTGTGGGCTTTGCTCAGTTACTCAAATGAATGAAGAGACTTAGTCAAAACTACGTGACAACCCTTTTGGTCTCTCACAAAGAGACCTTTGTTTTTTCTTCTTGCTGGCTCCATCACATGCTTCTTTGGGGTCCCCTTTTCCTTTTTCCCGGGGCTCAGTCTAGAATACAGATAGAGGAATCCAGTAGACACTTTATTCAAGCCACACTGACAGGCTTTCTCTGCCACTCCATTTTTGGAAAAGATTTGTGAATCCATTGTGAGAAAGATTATGCTTCTTTGTAGCTGGAACTTTTTCATTATGAAAGAGGCCTTAGAGATCATTTAGTTTCACCTCCTAATTTCCAAATGAATGGCCAGAGAGATTAAATGACTTGCCCAAGGCCATGCAGCTAATGAGAAATTACAGCAATAGTGGACATATATAGGCACTTGATGTACATCAATCTTTGTTGTAAGTCCTTTACACATATTAACTAATGTAATCCTCACAATATTAGAGATAGGCACTATTGTTATCTCAATTTGCAGATGAGGACACTGAGGCACAGAAAGATTAATTAACTAGCCCATGACCCCACAGCAAGGAAGTACCTGGGCAGAAGGGCTTCATATGCACTTTTAACAAAGAAATGGTTCTTTTCCTTAGGACCAAATTTTTTGTCATCTCTAGGAGGGGTTATGACCACCTTCTACAAATTGTTCTGCATAAAGGTCTTATTAATAGTTAGGAGACAGAGACGAAGAGTATGTGATTGTTGTGATAGCTTCTTTTCTTATGAATTTACAGTGTTTACTGAATATTGTAGTTACAGTTAACAATCTGTGACAATGAAGAGGTAGTAGCAGGTTAAGAAAAAGCTTTTTACTAAAATTGTTTGGTTCTACTGATGCCTTCCTTTATTTTCTTGACATTGAATCTTTTCAAACAAAAGGTAAAACTACATTTGAAACTTGCTACGAGTAGAAATAACTCGAACTTAGCAACTGAACAAGTGGATATAACAGAAAATGACACATTTTTTTGATACACAGAGTTTAAATTCTTATAATGTGATTTTTAACATAACACAATATAATGATCACACTATATATAATTGATATGCTGCACTTATATCTGCCGCACTCAAGATGTAGCTATTACAGACGGCAGACTAGTTTGGCATAAGTTTGGCAACCAGTCAGGGAAGTATTCAATATCTTTCAGGGAAAAGGATAGACATTTATATATTCATATGTTTTGGATATTTTTTTGATTTGGAGAAACATAGAGATAGTCTCAAAGCTTGGTCCAGTCCTGTGGTGCCATTTCCTGTGAAACAAAAGTGACCTTTTCAAAGTGCAGTTTTGGGCTATGTGCACTTGATGTAATTCTCTCTGCTCTTTGTTTCCATCTATTTAAATAATCTCTGTCCTTTAATTCGGGCAGCTCCAATCCCACCTCAATCCTTCTCTTGATGCATCTAGTGAATAATAATCTGTCTTTCCTATAAACTCCTTTTAAAAAAACTCTTTTTCCTTATATCCTTTACGTAAAACAGGAGTCATTTCAGGTGTGGCTAGGGAGCTGGAGAGGAAAAGCAAGACAGAAGAAACAGTAGTCATAATGTCCCATTTTATGGAAATAGTGAATGCAGAGAATTCCTAACAAATGTTGTATATGCAGGTTTAATAATGGTCCGAAATTAAATAAAAGGAGTAGTGACTCGCTGATCTGACAGGCAGGTGACCTCAGCTGTCCTCCTTGCTCTGCTCTTTGCTGCCTTTGAGACCTTGAGAACACCAAGTAGCTTTCTGGCCACTGAATAAGATTTGGGAAATGGGTTTGAAAGGGCTTAAACTCTATGTGATTGTTGTGATAGCTTCTTTTCTTATGAATTTACAGTTTTTAAATTTTTCAGTTAACAATCTGTGACAATGAAGAGGTAGTAGCAGGTTAAGAAAAAGCTTTTTACTAAAATTGTTTGGTTCTACTGATGCCTTCCTTTATTTTCTTGACATTGAATCTTTTCAAACAAAAGGTAAAACTACATTTGAAACTTGCTACGAGTAGAAATAACTCGAACTTAGCAACTGAACAAGTGGATATAACAGAAAATGACACATTTTTGATACACAGAGTTTAAATTCTTATAATGTGATTTTTAACATAACACAATATAATGATCACACTATATATAATTGATATGCTGCACTTATATCTGCCGCACTCAAGATGTAGCTATTACAGACGGCAGACTAGTTTGGCATAAGTTTGGCAACCAGTCACGGAAGTATTCAATATCTTTCAGGGAAAAGGATAGACATTTATATATTCATATGTTTTGGATATTTTTTTGATTTGGAGAAACATAGAGATAGTCTCAAAGCTTGGTCTAGTCCTGTGGTGCCATTTCCTGTGAAACAAAAGTGACCTTTTCAAAGTGCAGTTTTGGGCTATGTGCACTTGATGTAATTCTCTCTGCTCTTTGTTTCCATCTATTTAAATAATCTCTGTCCTTTAATTCGGGCAGCTCCAATCCCACCTCAATCCTTCTCTTGATGCATCTAGTGAATAATAATCTGTCTTTCCTATAAACTCCTTTTAAAAAAACTCTTTTTCCTTATATCCTTTACGTAAAACAGGAGTCATTTCAGGTGTGGCTAGGGAGCTGGAGAGGAAAAGCAAGACAGAAGAAACAGTAGTCATAATGTCCCATTTTATGGAAATAGTGAATGCAGAGAATTCCTAACAAATGTTGTATATGCAGGTTTAATAATGGTCCGAAATTAAATAAAAGGAGTAGTGACTCGCTGATCTGACAGGCAGGTGACCTCAGCTGTCCTCCTTGCTCTGCTCTTTGCTGCCTTTGAGACCTTGAGAACACCAAGTAGCTTTCTGGCCACTGAATAAGATGACTGGTTTGAAAGGGCTTAAACTTCACCCAGGGCAGAAACTGGCTCATGGCTCCCATAAAAGCTCTTTCTGTGCATGAAAACAAATCTGACTGTTAGGGCACTGTACCTTAACAGTGAAAATCTATCTCCCTGTCTTCTGCTCAGTGGTCTCTCATCATCTGAAGTCATATGGAACAACCTAGGTGGTTTTCCAGTGTATGAAGTTATCTTTTAAGTCTCTGACTCTTCCTGAGATTTACAGTCTTCATCTTGACATAGTATGGATTTCAGCCATTTGACCATTCTGGCCACTCACATCTGAGTTTGCTTCAGATGTCCTGTGTTTCTGAAGCATTGTGCCGGTACTGAAGAGCAGATTTCAGATATACTTTCATTCCTGGCAGAGAGAGAAGAAAATTTTCAAACTGTTTCTTACTTAATGCTTTACCCTCGGGATCAGTTTAATGTCATCTTGTGGTCAGTTATTTCATCTGCAAAGAGAGTAGATTAACATTTTCATCAAGCAGACAAAAGTCCTGCGTGACTGTGCACATGGTTCTCCTCCCAGGACATTGCAGAGATTGTGGCACTTTCTCTCTGAGACTGATCTGGGTGTTCAGTCTTCAAGACATACTCTGGGTAGCTTCCTCTAATCAGATTTGCCCTCTTGGAATCTAATGACTATCAAGATGCTTCCACTTGTATGTAGCATATACAGTGTAGTATGCTGCATGGCTATGCACTATAGTTAATTGTATACAAATATATGGCTGTCAAAAGATTATAAGTTCTCATAGAATAGAAAATATGTCTTGTATATTTTTGACTATTGTTCACCATGCAATGCCCAGTAAAGTGCCTTTACAGTAGTAGATATATGTAATTATTTGTGTATTTTAAGAGAAGAGAGTTAGAGAAGTATAAATTAAAATTATTTGGGGTACCCATTTATAGATAATTTCAGGTGTGGCTAACTAGAAGAAACGGGTAGTCATAATGTCCCATTTTATGGAAATAGTGAATGCAGAGAATTCCTAACAAATGTTGTATATGCAGGTTTAATAATGGTCCGAAATTAAATAAAAGGAGTAGTGACTCGCTGATCTGACAGGCAGGTGACCTCAGCTGTCCTCCTTGCTCTGCTCTTTGCTGCCTTTGAGACCTTGAGAACACCAAGTAGCTTTCTGGCCACTGAATAAGATGACTGGTTTGAAAGGGCTTAAACTTCACCCAGGGCAGAAACTGGCTCATGGCTCCCATAAAAGCTCTTTCTGTGCATGAAAACAAATCTGACTGTTAGGGCACTGTACCTTAACAGTGAAAATCTATCTCCCTGTCTTCTGCTCAGTGGTCTCTCATCATCTGAAGTCATATGGAACAACCTAGGTGGTTTTCCAGTGTATGAAGTTATCTTTTAAGTCTCTGACTCTTCCTGAGATTTACAGTCTTCATCTTGACATAGTATGGATTTCAGCCATTTGACCATTCTGGCCACTCACATCTGAGTTTGCTTCAGATGTCCTGTGTTTCTGAAGCATTGTGCCGGTACTGAAGAGCAGATTTCAGATATACTTTCATTCCTGGCAGAGAGAGAAGAAAATTTTCAAACTGTTTCTTACTTAATGCTTTACCCTCGGGATCAGTTTAATGTCATCTTGTGGTCAGTTATTTCATCTGCAAAGAGAGTAGATTAACATTTTCATCAAGCAGACAAAAGTCCTGCGTGACTGTGCACATGGTTCTCCTCCCAGGACATTGCAGAGATTGTGGCACTTTCTCTCTGAGACTGATCTGGGTGTTCAGTCTTCAAGACATACTCTGGGTAGCTTCCTCTAATCAGATTTGCCCTCTTGGAATCTAATGACTATCAAGATGCTTCCACTTGTATGTAGCATATACAGTGTAGTATGCTGCATGGCTATGCACTATAGTTAATTGTATACAAATATATGGCTGTCAAAAGATTATAAGTTCTCATAGAATAGAAAATATGTCTTGTATATTTTTGACTATTGTTCACCATGCAATGCCCAGTAAAGTGCCTTTACAGTAGTAGATATATGTAATTATTTGTGTATTTTAAGAGAAGAGAGTTAGAGAAGTATAAATTAAAATTATTTGGGGGTACCCATTTATAGATAATTAAATCATGAAGTCCAGATTATTTCTAAAACTCACCTTTGATATTTAAGTTTATTTGCCAGTTATCTTTTATTTCAAATATTTTCCCCATGTACACTCAATTCTTTCATTTATTCAAAGAAGTGGCCCTAGTGGTAAAGAATCTTGCCAATGCAGAAGACCTAAGAGATGCAGATTCCATCCCCAGGTTGGGAAGATCTCCTGGAGTAGGAAATGGCACTCCACTCCAATATTCTTTCTTGGAAAATTCCATGAGCTGAGGAACCTGGTGGGCTATAGTCCATGCAGCTGCAGAGAGTCAGACACGACTGAAGTGTTTTAGCATACACACACACACACACACACAGAATGTAGTTCAAAATAAATCTTATTTGCTACATGCGCAGAATATTTCAACCATCTATCATTTGTTGTAAAAATCTTTACCGTCATCAAATTTTGCCTCTGTGACCACTCTGTCTTTTCCCCATGTCCTTAATTGTCCAAGGCACAATTAAACTTTTATAACTTTGAATTGTCACCATTTAAGCATTTATGTTCGCTTCCCTCGTAACTCAGATGGTAAAGAATCAGCCTGCAATGTAGAAGACCTGGGTGGGGAAGATCCCTTGAAGGAAGGACAGATGGTAAAGAATCTACCTGCAGTGCAGGAGACATGGGAAGATCCCCTGGAGAAGGGAATGCTGCCCACTCCAGTATTCTTGCCTGGAAAATTCCATGAACAGAGGATCCTGGCGGGCTACAGTCCATGAGGTCACAACGAATTGGACAAGACTGAGTGCCCAATACACATAAACATTTATGTAACACATGCTCTTTCTTCTTCAAATGTGACATTTTCTCTATTTTAATACTTTTTCTCAAAACAAATGGGCTAATTTAAAGAGCATATCATCTTTCATCCTGTTTTGTAAATTAAACCACCAATTCATTTCACATGTGAAATTTGCATGTATGGTAAATTAGAAAACTTTTTTCATATTCTCAAGTAGGATTCTATTGCTGCTGGCAGTGTTTCTAAATGAGATGAGTCATGATTGTATTGTCACTCAGGGTGTCTGAATCATACTCTATACATTTTCATTAGTAATCATAGATTAAGAGTTGAAACATTTGACTCAATACATGGAACTATTTTTGAGAAGAGTTTCTTTCCTCAGAGAGCGATAAAAATTAGTGGTGCTTTAGAGAATGACATTAATGAGTAAAGGAAGACTCAGTGCTGCTGGGGCAGGCAAAATCACTTACAACTTCAATTAATTTCGGGAGGAACCAAGAAAACAAAATTTGAATTTTGTTGTTTATGGATACTTTTCATTGAAATTCAGGATTTCCCAATTAGAGTGAAATATCAAACAAGTGCAAATTAGTTCCTCTCCGAATAGAATCAAATGGTTACAAAGGAAACAGCCTACTGGCAATCACATTAAAGCATAATGATCTGGTATTTAGTAATGCATTCCTTCATATATTCTTTAAGAAACATTTACCAGTCCTCCCTGGACAGGGCTTTGTGTGTGTAAGGGGCTCTACATGTTCAAAGATGGAAGAAAGAACCCCCATTCACAAGGAACTCGAGTTCCATGTAGGTGAAGAGTTGAAATATACTGATCCTGATAACTGACAGTAGGCTGGGATGAGGAAAAGGGAAGAAGGCATGAAAGATATTTCTGAGAGATGATGTGAGCTAGTCAGGGAAGTGAGGCAAGCATGTTTCAAGCAAAGAGCAAATACAAAGTCATTTAGGCTGGAGAAACCTTCTTGTTTGAAGGAACTCTGACAGTGTCTGAAATAGAAATGTGTATAGCACAGTGGTAAATTGGTTCAGAACATAAGGGTGTTTAATAAAAAGTATATTACAGTAATATGCAAGGTTTTGAAATAAAAATTGCGTTATCAGCTCGAAGAAACAAACCTGTGACACAGTCTAACCTCTAGCCTCACTTGATCTATCTACAAAAGGAGACATCTAAATATACCTGTCTTACAAAGTAGCTTTATGTCTGTGATTTTAATTTAGTAAGCTAAAGGAAACACATTAGAATACAATTTAGAATTGTAGGGTGGTATTCATTACATGGTTCTTGGCTAGCAAGTGCATTCCAGAATACTTATATTTTCCTACTTTTAAATAAAAATATCATTGTGAAATAAACTGTTAATGAGATAGCTGTTAAGAAGTTAACCCCTCAGACATATATAACATAATTTTAAGTCATTATTTGCAACATGGACAATATAAAAGGTCTATATTTGTACAATTATAAAAGCTTATGTTAGTATGCACAATCAAAATTTAAATTGGCTAGGATATTTTTGCTGCTATTGCTGTGTTTTGCTTCTGTAATTAGGTTATTTTGACTTGCATTTTATACATTTCAAAACAGGTGTGCTCAACTCTGTAGTAAATGTGTTCTGTGTTCTCATTTTAAATTGGATATTAAAGTGAAAAAATATGCATCTACATGTTGTTCTAGAAATGTGAGGATATGTTCATGTGGTTCTGTTGAAAGCACAGTTTGAAATTTATGTGTAATGGAACTGTACTATACTTGGTAGGTGAAGCTCAGATTTTTCTAGTTTATGGCATTAAGGATTAAATGTGCTTGATTTTCTTGCAAGATGCTCTATCCTTCTAAGTATAGTCATCTAATTAAGATTTCCATTCATGGGAAATGACTTTAAAGAGCACATAAGACAGGTTCAAAGATGGAAGAAAGAACCCCCATTCACAAGGAACTCGAGTTCCATGTAGGTGAAGAGTTGAAATATACTGATCCTGATAACTGACAGTAGGCTGGGATGAGGAAAAGGGAAGAAGGCATGAAAGATATTTCTGAGAGATGATGTGAGCTAGTCAGGGAAGTGAGGCAAGCATGTTTCAAGCAAAGAGCAAATACAAAGTCATTTAGGCTGGAGAAACCTTCTTGTTTGAAGGAACTCTGACAGTGTCTGAAATAGAAATGTGTATAGCACAGTGGTAAATTGGTTCAGAACATAAGGGTGTTTAATAAAAAGTATATTACAGTAATATGCAAGGTTTTGAAATAAAAATTGCGTTATCAGCTCGAAGAAACAAACCTGTGACACAGTCTAACCTCTAGCCTCACTTGATCTATCTACAAAAGGAGACATCTAAATATACCTGTCTTACAAAGTAGCTTTATGTCTGTGATTTTAATTTAGTAAGCTAAAGGAAACACATTAGAATACAATTTAGAATTGTAGGGTGGTATTCATTACATGGTTCTTGGCTAGCAAGTGCATTCCAGAATACTTATATTTTCCTACTTTTAAATAAAAATATCATTGTGAAATAAACTGTTAATGAGATAGCTGTTAAGAAGTTAACCCCTCAGACATATATAACATAATTTTAAGTCATTATTTGCAACATGGACAATATAAAAGGTCTATATTTGTACAATTATAAAAGCTTATGTTAGTATGCACAATCAAAATTTAAATTGGCTAGGATATTTTTGCTGCTATTGCTGTGTTTTGCTTCTGTAATTAGGTTATTTTGACTTGCATTTTATACATTTCAAAACAGGTGTGCTCAACTCTGTAGTAAATGTGTTCTGTGTTCTCATTTTAAATTGGATATTAAAGTGAAAAAATATGCATCTACATGTTGTTCTAGAAATGTGAGGATATGTTCATGTGGTTCTGTTGAAAGCACAGTTTGAAATTTATGTGTAATGGAACTGTACTATACTTGGTAGGTGAAGCTCAGATTTTTCTAGTTTATGGCATTAAGGATTAAATGTGCTTGATTTTCTTGCAAGATGCTCTATCCTTCTAAGTATAGTCATCTAATTAAGATTTCCATTCATGGGAAATGACTTTAAAGAGCACATAAGACAGGCTTTTACACAAACAAGCTTTGATTGGATTAATTGGATTTGCATAAATTTTATGATCTAAGTATACTAGTGTCTTGGTTTCATCCACTTGGAAGGGAGAACTTAAAGGGATTTGTAAAGAGGAAACACATTAAAGGTTGTAAAGGAACCATGTAAAAGCAGTCAGATTAATGGCATGGCAAGAACACAGCAGCCACAGTTTTGACAATATATAAGCCGGTCAAGTCTGGAATAGCTGGGCATAGGAAAAAAGAGATGGGAGATTTAGAAAGACCTTAGGATTTTAGTGTTTCCTTTTTTCCAAAAGAAAAGGGATCTAGAGCAGCCCTGACACCCAATGTGGGTTTGATAACAGAGCCTGGTGGGGTAGAGGGGGCTGGTGGTACATTTAACACTGCCATGACCAAGGCAAGGGTGGCAGCTTGGATTGTTGTCAGGCAGGCTTCTTGCAGGCAGTTCTAATGGAGGGTCACTTGGTCATCAGAGACCTGTCCTGATCCAGCGTTATCAAAAAGATGGCAGCTGGTTAAAAACTGATAAAAAGGGGCATTTGAGAGGAACAACCCAGAATCTATTCTTCAGACAGTGATGAGGGGTCAGAAGAAGATAAGGCTCAAAGGCTACTCAAAGTGAAGAAACTCACCAGTGATGAGGAAGGTGAGCCTTCTGGAAAAAGAAAAGCAGAAAATGATGATAAAGTGAATAAAAAGCACAAGAAGTATGTGATCAGTGACAAAGATGAAGAGGATGATAATTGAAGTACAGAATGTGAAGACTTTATATGTTTTATTGTACAGTTTGTTTTATAAATATGGTATAAGCATGAGTTATTTTGATCAAAATAAATTGATTTGCTTTTGAGTAATTTCAATTGAATATATACAGCAAAAAAGGAAAAACGATGGCAGCTGGACCTGGGACACTAAGAAAGACGTAGGGCAGGGCAGGGAGGCACAGAGAAGCAAAGAGGTAGCAATGTGAGGAAGGTGCCCTGAGTAAGACAAGGCAGGGTGGTCAGATTAGGCAAGTCCAGAAGAGCCAAGTGACAGAACAGGGTGCTGAGATGATGCCTCAAGCACATAGTCTGGGACACTGGGGCATGGCAGCCCAAATTAGGATCCCTAGCAGTGGAGACCAGGAGCATTTCCCAGCAGGCAGCAGCCAGGGACTCAGAAATTGATTCTTAGCCAAGTCTAAACAACAGATGTGAAGTAATTGAATCCAGAAAGCCTTGGTATGGAACCAGACCTCAGACCTTACAGGTGTTCCTGCAGAAGTAATCTACAGAACATTGGTTCTGGCATTCATGTATTAAATAGTAACAATGGGACGTCAACAATAGCAGCCTTGACCCCTTACCCTTATATAAAACTCTATCCTTCACCGAGTGGCTCACAACAAGCACATGACACAGAAAGTCTAATCATTCAGAGATGATAAAGCTCAGGCTCAGAAAAATTAGATTTCTCACAGTCTTGCTGTCAAAACAGTGGCAGAGTTTAGATTAGAACTTGTCCCTGGTGTTTTAGACCTTTGTTTTTAACATGCTTTGCAGAAAGTAAAGAAAAGGGCCGCTGGTGTGAAGAAAATGAGACAAACTTTCCTGACCTTGGTCAAGGATCCAGTCTTATGCCGAAATATCCTTAATATTTTTAAAACTCACTCTGGTACTAGAAGAGCATCAGGGACTTGGCCATTGTGTGATGTCTGAATGAATATCGAGTGAACTTCTGTGATAGACCATGATCTGAAGAAAATGGTCAGTTTGAACTCAGCCTACAAAAAAGGAGCTTCCCTAATGGTTTAGATGGTAAAGAATCTGCCTGCAATGTGGATGACCCGGTTTTGATCCCTGGGTCTGGAAGATCTCCTGGAGAAGGGAACGGCTACCCACTCCAGTATTCTTGCCTAGAGAATTCCATGGACAGAGGAGCCTAGTGCTCTATAATCCATGGGGTCTCAAAAAGAGTCAGAGGTGACTGAGGGATTAATACACACTACAAAGAAGGCTTCTCTGTGAACATGGCATTTTAGCTACTCACTGGCACGATGCTTCCATGAGGAGCAGTTATGTTTGGACTTGGATGCAAGGGAAAGAAGGCTAACATTTATTGAGGTATACATCAGACATATCTGGGCTTGGATCCTGGATCTGATTAGTGTACTATAGGGCCTGACCTCATTGACTCTTCAGTCTTCTTATAGCACATGCTCATTGTAGAGAAGCTAGTGCTTTAGAACATGTTAATTTCTGGGGCAGGGAGAGGGATTCAACTTTCACAAAGGTTCTATCTTTTTGTATTATCACTGTTTTGCAAAAAAAGAAACTGAGACTCAAAAAATGTTGAGTAAGTTGCCCTCAGTTAAGCAGTTTGAAACCAGATCTTCCTGCCTCCAAAACCCAGTCTTTTCCTGAACCCTCCAGTGACATGCATGGGATGTATCGAGGGGCTCCAGGGGAAGCTTTGAAAAGAGAGAGTATGCATCTTTCATTCAGTCCAATTGACTGTGTTAGGGAGTGTTTAGAAGGAGAGATTCCGAAACAATGGAAAAGAGCAATGTGTAATTGAAGCTCGTCCAAATGCAATGGTGAACCCACCACTAGTGGAGAAAACAAGTTTAGAATATGTGGTAAACATTCCATATTGAAGGTCAGATAGCTGAAATGCTGACTGAAAACATGACACTTATAAAGTAAGATGAGATGGGTTTAAAGATGTGAACATATGCAATGAGGGAATCAGGGACTTGGCCATTGTGTGATGTCTGAATGAATATCGAGTGAACTTCTGTGATAGACCATGATCTGAAGAAAATGGTCAGTTTGAACTCAGCCTACAAAAAAGGAGCTTCCCTAATGGTTTAGATGGTAAAGAATCTGCCTGCAATGTGGATGACCCGGTTTTGATCCCTGGGTCTGGAAGATCTCCTGGAGAAGGGAACGGCTACCCACTCCAGTATTCTTGCCTAGAGAATTCCATGGACAGAGGAGCCTAGTGCTCTATAATCCATGGGGTCTCAAAAAGAGTCAGAGGTGACTGAGGGATTAATACACACTACAAAGAAGGCTTCTCTGTGAACATGGCATTTTAGCTACTCACTGGCACGATGCTTCCATGAGGAGCAGTTATGTTTGGACTTGGATGCAAGGGAAAGAAGGCTAACATTTATTGAGGTATACATCAGACATATCTGGGCTTGGATCCTGGATCTGATTAGTGTACTATAGGGCCTGACCTCATTGACTCTTCAGTCTTCTTATAGCACATGCTCATTGTAGAGAAGCTAGTGCTTTAGAACATGTTAATTTCTGGGGCAGGGAGAGGGATTCAACTTTCACAAAGGTTCTATCTTTTTGTATTATCACTGTTTTGCAAAAAAAGAAACTGAGACTCAAAAAATGTTGAGTAAGTTGCCCTCAGTTAAGCAGTTTGAAACCAGATCTTCCTGCCTCCAAAACCCAGTCTTTTCCTGAACCCTCCAGTGACATGCATGGGATGTATCGAGGGGCTCCAGGGGAAGCTTTGAAAAGAGAGAGTATGCATCTTTCATTCAGTCCAATTGACTGTGTTAGGGAGTGTTTAGAAGGAGAGATTCCGAAACAATGGAAAAGAGCAATGTGTAATTGAAGCTCGTCCAAATGCAATGGTGAACCCACCACTAGTGGAGAAAACAAGTTTAGAATATGTGGTAAACATTCCATATTGAAGGTCAGATAGCTGAAATGCTGACTGAAAACATGACACTTATAAAGTAAGATGAGATGGGTTTAAAGATGTGAACATATGCAATGAGGGAATCAAGGCAATACTCAGTTCAGTTCAGTCACTCAGTCATGTCTGACTCTTGGCGACCCCATGGACTGCAGCATGCTAGACTTCCCTGTCCTTCAGCATCTCCCAGAGCTTGCTTAAACTCATGTGCACTGAGTCAGTGATGCCATGCAACCATCTCCTCCACGGTTGTCCCCTTCTCCTTCTGCCTTCTATTTTTCCCAGCATCAGGGTCTTTTCCAATGAGTCATCTCCATCTTTGGCTACAAAGAATATAATTAATCTGATTTTGGTACTGACCATTTGATGATGTCCAGGTGTAGAATCATCTCTTGTGTTGTTGGAAGAGGGTGTTTGCTATGACCAGTGTATTCTCTTGGTAAAACTCTGTGAGCCTTTGGTCAGCTTCATTTTGTACTCTAAGGCCTAGCTTGCCTGTTACTCCAGGTATCTCTTGACTTCCTACTTTTGCATTCCAGTCCTGCATGATGAAAAGGACATCTTGTTTTGGTGTTAGTTCTAGATCTTGTATGTCTTCACAGAACCATTCAACTGCAGCTTCTTCAGCATTAGTGATTGGGTCACAGAGTGGGATTACTGTGGTGTTGAGTGATTTGCCTTGGAAATGAACTGAGATCATTCTGTCATTTTTGAGATTGCATCCAAATACTGCATTTCAGACTCTCGTATTGACTATGAGGGTTATTCCATTTCTTCTAAGGTATTCTTTCCCAGAGTAGTAGTAGTGAGTTTAATCTGAATTAAATTCATTAAATTCACTGCCCATTTTAGCTCACTGATTCCTAAAATGGTGAAGTTCACTCTGCCATCTCTTGTTTGACCACTTCCAATTTACCTTGACTCATGGACCTAATCGAGGGGCTCCAGGGGAAGCTTTGAAAAGAGAGAGTATGCATCTTTCATTCAGTCCAATTGACTGTGTTAGGGAGTGTTTAGAAGGAGAGATTCCGAAACAATGGAAAAGAGCAATGTGTAATTGAAGCTCGTCCAAATGCAATGGTGAACCCACCACTAGTGGAGAAAACAAGTTTAGAATATGTGGTAAACATTCCATATTGAAGGTCAGATAGCTGAAATGCTGACTGAAAACATGACACTTATAAAGTAAGATGAGATGGGTTTAAAGATGTGAACATATGCAATGAGGGAATCAAGGCAATACTCAGTTCAGTTCAGTCACTCAGTCATGTCTGACTCTTGGCGACCCCATGGACTGCAGCATGCTAGACTTCCCTGTCCTTCAGCATCTCCCAGAGCTTGCTTAAACTCATGTGCACTGAGTCAGTGATGCCATGCAACCATCTCCTCCACGGTTGTCCCCTTCTCCTTCTGCCTTCTATTTTTCCCAGCATCAGGGTCTTTTCCAATGAGTCATCTCCATCTTTGGCTACAAAGAATATAATTAATCTGATTTTGGTACTGACC
The DNA here is from genome assembly GCA_022376925.1 of Tragulus kanchil. Classification (NCBI taxonomy): domain Eukaryota; kingdom Metazoa; phylum Chordata; class Mammalia; order Artiodactyla; family Tragulidae; genus Tragulus; species Tragulus kanchil. Next base: position 152,244,483 of record JAIOJX010000024.1, read on the forward strand.
ATTTGATGATGTCCAGGTGTAGAATCATCTCTTGTGTTGTTGGAAGAGGGTGTTTGCTATGACCAGTGTATTCTCTTGGTAAAACTCTGTGAGCCTTTGGTCAGCTTCATTTTGTACTCTAAGGCCTAGCTTGCCTGTTACTCCAGGTATCTCTTGACTTCCTACTTTTGCATTCCAGTCCTGCATGATGAAAAGGACATCTTGTTTTGGTGTTAGTTCTAGATCTTGTATGTCTTCACAGAACCATTCAACTGCAGCTTCTTCAGCATTAGTGATTGGGTCACAGAGTGGGATTACTGTGGTGTTGAGTGATTTGCCTTGGAAATGAACTGAGATCATTCTGTCATTTTTGAGATTGCATCCAAATACTGCATTTCAGACTCTCGTATTGACTATGAGGGTTATTCCATTTCTTCTAAGGTATTCTTTCCCAGAGTAGTAGTAGTGAGTTTAATCTGAATTAAATTCATTAAATTCACTGCCCATTTTAGCTCACTGATTCCTAAAATGGTGAAGTTCACTCTTGCCATCTCTTGTTTGACCACTTCCAATTTACCTTGACTCATGGACCTAACATTCCAGGTTCCTATGCAAAATTGTTCTTTACAGCATGGGACTTTACTTTCACCACTTGACACATCCACAACTAGGCATTGTTTCTACTTTGGCTCACCCTCTTCATTCCTTCTGGAGCTATTTGTCTGCTTTTCCCCAGTAGCATATTGGACACCTGCTGACCTGGTAGGTGACATTACTGAGTTGAACTAAAAAACATAAATATAAGAATTTATGTTTTATGTGTGTTTTGAATTAGGAAAGAACAGCTGAACTTAAGAACATTAAATAAGATGGAGATTAAAAGGGGAGAGAAGGTATTAGTTTCTTTCCAAAGTATTATCTAGGATCTATTTACATTCAGTTATCTTTTCTTATCTCCTTTTGTCAGTTCTACTGTTTCCAAATTATTCTCAACTGTTGCAGATAAGTAGATATGATGAAAATGTGAATGTGTTTGTGGTTTCTCACAGTATCATAACAAGGAAGCTGTCTTGCTGCTAAATATGTGACATGAATAGAGAGTTTTTAGTATATTAATGCATTGGCAAAGGCATAAATTCTGAGGCTTATGAATTGTCTATATGTGAGTGTGTGAGATGGACGAGTGATGAAACATTGACACCCGTCCTTCTCTTTGCTAGGAACTGAGCAAAGCTCTGATAATACAAAGATAAGTGAGAAAAATGACTTCATTTTGTACTCTAAAGGCCAAGCATGCCTGTTACTCCAGGTATCTCTTGACTTCCTACTTTTGCATTCCAGTCCTGCATGATGAAAAGGACATCTTGTTTTGGTGTTAGTTCTAGATCTTGTATGTCTTCACAGAACCATTCAACTGCAGCTTCTTCAGCATTAGTGATTGGGTCACAGAGTGGGATTACTGTGGTGTTGAGTGATTTGCCTTGGAAATGAACTGAGATCATTCTGTCATTTTTGAGATTGCATCCAAATACTGCATTTCAGACTCTCGTATTGACTATGAGGGTTATTCCATTTCTTCTAAGGTATTCTTTCCCAGAGTAGTAGTAGTGAGTTTAATCTGAATTAAATTCATTAAATTCACTGCCCATTTTAGCTCACTGATTCCTAAAATGGTGAAGTTCACTCTTGCCATCTCTTGTTTGACCACTTCCAATTTACCTTGACTCATGGACCTAACATTCCAGGTTCCTATGCAAAATTGTTCTTTACAGCATGGGACTTTACTTTCACCACTTGACACATCCACAACTAGGCATTGTTTCTACTTTGGCTCACCCTCTTCATTCCTTCTGGAGCTATTTGTCTGCTTTTCCCCAGTAGCATATTGGACACCTGCTGACCTGGTAGGTGACATTACTGAGTTGAACTAAAAAACATAAATATAAGAATTTATGTTTTATGTGTGTTTTGAATTAGGAAAGAACAGCTGAACTTAAGAACATTAAATAAGATGGAGATTAAAAAGGGGGAGAGAAGGTATTAGTTTCTTTCCAAAGTATTATCTAGGATCTATTTACATTCAGTTATCTTTTCTTATCTCCTTTTGTCAGTTCTACTGTTTCCAAATTATTCTCAACTGTTGCAGATAAGTAGATATGATGAAAATGTGAATGTGTTTGTGGTTTCTCACAGTATCATAACAAGGAAGCTGTCTTGCTGCTAAATATGTGACATGAATAGAGAGTTTTTAGTATATTAATGCATTGGCAAAGGCATAAATTCTGAGGCTTATGAATTGTCTATATGTGAGTGTGTGAGATGGACGAGTGATGAAACATTGACACCCGTCCTTCTCTTTGCTAGGAACTGAGCAAAGCTCTGATAATACAAAGATAAGTAAAAGAGTCAGAAATCATAGCTGAGATTCAACCATTGTTGACATTAAAGGAGTGAAAACTCATTCCTGCTTTTCTCCTTTGGTTTTTGACCGACAAAAGCTTGGAACTGTGAAACGATCTTACAACTTTCATCTAAAGTTACGTTCGTGATCTATAGCATAACTATAACACCAGAGGTAGTTTTTCATGAACATTTTGAGAGTTACAGTCTTACTTTTGCACTGGCTCCTTTTCTTTGTTATCTTTGATTATTGATTTATTTAATAGGTACTTTGCAAAAGCTTGGTCTACTGTAGTAGAAGTATATACTTTATATGATGGCAATGTTCTGTAAGAGCCTTTTCTGTGAATTTATCCCTTTGCCAGTGTATTAACATACTAATAAGTCTCCATTCATATCATATATCCAACAGCAAGATAACTAGCAGCAATATTCTTAGGCTTGTTCCTAACCAGAGAATAAGCCGTCTTTCCTAACAAATATCCACAAGTCTTAGCCACTTATAGCAAAATTGAGCAGATTAAAAACATACCAGGAAAGATGTAAAGATATAGAACTTCATAAGGGGAGGCATTGGTTCATTTGGAAGAGTTTAGTGAGTTTGCTGCATTTAAGTAGGTGGTGTCTATAAAAAGGTTACTTAAGGATTCTAGGTAACTGGCAAAAGTTCATAGGGAAAAAATGTTAGAAATCCTAGATGCATTACCATGTATCTACACAAGCAATAATATCGTTGCTTTCAGGAAGGAGGATAAGAAAAAAAACAAAACAGGATACAAATGTTGTGAGTTGATTTCTCTCTGATATGTTTGTTTTACTTAGACCTTGTAGGAATAATGGTGAATTGATTGTTGCAGGCTAGACCTCAGATGTGATTGACACATTAGAGCTGAATCTAATTCAGGAACACAACGAATGTCAGGACAGTTGATTAAAATACCCATGTGGTTTCTCACAGTATCATAACAAGGAAGCTGTCTTGCTGCTAAATATGTGACATGAATAGAGAGTTTTTAGTATATTAATGCATTGGCAAAGGCATAAATTCTGAGGCTTATGAATTGTCTATATGTGAGTGTGTGAGATGGACGAGTGATGAAACATTGACACCCGTCCTTCTCTTTGCTAGGAACTGAGCAAAGCTCTGATAATACAAAGATAAGTAAAAGAGTCAGAAATCATAGCTGAGATTCAACCATTGTTGACATTAAAGGAGTGAAAACTCATTCCTGCTTTTCTCCTTTGGTTTTTGACCGACAAAAGCTTGGAACTGTGAAACGATCTTACAACTTTCATCTAAAGTTACGTTCGTGATCTATAGCATAACTATAACACCAGAGGTAGTTTTTCATGAACATTTTGAGAGTTACAGTCTTACTTTTGCACTGGCTCCTTTTCTTTGTTATCTTTGATTATTGATTTATTTAATAGGTACTTTGCAAAAGCTTGGTCTACTGTAGTAGAAGTATATACTTTATATGATGGCAATGTTCTGTAAGAGCCTTTTCTGTGAATTTATCCCTTTGCCAGTGTATTAACATACTAATAAGTCTCCATTCATATCATATATCCAACAGCAAGATAACTAGCAGCAATATTCTTAGGCTTGTTCCTAACCAGAGAATAAGCCGTCTTTCCCTAGCAAATATCCACAAGTCTTAGCCACTTATAGCAAAATTGAGCAGATTAAAAACATACCAGGAAAGATGTAAAGATATAGAACTTCATAAGGGGAGGCATTGGTTCATTTGGAAGAGTTTAGTGAGTTTGCTGCATTTAAGTAGGTGGTGTCTATAAAAAGGTTACTTAAGGATTCTAGGTAACTGGCAAAAGTTCATAGGGAAAAAATGTTAGAAATCCTAGATGCATTACCATGTATCTACACAAGCAATAATATCGTTGCTTTCAGGAAGGAGGATAAGAAAAAAAACAAAACAGGATACAAATGTTGTGAGTTGATTTCTCTCTGATATGTTTGTTTTACTTAGACCTTGTAGGAATAATGGTGAATTGATTGTTGCAGGCTAGACCTCAGATGTGATTGACACATTAGAGCTGAATCTAATTCAGGAACACAACGAATGTCAGGACAGTTGATTAAAATACCCATCCAACTCGCTAGAATTTCCTGAGTATTTACTTAATCCATCTGCAGATGTATGCTCACTTGTTTCATAGCGTTGTCTGTTATAGAGCATTTTATCTATTAAGGACCAGAAGACAAAGAAGCATGATGAAAAGTTTTCTAAAAGCTCTCCTCTTATTTGATTTTAGATTTCTGCCTTAGAGAATCAATCAGATGTGCACAGTAAATAAATGCCTAAAGATTTATATCTGTAATACCCTAGCAGTTCTTTTCTCCACTCTGGCTCCTCTGAAAACTAAGAATCTCCTGAGCCATCTGCAATTATGATGGACAGGGTGTGTATAAACAGAATCTGGCCCCATGATATCTAATAGAAATGTGTGTATGTGTTCAGTCATGTCTGACACTGCAGCCCCATGGACTGTAGCCAACCAGGCTCCTCAGGGAAGGGTTAATTTTGAATTTACACTGGATCAGCTTCTCTGACATTAACCCTCATCTCGCCACTTTTGTTGTTATCAGCATACATAATGGCCTGCCTTGGAGATAGCCTGGTCCTGGCCACCTGTGAAGGACTGTGACATGTTTGAATTCTTTATGTGGGCACCCCTCTCTGCCGCTTACTGGTGTGACCTGGAAATTCACAAGGGGGAGATTGGAATCACAGATAGATGTGACATCTTTGTTTGTTGTTAGGACAGGAGATATTCTTTTTCACACCACCCATGAAATGACTGTAAGAAAGTGAAACTAACACATCCCCTTACCTGAGGCTTGCCATTCTAGGAGGTATCTGCAGGAATCAAATGGTATTTTTATTTTGTTTCCTCACCTTCCCCCATCTCTGATCCATAAAAGAATCTGACACCCAGGCCCTGACAATATGGTTATTTTGAGGTGCTAGCCTGCCATCTTCTAGGTCAGTTCACTCCAGAGTAAAGTCCCTTCCTCATCCCAACACCTTGTCTCAGATTCATAGACTTATGTTGCTTTCAGGAAGGAGGATAAAAACAAAACAGGATACAAATGTTGTGAGTTGATTTCTCTCTGATATGTTTGTTTTACTTAGACCTTGTAGGAATAATGGTGAATTGATTGTTGCAGGCTAGACCTCAGATGTGATTGACACATTAGAGCTGAATCTAATTCAGGAACACAACGAATGTCAGGACAGTTGATTAAAATACCCATCCAACTCGCTAGAATTTCCTGAGTATTTACTTAATCCATCTGCAGATGTATGCTCACTTGTTTCATAGCGTTGTCTGTTATAGAGCATTTTATCTATTAAGGACCAGAAGACAAAGAAGCATGATGAAAAGTTTTCTAAAAGCTCTCCTCTTATTTGATTTTAGATTTCTGCCTTAGAGAATCAATCAGATGTGCACAGTAAATAAATGCCTAAAGATTTATATCTGTAATACCCTAGCAGTTCTTTTCTCCACTCTGGCTCCTCTGAAAACTAAGAATCTCCTGAGCCATCTGCAATTATGATGGACAGGGTGTGTATAAACAGAATCTGGCCCCATGATATCTAATAGAAATGTGTGTATGTGTTCAGTCATGTCTGACACTGCAGCCCCATGGACTGTAGCCAACCAGGCTCCTCAGGGAAGGGTTAATTTTGAATTTACACTGGATCAGCTTCTCTGACATTAACCCTCATCTCGCCACTTTTGTTGTTATCAGCATACATAATGGCCTGCCTTGGAGATAGCCTGGTCCTGGCCACCTGTGAAGGACTGTGACATGTTTGAATTCTTTATGTGGGCACCCCTCTCTGCCGCTTACTGGTGTGACCTGGAAATTCACAAGGGGGAGATTGGAATCACAGATAGATGTGACATCTTTGTTTGTTGTTAGGACAGGAGATATTCTTTTTCACACCACCCATGAAATGACTGTAAGAAAGTGAAACTAACACATCCCCTTACCTGAGGCTTGCCATTCTAGGAGGTATCTGCAGGAATCAAATGGTATTTTTATTTTGTTTCCTCACCTTCCCCCATCTCTGATCCATAAAAGAATCTGACACCCAGGCCCTGACAATATGGTTATTTTGAGGTGCTAGCCTGCCATCTTCTAGGTCAGTTCACTCCAGAGTAAAGTCCCTTCCTCATCCCAACACCTTGTCTCAGATTCATAGACTTATCACCAGGCAACTTGTTGGGCATGGAGGTTAAGCAATGAAAAGACTCACGATGTAGTAGGAAAATTGTGTAAAACAAAATCCTCACAAATATTAGCATATGATGTCCTTTACCATACTCAAGATGATATGTTATTCTTCGTTGGTGTGGTGGAGTTTGGGCCTAGATATCTTTGAAATGGGGAAGTATTTCTCTCTCCCTTGACTTTTATTGAAGGTGTTAATTATGTTAATGTTCTTGGGTTCCAGCCAATCCTTTTTCCAAGCAAATACCCCCATCAAAAGAAGCCTATGTTCATGTTTGTGCTCAATTAATAATATAATAGGCATCAAATCAAGTTGGATAAATATCAAAAGAAGTGAATACTATTTGAAATTGCGCATGGGTTATAGTGGTACTTTTAAGTCTATCAGGTACTGTCACTAACATATCATTGTTAACAACTTTATTCATACTGCACATACTGGCAAAAAAAGTACTGTTGCAACCTTCAGTTCATCTGTATGTATGGATCAGAGCTCCTCAACTGCTTCTTATACATTCCCAAGTATATGAACCACATGCCATGAGTTTTGTTAACGGAGGAGCATGTTGCAAAATTCGTTTTCCTCTAGTTCCATTTTACGAGTGTTCCCACTTTCCAGTATGCTCTTTGCAAAGATGAGATAGGAAAACACACCTACTCCCTTATATCATGACAGGTGAGGCAGAGAGCCATTCTGTAACCCAACGGAATGCATCAAGTCAGGACAAGCTGGGGCATGGGAACAACTGAGGAATGGGTGCAGAAGGGTAGACTACCCCAAGGGTGCTCAGGGCATCTACGGAAGAAGAGAGGTATTGTAGGAAAGTCTGCCTCAATGGGGCCTGGGGCATATTCTGGTATTGATGGAAACACAGTTCCCAGGATCTAGGAGCTGGTGGGGGTGGGGGAAACCTACTGCTGAGTTAGAGCTCCACTTCCTGGAAGACAAAGAGACCAACAGTCTCATCCATGAGGAAGCTCTGACCTGCAAATGGGAGCCTTAGGGGCAATTGATTAGGAACAGTCATAAGTGGTTCTATCTCCCAGAGTAAAGTCCCTTCCTCATCCCAACACCTTGTCTCAGATTCATAGACTTATCACCAGGCAACTTGTTGGGCATGGAGGTTAAGCAATGAAAAGACTCACGATGTAGTAGGAAAATTGTGTAAAACAAAATCCTCACAAATATTAGCATATGATGTCCTTTACCATACTCAAGATGATATGTTATTCTTCGTTGGTGTGGTGGAGTTTGGGCCTAGATATCTTTGAAATGGGGAAGTATTTCTCTCTCCCTTGACTTTTATTGAAGGTGTTAATTATGTTAATGTTCTTGGGTTCCAGCCAATCCTTTTTCCAAGCAAATACCCCCATCAAAAGAAGCCTATGTTCATGTTTGTGCTCAATTAATAATATAATAGGCATCAAATCAAGTTGGATAAATATCAAAAGAAGTGAATACTATTTGAAATTGCGCATGGGTTATAGTGGTACTTTTAAGTCTATCAGGTACTGTCACTAACATATCATTGTTAACAACTTTATTCATACTGCACATACTGGCAAAAAAAGTACTGTTGCAACCTTCAGTTCATCTGTATGTATGGATCAGAGCTCCTCAACTGCTTCTTATACATTCCCAAGTATATGAACCACATGCCATGAGTTTTGTTAACGGAGGAGCATGTTGCAAAATTCGTTTTCCTCTAGTTCCATTTTACGAGTGTTCCCACTTTCCAGTATGCTCTTTGCAAAGATGAGATAGGACACACACACCTACTCCCTTATATCATGACAGGTGAGGCAGAGAGCCATTCTGTAACCCAACGGAATGCATCAAGTCAGGACAAGCTGGGGCATGGGAACAACTGAGGAATGGGTGCAGAAGGGTAGACTACCCCAAGGGTGCTCAGGGCATCTACGGGAAGAAGAGAGGTATTGTAGGAAAGTCTGCCTCAATGGGGCCTGGGGCATATTCTGGTATTGATGGAAACACAGTTCCCAGGATCTAGGAGCTGGTGGGGGTGGGGGAAACCTACTGCTGAGTTAGAGCTCCACTTCCTGGAAGACAAAGGGAGACCAACAGTCTCATCCATGAGGGCACTTGAGTGCTCAATAGGTAACCAATGCAGAGATGCAGAAACTGGGTTCAGCCTGCATAAATCAGGCACAAAGTAGCAATTGCATTTCAGGAACAGTGCATAAGTGGCATTATCAAATACAGGCCAGAATGTTCAACCTGAATTAGTAGCAGAGACTTGATATTGAATCAGAGAGCCTGGGCTATAGCTATGTTGTTCTCTCTTGCCTAAAGTCAGGATGTTTAGAGATCAGGGAGAGCTGAGATTAAATTTTGGGGACAAAGGGGCAAGAAATATACCCAAGTGACCCTGACTTTGTAAAGAGGGTGGGGGGTGGGAGGTACAGAGCAAAAAATTAAGTAGGAAGAAGCACTAATCTATTTCAGAGCTCCACCTTCCACTGCTCAGCAGATTATTTTCATTATGTAAATTGAACCCATTCTCGGGTCATTTATGGTTCCACTGTTTGGGGAATTGCTCCATTGATTCAGATAGCAAGGTTCTGTGAAAGGCAGAGGCAAGGTGAACGTTTTTTATTGTCATCACTGCCAAACCTCTTCTTGGAGGTCACCACCAACAGCCTTCTTGTTTGAACACTGACTTCCTCCACTGCTTTGCAGTACCAAATGCTGCTGGTCAAGGATCTCTGCTCCCTGACACCCTCTCCTCTCCTGGTTTCCTTGATGTGATCATTTTCTTCCTTCTAGCTGATAGTTCTGCTCTGTGTCTTTTCTTTGCTCCTCTGTTTATCTCCCACTCCTCAACTGTGGGCTTCCCTGGTAACTCAGATGGTAAAGAATCTGCCTGCAGTGTGGTTCGATCCCTGGGTCAGAAGATCCCCTGGAGAAGGGAATGGCAACCCACTCCAATATTCTTACCTGGAGAATTCCATGGACAGAGGTCGTTGTTGGTGATCTCAAAACATACCCTCAAGCTTTTCTCTGCGCTACTCTCCTCTCCTCATTATTTACAGGCACCTTTGTGTTTCCCCACCGCTCTAAGCCGGCTCATTACCAGGAAAGATTACTGCAGCAGCTACTTAACCTGGGTTTTCATCGCTTCCCCTGGTCTCCTCTCTTTCCAGACTGATTTTCCCGAAGCACGAGTCTGATTACACCACTCCCCTGCCTAGAAATGTTATAGGCTCTGACTGGGAACAAAATTAAGTACCAACTTCTCACTTAGATCTCAAGCCATTTACATCATGGTCTAAGATAATCTCATGTCAGATCCTCATATCTCATCTGCATTCAGCCAAACTGGCCCACTTACTGTTTCTCAGGGATATCCTATACTTAAACTCCTCTGAGACTTTATTCACACCCTCCATTTGCCCTATAATTATGATAACCATATGTCTGAGTTTGTCTGGGTCAGTTCTGGTTTATTCCTATTGTTTTCACGTCAGTATTCTCAGCTTCCACTGCACACTGAAAAATATACGATAAATTATGTGATCACCCCACCTGCAAAGGTCTCTTTCCTGTTCCTTGTTTGATTTTTGGGTTTTTTTTTGGGGTATACAGGTTGGATCCCTGGGTTGGGAAAATCCCCTGAAGGAGGAAATGGCAACCCACTCCAGTATTATTGCCTGGAGAATTCCACAGATAGAGGAGACTGGCGGACTACGGTCCATGGGGTCTCAAAGAATCCAACGTGACTGAGCACAGGACTGTCACAGTTACAAACATGTGGCATATATAAACAATTTACAGTCAACTTTCATGAAGTTTCTTTCTCACTCTCCACTGTACCATCACCAGTTTAATGTAGGCCCTTCCAGTTTTCGTCCCCTATATTAACCAATGTGGCATTGTAATTATTTGTATTTAAATGTAAGTTATTTTTTTATTTTAAATTCTCCACAGTAGTTCACAAGTTCAGGGCCTTATTTTTTGTATTGATTACATTGCTTTCATCTGTAAATAACAGAAACTTCTTGACTAAACTTTCTAATAATAAGAAAAATTTATTATATCACATAGCAGGGTACCAAGTTAGGATGTTCAAAAATGACTTATTTCGTATCTGAACAATGGATTAAAAAATCCAATTGTCTTTCTTTCTCCATTTTGATTTAATATGCATCTACTCTGTTCTTCGGGACTTCCCAGGTGGCTCAGTGGTAAAGAATCTGCCTGCAATGCAAGAGGCACACGTTCGATCCCTGGGTCAGGAAGATCCCCCGGAGGAGGAAATGGCAACCCACTCCAGTATGCTGGCCTGAAGAATTCCATGGACAGAGGAGCCTGGTGGGCTATAGCTCTTGCTAGCTCCCCTCACGATTATACAGTACCCACCCCCACCCCACCCCCCACTCCTTTTTCTGGAGTCACATGCAAGCCTGATGATTCCTCAGTTCAGTCGCTCAGTCCTGTCTGACTCTTTGCGACCCCATGGACTGCCGCACACCAGGCTTCTCTGTTCTTCACCATCTCCCAGAGCTTGCTCAAACTCATGTCCATTGAATCAGTGATGCCGTCCAACCATCTCCTCCTCTGTTGTCCCCTTCTCCTTCTGCCTTCTATTTTTCCCAGCATCAGGGTCTTATCTTCACATCAGGTAGCCAAAGTATTGGAGCTTCAGCAATATTTCTTCTGTGACTATCTAAGCAAGAATCCCTATTATAGAAGCAAACATTTCCAGATGTCACCTTAGCCCTCCTTAGACAAAATTTCATTACATGCTCAGGCCTGAACTAGCCACACAAGAGGCCGTGGATTCACAGATAACACAGGACTTGACAGATCATTCATCACCTGAAGTTGAGGTGGCCCTGATTTCCTGAAAGATCATGGCCAGCAGAGAAGGTTGTTAACTGAGCCAAATCAGGACCCTATGAGGAAAAGGACCAGTTAACACTGATTAGGCAGACAACAGTATCTTCTGTGTATAAGTTTGGGTTCAATCAGTGTTTATTAAATAGGGTTTTAGTTTTATTTCAAGATATGAAGAATTTTAATTCACTTGAGTATTCTACTGCTGTCGTGAATTATAAATACTGATACTGAATAAACCTTTAAAATGATCAGCACTGCACATAACAGGTTCACTTCAACACTGTTTTGCTTAAGTTCATATGGAGAGATTATAATTAACATTTTGAAAGCAAACTTGATTGAGATTTTAATAGCTATCTAAAACTATTGGCCAGAAAACTGTGCTCAGAATTGCTCATTAAGTAGAATTGTTTCCTGTCGCTTTTTGAGGGAATGTTTTTTCTGAATATTGGAGTGCCATATTCATAGGATTCCAATGTTTATAGGATTTCAGCTATCTGTGAACAAATTTACCTCTGGCACTGAATTGCAGAATTCTCCAAATGCCTGCCAACTGCGAAATGTAATAAGCAATAGGTCACAAAATTAGGATTTTGAAGCGTCCTGTGGCATTAAGGGGAGTTGGAAAGAGAGGCTAGTAAATTAGAATCCTCTTCTCATACTCGTAGAGGACTCTTGTCCTTACCACCCTGGGTCTGCTCAGGCCCAGCACCTCCCAGGCCTGGACTAATTTCTTCCACCATCTCCCAGAGCTTGCTCAAACTCATGTCCATTGAATCAGTGATGCCATCCAACCATCTCCTCCTCTGTTGTCCCCTTCTCCTTCTGCCTTCTATTTTCCCAGCATCAGGGTCTTATCTTCACATCAGGTAGCCAAAGTATTGGAGCTTCAGCAATATTTCTTCTGTGACTATCTAAGCAAGAATCCCTATTATAGAAGCAAACATTTCCAGATGTCACCTTAGCCCTCCTTAGACAAAATTTCATTACATGCTCAGGCCTGAACTAGCCACACAAGAGGCCGTGGATTCACAGATAACACAGGACTTGACAGATCATTCATCACCTGAAGTTGAGGTGGCCCTGATTTCCTGAAAGATCATGGCCAGCAGAGAAGGTTGTTAACTGAGCCAAATCAGGACCCTATGAGGAAAAGGACCAGTTAACACTGATTAGGCAGACAACAGTATCTTCTGTGTATAAGTTTGGGTTCAATCAGTGTTTATTAAATAGGGTTTTAGTTTTATTTCAAGATATGAAGAATTTTAATTCACTTGAGTATTCTACTGCTGTCGTGAATTATAAATACTGATACTGAATAAACCTTTAAAATGATCAGCACTGCACATAACAGGTTCACTTCAACACTGTTTTGCTTAAGTTCATATGGAGAGATTATAATTAACATTTTGAAAGCAAACTTGATTGAGATTTTAATAGCTATCTAAAACTATTGGCCAGAAAACTGTGCTCAGAATTGCTCATTAAGTAGAATTGTTTCCTGTCGCTTTTTGAGGGAATGTTTTTTCTGAATATTGGAGTGCCATATTCATAGGATTCCAATGTTTATAGGATTTCAGCTATCTGTGAACAAATTTACCTCTGGCACTGAATTGCAGAATTCTCCAAATGCCTGCCAACTGCGAAATGTAATAAGCAATAGGTCACAAAATTAGGATTTTGAAGCGTCCTGTGGCATTAAGGGGAGTTGGAAAGAGAGGCTAGTAAATTAGAATCCTCTTCTCATACTCGTAGAGGACTCTTGTCCTTACCACCCTGGGTCTGCTCAGGCCCAGCACCTCCCAAGAGCCTCTGTGGGTCAGTCAGAGGTAGAAACCAGAGAATTTGAAGCTGTTCTTGTGTTCTTTGTATAATAGTTAGTACTGTACTCTGTAAATGGGAACTCGTGCAATCTTCTGAAATGTCATCACCTGTCCTCCATACAGATAATCCCAATGGAGACAGTGAAGGGGCCAACACCCCTGAGTGGACATGAAAAGGAACCAGAACAATTAACATGAAAATATCCCATGCAATCAAAGGGATCAGAAAGACTCATGTTACTTCTGAATGAAACAGAAGTGACAGAACAGCAGAAAACTGCTCTCAGCCCTTCCCTGAGTATTGCTGCTTGGAGTAATGGACCTTGGACCCAGAGGGCTTGGAGCTGGCATTATTTGTTTTCAGCAATCCTGCTAACTGCTGAAAAGTGATGACTAAATATTTTGACAGGCTGCAATAGGACTCAGGAGAGATGCAGAATCCAAGATGATGCCTGTCTGGGACAGTTGAACAAGTTTTCTGAAGGTTAAAAGGTCTGGATGAGATCAAATTCCCCCCAAGTTTAAAAGTCAGGGGTTCTAATCTAAGGACACTTTGTTTACATGCATGTTCAAATGCATTTAAAAGTTCCTGTGAATCTCAAAGAGAGTGGTGGTAGGAAAAACAAACTGAGTCAGCTACGAATGGAAGAGAGAATGGACTTCTGAGTCAGACTTCCTTCCCTTAATAATTCAAATGAAAGGAAACATTTTTACCTCCATCCTATAGTCTTCTACTATTCTATTGCAAAGGATGCGTATGTGTTTGCTCATTAAGTAGAATTGTTTCCTGTCGCTTTTGAGGGAATGTTTTTTCTGAATATTGGAGTGCCATATTCATAGGATTCCAATGTTTATAGGATTTCAGCTATCTGTGAACAAATTTACCTCTGGCACTGAATTGCAGAATTCTCCAAATGCCTGCCAACTGCGAAATGTAATAAGCAATAGGTCACAAAATTAGGATTTTGAAGCGTCCTGTGGCATTAAGGGGAGTTGGAAAGAGAGGCTAGTAAATTAGAATCCTCTTCTCATACTCGTAGAGGACTCTTGTCCTTACCACCCTGGGTCTGCTCAGGCCCAGCACCTCCCAAGAGCCTCTGTGGGTCAGTCAGAGGTAGAAACCAGAGAATTTGAAGCTGTTCTTGTGTTCTTTGTATAATAGTTAGTACTGTACTCTGTAAATGGGAACTCGTGCAATCTTCTGAAATGTCATCACCTGTCCTCCATACAGATAATCCCAATGGAGACAGTGAAGGGGGCCAGCACCCCCTGAGTGGACATGAAAAGGAACCAGAACAATTAACATGAAAATATCCCATGCAATCAAAGGGATCAGAAAGACTCATGTTACTTCTGAATGAAACAGAAGTGACAGAACAGCAGAAAACTGCTCTCAGCCCTTCCCTGAGTATTGCTGCTTGGAGTAATGGACCTTGGACCCAGAGGGCTTGGAGCTGGCATTATTTGTTTTCAGCAATCCTGCTAACTGCTGAAAAGTGATGACTAAATATTTTGACAGGCTGCAATAGGACTCAGGAGATGCAGAATCCAAGATGATGCCTGTCTGGGACAGTTGAACAAGTTTTCTGAAGGTTAAAAGGTCTGGATGAGATCAAATTCCCCCCAAGTTTAAAAGTCAGGGGTTCTAATCTAAGGACACTTTGTTTACATGCATGTTCAAATGCATTTAAAAGTTCCTGTGAATCTCAAAGAGAGTGGTGGTAGGAAAAACAAACTGAGTCAGCTACGAATGGAAGAGAGAATGGACTTCTGAGTCAGACTTCCTTCCCTTAATAATTCAAATGAAAGGAAACATTTTTACCTCCATCCTATAGTCTTCTACTATTCTATTGCAAAGGATGCGTATGTGTTTGCTCAATTGTGTCCAGTTCTTTGCAACCCCATGAACTGTAGCCCATCAACCCAAGCAACAGTACTGAAATGGGTTGCCATTTCCTCCTCCAGGGGATCTTCCTGACCTCTTGAGTCTCCTGCATTGGTAAGCAGATGCTTTACCACTGGGTCCCCAGTTCTATTTAAACATCAGCAAATAAATATTTCGTCATTATTCCTTTGACAAAAAATACGAACCTATAGTTTTTCTTCGAAGTTTTTAAAAGTGAACTTCCTGCTAATATCTGAACCTCCCACCCTACTTCCCCATCACCAGCACTTCAAAATGACATTTTGGTATGCCACACTGATTCTAAAGTAATATGCAGGAGGCTGGAAAGACATTGCGGAAATTAATATTCCTAGCCCCACTGTACTCTGCCTACCCATACAGACTCTGTACACTTGCTTTGAATACATGTAAGTGTTCATTAATGGGCTTCCCAGGTGGCTCAACAGTAAAGAATCTGCCTACCAATGCAGGAGACACAGGTTTGATCCTTGAGTTGGGAAGATCCCCTGGAGAAGGAAATGGCAACCCATTCCAGTATTCTTGCCTGGGAAATCCCTTGGATAGAGGAGCCTCATGGGCTGCAATCCATGGAGGCACCAAGAGTTGGACACAATTTAGCGACTAAAAGAACAACTGTTCATTAGAACATCTTAACTCTCATCTAGCCTTGTTTGTTTTTTAAGAACAATTTCCAATTTGTGTGTTAAATTCAGGAAAGTTAATGGAGGAAAATTACATTCATAAATGCAGAAGTTCAGGAGAAAAAACGTTAGCTTCTAGACTTTTCTTCATAGAATAAAGCAAAATAATAAAATATTACAATGTCATGTTTGACACTGAGTGATAAAGTAGGTTAACATGGATTTTGTAAAGTGCTTTGATTTCGTTCCTGCAAAAAAAACTTCAATAATGAATATAATATTAAAATTGGAGCCAAAAAAACTTCACAATTTTCCCTTAATAATTCAAATGAAAGGAAACATTTTACCTCCATCCTATAGTCTTCTACTATTCTATTGCAAAGGATGCGTATGTGTTTGCTCAATTGTGTCCAATTCTTTGCAACCCCATGAACTGTAGCCCATCAACCCAAGCAACAGTACTGAAATGGGTTGCCATTTCCTCCTCCAGGGGATCTTCCTGACCTCTTGAGTCTCCTGCATTGGTAAGCAGATGCTTTACCACTGGGTCCCCAGTTCTATTTAAACATCAGCAAATAAATATTTCGTCATTATTCCTTTGACAAAAAATACGAACCTATAGTTTTTCTTCGAAGTTTTTAAAAGTGAACTTCCTGCTAATATCTGAACCTCCCACCCTACTTCCCCATCACCAGCACTTCAAAATGACATTTTGGTATGCCACACTGATTCTAAAGTAATATGCAGGAGGCTGGAAAGACTTTTGGAAATTAATATTCCTAGCCCCACTGTACTCTGCCTACCCATACAGACTCTGTACACTTGCTTTGAATACATGTAAGTGTTCATTAATGGGCTTCCCAGGTGGCTCAACAGTAAAGAATCTGCCTACCAATGCAGGAGACACAGGTTTGATCCTTGAGTTGGGAAGATCCCCTGGAGAAGGAAATGGCAACCCATTCCAGTATTCTTGCCTGGGAAATCCCTTGGATAGAGGAGCCTCATGGGCTGCAATCCATGGAGGCACCAAGAGTTGGACACAATTTAGCGACTAAAAGAACAACTGTTCATTAGAACATCTTAACTCTCATCTAGCCTTGTTTGTTTTTTAAGAACAATTTCCAATTTGTGTGTTAAATTCAGGAAAGTTAATGGAGGAAAATTACATTCATAAATGCAGAAGTTCAGGAGAAAAAACGTTAGCTTCTAGACTTTTCTTCATAGAATAAAGCAAAATAATAAAATATTACAATGTCATGTTTGACACTGAGTGATAAAGTAGGTTAACATGGATTTTGTAAAGTGCTTTGATTTCGTTCCTGCAAAAAAAACTTCAATAATGAATATAATATTAAAATTGGAGTTACACTTCTGAATTTGAATCTCAGGTCTGCCATTAGCTATGAAATCTTAAGAAAATTACTTAACCTCTTTGTGCTCTGCTTTATGTATAAAAAGAAAGTATAACACCTACATCATAGGGTAGTTCACAAATTGACTCACATAAAGTGTTTAGAACAGTACCTGATCTATGGTAAATGCTATATATCACTTTTTGAAATGACAGTGAAGGGAATGTATTTATAAGTTTATATAATAAATATGTATGTATCATAAGTTTAAATTAAGGGTATTTGGGATAAATAATCAGTTTTCTAAAACATATTTCCATTCTGTATTGGAAACTCTTACTCTGCCTTGCTTATGAATAAATTCAGCCAAATGAGAGCTATTAGGATTTCACATTTATGTTATAATTATACATTTTCCTAATACACTGGGAGTAATAAGCTGGAAAGTTACACGTACACCAAATGCAAGTGAGACCAGACTGCAAAATGAGATTCTGTTCTGAGATTCATCTCATTCATTTATTTTTGGGTTTCAATCATGCTAGTCTTTGTACATTCTCATCAACATTTTTAATGACTTGGAAAAGTAGAAGGATTTCCTGCGCAATCAACTTTTTCTTCCCTGTGAGAGTGTTTTAAAAATAAAGTCCTTTAAATGTCTAGTCTTTTTTTTTTTCTTTTTAGTAAAAATGAATGGCCTTAAAAGACATTTGTCCTGGCAATCTGTTTAAAGATGAGAGAAATGAAAGCCAGGAAAAGCAGAAGAAGATGGCCTCAAGGGAAAGATCTGTAGGATGAATTTGAAATTACAGGGAATACTGTTTCTCTTTTCCAGGGAACTGTCACCTCAGAAGGCTATTTTTTATGGAAAGGAGAGTGTTAACCCTGAGTATTAGACCTTAGTCTGTTGAATTCATATTTCTTTATTCCGTAAAGTATGAATAAGGTACTTGAAGGTGACCACTGATCATTCAGTCTTGGTATATTAATACAACAAAAACTTGTATTTTGGTCCAGGAGAAATCTTAGCCAATCAGCAGCATAGATACTCAAAAAAAAGGGTAGAATTACTGTCCACTGCAGTGGCTCAGATGGTAAAGAATCTACGTGCAATGCAAGAGACCCTGGTTCAACCCCTGGTAGAGGAAGATCCCTGGAGAAGGGCATGGTTACCCCACTCTAGTATTCTTGCCTGGAAAAGTCTGTGGACAGAGGAGCCTGGTGGGATCACAAAGAGTCAGAAATGACTGAGCAACTAACACTTTCACTTTTCACATAAGGCAGTACTGTAGTATCTCAGGTCCTGAGATAATTCTCTGTAGATTCAGTAGCCAGCAGATACCCCAGGGAAGTGAGGGAAAGCGTAACTCTTCTGTACTATAGATAAGAAGTATTATTCTTTCTTAGCCTTAGAATGGAAAACTCACTCCTTTCCAGTCTCCTTCCCAGGCCACTTTCTGCTCCAAAAATACATCTCAAAACACTTCTTAAGACCTCTTTATTTCCCACCTGTGTCATTTTTCAGAGTAATATTTTTCTCTCTCGTTGTGTGAATTAATGTGCTAGTTGCTCAGTCACATCCCACTCTATGTGACCCTATGGACTCTAGCTCATGAGGCTCCTCTGTCCATGGAACTCTCTAGACAAGAGCACTGACTGGAGAGGGTAGCCATGTCCTTCTCCAGGGGATTTTCCTTATGCAGGGATCAAACCCAGTGTGAATTAATATTTGGTCTCTTTTGGGGGTGTGGTCAGTGAATTCCTCATCTCTTTGTAGTTGGCATTTCTCAGCTTTACTTTTTCTTTCTAAAGAGCCCTAATGCTTTTATCCGATTATCATAAATAGCTATACAAGCTAATCCTTCCTAAATGTGAATTTTTCTCTTCTTAAAAAAAAAAAAAAAGCCTGCTTACTCTGCCTAATGTTTCTGGGATAAAATCTTTACCTAGAAGATAGATTGCTAAGATCAAAGAATTTGGGAAGCACTGGGTAGTGAAGTTAACAGTTTTCTTTAATGGATTGTCATGCTTTGGGTCATGAGGGAAAGCTGATTGGGAGGAAATTACACCTTTCAAGGCAGAAACTTCAGACAGAAAAGCTTTAACTGCCAGACTTTTATTCCTAAAATAGAACAAAATAATAAAACATTACAGTGTCAGCTTGAATGCCAGAACTGGACCACATGGAGCTGAGTGAGTCCTGGCTTTCTGATTTATTACCTTAATGTCCTTAGATAAGCAGATATAATCTCTCTACACCTTCATGTCCTCATCTATAAAATGAAGACAGTAGAATAATACCATCATGGGACAGCTAGAAATTGTGATTCTTGCTATGCTAATGTGCACTGTGAATCTCCAGGAGGTGAGAGCTTTTAACTGTGGACAGAGGAGCCTGGTGGGATCACAAAGAGTCAGAAATGACTGAGCAACTAACACTTTCACTTTTCACATAAGGCAGTACTGTAGTATCTCAGGTCCTGAGATAATTCTCTGTAGATTCAGTAGCCAGCAGATACCCCAGGGAAGTGAGGGAAAGCGTAACTCTTCTGTACTATAGATAAGAAGTATTATTCTTTCTTAGCCTTAGAATGGAAAACTCACTCCTTTCCAGTCTCCTTCCCAGGCCACTTTCTGCTCCAAAAATACATCTCAAAACACTTCTTAAGACCTCTTTATTTCCCACCTGTGTCATTTTTCAGAGTAATATTTTTCTCTCGTTGTGTGAATTAATGTGCTAGTTGCTCAGTCACATCCCACTCTATGTGACCCTATGGACTCTAGCTCATGAGGCTCCTCTGTCCATGGAACTCTCTAGACAAGAGCACTGACTGGAGAGGGTAGCCATGTCCTTCTCCAGGGGATTTTCCTTATGCAGGGATCAAACCCAGTGTGAATTAATATTTGGTCTCTTTTGGGGGTGTGGTCAGTGAATTCCTCATCTCTTTGTAGTTGGCATTTCTCAGCTTTACTTTTTCTTTCTAAAGAGCCCTAATGCTTTTATCCGATTATCATAAATAGCTATACAAGCTAATCCTTCCTAAATGTGAATTTTTCTCTTCTTAAAAAAAAAAAAAAAGCCTGCTTACTCTGCCTAATGTTTCTGGGATAAAATCTTTACCTAGAAGATAGATTGCTAAGATCAAAGAATTTGGGAAGCACTGGGTAGTGAAGTTAACAGTTTTCTTTAATGGATTGTCATGCTTTGGGTCATGAGGGAAAGCTGATTGGGAGGAAATTACACCTTTCAAGGCAGAAACTTCAGACAGAAAAGCTTTAACTGCCAGACTTTTATTCCTAAAATAGAACAAAATAATAAAACATTACAGTGTCAGCTTGAATGCCAGAACTGGACCACATGGAGCTGAGTGAGTCCTGGCTTTCTGATTTATTACCTTAATGTCCTTAGATAAGCAGATATAATCTCTCTACACCTTCATGTCCTCATCTATAAAATGAAGACAGTAGAATAATACCATCATGGGACAGCTAGAAATTGTGATTCTTGCTATGCTAATGTGCACTGTGAATCTCCAGGAGGGGGTGAGAGCTTTTAACTGATTTTTTTCACCCAGGAATCTCCCCACAACACCCCTAAAAAACCCCACTTAACATCCTGTTGAACTTAGTTTAAGAAGCACTGATATAAGGACATTTAATTATTGCTTGTGCTTCAAAGACTCATTTCTAAAATTTTATTATCTCCAAGTTCAAGTATTTAAAATTTCTCATATTGCTTTTTTGCTATTGTTAAGAACAGGGGACATTAATTCAGATGTGTACTTTAGAAGAGCTTAAAAGCAAGCCGATAACATGTATACCAGTTTTTATTAATAATGAGTTAGCTATTTTGAAGACTGATAAGTATGTTATAATAGTACCGGCCTACAGATTTGTGAACATACAAAATTTGATCTTGTATGTTAAAAATGTTTTAAAAGTACCACTAGTATAAGTGAATTTTATTACAGTGCTCTTGCAATGCATTTTACTCATAGCTTATGTGCACTACATTTGTATGAATGACTGAGCATAGTATGGGTATTATGTAAAGTTTAATTAGTAGCTTTTATTTCAATTAGGAAAGTTTTTTGTAATAGTTTCTGGAAGCTTCTGATCATTCAAAAAAAAAGAGAAGAAAATGCCTAGCACATAAGTCAGCATCTTGTTGTTACGCAGACCATGTTGCCTATCTCTATCCTCATGCTCCTTCCCTCCCACAACACACACACACAGCTCACACAACACAAATGCAGCACACACACAACACATGCACACACACACATATGTATGCACCCTAGGTTAATGTCAGGACTTTCAGACTACCCCAACTTATCCAGCTGCTCTATGTTGCTATTCCAGGCATCCCAGACCCCCTTCCCTAACCACTAACACATCCCAGATCTGAGTTGGACAGATTCTTCAAGGTCATCTAATGATAGCAAAAAAAAAAAAAAAAAAATGTGCATAGGACTTGCTCCCTGCAAACTCCTATTCTAAGGCTTTTATTATAGTTCACTCCTTTAACCTTTACCACAGCCCATGATGGCATTATTTTTGTCATCTTTGTTGAATAGATAAAGACACTAAAGCAAGGAGAATTTACGTGACTTACCTAAGGTCATTCAGCTAAAAAGAGGTGAAGGCAGGACTCAATTCCAGGCAGTCAGGTTCTTGAGCCCCTACTCACTGCACTACGTTGGAGATACAGCATGCCTTTCCCATGCTTGGAGCACATATTCCGTATTTCTCCATCCTCTGCTTTCTGGTCCTCAGGTCCTGGAACATTAATACTGACCACACAGCTTAGACTCGATCCCTTTTTGTAAGGCTTTCTGGTCACTCAAATACTCAAGTCCTCAGTCAGCACTTGCTCCTTATCTCACCCCTTCTCTGTTTTTACTTACTCCTGATCTCACCTCTCCCTAGTGTCATTTGTGTATGTGTCCATATTGGAAGGGAAGTTGGAAGTTTCTCTGATGACCTGCATTTCAGCCATGGTGAAAAGTGTCCTTAGTAGACTGAGTCAGAGGATGAGAAGGACCTACCTGCTGGGGTGCTGGGCGTCAGGTAGCTTGTCAGAATACTTCCTGTCTTCAAGGCTCTTGTAAAGTACGTGGAAAGTGAGAGTTCTGGATTTCTTTTTATTTTAGGTTTCATTTAACCTCTACTACAATCCTACCCTTCACTACAATGCCTAGAATAGCTCTTTGCGTAGTACAAGTACATAATCATTATTTGTTCAAATAAATGTCATATCTAGAAATCTCTTTTAAAATGTTCCTGACAAATTTTAAACATGTGGTAGTCAGGAATTTTAGACTTCTTGAGAGAGCATGTGGTTGTTTTCTCGCTAAGTCCCATCCAACTCTGTGACTCCATGGACTGTAGCCAGCCAGGCTCCTCTGTCCATGAAATTTCCCAGGAGTGGAATCCAAGTCACCTTGCATTGGCAGGCTGATTCTTTACTGTTGAGTCCCAAGGAAGACCTGAGAACGTTTGGAGGCTTATTTAAGCACTAATGGCCGGAAACCATGCCCAGAGTTACTGAGTCATTAGGACTGGGGTGGGGCCTGAGCTGTATTTCCATTCAGTTCACAAGTGCTGCAGGTGCAGCTGCTGTGGGGACCACATCTGAGAATCTCTGCCCTAGAGCACTCTCAGAAAAGCAGATTCCTCTCCTCTGGTTTCCCAACTGAAAAAATGATTCAATATGATTACCCCACCCATTGGTTGGTTTCTGATCTACATTTGAACAGGATTCTCTTTTTAAAGACAACAAACATTAAGTCACAGGAATAAATCTAGCTTTTGGTTTCGTATCCTAAGCTGCCACTGACCCACTTGTACACCAAAACTGTCCTTTCCCTAGGTTATTAAGGCCTCCTGGTTGTCACAAACCCACATCTAAACTGCTGCCAGTTACATGTAAAGGTTGAGAGCATGGGCTCAGGAGGTGGACTGCTTTGAATTGAAATGCTGGTTTCTCACTCTGTACCCAACCTTAGGCACTTTGTCTGTACTTCATATTCCTCATCTGCAGCTGGATTTCATAACAATACCTACCTCATAGGGTTGTTTTAAATATTAAATTGGTAAATGGTTGGATGATGTTGCCAACTCAATGGACATGAGTTTGAGCAAATTCCTGGAGATAGTAAAGGATAGGGAAGACTGATGTGTTGCCAAAGATTTGAACTCAATTCAGCGAGCTAACAACAGCAAAAAAATATTGGCAGGTTACTCAGAATAGTTCCTAAAACATAGTGTATGATATGCAAATTTTCTAAAATGTTCCTGACAAATTTTAAACATGTGGTAGTCAGGAATTTTAGACTTCTTGAGAGAGCATGTGGTTGTTTTCTCGCTAAGTCCCATCCAACTCTGTGACTCCATGGACTGTAGCCAGCCAGGCTCCTCTGTCCATGAAATTTCCCAGGAGTGGAATCCAAGTCACCTTGCATTGGCAGGCTGATTCTTTACTGTTGAGTCCCAAGGAAGACCTGAGAACGTTTGGAGGCTTATTTAAGCACTAATGGCCGGAAACCATGCCCAGAGTTACTGAGTCATTAGGACTGGGGTGGGGCCTGAGCTGTATTTCCATTCAGTTCACAAGTGCTGCAGGTGCAGCTGCTGTGGGACCACATCTGAGAATCTCTGCCCTAGAGCACTCTCAGAAAAGCAGATTCCTCTCCTCTGGTTTCCCAACTGAAAAAATGATTCAATATGATTACCCCACCCATTGGTTGGTTTCTGATCTACATTTGAACAGGATTCTCTTTTAAAGACAACAAACATTAAGTCACAGGAATAAATCTAGCTTTTGGTTTCGTATCCTAAGCTGCCACTGACCCACTTGTACACCAAAACTGTCCTTTCCCTAGGTTATTAAGGCCTCCTGGTTGTCACAAACCCACATCTAAACTGCTGCCAGTTACATGTAAAGGTTGAGAGCATGGGCTCAGGAGGTGGACTGCTTTGAATTGAAATGCTGGTTTCTCACTCTGTACCCAACCTTAGGCACTTTGTCTGTACTTCATATTCCTCATCTGCAGCTGGATTTCATAACAATACCTACCTCATAGGGTTGTTTTAAATATTAAATTGGTAAATGGTTGGATGATGTTGCCAACTCAATGGACATGAGTTTGAGCAAATTCCTGGAGATAGTAAAGGATAGGGAAGACTGATGTGTTGCCAAAGATTTGAACTCAATTCAGCGAGCTAACAACAGCAAAAAAATATTGGCAGGTTACTCAGAATAGTTCCTAAAACATAGTGTATGATATGCAAATTTTCTAAAATTTTTTCCTCAACTTTATTGAGATATAATTGGCATATAGCAATTGTATAAGTTTAAGCTTACAGTTGTTAATTTGATACATTTTATATTGCAAAATGATTACCAGCAAAGCATTAGCCAATGCCTCTGTGCCATCACATGATTACCATTTTTTGTGTGTGTGGTGAGAATGTTTAAGATCTATTTTTTTTAAGCAACATTCAACTATATAATATAGTATTTTTAGCTACAATCCCCATGCTGTACATTAACCCCACCTCCAGAAGATGTTAATCTTATAACTAGAAGTTTGTGCCCTTTTGACAGGTATTCTTCCATTTCCCCAACTTCCCAGTCCCTGGGATTCAAATCACAATTCTACCCTCTGTCTCCGTGAGTTTGATTTTTTTGTTTTTAGATTCCATGTATAAGCGATACCATGCAATATTTATCTTTCCCTATCTGATTTATTTCACTTACAATAATGCCCTTAAGGTTCATTCAATTTGTCACTGACTGTGGGATTTCCTTCTTATGGTGAATGGGGAAAAAAAAGTGCAAGCCATTCAGTTGTGTCCAACTCTTTTGATCCCATGTACTGTGGCCTTCCAGGCTCCACTGTCCATGAAATTCTCCAGGCAAGGGTACTAGAGTGGGTGCCCAATTCCTTCTCCAGGGGATCTTTCCGACCCAGAGATTGAACCCAGGCCTCCTACATTGCAGGCTGATTCTTTACCGTTTGAGCCACCAGGGAAGACCCGCCTATGTTAGATACCGTGAAAAATGCCACAGTGATGAACAAAGGAGGGCAGACATCTCTTTAGTATTCTGATTTCAATTCCTTTAGATAAATGTGCCTCAGAAGTGAGATTGCTGGATTATATGGTAATTCTATTTTTAATTTTTTGAGAATCCTTCATACAGTTTTCTGTCGTAGTTGTACCAGTTTGCATTCCAATCAACAGACCAGCAGTGCCCAAGTGTTCCCTTCTCCATTTCTCACCAACACTTGTTATCTTTCATGATTTTTTTTTTTATTGATTTTCGTCTATCTTTACTCTTGGCTCTGTGTGAGCCTCCCATTGTAGTGCCTCTATTGACGCAGAGCACCGGCTCTGGGCTCGTGCGCCCGTGGGCTCCTCCCAGCCAGGGATCGAACTGGTGCCTTACACTACAAGGCAGACTCTTTCCCCGGAAGCCCTTTCATGATTTTTTAAAAGATTCTGACAAGTGTATTAGCCAATGCCTCTGTGCCATCACATGATTACCATTTTGTGTGTGGTGAGAATGTTTAAGATCTATTTTTTTTAAGCAACATTCAACTATATAATATAGTATTTTTAGCTACAATCCCCATGCTGTACATTAACCCCACCTCCAGAAGATGTTAATCTTATAACTAGAAGTTTGTGCCCTTTTGACAGGTATTCTTCCATTTCCCCAACTTCCCAGTCCCTGGGATTCAAATCACAATTCTACCCTCTGTCTCCGTGAGTTTGATTTTTTTGTTTTTAGATTCCATGTATAAGCGATACCATGCAATATTTATCTTTCCCTATCTGATTTATTTCACTTACAATAATGCCCTTAAGGTTCATTCAATTTGTCACTGACTGTGGGATTTCCTTCTTATGGTGAATGGGGAAAAAAAAGTGCAAGCCATTCAGTTGTGTCCAACTCTTTTGATCCCATGTACTGTGGCCTTCCAGGTTCCACTGTCCATGAAATTCTCCAGGCAAGGGTACTAGAGTGGGTGCCCAATTCCTTCTCCAGGGGATCTTTCCGACCCAGAGATTGAACCCAGGCCTCCTACATTGCAGGCTGATTCTTTACCGTTTGAGCCACCAGGGAAGACCCGCCTATGTTAGATACCGTGAAAAATGCCACAGTGATGAACAAAGGAGGGCAGACATCTCTTTAGTATTCTGATTTCAATTCCTTTAGATAAATGTGCCTCAGAAGTGAGATTGCTGGATTATATGGTAATTCTATTTTTAATTTTTTGAGAATCCTTCATACAGTTTTCTGTCGTAGTTGTACCAGTTTGCATTCCAATCAACAGACCAGCAGTGCCCAAGTGTTCCCTTCTCCATTTCTCACCAACACTTGTTATCTTTCATGATTTTTTTTTTTATTGATTTTCGTCTATCTTTACTCTTGGCTCTGTGTGAGCCTCCCATTGTAGTGCCTCTATTGACGCAGAGCACCGGCTCTGGGCTCGTGCGCACGTGGGATCCTCCCCAGCCAGGGATCGAACTGGTGCCCCTTACACTACAAGGCAGACTCTTCATCCACTTGACCGCCAGGGAAGCCCTTTCATGATTTTTGATAAAAGCCATTCTGACAAGTGTGAGGGGATATCTTATTGTAGTTTTGCTTTGCATTTCCTGATGTTTAGTGATGTTGAGCACCATTTCATTTACCTGTTGGCCATTTGTTTATCTTTTTTTTGAAAGCTGTCTATTCAGTTCCTTCACACACCTTTAATTGGGCTGGGGGTATTTTGTTTTGTTTTCTTTGCTATTGAGATGTGTGAGTTCTTTTATATTTTGAATACTAAACCCCTTATTGGATACATGATTTGTCTATATTTTCTCTCATTCCATAGGCTTCATTTTTATTTTATTTCCTTTGCTGAATAGAAGCTTTATGTTAGCTTTTATCATATGTTAAGTGTTTCCCAGTTTGCCTCTCAGGGTATCACTTTCATAATTTCTATCATGGCTATATCAACTATCATTTATTTCTTCTTTAAATTAATCTACTAACAAATTATTATAAAAAAAACCTTATCGCTATAAATGGAATGTAGTATCACTTGATATAGAAGGTAACCATAAAATAAATTCTGTGAAATTCAATGGTTTTTTTTATTCTAGACAGGTATTTTTTGCTGAACACTCTGAGCTTGAGATTTAATCCTTTTTTATGAAAAACAGGTAAATTAGTAAGTTATAGCTGCTATCACAAACAAACTCCTATATTTCACTGGCTTCATACACTAGAGTTTATCATTCACTGTAATAGTCCAGTGTAGGGCAGCTGTGTAAGGGACCTGGCCTCCTCTGCCTTGTGGCACCAGCAGTTGCTGCGTCCAGAAATCTCTCTGCTTCTAGTCAGCAGATGGAGGTCTTTTGGGTCAGAAACTGTCATAAGCAATTCATCCCTTGGTATAAGTCACTTAGAGACAAGTGTTTAGGGAATGTTGATCCAGGTTAGGTAGCCACTTCCCACAGCTACTTTATACTATGAAAGTGAGAACACAAGTTTCCAATAGTCAAATTCTGAGATATATATATATATATATATATATATGTTATAGCAAGACATTGCCATAGTTTCAGCTACTTTATACTATGAAAGTGAGAACACAAGTTTCCGATAGTCAAATTCTGAGATATATATACATATATATATGTGTGTATATATATATATATATATATATATATATGTTATAGCAAGACATTGCCATAGTTTCTTATTTGTTAGGCCGTATTGTACAACTATTACTTCTTTGGAAAAGAGAAAGTGTTTGAACTCAGTCGTGTCCAACTCTTTGTGACCCCATGGTCTGTAGCCCACCAGGATCCTCTGTCCATGGGATTCTCCAGGCCAGAGTACTGGAATGAATGGCCATTTCCTTCTCCAGGGGGTCTTCCTTACCCAGGGATCAAGCCCAGGCTTCCCACATTGCAAGCAGATTCTTTACATCTGAGCAACCAGGGAAGCCCAATATTACTTCTTTACTTCAACTTATTCTCCTCTCATCTAGCCTCGATTTCACTCGAAAACTGTCCCAAGAATTTAGCAACTGCCTCACTTAGCACAGGTGAACGCCACATCACATATACATGGAAAAGACCTGTTTCTCTATATAATCACTCAAAGTTAATAAGATAGTGAGTGCCCACTGTAGCTTTTTATCACCTAGTATAGCTTAGAACTTTCCTTGGCTAGATAGAAGATTAACTCTGTCTCTCTCTATATATATATCTTTATAATAACCAAGAACACATGATGTGTTTGGCAGGAATGTACATATAAAGTTGGTATAAACCTATATTTTAAAATTTGATTGTGCCATTATGAATTCAAGTTGTTTTATGAATTCAGGTTGTTTTTCAGGTATTGTTTGACATGTATCTGAAGTGTGTGAGACACATGCCAAGTACCATCACACTGAGTACATGATTTCTGCTGCTGTCACACATCTGGAATGTTTTTCTTGTACTAATCTCAAGCCAGTAAAGCATAGATATGTTTGGATGACTACCAGTTGAAGGGGAGAGGAATTTCTAATTGGATTTATATAAATGAAAACATAAAGCTCTTTGGAGTTTGAGTATGATGTTATCATAAGAAAACACTTGCTTCAGTAGTTTGTCATTAAGAAATATAGTTCACAGAGGGTCAGCCGTTGAGGTCTGAGGCAACATGTGCTCGTAACAGAGACATTTATACTTTGTTATTTATGACTCACAGCTGCTTTTTTGTAGCTTTCTATTCATCAGCCAGATGGGACTTTTTACTCATGGCGAACAGGGTAAAAGATAAGAAACAGACCTGGCTATAATATCTCTCCTCACAGCTGTGATGGAGGCCTGGATGGGTCATTTAGGAAGGGGGAGTGTGTAGGTACAGCTTGATGCGCTAGATGGGGTTCGGGGAGCTTCCTGACATCAACACTGAGTTCAGTAAAGCATGATGGATGACTCCGTTGGGTGATGGTGTATCATAGTACCTAGTCTGTAGTACTTAGAAGATAGTACTCCTCTTTGGTTGGGCGGTGGACTGTAGGTGTTCCATTTTCAGGGTGGGTGAGGCTCCGGAGCACAGCTGTTTCCTCCAAAGAGGTAGACTGTCAGGTGGTCGTGGGAGGGGACTGTGACTCAGGGAACAGCATAGTTGCACAGATGCAGCCCTGAGAAGCAGTGACAGCCCATCAGTATCAGCTCCCGAATCCTTGGTGGGCACCGTATCACAAGATATACTGCCCTGGACCCCGAGTGACCTTCCATGGATGTTGCTTGAAGGCTTCCTGTAGAACTGGGGGAGCAGGGCACTTCCCCCTCTCCTGGTAGAGGGGGGCAAGTGGTGGGATGAAGGTAGTAAGCCCAGATGAGAGGAGCTGGAAGGCAGATGCAAGGAATGAATAGGGTCTCTCTATGACAATCTATCCTCCCCCTACCACTGGAGCCCTTTTTTTTCCTTTTTCTTTATTTTCCACTGAATGAGGAGCTTTGCTGAGGTAGGGGTTGAGTGCCCCCTATGAACTGCTGGTCCTCAGGATGTCAGCAGATTCTCCCCACCAGGGCCTCCATTGTCCTTCCCAGTGCTCTGCTCCTTTCTCTCTCTCTCTAGCCGGCTGCAGCCTGTGACGGGCAGGAGGAGGAGCCATGCTCAGTTAACACTATTCATCACCTCAGCTCTCTCTGGAAACAGCTTTCATTTATAAGTTCACAGAGAAAGAGAATTTTATCAAGGAAAATCACAGAGTGATGGAGTGACAGAGCTTTCAGCACCTCCATCTCTCAGAGGGTCAGCCGTTGAGGTCTGAGGCAACATGTGCTCGTAACAGAGACATTTATACTTTGTTATTTATGACTCACAGCTGCTTTTTTGTAGCTTTCTATTCATCAGCCAGATGGGACTTTTTACTCATGGCGAACAGGGTAAAAGATAAGAAACAGACCTGGCTATAATATCTCTCCTCACAGCTGTGATGGAGGCCTGGATGGGTCATTTAGGAAGGGGGAGTGTGTAGGTACAGCTTGATGCGCTAGATGGGGTTCGGGGAGCTTCCTGACATCAACACTGAGTTCAGTAAAGCATGATGGATGACTCCGTTGGGTGATGGTGTATCATAGTACCTAGTCTGTAGTACTTAGAAGATAGTACTCCTCTTTGGTTGGGCGGTGGACTGTAGGTGTTCCATTTTCAGGGTGGGTGAGGCTCCGGAGCACAGCTGTTTCCTCCAAAGAGGTAGACTGTCAGGTGGTCGTGGGAGGGGACTGTGACTCAGGGAACAGCATAGTTGCACAGATGCAGCCCTGAGAAGCAGTGACAGCCCATCAGTATCAGCTCCCGAATCCTTGGTGGGCACCGTATCACAAGATATACTGCCCTGGACCCCGAGTGACCTTCCATGGATGTTGCTTGAAGGCTTCCTGTAGAACTGGGGGAGCAGGGCACTTCCCCCTCTCCTGGTAGAGGGGGGCAAGTGGTGGGATGAAGGTAGTAAGCCCAGATGAGAGGAGCTGGAAGGCAGATGCAAGGAATGAATAGGGTCTCTATGACAATCTATCCTCCCCCTACCACTGGAGCCCTTTTTTTTCCTTTTTCTTTATTTTCCACTGAATGAGGAGCTTTGCTGAGGTAGGGGTTGAGTGCCCCCTATGAACTGCTGGTCCTCAGGATGTCAGCAGATTCTCCCACCAGGGCCTCCATTGTCCTTCCCAGTGCTCTGCTCCTTTCTCTCTCTCTCTAGCCGGCTGCAGCCTGTGACGGGCAGGAGGAGGAGCCATGCTCAGTTAACACTATTCATCACCTCAGCTCTCTCTGGAAACAGCTTTCATTTATAAGTTCACAGAGAAAGAGAATTTTATCAAGGAAAATCACAGAGTGATGGAGTGACAGAGCTTTCAGCACCTCCATCTCTCTGATTCCTGTGTCCTTGTCCTGTCGTTTTTTTCCCTGTCTCCCACTCCCAGGAGAGAAAACAACCAATTATGATCTTCCCCCAAGGGCTGCTTTGGGAATCTAATGAAAATGGCAGCCAGTGACTCCAGATTAACAACTCCTTCTTGACAGCGGTGAGAAAATGACCAAATCACCAGGTCCTCAGCTACGCATAAGAACCAAAAGCATGCAGTAGAAATATGAAGAAATTTCACTGAAAACAGAACTTAAAAAAAAATTAAATAAATAACAGCAGAGTTGGAAAGGATACTGTGAAACTCATCCTTTCCTCAATCCTTTCCTTTCCTCAATCCTGAAGATTGGCATGTGTGTCAAAAGGATCAGGAAAACATTTCTCTGTACTCAGTCCTCTTATACCTGAAGACCCTGTGGGCTGTAAAGGTGCTTTCTGTGCCACCACCTTTCCCTTAATGCTGTAGAAATAGTAGGAACATGATGGAACTCCAGGATGTGACCTGAGCATTGAGGAGAATCAGAGCAGAGGAGGGAACTGACCTGGCTTAACCTAGAAAAATTCGAGGAAAAGCTTACACAGTCCTAGGTAGAGGCTGTGGTCAAAAATAGCTCTAAACTTGGATTCAGATTTTGGCTGGCAGTAAGAGACATGTTTAGCTTCTTTATTTCTCTCTGGATTGGTGTTTTTATCTTTAAGGGCAGACGGAGGCAGATTTCATTCATTCATGCAGCCATTCATATTCATTGCCAGCCACCGTGCTCTCATATGGAAGTATAAAGAAGACAGTATACAATCCCTGTCTCAGAGAAGCTCTCAATTAAGTGGAGGAGACAGATGTTACTGATACTTATAAAAGCATGTATAAAGTACCATAATAAATGTACAAAGTGCTGTTGAAACACAGAGAGGGAGGGATGGCTTGTACCAGAAATAGAGCTGCAGTAGCGTAGGCAATGGGCTTCCCCCATGGTCAGTGGTAAAGCATCTGCCTGTGGTGCAGAAGATGCCAGAGGCCCCAGGTTCGATCCTTGGATCGGGAAGATCCCCTGGAGGAGGGCATGACAATCCCCTCCAGTATTCTTGCTTGGAGAATCCCACGGACAGTGGGGCCTGTCAGGCTGTAGTCCATAGGGTCACCAAGCATCAGACACAGCTCAGCTGGAGCAGCTGAGCACTCAAACAGTAGGCAATATGTAAATCATGTCTTAAGAATGGAACTGCCTACCATTGCTTAAGCATGGATCAAGTATCTATGGGAATGCCTGGTATGTTTGAGAATGAAAATGTTTAGCTGTGACTAGAGCATAGTGTGTCTGGAGGCTTGTAAGAGAAGCTGAAAAAGATGGGTTTAGACTCATCTGTAAATAGTCTGTTACAGCTTCTTTTATTCCACGGGCTGTGAAGACCCACTAGAGATTATCCATAATGAATCTGAATTGCACATGATTTGAACAGGGAAGATGGATGCACAGGGCTGATATCTGATGATGCTCCAATGCAGAAAAGAAATGAGAGGCTGAGATTTTAAATAGCAATAGTGATAAAATGAATATATTTGAAATATAATTAAAACATAAAAGCAATGGTTGTATTGGTTTAGTTGCTGAGTTGTGTCTGACTCTCATGACCTGTAGCCTACCAGGTTCCTCTGTTCATGGGGTTCTCCAGACAAGAGTACTAGAGTGGGTTGCCATGCCCTCCTATAGGGATTTCCCCAAATTTAACTTGGATTCAGATTTTGGCTGGCAGTAAGAGACATGTTTAGCTTCTTTATTTCTCTCTGGATTGGTGTTTTTATCTTTAAGGGCAGACGGAGGCAGATTTCATTCATTCATGCAGCCATTCATATTCATTGCCAGCCACCGTGCTCTCATATGGAAGTATAAAGAAGACAGTATACAATCCCTGTCTCAGAGAAGCTCTCAATTAAGTGGAGGAGACAGATGTTACTGATACTTATAAAAGCATGTATAAAGTACCATAATAAATGTACAAAGTGCTGTTGAAACACAGAGGGGGAGGGATGGCTTGTACCAGAAATAGAGCTGCAGTAGCGTAGGCAATGGGCTTCCCCCATGGTCAGTGGTAAAGCATCTGCCTGTGGTGCAGAAGATGCCAGAGGCCCCAGGTTCGATCCTTGGATCGGGAAGATCCCCTGGAGGAGGGCATGACAATCCCCTCCAGTATTCTTGCTTGGAGAATCCCACGGACAGTGGGGCCTGTCAGGCTGTAGTCCATAGGGTCACCAAGCATCAGACACAGCTCAGCTGGAGCAGCTGAGCACTCAAACAGTAGGCAATATGTAAATCATGTCTTAAGAATGGAACTGCCTACCATTGCTTAAGCATGGATCAAGTATCTATGGGAATGCCTGGTATGTTTGAGAATGAAAATGTTTAGCTGTGACTAGAGCATAGTGTGTCTGGAGGCTTGTAAGAGAAGCTGAAAAAGATGGGTTTAGACTCATCTGTAAATAGTCTGTTACAGCTTCTTTTATTCCACGGGCTGTGAAGACCCACTAGAGATTATCCATAATGAATCTGAATTGCACATGATTTGAACAGGGAAGATGGATGCACAGGGCTGATATCTGATGATGCTCCAATGCAGAAAAGAAATGAGAGGCTGAGATTTTAAATAGCAATAGTGATAAAATGAATATATTTGAAATATAATTAAAACATAAAAGCAATGGTTGTATTGGTTTAGTTGCTGAGTTGTGTCTGACTCTCATGACCTGTAGCCTACCAGGTTCCTCTGTTCATGGGGTTCTCCAGACAAGAGTACTAGAGTGGGTTGCCATGCCCTCCTATAGGGGATCTTCCCAACCTAAGGATTGAACTTGCATCTCCTGCAAGTCTCCTACATTGCAGGTGTATTCTTTACTCACTGAGCCACCCAGTAAGCCCGTGACTCAATAACTAATCCAGAGGAGTGACAACTGGGACCATCAGACCAAAAACTTCCCCAGAGCATAGATCCTAATGGCACATTTCATGGCCACCATAGATGACCTCAGTAACTCAGTGACACTTCCTAAATGTTCTACTGGCACTTATCCAAACCAGTCAAAGCTTAGCTTGTACAGCCTTGCATTATTTCATTTTGTGGCCATCCAACTAGATTATAAACCCTTCTTTAAAGACCAGTGCAGTATCCTTAACTCAAAGGCATGTACATGTTCATTATAATAAGATTTGTGTTATTTTCATGACTTAAATTTATCCGAGAGTTGTAACAATGGGAGGTTTGATTAGGAAATTTTGTTTAGGAGTGGGGTAAGATAAGAAAGAATATTTGAATGAGGAGTTCCATAGATAGCACAGTGAGGGAGGAGAATTAGAGCATGCAGACCAGACATACCCACTGAATTAAAGCAGACTCTTGAGCCAAAGCACATGCATTTGATAGGATAAAGCCCAGGTAGGCAGACGGAACTCAGTATTCAGAGAACATGGTGCAGAATGCTAGTCTACAGCAAGAACTAGCACAGAGAAAGTCTAGCAAGATGTAATGGATGGGCATTTGAAGTAGACGTCACTGCAACTCTTTTTGAGAACTAGCTTTCCTGCCCACAAGGCAGATTTCATACACCGTATCACACCTCCTTAACCTTGGTTAATTGGACCAGAAGAGACACCTGTCTCAAGCTGAACCTTCCGGGAATTTTGACTCAGGGTTCAGTAACTCTAATTAGTTGAATTTTCCTTGAACCGAGCTGACATGTTCTTGGAGCCTGCTGGGGCCCTCATGTGCCCTAGGAAGGTGGAGAAGCAGCTTGCAGGAAGGCAACAATGAGTCAGACATTCGGAGAACTGAGGTGAGAGACAACGTGACTCTGGAAAAGAAGAATGAGACTGAAAGAGTAGATGTCTGGCCTCCTGAGAAATTTCCATCCCCGGACCTAACTCTGTGTCACCTGGCGAGGCTCTGAGATAATCCACCAACTCTAGAATAAATTTCCTATTCTTCTTAATACAATTTGAGTGAGGTTTTTTTTTAGTGGTTCAGATGGTAAAGACTCTGCCTGTAAGGCAGGAGACCTGAGAATTCTTGAGTATCCACTACAATCTAGGGGGCATAGTGTGTGAACATTTTGAACTGGACGTTCAGTGTACTGTGGGAGAGAGCCAGCCCGGGAGCGGAGACCCCATGATATCTGTCCTGGAGAAAGAGGCGGTTCAGAAGGCAGAATCCGGGGGCATCCGTCAGCTCACAATGTGGAGTGAATGATAGAGTGTTAAAGTTTGGAACATTATGGGGCAAAACAGACCTGGAAGAAGTTGAAACTGAAAACTCAGAAAGTAACTTTCAAGGAGCGGCAGAGAAGGTAGGACGTAAAAGAGTGATTCAGAACAGAAGATGAGGGTGTCAGACACCCAGCCTGTCCATTTGTCAGTGTCTCCTGTGGCCCTGTTGGCAGCTGATGAACCTGTAAAAAATACCTCTTGTGCCTGTTTAGAGCATGCAGACCAGACATACCCACTGAATTAAAGCAGACTCTTGAGCCAAAGCACATGCATTTGATAGGATAAAGCCCAGGTAGGCAGACGGAACTCAGTATTCAGAGAACATGGTGCAGAATGCTAGTCTACAGCAAGAACTAGCACAGAGAAAGTCTAGCAAGATGTAATGGATGGGCATTTGAAGTAGACGTCACTGCAACTCTTTTTGAGAACTAGCTTTCCTGCCCACAAGGCAGATTTCATACACCGTATCACACCTCCTTAACCTTGGTTAATTGGACCAGAAGAGACACCTGTCTCAAGCTGAACCTTCCGGGAATTTTGACTCAGGGTTCAGTAACTCTAATTAGTTGAATTTTCCTTGAACCGAGCTGACATGTTCTTGGAGCCTGCTGGGGCCCTCATGTGCCCTAGGAAGGTGGAGAAGCAGCTTGCAGGAAGGCAACAATGAGTCAGACATTCGGAGAACTGAGGTGAGAGACAACGTGACTCTGGAAAAGAAGAATGAGACTGAAAGAGTAGATGTCTGGCCTCCTGAGAAATTTCCATCCCCGGACCTAACTCTGTGTCACCTGGCGAGGCTCTGAGATAATCCACCAACTCTAGAATAAATTTCCTATTCTTCTTAATACAATTTGAGTGAGGTTTTTTTTTAGTGGTTCAGATGGTAAAGACTCTGCCTGTAAGGCAGGAGACCTGAGAATTCTTGAGTATCCACTACAATCTAGGGGGCATAGTGTGTGAACATTTTGAACTGGACGTTCAGTGTACTGTGGGAGAGAGCCAGCCCGGGAGCGGAGACCCCATGATATCTGTCCTGGAGAAAGAGGCGGTTCAGAAGGCAGAATCCGGGGGCATCCGTCAGCTCACAATGTGGAGTGAATGATAGAGTGTTAAAGTTTGGAACATTATGGGGCAAAACAGACCTGGAAGAAGTTGAAACTGAAAACTCAGAAAGTAACTTTCAAGGAGCGGCAGAGAAGGTAGGACGTAAAAGAGTGATTCAGAACAGAAGATGAGGGTGTCAGACACCCAGCCTGTCCATTTGTCAGTGTCTCCTGTGGCCCTGTTGGCAGCTGATGAACCTGTAAAAAATACCTCTTGTGCCTGTTTAGGCTGAATGAACTGTTTTTATCACATACCTGCTCTACTTTGCCAAAGTTAAAACCTTCAGGAGGATTTGGAAAGCTTTAGACTCCAGCCTTTCCTAATCGCCCTACCAGACAGACAAGACTAGATTCCTTTAAAGGAATTCATCTCAGCATCTTCTAGTTAAAGCTTGAACCCTCGCATATTTGGAAGAAGAAATATAGTAGAAGAAAAGGAGATATAAGGAAGGATAAAAATGCAGAGATGCCTCATAATATGTTGCATCTATTGGGATAAAACTAAGTCAGACACGTGATCTCCTGTGATCTCTTTCTTAGAATGTTGAATATCTTATAGATATTACTTTTCACAAAAAACTGAAAACCACTTCTCCAGTGGACACCAGGGACCCCTATCTAGTCTTTTATTTCACTTTGATGAGAAGATCTAAAAACTTACCTAAACAATGACAAATTAGGAGTCTTGTTGTTGGCTCTGGTTTCTTTTTTCAGAATCTTATTTCTAGTGTTGTGGTTCATGGTATTACATAGAGTCAAAAGGTGGAGGAATGAGTCAGAAATTTCTGCCTGGCTACATATATTCTCTCCCTCTTGAACCTCCCCGCAATCCCATCCCCCATCGCATCTGTCTGGGTTATCACAGAGCACTGAGCTGAGCTCCCTGCACTATACAGCAGCTGCCCACTAGCTATGTGTTTTACACATGGTAAAGACTGTGTACAGAAACTAATGAAATGGTACCAATAGAAGTTAGCCAGGTCCATTCATAGTTGAGCAAAGAATCTGTATCAGAATCTAATTTTTCTCCTCACTAGTCCTATGGCTTTTGACAATTTATTTGAATTCCAAGTCTCGTCATTTTTACCTTGAAAAAGAGGTATGATAGATAATATTCTGTTTCATATAATTTTTTAATGAAGATTAAAATGATGCTGTGTATATAAAGAATAGATTAGTGATTACAATTCTTAATAATGTTCCAGAATAAATAATGATATTATTTTTATTATATTTCTTGTTATAAAAAGTACTAATGTGTTTTTAAATCATTATATATTAGATCCTTTCAAAATTATTTTCTTAGAGATTATTTCTGATTTCTTTGGCAGAGTCAAATTTAAATGAGACATAATCACTTAAAAATGAAACATGAAACTCAATTACAGATAAAAATAAGTGAATTCCTTAAAAAAAAGATCTTTCATGTATTTCACTTTTAGAGGAGTCTTCTAGAAAACAAAAATGTTGTACATTTTTATTCATAATTTATTAGTTTAATACTTTTTGAATTGACAGAATATGGGTTTTTTATCTATGTATATATGGACAAGGTAATAACCTTGTATAATAAGGTATATACCTTATATATATATATAAATAAGGATAAGGTATATATATATATATATATATATAAGGATAAGGTTATATAAGGGATGAGGTTGTAGTATAGGGATAAGGTTATAGTAAGAGGGTTTGTTTGACCAAATATGGTTCAACTTTATATTGGGATTGTTATCATTCAAAGGAACTCTTTTTTTATGCATTTTTTTAAAATAAAAATATTCTACTTTTATACTGGTTAAATTCTAATGTTCTTTAATTTTTTATTCCCTTGTAAGATAATAGTTGGAGAAACTGCTGTGTTTTGTCTACAACTGGCCACAAGGGATTTTGAAAACCAGGAGAAAACTATTTTAACTGGAGACTGTTGCTATATAAACCCACTGGTGAGGAGAACTGTACGATTTCTTGGTATGTGTTCATTGAATTGTTTCTATTGTTGCTGAAATAATATTTATCTATAAGCTAACTTTTAAGCTGATCAGAATTTTAACTGCAAATATTAGGTTATATTTTCTTTGAAATATGTCACTTTGGTTTTGAAAGTAAAAATTTCAGATTATTTTCTCTCCTGTTTTGAAAAATTCTACTTCATCGTGCTATTTCCATATTATTTTAAGGAAAAAAATCCCAACCAAACTTGAATATTTAATATTCTCGAACAAACTAAAAATTATGTAATTAAAAGAAATAATTTACTGTGTTTATTAAATTCCAGAAACAATGCTTTGGTAGAAATGGTAATGTAGGTTGATTATTGAATATTACAAAAGACAAGAAAAACAGATGGACAAGTAAAAGAAATGCTGCATTTGTTAATTATCACAAGTGGCACTCTGTGGACTGCTTCTAAACTATCATTTTTTTGTAACACCAACAAAAATGTATTGGTGATTTTATTAGGGGACAAGATTTACTGATACTTTACATCTCAAATTCTAGCACTAATGTATATGAATATTGACAAATTACTGAAAATCATCTCAAGTCAACAGACATTTAGCCAAGACAGGTTTTTTAATAGAAACAATTAAGCTTAATAGAGATCAGTATTTACTGGCTTTATCAAATAAGAAAAAGTACATCTATATATACTAAATAACATTTAAGGTAAATTCTGATTTAAAAAAAGTATTAAGATTAAGGACACTATAGCCCTTCAGTATATGTCTCATATTGATGGGAACAAAATGAAGACTTTGGAGATACTCTGCTTAGATCACCTAATCTATATATAAGCCCACTAAAGACTAATCAAATGTCACATGCCTGTAAAGCTCTTGGGAGATGAAAGGTCTTCATAGCTAAGACTACTGTTTTTATTGCCATCAACTTATACATCCCCTCAGCTCTATTTTATACTATTGAAGGGATAACTTTTATATAAGATTTTAAAATTTATATTTTTCACATGCATTAATACATTTAATCTTTTCATGAGAATCATTTAATAACAAAACAAGCAATAATGACTAAGTCTAATTTTGATGAAATTGAATATTCTTAATTATTATTAAATTATATTGTGCCTACTTGAGTAAAATTATGCCTACTTAAGTAAAATATTTTTATTCATTTGCACACATACTTCTAAAGAATATACAGGCCTATCTCCAAGATATCTGAGCTCAATTCTGGACCGCTACAATAAACTGAATATCACAATCAAGCAAATCATAGGGAATTTTTGGTTTCCTAGTACAGACAGAAGTTAATGTTTAAACTATATTGTGCTTCTATTAAGTATACAATAGCATTAGGTCCATAAAATACATACTTTAATTAAAAATGCTTTTAAAATAAATATTTCTAAAAATGCTAATCATCATCAGAGCCTTTATAGGCTATATTCTTTTTGCTGGTGGTGAGTCTTGCCTCAGCACTGATGACTGCTGACCAATCAAATTGGTAGTATGTGAAGGTTGGTGTGGCTATGACATCTTCTTAGAATTGAACAAAAACAGAGTTAGCCACTGTGATTGACTTCTCCTTTCACGAATGATTTATTTGTAGCATGCAATGCCATTTGATAGCATTTTACCTGTGGAAGAACTTCTTTTGCAATTGTAGTCAATCCT
This sequence comes from Tragulus kanchil, assembly GCA_022376925.1. Classification (NCBI taxonomy): domain Eukaryota; kingdom Metazoa; phylum Chordata; class Mammalia; order Artiodactyla; family Tragulidae; genus Tragulus; species Tragulus kanchil. The sequence continues at coordinate 152,284,637 of JAIOJX010000024.1, forward strand.
CTCAAGCTCTGCTGCTGCTTTATGCAGTATTCCAGATCTTTTGTTGTCATTTCAATAGTCTTCACAGCATCTTCATCAGGAGAAAATTCCATCTCAAGAAACCACTTTCTCTGTTCATCTCTAAGAAGCAAATCCTCATCCATCCAAAATCATCATGAGATTGTAATGATTCAGTCACATCTTCAGGTTCCACTTCTAATTCAGATTTTTTTGCTATTTCTACCACAACTGCAGTTATTTCCCCCACTGAATTCTTGAACCCCTCAAAATTATCCATGAGGGTTGGAGTCAGCTTCTTTCAAACTCCTGTTAGTGTTAATATTTTAACCTCTGCCTATGAATCATGAATGTTCTTAATGATGTCTAGAATGGTGAGTCCTTTCCAGATAGTTTTCAATTCTCTCTGTCCAGATCCATCAGAGGAATCCTTATGTATGGAAGCTACAGATGTATGAAATGTATTTCTTAAATAATAATGTTGCCGAGTACTAGCTCACCCTGCTCACTGTACAACATGCCAGTTAACCAAGAGGCTAAGTGTTGAGGCAAGGCATATGACTTTATTCAGAAAAGTGGCTGACCAAGAAGACGGCAGACTAATGTCTCTAAATGACTATCTTATAATTATATTGTGCCTACTTGAGTAAAATTATGCCTACTTAAGTAAAATATTTTTATTCATTTGCACACATACTTCTAAAGAATATACAGGCCTATCTCCAAGATATCTGAGCTCAATTCTGGACCGCTACAATAAACTGAATATCACAATCAAGCAAATCATAGGGAATTTTTGGTTTCCTAGTACAGACAGAAGTTAATGTTTAAACTATATTGTGCTTCTATTAAGTATACAATAGCATTAGGTCCATAAAATACATACTTTAATTAAAAATGCTTTTAAAAATAAATATTTCTAAAAAATGCTAATCATCATCAGAGCCTTTATAGGCTATATTCTTTTTGCTGGTGGTGAGTCTTGCCTCAGCACTGATGACTGCTGACCAATCAAATTGGTAGTATGTGAAGGTTGGTGTGGCTATGACATCTTCTTAGAATTGAACAAAAACAGAGTTAGCCACTGTGATTGACTTCTCCTTTCACGAATGATTTATTTGTAGCATGCAATGCCATTTGATAGCATTTTACCTGTGGAAGAACTTCTTTTGCAATTGTAGTCAATCCTCTCAAGCTCTGCTGCTGCTTTATGCAGTATTCCAGATCTTTTGTTGTCATTTCAATAGTCTTCACAGCATCTTCATCAGGAGAAAATTCCATCTCAAGAAACCACTTTCTCTGTTCATCTCTAAGAAGCAAATCCTCATCCATCCAAAATCATCATGAGATTGTAATGATTCAGTCACATCTTCAGGTTCCACTTCTAATTCAGATTTTTTTGCTATTTCTACCACAACTGCAGTTATTTCCCCCACTGAATTCTTGAACCCCTCAAAATTATCCATGAGGGTTGGAGTCAGCTTCTTTCAAACTCCTGTTAGTGTTAATATTTTAACCTCTGCCTATGAATCATGAATGTTCTTAATGATGTCTAGAATGGTGAGTCCTTTCCAGATAGTTTTCAATTCTCTCTGTCCAGATCCATCAGAGGAATCCTTATGTATGGAAGCTACAGATGTATGAAATGTATTTCTTAAATAATAATGTTGCCGAGTACTAGCTCACCCTGCTCACTGTACAACATGCCAGTTAACCAAGAGGCTAAGTGTTGAGGCAAGGCATATGACTTTATTCAGAAAAGTGGCTGACCAAGAAGACGGCAGACTAATGTCTCTAAATGACTATCTTATTGGAGTCTGGATGCCAGGTTCTTTTATAGAAAGGAGAGGGAGAGGAGGTGAGGCAGTTAGTTACCTGAAAAGGCCATTTATCTTACAAAATAGGGTATGTGTTAATTTCTTCTTTTCTACAGCCATTCACCGGTGGACTGGGTCAGATTGTCCCTAACAAAGGCACTTTAACAGTCTGGCAGAGGGGTAGGGTTCCCTGAGGCAGACCATTATGTGTGATTATACTAACAAAAGCAATGAGAAGGAAAGATTAAAGTCAAAAAGCAGATCCAACTTGGAGTCAGAATTGGTTCTTCCTTTTTCTTTCTTTTTTTTTTCTTTTTTTTTAAGATTTATTTTTATTTATTTATTTTGGGCGGGGGTCGGATTGTGGAGGGAGGGGAGCGGGCAGGCCACTTCTACTGGTCTTTCATTTCTCCATTTTCATCCGTCTTTGTTCTTTGGCTCCCGTGGACCTCCCATCGCCGTGGCGTCTGTTGTTGCAGAGCGCCGGCTCTGGGCGCATGCGCTCCAGAGCTCCGGCTCGGTAATTGGACACATCGGTCCAGCCGCTCCTTCCCAGGATCTCCCCAGGCCAGGGCTCGAACCGGCGCTCCTTGCACTGCAAGGCGGTGTCCTTACCCACTGGACCACCAGGGGAAGCCTGAATTGGTTCTTCCTTGCGATGGAAAGACCTGAAAATCAAAATTACTCCTTGATCCATGAGCTGCAGAATAAATGTTGTGTTGGCAGGCATGAAAGCAACATTAATTTCATTTTATATCTCCATCAGAGCTCCTGAGTGACCAGGTGCATTGTCAATGAGCAGTAATAACTTTGAAAGGAATATTTTTCTAAGCAGTGGGTCTTCACAGTGGGAGTCCTTTCCAGATAGTTGTCAATTCTCTCTCTCCAGATCCATCAGAGGAATCCTTATGTATGGAAGCTACAGATGTATGAAATGTATTTCTTAAATAATAATGTTGCCGAGTACTAGCTCACCCTGCTCACTGTACAACATGCCAGTTAACCAAGAGGCTAAGTGTTGAGGCAAGGCATATGACTTTATTCAGAAAAGTGGCTGACCAAGAAGACGGCAGACTAATGTCTCTAAATGACTATCTTATTGGAGTCTGGATGCCAGGTTCTTTTATAGAAAGGAGAGGGAGAGGAGGTGAGGCAGTTAGTTACCTGAAAAGGCCATTTATCTTACAAAATAGGGTATGTGTTAATTTCTTCTTTTCTACAGCCATTCACCGGTGGACTGGGTCAGATTGTCCCTAACAAAGGCACTTTAACAGTCTGGCAGAGGGGTAGGGTTCCCTGAGGCAGACCATTATGTGTGATTATACTAACAAAAGCAATGAGAAGGAAAGATTAAAGTCAAAAAGCAGATCCAACTTGGAGTCAGAATTGGTTCTTCCTTTTTCTTTCTTTTTTTTTTCTTTTTTTTTAAGATTTATTTATTTATTTATTTTGGGCGGGGGTCGGATTGTGGAGGGAGGGGAGCGGGCAGGCCACTTCTACTGGTCTTTCATTTCTCCATTTTCATCCGTCTTTGTTCTTTGGCTCCCGTGGACCTCCCATCGCCGTGGCGTCTGTTGTTGCAGAGCGCCGGCTCTGGGCGCATGCGCTCCAGAGCTCCGGCTCGGTAATTGGACACATCGGTCCAGCCGCTCCTTCCCAGGATCTCCCCAGGCCAGGGCTCGAACCGGCGCTCCTTGCACTGCAAGGCGGTGTCCTTACCCACTGGACCACCAGGGGAAGCCTGAATTGGTTCTTCCTTGCGATGGAAAGACCTGAAAATCAAAATTACTCCTTGATCCATGAGCTGCAGAATAAATGTTGTGTTGGCAGGCATGAAAGCAACATTAATTTCATTTTATATCTCCATCAGAGCTCCTGAGTGACCAGGTGCATTGTCAATGAGCAGTAATAACTTTGAAAGGAATATTTTTCTAAGCAGTGGGTCTTCACAGTGGGCTTAAAATATTTATTAAACCATGTTATAAACAGATATTCTGTCATCCAGACTTAGTGGTTCCATTTATAAAGCACAGGCAGCATATATTTAGCGTAACTCTTAAGGGTTCTAGGCTTTTCAGAATAGTAAGTGAGCATTGGTTTCATCTTAAATTCATCAGCCACATTAGCCCCAAATAAGAGAATCAGCCTGTCTTTTGAAGTTTAAAGCCAGGCAGTTTCTACTCTCTAGATCTGAAAGATACTTGGTGGCATCTTTTTCCAGTAGAAGGCTGTTTTATCTACATTGATAGTCTGTTGTTTAGTGTAGATACCTTCATGAATGATTTTAGCTAAGTCTTCTGAATAACCTGCTACAGCTTCTGTATCAGCACTCGATGCTTCACCTTGTATTTTCCTTCTGTGGAGATGGCTTCTATTCTTAAACCTCATGAATCGTCCTTTGCTAGCTTCAATTCAAACCTACCTTCTGCAGCTTCCTCACCTCTTTTGATTTTTGTAGAATTCTGGAGAGTTAGGGCCTTGCTGTGGATTAGGTTTTGGCTTAAGGAAATACTGCAGCTGATTTGATCTGTCCAGGCCACTACAACTTGCTCCAAATCAGCAATAAGGCTGGTCCACTTTCTTATCATTTGTGTGTTCACTGGAGTGGCACTTTTCATTTTCTTAAAGAACTTTTCCTTTGCATTCATGTCTTGACTAAATGGCATGAGAGACAGCTTTCAGCCTATCTCAACTTTTGACGCACCTTTCTCTTGGAGCTTCATCATTTCTAGCTTTTGATTAAGAGTGAGGTGTTTGACTGTTCTTTTCACCTGTATATCCAGAGGCTGCCATAGGATTTTTAATTGGCCTAATTTTGATAATGTTGTGTCTCAGAGAGTAGGGAGGCCTGAGGAGAGTGAAAGAAATATAGGTGAATGACTGTTTGGTGAAGAAGTCAGAATGCATGCATTTTTCAAGTTCATTGCCTTACATTGGTGCCGAACAATTACCATAGTAACTTTAAAGATCACTGATCTTAGATCACCTGTACCAAATAAATCATAATGAAAAATTTTGAAATATTTTGAGATTACTAAACTGTGACATAGACACTCAGAGTGAGCAAATGTTACTGGAAAAATAGCACCAACGGACTTGCTCAACACTAGGTTGCCACAAACATCCCATTTGTAAAAAGAAAAAAAATTACTATCAATGAAGTCCATGAAGTCCGATAAAGTGAAGTTCAGTATAACAAGGTCTGCCTGAATGGCACAAAGTGTGCGTTTAAGTCTATGAATGTTTCTTATTTATGTGATTTTATAAAATATTTAGGAATACTTGTTTCTTGTTTATCCTGATTTGGATGTTTCCAGTTTCTTTTTTTTTTTTTTTTAATATATATTTTTTTCTTTTTGGCCACTTCTATTGATCTTTCATTTATTTATCTTTGTTCTTTGGCCTGTGTGGGCCTCCCATTGCAGGGGCCTCTTTGGAGCATGCGCTCCAGAGCTCCGGCTCGGTAGTTGGACACATCGGTCCAGCCGCTCCGCGGCACGTGGGATCCTCCCTGGCCAGGGATCGAACCGGCGCCCCCTGCACTACAAGACAGTGTTCTTACCCACTGGACCACCAGGGAAGCCCTCCAGTTTCTTGTAATAAAAAGAAAGCATATAAGAAAAGCATTACTACAGAATAGAACATCACTTTTTTTAGTGACTTTATTCTGGAGGTCAGCACAGTCGATACTTGTGGGATCTCAATTTAATAAGTATCTTTGTAGTCAGCTTCAATATTGGCCTTGGGCCTGATGCACTATTTTAATTCTAAAACACATTTGGGAGTTTTATAAGTATCAAGAGATATTTCTATATCCTTATCAAATATTCCTTTCTAAACAGGAGAACTTATTATACTGGATAAAAAGAGTGGTTTGGGTAAATAAAATGAGTTCATCTTAGCCTAGATTTCAGAAGAAGAGAGATGAAAACTTGCCATTTAGGTTCCCATGCTAGGCCATGAGATTTGGAAGGTAAGGGTATATAAAATAACGTTTAATTGAGCTTTGTTCTCTTCCACTTCTCTGCCTCTGCCAAATGTCTGATTTTAATAACATTTACTTGTTTGACTCATGGAATGCTGTTAAGATGTAAAGAAAACTCTTCATTGTTTCCTTGTAAATGTTTTCAATAAAGTACTAAGGACTTTGTTTCATGATGTTTATATGCACATAGAGTTTTGCTATCTGCAGATTTGGGTGTAAGAACTTTTCATAATCTTAGATAATATTTTGAAATCAAAAAGGATAGTCATGTATCTAATCTTGGAATAGTACTTTATCTTAGTGATTTACAACAAAACAGCCAGTAATTATGTAAAAGCTTAGGAAATAAATAATCCAAAAATACATGACAAAGGAAAAATGTTTCTAATTATTAAGAGAATTATATGACTTTTTAGTGAACCATCTGTTTGGGAAGTTTTCTTTTGGTATGGTCTTAAAATGTCCTTGATGGATTTTATTACCAACAATTAAAGAAAGAATGGATTTCTTTACACTGATGCTATACCTTTGTAGATTGTAGCTATAAGTTTTGATAATGATGCCAAAGAATGTGTCTTGCCTTCCTTACCTCAGTAGAGAGATAAGTTTTGGCAATAATGACCATTGATATTGAACTTAGAATATATTTTTGTTTTTTGAGTAACTTGACATGTTCCTTACAAAACGGGAAAAATTTAGGTACTTAATTTTATATATTCAGGTAAATAAAGCAAGTACATTTTAATACTGTGAAATAATTTAAAAATTATAATCTAATTGCTGTATTATTGACTAAATTGTCCCAAATTTGAGAAATTGAAACTCAAGCCATAAGTGATAAGGTGGGACTTAGTTGTAATGTGGTTTTTTTTTAAAACTGATGGCGTAGGATTTTGCTAATTGGCACCTCTAGCTGAGTTAATGTCAGCTTGAATGGGCTTACAAGGTATAATCAAAGGGAGATGACTGCTCTGCTTTATGTTAGTAAGATATTCAAAAATAGAGAAAAATAAAGATTGCTAACATTAGTAGAAGGTAACAGACTGAACCCTCTCAAGGGAAATACGTCTCCATTTTAAAAATCACATTACCCAAAGACAGTTTTTAGAATATATATTTTCTTCTTTTATCTTATGTCTTATAAACCTGCCATGTATAAAAATGTAGCCAGTGGTAGACAGCTCAATATGTTAAATAATTTAACACTCCCACTACTTCAGAAAGCAAAGAGAAGAGCTGGAGGGAGAGAAATGGAAGGAACCACATATATGAATATATATGTATGAACTATTCTAAAGTTTCTAAAATATTTTCATGTTGATTCATTGTAAACCAACACACAGCAAACCAAAGGGTTAAAATGGTATGTTTTTCTTCTTCAGGAATTTATACATTTGGACTGTTTGCAACTGATATCTTTGTAAATGCTGGACAAGTTGTCACAGGAAACTTGGCTCCACATTTTCTTGCTCTCTGTAAACCCAACTACACAGCACTTGGGTGTCAGCAGTATACCCAGTTCATCAGTGGGGAAGAAGCCTGCACGGGCAATCCAGATCTCATCATGAGAGCCAGGAAGACATTTCCATCCAAAGAAGCAGCTCTCAGCGTCTATGCAGCAATGTATCTGACAGTAAGTAAGGATTAGAAGCCATTCTTAATGTGTCTTTCTGGTAATTCTCCCAAAGTAGAAGTTATTTCTCCCTGCCATAATGGAAGTCACATTAACAGCTTTCTGCAGGCCATTTAATTTATTTTTAATAATAGCTGTTGGTGCTGTGACTAAAATTAAGTCAGTTGACTCTCATGAGATTATGTGTGGGTAGTTGGTTGTATTAAAAATATAGCCATTAGCGCTTCCATTTGAGAGTATGTTTGTCTTTATATTAAATAGGGCTTAATGGAAACAAATCTGTCCTGTGCAGTCCTCATAAACTTATAATCTTGCAATTAAGAGCACTACCGAGGCCTCTTAGCTGCCTACTCACATTCCAGGGTTTCTCTGGTAGGGGAAGAGGTCCTCTTTTTCTAGAAAGTTCTTTGTCATTGGTAACTCCATCATCTTAGTATCTCAACCAGTGTTTTAGTATTTTCTTATAGAACTAACAAAATGCTCTTATAAATTATATATGTTTTCCTTATTCTTGAGTATTTGCCATCATCCTAGTAGTAAGACCCAGGTGTTAAGTGCAGTTGTCTTAGAATGTCTCGGGACATTTAGGTAGAAGGACTTGGTCACGCCCGAGTCCATGACTAATGGGCAGGAGTAGGAAGAAGAGTATCCTTGTCCCCATATATGAAGTAGCTAATATGTAAAACACTCCCACTACTTCAGAAAGCAAAGAGAAGAGCTGGAGAGAGATGGAAGGAACCACAGATATGAATATATATGTATGAACTATTCTAAAGTTTCTAAAATATTTTCATGTTGATTCATTGTAAACCAACACACAGCAAACCAAAGGGTTAAAATGGTATGTTTTTCTTCTTCAGGAATTTATACATTTGGACTGTTTGCAACTGATATCTTTGTAAATGCTGGACAAGTTGTCACAGGAAACTTGGCTCCACATTTTCTTGCTCTCTGTAAACCCAACTACACAGCACTTGGGTGTCAGCAGTATACCCAGTTCATCAGTGGGGAAGAAGCCTGCACGGGCAATCCAGATCTCATCATGAGAGCCAGGAAGACATTTCCATCCAAAGAAGCAGCTCTCAGCGTCTATGCAGCAATGTATCTGACAGTAAGTAAGGATTAGAAGCCATTCTTAATGTGTCTTTCTGGTAATTCTCCCAAAGTAGAAGTTATTTCTCCCTGCCATAATGGAAGTCACATTAACAGCTTTCTGCAGGCCATTTAATTTATTTTTAATAATAGCTGTTGGTGCTGTGACTAAAATTAAGTCAGTTGACTCTCATGAGATTATGTGTGGGTAGTTGGTTGTATTAAAATATAGCCATTAGCGCTTCCATTTGAGAGTATGTTTGTCTTTATATTAAATAGGGCTTAATGGAAACAAATCTGTCCTGTGCAGTCCTCATAAACTTATAATCTTGCAATTAAGAGCACTACCGAGGCCTCTTAGCTGCCTACTCACATTCCAGGGTTTCTCTGGTAGGGGAAGAGGTCCTCTTTTTCTAGAAAGTTCTTTGTCATTGGTAACTCCATCATCTTAGTATCTCAACCAGTGTTTTAGTATTTTCTTATAGAACTAACAAAATGCTCTTATAAATTATATATGTTTTCCTTATTCTTGAGTATTTGCCATCATCCTAGTAGTAAGACCCAGGTGTTAAGTGCAGTTGTCTTAGAATGTCTCGGGACATTTAGGTAGAAGGACTTGGTCACGCCCGAGTCCATGACTAATGGGCAGGAGTAGGAAGAAGAGTATCCTTGGTAGGCAGCTCTTGTCCCCAGTATTTGCATCTATCAGTCGTACCCGCTTAGAATCAGAGGCTGCCACTCCAGAAGTCGTCTTTGAAGGCTTTTTCTTAGCTCCAGTATGAAGTGCAGAATGTTTTTCCTTTTGGTTATCTCCTAGTCAGTGGTGCCAGTAACTATTTCTGATTTCAGCGCATTGACAAGAGATCTCAGGGCCAATTCAAAACCACATTTGGTCATTTCTTATTGTCTAAAAAAAACTCAGAATTATCTTTCTCCTCAGAGAGCTAGTTGATTATGGAAATATTTCAGATGTTCCTAATGCAAGCTTGTCAGTTTATCTCTGAAAGAAAGAATATTTCCTGTGACACTGCTGCTTGATATTGGAAATAAAGATTACTAAATAAAAAATTAAGAGTGAAACTATGGCATCATATCCAACTCTTTACGGCCCCATGGACTGTAACAAACTTGGGCAAACTTTGGGAAATGGTGAGGGACAGGGACAGAGAGGTCTGGCGTGCTGTAATCCATGGGGTCACAAAGAGTTGTACACAGCTGTGCCACTGAACAACAACTTGGCATTGTATATAACATTCACAATAGCAGAGTCATTTTGGAGGTCATAAGGGTGTGCGTTTTAACATTTTTAAAGTGTTAAAGCCAAGCTTTGTACCATTAACTTCCCGAACTTTAAAAAAAAAATCCCATTAAGAAATTTTTGTAACATTAAGGACCAAATCTTGTTCTTTCCATTTTCTCTTTTGTACGGTTTTCCGGGTACAACTCACTTCTTACCCTCGTAGTACTCCCAACTCTGTTTCGCTAATTGCCCCTCATTTCTTTAGCCCATCAGCTTTGCTTTCTGCTGCACATTTTAAGATACTTCTAGACTTGATATAAAGTCTTCTAATTGCTGTGTCTTCTTTCCTATTCACTAAATGCCTTGATTGTGTTTTCCACCTCTTCTAGAATATGGAGAATTTAGCTTTAATATGAAGATTTAAAAGTTGAGTGAATCAGGGGCCATAAAATACTTTAAATTAATTATCATCACATCTAAATCTGATGTTTATATTTGTATCTGGGTATTAATTGTAAATATTTCTGGCATATAGACATGATCAAGCCAGTGACTTGAGACAAATTCCAGAATACTCTCAGACCCCCAATACTGGTACTGATTATCTTAGCACTAATATAGACTTTGCTGTGTAATCAGTCAGAGTATGCCAGTGGTGGTGAATGTGTTAGTGTAGTGAAATATTTGGTCTTTTTATTCTGCCAAAATGGTAAGTCTGTTGGCACTTGTTTTAGCAACTTCATATCTGTTTTTTGTTTGTTTTACCAGCTTACTTAAAAGCAATTATTTAAGCTACATCTGAATTATAAGTCACACTGTTCTCATTTGAACTTGAGGCTTCCCAGATGGCAGAGTGATAAATAAACTGCCTGCCAACACATGGGATGAGGGTTTGATCCCTGGGTTGGGAAGATCCCCTGGCAGAGAAAATGGCAACTGCACTCCAGTATTCTTGCCTGGGGAATCCCATGGACAGAGAAGCCTGATGGGTTACAGGGCTGAAAAGAGTCAGACCTGACTGAGTGACTGAGCTTGCATGCATGCATGCAGGTATGGTTCTAGTCTGAAATAAACACTTGGATATGTTTTAACAAGAATAATAATTATTATTAGCAAACATTTGTTGAGCATTTAGTATATGCCAGGCACTAGTACTTTTTTTATTAATTCATTTAATATTTTACTTGTTCTTATCTATGTATTTTAAATTTTCTTTATTATTATTACTATTTGTGTAACAGTCAATTATTTATACTAATTTATTGAATCTGCATAATAATTCCTTGAAGTATATACTACTGTTACACCCATTTTAGAGATGAGGACACTCAGAACTTGCCCAGATCCATAGAACCACACATATTCCAGGCTACAGTGATTCTAAATGATTCTGGAGAGGGAATCATTAAGCCTATGGGCTCTAATGTGTCTGTGGTTAGCTGAATTCCCTCCTGGTTCTGCATAACCTCTGCATCCATAAAGTTGAAAACAAATGTTCAGGTGGTGGATTTGTTCAGAGAAAAAAAAAGTAGTAACAGTCTAGCACTCGGAAATCTTCTATCATTAAACAGCGGTTCAGACTCAGTCAAGATTCCTGCTTGAAGTTACACTGAAAGCTACCTCTGTCTTTTTAACAATAGATTCTGTTCGCTGCTAACTGCTTTCCTCTCTTCTCCACCATCCCTGTGTGTGTGTGTGAGCGTGGGTGGCTGCTATGGCAACCCTGAATATACCTCCTACTCCAAATGGAGGCAGTAGAGTCAGGGTTTGCTGTTATATTTGAACCTATGCACATGTATATATTTCTTCCCAGCTTCCGTGGAGACACCTTGAGAAAACTTTATAATAAAAAGGTTGGAGTGTTTCAAACTAATACAGTCTCAGGAAATGCATGCCAAAAAATTTGGCGATTAAAAGCAATTATTTAAGCTACATCTGAATTATAAGTCACACTGTTCTCATTTGAACTTGAGGCTTCCCAGATGGCAGAGTGATAAAAAACTGCCTGCCAACACATGGGATGAGGGTTTGATCCCTGGGTTGGGAAGATCCTGGCAGAGAAAATGGCAACTGCACTCCAGTATTCTTGCCTGGGGAATCCCATGGACAGAGAAGCCTGATGGGTTACAGGGCTGAAAAGAGTCAGACCTGACTGAGTGACTGAGCTTGCATGCATGCATGCAGGTATGGTTCTAGTCTGAAATAAACACTTGGATATGTTTTAACAAGAATAATAATTATTATTAGCAAACATTTGTTGAGCATTTAGTATATGCCAGGCACTAGTACTTTTTTTATTAATTCATTTAATATTTTACTTGTTCTTATCTATGTATTTTAAATTTTCTTTATTATTATTACTATTTGTGTAACAGTCAATTATTTATACTAATTTATTGAATCTGCATAATAATTCCTTGAAGTATATACTACTGTTACACCCATTTTAGAGATGAGGACACTCAGAACTTGCCCAGATCCATAGAACCACACATATTCCAGGCTACAGTGATTCTAAATGATTCTGGAGAGGGAATCATTAAGCCTATGGGCTCTAATGTGTCTGTGGTTAGCTGAATTCCCTCCTGGTTCTGCATAACCTCTGCATCCATAAAGTTGAAAACAAATGTTCAGGTGGTGGATTTGTTCAGAGAAAAAAAAAGTAGTAACAGTCTAGCACTCGGAAATCTTCTATCATTAAACAGCGGTTCAGACTCAGTCAAGATTCCTGCTTGAAGTTACACTGAAAGCTACCTCTGTCTTTTTAACAATAGATTCTGTTCGCTGCTAACTGCTTTCCTCTCTTCTCCACCATCCCTGTGTGTGTGTGTGAGCGTGGGTGGCTGCTATGGCAACCCTGAATATACCTCCTACTCCAAATGGAGGCAGTAGAGTCAGGGTTTGCTGTTATATTTGAACCTATGCACATGTATATATTTCTTCCCAGCTTCCGTGGAGACACCTTGAGAAAACTTTATAATAAAAAGGTTGGAGTGTTTCAAACTAATACAGTCTCAGGAAATGCATGCCAGAATTTTGATGTGTAGATGAATAGGGGAAAAGAGCCATATATTCAGTATGCTCTGTGGAAATAGGCTTCTTTCTGTATTTAGGTAGAGATATATTTGTTTATTGAGGTGAAGGTGTTATAAACATATGTAAACACATAAATAAAAATAAAGGAGCCCTATTAGGAAATATGCAAATAAAAATTAAAGAACATTTTTCTGATGCTTCTCTTTGTGGATTAGTAAACAAAATGAAGGAACTTGAACTCTCCCTTAGCATCTGACTTTAATTAAGGGTTTGGGGATAATTTGATCACAGAGTTGTTCTCTTTCTCTTTTCTGAGAATTTTCAGGGCCAAAAAAATCCTATGCCTATTTTTGCAAATGCTGTCCATTTCCCAGGAAAAAATTCTAGAGGTTATTTAACCTTCAACCACTAAATTTATAATTCAGTTTTGCATTGCATTAGAACATTTCAATTAAGCTTTGTGTTGGTTGTTTTCATGTAAAATGGGTAAAACTTTCTTCAGTTAAGATCAAATGAACTCCAGAGTTGAAATGAGACATAATGCTTGATGATTTTCCAGTTAACCTCATAAACCTACCATAAACCTCATTTTAAAAAGCCATAGAATGGTCCTCTAGGTCACTGCCAATTCTGATCATATATTTTTTGAAAATATTTTTTTTTAAAAAAAAGGTATGAGTATTAGTCTTTTAACATTAGCTGTTGCTGCTTAACACACCACCCTAAACCTCATTCTGGGGCATCAGAATTTGGAGGAGCATGCCCTTTACTTGCAGAAGTTAACTCTGTGAGACTATCTGCTTGGCGACTGTACTTGGAGAAAGAATTGGAGAAGGTAAAAAGAAAAGCTCTGGACTGTCTTCACAAATTTGTCCTCATGGGCTGGTGAGACCTGGCTGCCATCAGAAAGCCATTCCTCTAAATCTTCCCTGCTCAGGAGTAATTTAACGCTAAAATGTATACGGTCCCTGAGCTCTAGATTTCAAATGCACAAGTTAATCTGCTAGATAATACATCAAACAGTATTTATTGAGCACCCACTTGTAATGTGGCTGCTGTGGCATCACTGGACCACCCTGTTATTAGTTGATCGACATTTCTGCTGTGAGCCTTCAACTATGTCTAATTGGTAGTAATTGTAGTTGGTGGAGGTGAGGAACAAAAGGTGCACCCATTAGGCTCCAGTATTTTCACCACCAGAGACCACTTTTATAGTTTACCTTTTCCCTCTCTGCCCCCACTCCTCCATGCTTTTACATGTTCTATTTAATATATTAATAAATTTCCATCCCAACTTAAGCTCGGATATTAAACAATGGTCCATAATAAACAAAATGAAGGAACTTGAACTCCTACATACTTTATAATTTTTCCAGTTTTTTTTGAGAATTTTCAATCCTATGCCTATTTTGCAAATGCTGTCCATTTCCCAGGAAAATTCTAGAGGTTATTTAACCTTCAACCACTAAATTTATAATTCAGTTTTGCATTGCATTAGAACATTTCAATTAAGCTTTGTGTTGGTTGTTTTCATGTAAAATGGGTAAAACTTTCTTCAGTTAAGATCAAATGAACTCCAGAGTTGAAATGAGACATAATGCTTGATGATTTTCCAGTTAACCTCATAAACCTACCATAAACCTCATTTTAAAAAGCCATAGAATGGTCCTCTAGGTCACTGCCAATTCTGATCATATATTTTTTGAAAATATTTTTTTTTAAAAAAAAGGTATGAGTATTAGTCTTTTAACATTAGCTGTTGCTGCTTAACACACCACCCTAAACCTCATTCTGGGGCATCAGAATTTGGAGGAGCATGCCCTTTACTTGCAGAAGTTAACTCTGTGAGACTATCTGCTTGGCGACTGTACTTGGAGAAAGAATTGGAGAAGGTAAAAAGAAAAGCTCTGGACTGTCTTCACAAATTTGTCCTCATGGGCTGGTGAGACCTGGCTGCCATCAGAAAGCCATTCCTCTAAATCTTCCCTGCTCAGGAGTAATTTAACGCTAAAATGTATACGGTCCCTGAGCTCTAGATTTCAAATGCACAAGTTAATCTGCTAGATAATACATCAAACAGTATTTATTGAGCACCCACTTGTAATGTGGCTGCTGTGGCATCACTGGACCACCCTGTTATTAGTTGATCGACATTTCTGCTGTGAGCCTTCAACTATGTCTAATTGGTAGTAATTGTAGTTGGTGGAGGTGAGGAACAAAAGGTGCACCCATTAGGCTCCAGTATTTTCACCACCAGAGACCACTTTTATAGTTTACCTTTTCCCTCTCTGCCCCCACTCCTCCATGCTTTTACATGTTCTATTTAATATATTAATAAATTTCCATCCCAACTTAAGCTCGGATATTAAACAATGGTCCATAATAAACAAAAAAGGTAATACACTGTTTGAAACTGCACGGTACAGCTACTAAAATTGCATACCTGCAGTTATTAAATAACAAACAGTGAATGATTAAAGACACGTGGGTGCATTGCCTCTTCACCTTAATTTTACCTGGCTTTTGTGAGTGAGGTTTGTATCTGGGTATTCTGTGGTTGACCTATGGGTTTATAGTGGCATCTGGTCTCTGGTTATATCTCAAAAATTCATGTCTCTTCCACATATCAGAACCACTCAGCAGCATGAGATCACCAATGTTGCCAATTGACTTAATACAGTTCCAGCCAAAAGCAAAGAGTACTGACATTTCAGTTAGTACATGTGGGCTTATTATGGGTAAATATACTATTCTATTAGGTTCTTTGAAATATTGAAAAATATGTCATAGAATTTTGTTAATATGTCTGGGGTTTCTTAGGTGTTAGCAAACTCCAGCTTGGGGATTGCTGGCAGCACTTGGACATTCTAATTAGAAAAACAGAACGTGCTCTCATTGGCCAATATAAGAAAACCAGGGCTGCATTACGACTTCTGCAGGCCCTAGTACTCACGTATGCCTTTATGGGCCACTTATGCCATTAAACTATGTACCTGTCTTCTGTGTCACTTCAGTCATGTCCAACTGTTTGCAACCCCATTGACTGTAGCCCGCCAGGCTCCTCTGTCCATGGGATTCTTTTTTTCTTTTGGCCACTTCTGTTGGTCTTCATCTATCTTTGTTCTTCGGCCTGTGTGAGCCTCCCATCGCAGTGGCCTCTGTTGTTGCAGAGCACCGGCTCTGGGAGCATGCACTCGGAGCTCTGGCATGGTAGTTGGACACATCGGTCCAGCTGTGCCGTGGCACGTGGGATCTTCCCAGGCCAGGTGAACTATGTCTAATTGGTAGTAATTGTAGTTGGTGGAGGTGAGGAACAAAAGGTGCACCCATTAGGCTCCAGTATTTTCACCACCAGAGACCACTTTTATAGTTTACCTTTTCCCTCCCTGCCCCCACTCCTCCATGCTTTTACATGTTCTATTTAATATATTAATAAATTTCCATCCCAACTTAAGCTCGGATATTAAACAATGGTCCATAATAAACAAAAAAGGTAATACGCTGTTTGAAACTGCATGGTACAGCTACTAAAATTGCATACCTGCAGTTATTAAATAACAAACAGTGAATGATTAAAGACACGTGGGTGCATTGCCTCTTCACCTTAATTTTACCTGGCTTTTGTGAGTGAGGTTTGTATCTGGGTATTCTGTGGTTGACCTATGGGTTTATAGTGGCATCTGGTCTCTGGTTATATCTCAAAAATTCATGTCTCTTCCACATATCAGAACCACTCAGCAGCATGAGATCACCAATGTTGCCAATTGACTTAATACAGTTCCAGCCAAAAGCAAAGAGTACTGACATTTCAGTTAGTACATGTGGGCTTATTATGGGTAAATATACTATTCTATTAGGTTCTTTGAAATATTGAAAAATATGTCATAGAATTTTGTTAATATGTCTGGGGTTTCTTAGGTGTTAGCAAACTCCAGCTTGGGGATTGCTGGCAGCACTTGGACATTCTAATTAGAAAAACAGAACGTGCTCTCATTGGCCAATATAAGAAAACCAGGGCTGCATTACGACTTCTGCAGGCCCTAGTACTCACGTATGCCTTTATGGGCCACTTATGCCATTAAACTATGTACCTGTCTTCTGTGTCACTTCAGTCATGTCCAACTGTTTGCAACCCCATTGACTGTAGCCCGCCAGGCTCCTCTGTCCATGGGATTCTTTTTTTCTTTTGGCCACTTCTGTTGGTCTTCATCTATCTTTGTTCTTCGGCCTGTGTGAGCCTCCCATCTCAGTGGCCTCTGTCATTGCAGAGCACCGGCTCTGGGCGCATGCACTCCGGAGCTCTGGCATGGTAGTTGGACACATCGGTCCAGCTGCTCTGTGGCACGTGGGATCTTCCCAGGCCAGGAATTGAACTGGTGCCCTTGCACTGCAAGGCAGTGTTCTCACCCACTGGACCTCCAAGGAAGCCCTGTCCATGGGATTCTTCAGCAAGAATACTAGAAGGGGTGCCACGCCCTCCTCCAGGGAATCTTCCTGACCCTGGGTCAAACCCGCATCTCTTAGGTCTCCTGCATTGACAGATGGGTTCTTTACTGCTAGAGTAACCTGGGAAGTCCATAAAGATATATACATAATATATATATGTATGTATATGTATGCATAGTCCATAAAGATATATACATAATATATATATGTATGTGTATATATATATGTATATGTATGCATATATTGGGCTTCCCTGGTGGCACAGCTATAAAGAATCCACCTGCCAATGCAGGAGACACAAGGGCTGCAGTCCATCAGGCTGCAAAAAGAGTAGCAACTAAACATCAACACCATGTGTATATATGTGACTTCATTGATATAAAAACAAATTTATAAATGATATGTTGAATATTTTACTTATTGATCACTTTTTCCTTCTGACTATAAGAGATATTAAAACTGTTTCATGGGTCTCTGAAAGTATCATGAACCCTAGAAGTGTCACCGTGCCTACTGGATAGGTTTGTCCTGAGGATGGTACATAGTAAAGTTCTGAGTGAAATAGGATTGCTAGCATACCTAGTAAGGACGGTAGGACCCACTGAGCACCCAGGAGGGGAGAGATCACCACTGGCAAGCACAGTGGGGTGTGCATTGAAGTAAGTGGTATGTGAACTGGGTCAAAAGTTAGGAGTAAGTGATGGGGTGCCAACTGTTTGCAACCCCATTGGCCAATATAAGAAAACCATGTACGACTTCTGCAGCCTAGCTCACGTATGCCTTTATGGGCCACTTATGCCATTAAACTATGTACCTGTCTTCTGTGTCACTTCAGTCATGTCCAACTGTTTGCAACCCCATTGACTGTAGCCCGCCAGGCTCCTCTGTCCATGGGATTCTTTTTTTCTTTTGGCCACTTCTGTTGGTCTTCATCCATCTTTGTTCTTTGGCCCGTGTGGGCCTCCCATCGCTATGGCCTCTGTTGTCGCAGAGCACCGGCTCTGGGCACATGTGCTCCAGAGCTCTGGCATGGTAGTTGGACACATCGGTCCAGCTGCTCTGTGGCACGTGGGATCTTCCCAGGCCAGGAATTGAACTGGTGCCCTTGCACTGCAAGGCAGTGTTCTCACCCACTGGACCTCCAAGGAAGCCCTGTCCATGGGATTCTTCAGCAAGAATACTAGAAGGGGTGCCACGCCCTCCTCCAGGGAATCTTCCTGACCCTGGGTCAAACCCGCATCTCTTAGGTCTCCTGCATTGACAGATGGGTTCTTTACTGCTAGAGTAACCTGGGAAGTCCATAAAGATATATACATAATATATATATGTATGTATATGTATGCATAGTCCATAAAGATATATACATAAATATATATGTATGTGTATATATATGTATATGTATGCATATATTGGGCTTCCCTGGTGGCACAGCTATAAAGAATCCACCTGCCAATGCAGGAGACACAAGGGCTGCAGTCCATCAGGCTGCAAAAAGAGTAGCAACTAAACATCAACACCATGTGTATATATGTGACTTCATTGATATAAAAACAAATTTATAAATGATATGTTGAATATTTTACTTATTGATCACTTTTTCCTTCTGACTATAAGAGATATTAAAACTGTTTCATGGGTCTCTGAAAGTATCATGAACCCTAGAAGTGTCACCGTGCCTACTGGATAGGTTTGTCCTGAGGATGGTACATAGTAAAGTTCTGAGTGAAATAGGATTGCTAGCATACCTAGTAAGGACGGTAGGACCCACTGAGCACCCAGGAGGGGAGAGATCACCACTGGCAAGCACAGTGGGGTGTGCATTGGAAGTAAGTGGTATGTGAACTGGGTCTTGGAGATAAATATGATATGAATAGTTAAAGAAGAGGCATTCCAGGTAAGGGGCCAGGGAGAGTGAAGGCAGGGAGCAAGAATCAGCAGATGCAATTAGGAGGACCTGAGATGGGGGTACCTCTTGTGACAAGTATATGGTATGTGGTTCATGGATTAGCAAAGATAAATAAATCAGAAAGACCTTGTAAACCAACCTGAGACTTCATGCTTGAGTTAATAAGCAATACAGCATTGAAAAATGACATTATAGAAGCAGTTTCTTAGAATGATTTTATTTACTTGTTCCTATAAATACATATTGAAAACCTAGTATGTACATCAAGCCTGTATGTACTGATGTAAACTGCTTCTGAGTAAAGGTTTTAGTGTAATGAAGCAGATATTTTTCTGGAATTATATAGTTTTTCCTATGATCCATTATACGTTGTCAATTTGATCTCTAGTTCCTCTGCCTTTTCTAAATCCATCTTGTACAATTGGAAGATCTCACTTCACACAGAGTTGAAGCCTAGCTTGAAGGCTTTTGATGATGTGATGATATGAAATGTATAGATTTGAGCAGCTGGGAGATCCCTAAGAATTTTCTCTTTAGAGCACAGAAATAGGAAAGTCAGACCTAGACCTAGAGCCAGTGCTCTGATTTTCCTCCTGTGAAACCTGTATGCAGGACAAGAAACAACAGTTAGAACTGGACGTGGAACAACGGACTGGTTCCAGATTGGGAAAGGAGTATGTCAAGATTGTGTATTGTCACCTTGCTTATTTAAGTTATATAGTGAGATATAAAAACAAATTTATAAATGATATGTTGAATATTTTACTTATTGATCACTTTTTCCTTCTGACTATAAGAGATATTAAAACTGTTTCATGGGTCTCTGAAAGTATCATGAACCCTAGAAGTGTCACCGTGCCTACTGGATAGGTTTGTCCTGAGGATGGTACATAGTAAAGTTCTGAGTGAAATAGGATTGCTAGCATACCTAGTAAGGACGGTAGGACCCACTGAGCACCCAGGAGGGGAGAGATCACCACTGGCAAGCACAGTGGGGTGTGCATTGGAAGTAAGTGGTATGTGAACTGGGTCTTGGAGATAAATATGATATGAATAGTTAAAGAAGAGGCATTCCAGGTAAGGGGCCAGGGAGAGTGAAGGCAGGGAGCAAGAATCAGCAGATGCAATTAGGAGGACCTGAGATGGGGGTACCTCTTGTGACAAGTATATGGTATGTGGTTCATGGATTAGCAAAGATAAATAAATCAGAAAGACCTTGTAAACCAACCTGAGACTTCATGCTTGAGTTAATAAGCAATACAGCATTGAAAAATGACATTATAGAAGCAGTTTCTTAGAATGATTTTATTTACTTGTTCCTATAAATACATATTGAAAACCTAGTATGTACATCAAGCCTGTATGTACTGATGTAAACTGCTTCTGAGTAAAGGTTTTAGTGTAATGAAGCAGATATTTTTCTGGAATTATATAGTTTTTCCTATGATCCATTATACGTTGTCAATTTGATCTCTAGTTCCTCTGCCTTTTCTAAATCCATCTTGTACAATTGGAAGATCTCACTTCACACAGAGTTGAAGCCTAGCTTGAAGGCTTTTGATGATGTGATGATATGAAATGTATAGATTTGAGCAGCTGGGAGATCCCTAAGAATTTTCTCTTTAGAGCACAGAAATAGGAAAGTC
This sequence comes from Tragulus kanchil, assembly GCA_022376925.1. Lineage (NCBI taxonomy): Eukaryota > Metazoa > Chordata > Mammalia > Artiodactyla > Tragulidae > Tragulus > Tragulus kanchil. The sequence continues at coordinate 152,305,435 of JAIOJX010000024.1, forward strand.
AGACCTAGACCTAGAGCCAGTGCTCTGATTTTCCTCCTGTGAAACCTGTATGCAGGACAAGAAACAACAGTTAGAACTGGACGTGGAACAACGGACTGGTTCCAGATTGGGAAAGGAGTATGTCAAGATTGTGTATTGTCACCTTGCTTATTTAAGTTATATGCAGAGCACATCATGAGAAATGCTGAACTGGATGAGGCACAAGCTGGGGTAAAGATGGCCAGGAGAAGCACCAATAACCTCAGGTATGCAGATGACACCACTCTTGTGGCAGAAAGCAAAGAGGAGCTAAAGAACTTCTTGATGAAGGTGAAAGAGGAGAGTATAAAGGCTGATTTAAAACTCAACATTGAGAAAACTAAGATCATAGCATCTGGTCCCATCACTTCACGGCAAATAGATAGGGAAACAGTGGAAACAGTGACACGCTTAATTTTCTTGGGCTCCAAAATCACTGTGGATGCTGACTGCAGCCATGAAATTAAAAGACACTTGCTCCTTGGGAGAACAGCTGTCACAAACCTGGATAGCATATTCAAAAGCAGAGACATCACTTTGTTGACAAAAGTCCATATAGTGAAAGTTACGGTTTTTCCAGTAGGCATGTATGGATGTGAGAGTTGAACCATAAAGAAGGCTGAGCACCAAAGAATTGATTCCTTTGAACTGTCATGTTGGAGAAGGCTCTTGAGAGTCCTCTGGACTGCAATGAAATCAAACCTGAATATTCATTGGAAGGAATGATACTGAAGTTGAAGCTTCAATACTTTGGCCGCCTGATGTGAAGTGACGACTCATTGGAAAAGATGTTGGGAAAGATTGAAAACAGGAGGAGAAGGGGATGACAGAGGATGAGATGGTTGGATGGCATCATTGAGTCAATGGACGTGAGTTTGAGCAAGCTCTGGGAGATGATGAAGAACAGGGAAGCCTGGCGGATTGCAGTCAGTAGGGTCACCAAGAGGCTGACACGACTGAGCACCTGAATTGAATCAGTTTACTTGGGCTTCCCTGATGGCTCAGACAGTAAAGATAGCCTAGCTTGAAGGCTTTTGATGATGTGATGATATGAAATGTATAGATTTGAGCAGCTGGGAGATCCCTAAGAATTTTCTCTTTAGAGCACAGAAATAGGAAAGTCAGACCTAGACCTAGAGCCAGTGCTCTGATTTTCCTCCTGTGAAACCTGTATGCAGGACAAGAAACAACAGTTAGAACTGGACGTGGAACAACGGACTGGTTCCAGATTGGGAAAGGAGTATGTCAAGATTGTGTATTGTCACCTTGCTTATTTAAGTTATATGCAGAGCACATCATGAGAAATGCTGAACTGGATGAGGCACAAGCTGGGGTAAAGATGGCCAGGAGAAGCACCAATAACCTCAGGTATGCAGATGACACCACTCTTGTGGCAGAAAGCAAAGAGGAGCTAAAGAACTTCTTGATGAAGGTGAAAGAGGAGAGTATAAAGGCTGATTTAAAACTCAACATTGAGAAAACTAAGATCATAGCATCTGGTCCCATCACTTCACGGCAAATAGATAGGGAAACAGTGGAAACAGTGACACGCTTAATTTTCTTGGGCTCCAAAATCACTGTGGATGCTGACTGCAGCCATGAAATTAAAAGACACTTGCTCCTTGGGAGAACAGCTGTCACAAACCTGGATAGCATATTCAAAAGCAGAGACATCACTTTGTTGACAAAAGTCCATATAGTGAAAGTTACGGTTTTTCCAGTAGGCATGTATGGATGTGAGAGTTGAACCATAAAGAAGGCTGAGCACCAAAGAATTGATTCCTTTGAACTGTCATGTTGGAGAAGGCTCTTGAGAGTCCTCTGGACTGCAATGAAATCAAACCTGAATATTCATTGGAAGGAATGATACTGAAGTTGAAGCTTCAATACTTTGGCCGCCTGATGTGAAGTGACGACTCATTGGAAAAGATGTTGGGAAAGATTGAAAACAGGAGGAGAAGGGGATGACAGAGGATGAGATGGTTGGATGGCATCATTGAGTCAATGGACGTGAGTTTGAGCAAGCTCTGGGAGATGATGAAGAACAGGGAAGCCTGGCGGATTGCAGTCAGTAGGGTCACCAAGAGGCTGACACGACTGAGCACCTGAATTGAATCAGTTTACTTGGGCTTCCCTGATGGCTCAGACAGTAAAGAAATTGCCTGCAATGCAGGAGACCCAGGTTTGAACCCTGGGTCAGGAAGCTTCTCTGGAGAAGGGAATGGCTATCCACTCCAGTATTCTTGCCTGGAGAATTCCATGGAGAGAGGAGCCTGCCGGACTACAGTCCATGGTGTCATAAAGAGTCAGACATGGCTGAACAAGCAACACTTTCATACTTTCACCAGCTTACATAGATGCTATGACTGAATGGAGCCAAACTTTCATTTATTGAAAAGCAACAGTCTAACACCATCCAAGAACTCTCTATATCTTAATCTTCAAAATGACTAGAATGAAATTTGGGTATCAAGATTTTACAGTCAACAAAACTGAGGATACAAAAACTAATTAGCTTGCCCAATGTTATTCAGCTAGTACTTGTTAGAGCAGGACTGTGACCCAGGGTAGTGTGATGCCAGAGCCAATATTTGGTCTCTCACATCACACTACCTCCTGAGGCCTGCCCCAGTGAACAGAGGGCAGCAGCATTTTGAGTCATATTCAGAGTCCAGTGGCTTACACATAGTAGGTGAAGAAAACTAGTTCATTGATATTCATTGAAATGTTCCACAATGTGAATTAGGAAGGTTGTCAAAAAAAAGTATGCTTTCAGATAAGTTTTTGTTTTGTGTACTATTTTAGCTCAAGCATTAAAAGTAACATAAATGATAATTATTTATTGGATTTTAATTGTACTTTGATTTGAAGTGAATGTGTCTTATGAACCTTAGTTTTGAATGTGTTCTGCACATTGTTTAAGATGCTATAGAACTTTCATGGCTTTTACAATGACAACTTCTAAGTTATCTTCAACTTCTTTACAATGTACAATAATTGGCTACATAAAAACCTAACAACCATTGGCCTTGCTTCATGCTGATTAAACCTCTGTGGTAACCAATATAACTTTGATGTTATGGGGCACAAGTGTATTCATAAGTAGGAGATGTTTCCCCCAGTGTCTTACCAAGGTTCCAGTGTGCTGCACACCTCTTGTTCATCTTGTCTGATCAGAATGATGTCCTCGATGTAAAGGATCAACATGGCTGGCTGTGACATGTCCAGAGCGTCCACCTCATTTCAGACCATGAGGTGGCAATGAGTAGGAGAGTTAACATAGCACTGGCGTAAACTGTGATGTGAGGCATCACCCATTCCAAGGGAAAGTGAACTATTTCTCATCCTCTCTCTCGAATGAGATAGAAAAGAACTCTTTCAACAAAGCAATGGTCACTCCTACTTGGCTGAAGATTCAGCAGGCATTCTCCAGGATCTGTCCAGACTGATAAATTAAATGGAGAGGAGACCTACTACCCCTGCATTCTTGAGATCGTAAATGGTGGCATTAAATCTTTACCATCCCCCCTTTCCTAATGCAATATTATTTCCATTTATTATCATGGTAAGACTGGGAGAATATTGTTTCATTAGCTTCCAATCAAATTCCCCCAAAGCTCCACCTTCCCAGGGGAAAATGACCACTGGGTGTGCTCTCAGACCTAGTGAATCCTCTGTGAGCCAGAGTTTGGTCTGGACTCATTTATTATCTAGTTCCCATGTGACCGCACTCTACCCTGAGGCTATGATTCAGGTATTCAGGTAAAAATTTCCTTTTGAATCCTATTTATATTAGTTCTCAAAATATCTGGACCTTCTTTTCCGCCCCCTGTATAGTCACCAGAATGAATGCTCATCAGTCCTCTTGAGGCAGAACTGGGAAAGTCATTACAATATATATTTTCTGTAGTATTGCAGATCCTTTCTTCTGGATCCAGTGCCTCTTCAGTGAATTTCATTCAGGTCTGATGACTGCACAAAGGATTAAAACTTTTTATTGGGGCCTCCACTGTCAGCTCCTCATTCTTGCTTTCTTGTGATTAAGTTGTCTCATTGGCTCTCCCCTCCTAGAGGAGCCTGTGATCTGTAAGTCATCTCTAAAACTTTTTGCCGGTCGAATCCCCTTGGCTGTCACTCTGCACTATCATGATGAGATGTTCCGCTACCCACCCCTGCTTCTGATGTTTAAGCACTGCAACTGAGGAGCCCCTTCAGCTTTCCCCAGTGTCTTACCAAGTGTGCTGCACACCTCTTGTTCATCTTGTCTGATCAGAATGATGTCCTCGATGTAAAGGATCAACATGGCTGGCTGTGACATGTCCAGAGCGTCCACCTCATTTCAGACCATGAGGTGGCAATGAGTAGGAGAGTTAACATAGCACTGGCGTAAACTGTGATGTGAGGCATCACCCATTCCAAGGGAAAGTGAACTATTTCTCATCCTCTCTCTCGAATGAGATAGAAAAGAACTCTTTCAACAAAGCAATGGTCACTCCTACTTGGCTGAAGATTCAGCAGGCATTCTCCAGGATCTGTCCAGACTGATAAATTAAATGGAGAGGAGACCTACTACCCCTGCATTCTTGAGATCGTAAATGGTGGCATTAAATCTTTACCATCCCCCCTTTCCTAATGCAATATTATTTCCATTTATTATCATGGTAAGACTGGGAGAATATTGTTTCATTAGCTTCCAATCAAATTCCCCCAAAGCTCCACCTTCCCAGGGGAAAATGACCACTGGGTGTGCTCTCAGACCTAGTGAATCCTCTGTGAGCCAGAGTTTGGTCTGGACTCATTTATTATCTAGTTCCCATGTGACCGCACTCTACCCTGAGGCTATGATTCAGGTATTCAGGTAAAAATTTCCTTTTGAATCCTATTTATATTAGTTCTCAAAATATCTGGACCTTCTTTTCCGCCCCCTGTATAGTCACCAGAATGAATGCTCATCAGTCCTCTTGAGGCAGAACTGGGAAAGTCATTACAATATATATTTTCTGTAGTATTGCAGATCCTTTCTTCTGGATCCAGTGCCTCTTCAGTGAATTTCATTCAGGTCTGATGACTGCACAAAGGATTAAAACTTTTTATTGGGGCCTCCACTGTCAGCTCCTCATTCTTGCTTTCTTGTGATTAAGTTGTCTCATTGGCTCTCCCCTCCTAGAGGAGCCTGTGATCTGTAAGTCATCTCTAAAACTTTTTGCCGGTCGAATCCCCTTGGCTGTCACTCTGCACTATCATGATAATTGAGATGTTCCCCGCTACCCACCCCTGCTTCTGATGTTTAAGCACTGCAACTGACTTCTGGTTCTTCAGGCTCCCCATCATCTGCAGGGCTATCAGGGAGCCCAGCTCTGTAATGGGCTCTCCTACCATCAGTCCTGGCTGCACAAGAGAGGTGCAGCTGAGCTTCTGTGTCAGGCTGGCATCTTCCTGACACCTTAATGAATAGCCCATCCCTTAGGTCCTCCCATGATACACAATCCCCTGGAGGGCCTTTGAGATCATATTTTGTGTTCATTCCAGTAATACCCACTTCTCAGACTTTTCATTCCTTCCCCCAGCCAGCTGCCAAGGCAATTCAGACATGTCAGCTTCATTAAGAGAAAGCAGCATTTTCTTTAGGCTTTTAGGAGCTAGCCTGACAAGATGTTTTTATTGTCCCCTGGAGCCTTGCAAGAATGCCCAGGGAAAGTATCCTCGTTTGAGCGTTCTCTTAATCCTGTTTCTGTTTCATTCTTGAAAAGTCCCCTCAAAATCTAGCTGCCTAAGTCTGCCCTGGCTCCAGCCTGTCTGTGCTGGCTAATTTATACAACTTCTTTAGGGTGGAGTCTATCTGCATCTCCTCAGGTTCCTCACATCCTGGGAAACTTAGTTATTAGCCTGTCAGTCAAGAGGGGAGATGGGGGGCAGATCATGAGGAAGCCCCTGGTGCACTAGGAGGGGAGAGGCTTCTCAATCCCCCACAGTCATGCATCTCAGCATGGGTGGGCTGAGGGAGAACTAGCACTTTGGAGATAGAGGCAGACCATGTCTGAAGGCTTGAAAGACTTAGAGGAGTCTCATCAATCAAAATCTTCAGGCATATCCACCCAGATGTCTGCATCCTTTGTGTTAAGGTCTTAGATTTTCCACACCAGGGTCCCGATCTTGTGTACGTAATAGACCTGCCTTAACTGAGCACTCAGTAATCTTTGAAGGTCCACTGACTTAGCTAGTAAGTCATAAGTTTGGTCTTCAACTTTTTCTACCCTTACACTACAGAATAAACAACCTCTTTCTAAGTTACCAAAGAGGCTCTCTGGCCTACACACCCGGTTTTCATTTGTTTGTTAACTACCCTTAGCTTTTCATTTTCTCTCTGTAGGGTGCCAACATGACTTAATAAGAATCAAACAGTTTTATTATCCTTGAAGGCATTGTTTTCCTGATTTCTCAACTGTTTGGATCATTGACCTGGCTAGCATCTTCCTCCCACCTAGAGGGACTAACCATGAGATTTCAGGCTTTTGTGCAGCCCTGCATCCCTTAATGAATAGCCCATCCCTTAGGTCCTCCCATGATACACAATCCCCTGGAGGGCCTTTGAGATCATATTTTGTGTTCATTCCAGTAATACCCACTTCTCAGACTTTTCATTCCTTCCCCCAGCCAGCTGCCAAGGCAATTCAGACATGTCAGCTTCATTAAGAGAAAGCAGCATTTTCTTTAGGCTTTTAGGAGCTAGCCTGACAAGATGTTTTTATTGTCCCCTGGAGCCTTGCAAGAATGCCCAGGGAAAGTATCCTCGTTTGAGCGTTCTCTTAATCCTGTTTCTGTTTCATTCTTGAAAAGTCCCCTCAAAATCTAGCTGCCTAAGTCTGCCCTGGCTCCAGCCTGTCTGTGCTGGCTAATTTATACAACTTCTTTAGGGTGGAGTCTATCTGCATCTCCTCAGGTTCCTCACATCCTGGGAAACTTAGTTATTAGCCTGTCAGTCAAGAGGGGAGATGGGGGGCAGATCATGAGGAAGCCCCTGGTGCACTAGGAGGGGAGAGGCTTCTCAATCCCCCACAGTCATGCATCTCAGCATGGGTGGGCTGAGGGAGAACTAGCACTTTGGAGATAGAGGCAGACCATGTCTGAAGGCTTGAAAGACTTAGAGGAGTCTCATCAATCAAAATCTTCAGGCATATCCACCCAGATGTCTGCATCCTTTGTGTTAAGGTCTTAGATTTTCCACACCAGGGTCCCGATCTTGTGTACGTAATAGACCTGCCTTAACTGAGCACTCAGTAATCTTTGAAGGTCCACTGACTTAGCTAGTAAGTCATAAGTTTGGTCTTCAACTTTTTCTACCCTTACACTACAGAATAAACAACCTCTTTCTAAGTTACCAAAGAGGCTCTCTGGCCTACACACCCGGTTTTCATTTGTTTGTTAACTACCCTTAGCTTTTCATTTTCTCTCTGTAGGGTGCCAACATGACTTAATAAGAATCAAACAGTTTTATTATCCTTGAAGGCATTGTTTTCCTGATTTCTCAACTGTTTGGATCATTGACCTGGCTAGCATCTTCCTCCCACCTAGAGGGACTAACCATGAGATTTCAGGCTTTTGTGCTGTAATCGGGGTTGTTTGTGTAAACCAGGATGTGTTGCTTAGCCTAGGGGTCCAGAATCTAATGCCTTATGATCCAGCCTGAAACTGATGTAATAATAACAGAAATAAAGTGTGCAGTAAATGCAATGCACTTGAATCATTCTGAAACCATTTTACTGCCTCTGGGTCTGTGGAAAAATTGTCTTCTGTGAGACCAGTCCCTGGTGCCAAAAAGGTTGGGGCCTGCTGGGTTAGCCTATTCCTACAAGAATATTCTCTCAAACCATCCTACTGATGGCTTTTAGCAATTGCACTGGTATCTGGGGACTGTCTGTGCCCCATACACCACATAGGATGGTGTTCTCGTTTCCAGCCAGGATATGTTCCCAGTTCCCGAGCTTGTCTTACCACTTGCTTTCTTAGACCAACCCCGGTACCAGCTCCATTAGTTAGGATCCTCCAAGAAATGAAAGAGATTTGTTGGAGAGTTGGAGAGGGAGCAATATTTGCAAAAATTAGAAGAAAAAAAAAAAGCAAAATTGGATAGGGAGAGTCTTAACCAGAACAGAGGCTGTCCATTACAGGAGCCCACACTGGGCATAAATGGGCAAGCCTTGGAACTCATGCCATGCTCAATCACTGGTTGAGGGCCAGCCTGGAAGATTGCAACTACTGCTTAAACACTATGGGGGAAGCAAATACTTTACAGGCGGCGACTCTGAGCTCACTGCTCTCCTAACAGCAGAATACCTTGATCTTTGCTGAAGGGAGATCAGGGGAACTTAACTCTCTGGCTGCCACATGGCTTTCATCTAGCTCTAACTTAGGTTCTCATAAGACAATGTCCAGCAAAGAGTTAAGAGTGTATTGTCTTCTATGAGTGTCAAATATATCTTTTTTTTTGAATTTCAGCAAATTTTCTCTCTGAAAAAAGTTACCAAAGAGGCTCTCTGGCCTACACCCGGTTTTCATTTGTTTGTTAACTACCCTTAGCTTTTCATTTTCTCTCTGTAGGGTGCCAACATGACTTAATAAGAATCAAACAGTTTTATTATCCTTGAAGGCATTGTTTTCCTGATTTCTCAACTGTTTGGATCATTGACCTGGCTAGCATCTTCCTCCCACCTAGAGGGACTAACCATGAGATTTCAGGCTTTTGTGCTGTGATCGGGGTTGTTTGTGTAAACCAGGATGTGTTGCTTAGCCTAGGGGTCCAGAATCTAATGCCTTATGATCCAGCCTGAAACTGATGTAATAATAACAGAAATAAAGTGTGCAGTAAATGCAATGCACTTGAATCATTCTGAAACCATTTTACTGCCTCTGGGTCTGTGGAAAAATTGTCTTCTGTGAGACCAGTCCCTGGTGCCAAAAAGGTTGGGGCCTGCTGGGTTAGCCTATTCCTACAAGAATATTCTCTCAAACCATCCTACTGATGGCTTTTAGCAATTGCACTGGTATCTGGGGACTGTCTGTGCCCCATACACCACATAGGATGGTGTTCTCGTTTCCAGCCAGGATATGTTCCCAGTTCCCGAGCTTGTCTTACCACTTGCTTTCTTAGACCAACCCCGGTACCAGCTCCATTAGTTAGGATCCTCCAAGAAATGAAAGAGATTTGTTGGAGAGTTGGAGAGGGAGCAATATTTGCAAAAATTAGAAGAAAAAAAAAAAGCAAAATTGGATAGGGAGAGTCTTAACCAGAACAGAGGCTGTCCATTACAGGAGCCCACACTGGGCATAAATGGGCAAGCCTTGGAACTCATGCCATGCTCAATCACTGGTTGAGGGCCAGCCTGGAAGATTGCAACTACTGCTTAAACACTATGGGGGAAGCAAATACTTTACAGGCGGCGACTCTGAGCTCACTGCTCTCCTAACAGCAGAATACCTTGATCTTTGCTGAAGGGAGATCAGGGGAACTTAACTCTCTGGCTGCCACATGGCTTTCATCTAGCTCTAACTTAGGTTCTCATAAGACAATGTCCAGCAAAGAGTTAAGAGTGTATTGTCTTCTATGATCCTCCTTGTGTCAAATATATCTTCATTTGAAATGTTGTAAAGTATAGGAAAAATTATAACTGTAATTTCAGTCATCAAACTTCTTCTAAGTTGATGGATGCTCTAGTTCAGATCAAGGACATTCTTGGCACATCTTCCAGTGTATTACAAAAGAAATCACCTTCTCCTTTGAGCACAGTCTGCTTTGAGCCTTTTGTTTGTTTATGCCATGTAAAGAAAATTTTGGAAGGCAAACAAAGGACTTCAAATAACAAATAGAAATTCTTCCATAATAGTACAGAAATTTCAGAGTATAAAAATGATAACTGTTATTATTGCATGCTTACTGTGCTAAGTGTTTTACGTATGGTATATTTACTGCTTTCTTTCCTTTGTCAAACATGTTTATCAGGCATCTTTCTATATATAGGAACCTGTGCTTCTAGTTTATGTACAGTGTAGGGAACTGTGGTTTCTTTAGACATGATAAAATCTCCACCATCAAAAAATAAAGCTGGGCTTCCCCTGGTGGTCCAGTGGGTAAGGACACCGCCTTGCAGTGCAAGGGGCGCCGGTTTGATCCCTGGCCTGGGAAGATCCCACGTGCCGCGGAGCAGCTGGACTGATGTGTCCAATTACCTAGCCGGAGCTCTGGAGCGCATGCGCCCAGAGCCGGCGCTCTGCAATGACAGACGCCACCGCCATGGGAGGCCCACAGGAGCCAGAGAACAAAGACGGATGAACATAGAGAAAAGACGAATAGAAGTGGCCCGCCTACTCCCCTCCCTCCCCAACCCGACCCCTGCCCAAAATAAATAAATAAATAAATCTTAAAAAATAAATAAATAAATAAAAATAAAGCTAACAACCACACAAAACCATCATAAATTTGAACTATCTTCTCATTTCTGAAAGATGCTTCTAGAAAGACTAATTTAGACTTCTTTACCTCAATGCTTTGCTTCCTTACTCTTACAAGGATTTAGTTTAATTTTTAAATCCTTATAAACTAGTTATTCTATGGGTTTTGCCCTTCTCTAACCTAGCTCTACTCTACCTAAATTACCCTTTAGACTCCATCCACCAGAGGTCATATCAAAAGCCTCTTTAGATCCTTGTCTTTCCGACCATCTCAACCTTACTAGGACTGCAGGTCATCCCCTCCTGTCTGAACAATTCTGAAACTTTGGGAACCTTTTATTTTGTAGACTGGCCTCCTTCCTTATTAAGAGTGCTTTACTACAACGTCATAAAACCACCCACCAGCAGTTACCAGACTTCCATTCTTGACCTCTTTTTCTCCCTTCAGTTACCCTCCCAAAGGTGATCTCATTCACTGCCACTTCCATGTCTTTTCAAGTGAACCCTAAAACTCCTTCCCTGGCCTTTTCCTCTCTCCTGAACTCCAGAGTTTATTCCTAACTTGAACATAAATATATTGTGTTTCATCAGCTGCTTAAACACAGCATTTCAAAAATCAAAATCATGACCTGACTTTGCTCCAAACTAGCTACTGCTTCTGATTTGATTATTGGCATTCGTGTCCTTTCAGTTACCCGAGTGAAACCTCTGCGTCATCCTCAGCTCCTCCCACTTTCACACCCCCATATCCAGATGCCTGATGATTGATTTTTTGGCGGGGGGATGGAGTGAGGAGGGAGAGGGGTGGGCAGGCCACTTCTATTGGTCTTTCGTTTGTCCATTTTCATCCATCTTTGTTCTTTGGCCCGTGTGGGCCTCCCATCGCGGTGGCCTCTGTTGTCACAGTGCACCAGCTCTAGGCGCATGTGCTCCAGAGCTCCACCTTGGTAATTGGACACATCAGTCCAGCCGCTCTGCGGCACGTGGGATCTTCCCAGGCCAGGGATCGAACCAGCGCCCCCTGAACTGCAAGGCGGTGTCCTTACCCACTGGACCACCAGGAAGCCCTCTCATCTTTTAATTGAAATTAATCTATGCATCTTCAGTGGTACACCTTGCATATTTGACAGCAAAGAAAATTCCTTCAAAAACTATTAGACTTCTTTACCTCAATGCTTTGCTTCCTTACTCTTACAAGGATTTAGTTTAATTTTTAAATCCTTATAAACTAGTTATTCTATGGGTTTTGCCCTTCTCTAACCTAGCTCTACTCTACCTAAATTACCCTTTAGACTCCATCCACCAGAGGTCATATCAAAAGCCTCTTTAGATCCTTGTCTTTCCGACCATCTCAACCTTACTAGGACTGCAGGTCATCCCCTCCTGTCTGAACAATTCTGAAACTTTGGGAACCTTTTATTTTGTAGACTGGCCTCCTTCCTTATTAAGAGTGCTTTACTACAACGTCATAAAACCACCCACCAGCAGTTACCAGACTTCCATTCTTGACCTCTTTTTCTCCCTTCAGTTACCCTCCCAAAGGTGATCTCATTCACTGCCACTTCCATGTCTTTTCAAGTGAACCCTAAAACTCCTTCCCTGGCCTTTTCCTCTCTCCTGAACTCCAGAGTTTATTCCTAACTTGAACATAAATATATTGTGTTTCATCAGCTGCTTAAACACAGCATTTCAAAAATCAAAATCATGACCTGACTTTGCTCCAAACTAGCTACTGCTTCTGATTTGATTATTGGCATTCGTGTCCTTTCAGTTACCCGAGTGAAACCTCTGCGTCATCCTCAGCTCCTCCCACTTTCACACCCCCATATCCAGATGCCTGATGATTGATTTTTTGGCGGGGGGATGGAGTGAGGAGGGAGAGGGGTGGGCAGGCCACTTCTATTGGTCTTTCGTTTGTCCATTTTCATCCATCTTTGTTCTTTGGCCCGTGTGGGCCTCCCATCGCGGTGGCCTCTGTTGTCACAGTGCACCGGCTCTAGGCGCATGTGCTCCAGAGCTCCGCCTTGGTAATTGGACACATCAGTCCAGCCGCTCTGCGGCACGTGGGATCTTCCCAGGCCAGGGATCGAACCAGCGCCCCCTGAACTGCAAGGCGGTGTCCTTACCCACTGGACCACCAGGGAAGCCCTCTCATCTTTTTAATTGAAATTAATCTATGCATCTTCAGTGGTACACCTTGCATATTTGACAGCAAAGAAAATCATTGTTTAGTATCTCTTCCTCTGAATAGAAAGATAACTGTAAGTAATAGTTGTTTGATTATAGTAATATGCTATTTTTATTGATTCATTTTTCAAGTTTAAAGCAAACAAAAATGTTTTAATATTTTTAAATTGGAAGATAATTGCTTTACAATGTTGCTTTGATTTCTGCAGTACAACAATGTGACTCAGCCAGAAGTATACCTATATCCCCTCCCTCTTGAACCTCCTTCCTACCCACAAACCCGACCCCACCCCTTTAGGTTGTCACAGAGCACCTGGTTGAGCCACCTGTGTTATATAGCAACTTCCTACTAGCTATCTACTTTATATATCGTAATATATATATTTGAGTGCTACCCTCTCAATTCATCCCAAAGGAGACTTCCCCCTGTTTGTCCACAGGTCTGTTCTCTATGTCTGCATTTCTATTTTTGCCCCTGCAAACAGATTCATCAGTACCATTTTTCTAGATTCCATATATATGCATTAATATATGATATTTGTCTTTCTAACTTACTTCACTCTGTGACGCAGGCTCTAGGTTCATCCACCTCACTAGGACTAACTCAAATTCATTCCTTTTTATGGTTGAATAATATTCCCTTGTATATATGTACCATGATTTCTTTATCCATTCATCTGTCAATGAACATATGCTAAAGGAATTAAAATTCAGTAAAATGTTTTATATATGAAGTAAAATTTACACATATCCAGCAAAATACTATACTCTGCATTTGCATTATTTTATGATTTTATTATATTGAAATATATTATTATTTCATTAAGGTAACTCCAGGTAGTCATGTAGATTGGCAGAATCAAAATAATTCAAGTTCCCTTTCTTCATCTTGACCATTACTAAACTATCATTTTAGCACCATAGGGGTAGGAGACACTGTGTAACCAAGCATGGTTGAATGGTTCCCAAGCTTTACAACAAGTGTACTCTCCAGATGAATATATGTAGCTGAATGCACATGCCAGAAGTCAAAAGTAATAGAGCTGGGAGTTCAAATTAACTTCCGTGTATAATAAACATTTATTAGACATTATATGGTAAAAATGAAAGGTGCTGATTTGAAGATCATTATATATATTAACACTCAACAGTAAGAACAGTAGTTATTTCAGCTTAAACCATTGTCCCACTTACTATTGCTCCTTAACAAACCATCCCAGACTTGCTGCCATGTTTTTTTAATATTTTTAAATTGGAAGATAATTGCTTTACAATGTTGCTTTGATTTCTGCAGTACAACAATGTGACTCAGCCAGAAGTATACCTATATCCCCTCCCTCTTGAACCTCCTTCCTACCCACAAACCCGACCCCACCCCTTTAGGTTGTCACAGAGCACCTGGTTGAGCCACCTGTGTTATATAGCAACTTCCTACTAGCTATCTACTTTATATATCGTAATATATATATTTGAGTGCTACCCTCTCAATTCATCCCAAAGGAGACTTCCCCCTGTTTGTCCACAGGTCTGTTCTCTATGTCTGCATTTCTATTTTTGCCCCTGCAAACAGATTCATCAGTACCATTTTTCTAGATTCCATATATATGCATTAATATATGATATTTGTCTTTCTAACTTACTTCACTCTGTGACGCAGGCTCTAGGTTCATCCACCTCACTAGGACTAACTCAAATTCATTCCTTTTTATGGTTGAATAATATTCCCTTGTATATATGTACCATGATTTCTTTATCCATTCATCTGTCAATGAACATATGCTAAAGGAATTAAAATTCAGTAAAATGTTTTATATATGAAGTAAAATTTACACATATCCAGCAAAAATACTATACTCTGCATTTGCATTATTTTATGATTTTATTATATTGAAATATATTATTATTTCATTAAGGTAACTCCAGGTAGTCATGTAGATTGGCAGAATCAAAATAATTCAAGTTCCCTTTCTTCATCTTGACCATTACTAAACTATCATTTTAGCACCATAGGGGTAGGAGACACTGTGTAACCAAGCATGGTTGAATGGTTCCCAAGCTTTACAACAAGTGTACTCTCCAGATGAATATATGTAGCTGAATGCACATGCCAGAAGTCAAAAGTAATAGAGCTGGGAGTTCAAATTAACTTCCGTGTATAATAAACATTTATTAGACATTATATGGTAAAAATGAAAGGTGCTGATTTGAAGATCATTATATATATTAACACTCAACAGTAAGAACAGTAGTTATTTCAGCTTAAACCATTGTCCCACTTACTATTGCTCCTTAACAAACCATCCCAGACTTGCTGCCATAAAACAATTTACTGTGCTCCCATATTCTGTAGGTGAGATACTTAGTAAGATGCATCATTGGCTGTCTGTCTTCTGTGTGACATACCTGGTCTCCACTGAGAAGACTCAAAGACTGGCTGCAAGGATGCCTGGATATCTAGAGCATGAATTTATCTGAAGGATTGGTCACTCAAATGCTGCACTGGGGCTGGGAGGACTTGACGACTTGGCTTACCCATACATAACTTTTATGTATGTCTTGGCTTCCTCACAGCATGGCAGCCCCAGGTGGTCAGGTTTCCTGCAAGACTCTAAGCGTGAGTGTTTCAGTGAACAAAGTGAAAATTCATTGGCTTTTATGAGTTCATAATGTCACATCTGCTATGTTTTGTGGCTTACAAGCAGGTCACAAGACGGCCGGATTCAAAGGGAGGGAAGTGAAAAAGGAATGAGGGGATGGGGGCATAGTTGCAGCCATCTTTGAAGAACACCATCTACTACGCCCAACAGGATTCTGGGGGGTGGGCAGAAGTGCATATTCACTGACATTGTTTAGAATTGCCTTGCAATTATAGAGAACAGGTAGTTGGTTTTATTATTGCATTCCTCTTATTGCCTTCCCTTGGGGTAGACTGCTGCCACTGCCCCTGATATGATCTGGAAAGGCCCTGGTAAAGTAGCACTTAAAAAGGGTAGAAGGGTAAAGAGGGCTTCCCTGGTGGTCCAGTGGGTAAAGATTCTGCCTTGCACTGCAAGATGTGCCAGTTCAATCCCTGGCCCAGGAGGATCCCACGTGATATGGAGAGGCTGGACTGGTGTGTCCATTTGTGAGCCAGCACTCTGGGGCACATGCACCCAGAGCCAGTGCTCTGCACTGAAGGGGGCCACTGCAATGGGAGGCCCACACAGGCCAAAGAATAAAGATGGATGAAAAATAAATGAATGGAAAACCAATAAAAGAGTCCAAAATTAAAAAAAAAAAAACTTTCTAAAAAAAAAGGGGGGGGGTAAAGACTAGCCCAGTTGTTTTATCATTCGTTTATTTCTGCCTCCAGTAGATTATTAAATTCACTGAGGCTAGAGACCATCCCTTTATAGCCATGCCAGCAGTAGCATGAATATGATACAGATGAGAAATGTAAGTTGATTAGTTCAAACAAGGACAAGTCTATTTTAAATGCTCATTATTTGTTACTAGAAAGTTTAAATAGATGTTTTGTCCTTGCCCCCTAATAAATCTATAATCTTCAATTATAGTGATAGGGAAAATCGTACTCAGACGTTGTGCCTATACAAGCCCTGGATTGATTCTTCTGAATATATAGGTCGAATTTCTTAAATAAATTGTTTGCACTCTCTACGTCATTTTATTAGAGACAAGAGAGGTAATGGGGATACACCTTGCCATTTATGTAAGTTTCCACAGGTCCTCCCACAGGGCCTCTTGGCCATTCTGATCTCAGCTAGGAAAACCTGTAGTCAATCTCATCATTGGAGATGAGGTCTGAAGGGAATCCACGCACATCCTGAGGGTGGAGAGGTGCTTTTGCATACCGTTTGATGATCCTAGTTTCTCCTCACTGTGTGAGGACATGGAGGCAGCTGAGATGGATCCACAGAGGTGTTGGCTGGGAGGACCTGTGTCCCCAGCTGAGTCTGTGGCTGCTCATGGCCATGCCTCAGCGTCCTGTACAGTAGCAATCCCCGACCTTTATGGCACCAGGAACGAGTTTTGTGGAAGACAGTATTTCTATGTACTGGGTCAGTGGGGGATGATTTCAGAATGATTCTCGTAAGGCGTTCGTAGCCTAGATCCCTTGCATGCACAGTTGACAGTAGGGTTCAGCTCCTATGAGAATCCGATGCTGCTGCTGATCTGACAGGAGGTGGAGCTCACCCAGTTATGTGAGTGATGGACAGCGGCTGTAAATAGGGATGAAGCTTCGCTTCCTTGCCTCCCATTCACCTCCTGCTGTGCAGCTGGTCCCTGACAGGACCATGGACCAGACCGCGTTTGTGGTCCGGGGGGTGGGGAGCCTTCTGCACTCCATGGATCCTCCAGCAGGTCAGCTTCACAATATTCCAAAAAAAACTTTCTAAAAAAGGGGGTAAAGACTAGCCCAGTTGTTTTATCATTCGTTTATTTCTGCCTCCAGTAGATTATTAAATTCACTGAGGCTAGAGACCATCCTTTATAGCCATGCCAGCAGTAGCATGAATATGATACAGATGAGAAATGTAAGTTGATTAGTTCAAACAAGGACAAGTCTATTTTAAATGCTCATTATTTGTTACTAGAAAGTTTAAATAGATGTTTTGTCCTTGCCCCCTAATAAATCTATAATCTTCAATTATAGTGATAGGGAAAATCGTACTCAGACGTTGTGCCTATACAAGCCCTGGATTGATTCTTCTGAATATATAGGTCGAATTTCTTAAATAAATTGTTTGCACTCTCCGTCATTTTATTAGAGACAAGAGAGGTAATGGGGATACACCTTGCCATTTATGTAAGTTTCCACAGGTCCTCCCACAGGGCCTCTTGGCCATTCTGATCTCAGCTAGGAAAACCTGTAGTCAATCTCATCATTGGAGATGAGGTCTGAAGGGAATCCACGCACATCCTGAGGGTGGAGAGGTGCTTTTGCATACCGTTTGATGATCCTAGTTTCTCCTCACTGTGTGAGGACATGGAGGCAGCTGAGATGGATCCACAGAGGTGTTGGCTGGGAGGACCTGTGTCCCCAGCTGAGTCTGTGGCTGCTCATGGCCATGCCTCAGCGTCCTGTACAGTAGCAATCCCCGACCTTTATGGCACCAGGAACGAGTTTTGTGGAAGACAGTATTTCTATGTACTGGGTCAGTGGGGGATGATTTCAGAATGATTCTCGTAAGGCGTTCGTAGCCTAGATCCCTTGCATGCACAGTTGACAGTAGGGTTCAGCTCCTATGAGAATCCGATGCTGCTGCTGATCTGACAGGAGGTGGAGCTCACCCAGTTATGTGAGTGATGGACAGCGGCTGTAAATAGGGATGAAGCTTCGCTTCCTTGCCTCCCATTCACCTCCTGCTGTGCAGCTGGTCCCTGACAGGACCATGGACCAGATCGAGTTTGTGGTCCTGGGGTTGGGGAGCCCTGTTCTACAGCACTCCATGGATCCTCCAGCAGGTCAGCTTCACAATATTCCTGATACGCTCAAAAAACCCCTAAAACGTAAGGCTCCTTTTATTCTTACTTTCTCTAAAAAGGGATCCACTGTTTTTGTGTAAGTAGCTGAATAAGTGACATGCTTTTACCCTGTGTACCAGTACGGTGCTAAGTGACTTCCATAGATCTTGTTCAGTCCTCACACTTGTAAACCATAGGTACTTTATAATGCCCAAATTCAAGATGGAAATACCTCGGACTCAGAGAAAGTTAATAACTTGCCCAAAGTCACCCAGCCAGTGTATTATGCTGGAACTAGAGTCTGAATCTGGAATGCTCCCCATGCATCCTTTCTGAGCCATTCCCCACCGCCCCTGGACATCTCCCCAGTGCAGCCAGTAGACTAAGGTGCATGCCTGTATTGCTGACCATCCAGAATTCCAGGTCCCTTACCTGGAACCCTTTGTTCTGGATGGCTAACGTCCTTGCGGTTTTCCAGGAGTAAGAGTTTTGACTCACATGAGGCAGTGGCATAACTCAGTATTCTAGCACAGCTGATTTCTTAGGGTGAGCCAGAAATCACAGTGCACTTGCCAGAACGCTAAAGATAGCCACTGCACATCAGTCAGGCATATTTCTTAAACTTAAGTGTTCCTAATGGCCCCAGTGTGCTCATATATTCATTGCTATTAAGTGTAACTAACTTACAATGACACTCACTATTTCAAGCAGGTCATTTTTAACATAGAATAAAGACAGGATCTTTAAAAACTCATGCTGTAATTGACTTTTTAAATAACGTTTTCCTATTGAGTATTTTCATTTCATGAAGGTCTATGGTGTTAGGATGGTAATTTGGGGGTTATTTACAAATATAATTGAAATAGGGAAAATTAAATAGTAAAGTTGAACTGTCACAGGATGTATGAAAAACTTCTCTCCATCCTACCCACAAACGTGGTTGAAGCCCTCATCATCATTTTATTGAATTACCAATAAAATTTTCCTAATAGCCTCTCCTCCTTCCCATTGTAATCCATTTATTCTTCAGGTAATTTTCCAAGTGATTCTCTAAAGTGGAAATCCTAACAGAGTCAGTTTCACTGGGTCTGTAACCTGTGCTATAAGGTGGGTCCTGTGCTCAGGAGGGCCCCGTGCTTGGTTTTGATCTCTCACCATCCTGATGTTCCTAATGATTTCTTCACAGAGCTCTCTCATTTCATTCTGCACTGGGCCTTGCAAATTAAGTAACCAGTCATGGTAACAGAATCATGCAACCCACTCACTGCAGTTCCTTACTGATGCTCTAGAAGCTCCTCTCTTTGAATTTCCCAGGAATTTATGGAATATGATTTAGAAGCATCTGGATTTTCTGTACATTTCCTTATTTTACACTATGATTCTGTAATCATAAAATGCTTTACAACTACAAATACTAAGGAATGTCCAAGATGTAATATGTACACAAGCAACTTAAAAACTGATCTAGTGCAAATAAACCTCCGATGACAGTAAATTTGTTTATTAGCTTTGGTTTCCCTGCTTGCTTGTTTTATAACACTGTTGACTTCATGGTCACACAATTCCCAAGGTTTTTGTTTACCAGTGACCTTCATCATTTCCTTTAAACTCACAAATCTAGATTCATTTTTTCAGAAATAGTCAATGATATCAATCATCTTAACACCTGATAAGAAATGTCTAAAAGGGCTCAAAGTAAAATAATTTTGATTCACTATTTGTATCAATTTATAGCACTTGTATGACATTTTAAAGAAGAAATTTAGATTTACACAAAGTGTATACAATTAGTTGGTTTAATGCCAAAATACTGACAATAACAATTGATTCATTGATATATTCAATAATTTAATAAAAAACATTGCATGCCTATGATATTCTAAGAATTCAAAGACTTCCACCCCTTGACTTCAAGGTATATGTGTACTCAGTTGCTCAGTTGTGTCCAACTCTTTTTGACCCCATAGACTCTAGCCTGTCAGGCTCCGCTCCTATGGAATGTTTCCATGGCAAGAATATTGGAGTGGGTTGCTATTTCCTTCATTTGGAATTTCTCCCATCTTAAATAGCCTCTCCTCCTTCCCATTGTAATCCATTTATTCTTCAGGTAATTTTCCAAGTGATTCTCTAAAGTGGAAATCCTAACAGAGTCAGTTTCACTGGGTCTGTAACCTGTGCTATAAGGTGGGTCCTGTGCTCAGGAGGGCCCCGTGCTTGGTTTTGATCTCTCACCATCCTGATGTTCCTAATGATTTCTTCACAGAGCTCTCTCATTTCATTCTGCACTGGGCCTTGCAAATTAAGTAACCAGTCATGGTAACAGAATCATGCAACCCACTCACTGCAGTTCCTTACTGATGCTCTAGAAGCTCCTCTCTTTGAATTTCCCAGGAATTTATGGAATATGATTTAGAAGCATCTGGATTTTCTGTACATTTCCTTATTTTACACTATGATTCTGTAATCATAAAATGCTTTACAACTACAAATACTAAGGAATGTCCAAGATGTAATATGTACACAAGCAACTTAAAAACTGATCTAGTGCAAATAAACCTCCGATGACAGTAAATTTGTTTATTAGCTTTGGTTTCCCTGCTTGCTTGTTTTATAACACTGTTGACTTCATGGTCACACAATTCCCAAGGTTTTTGTTTACCAGTGACCTTCATCATTTCCTTTAAACTCACAAATCTAGATTCATTTTTTCAGAAATAGTCAATGATATCAATCATCTTAACACCTGATAAGAAATGTCTAAAAGGGCTCAAAGTAAAATAATTTTGATTCACTATTTGTATCAATTTATAGCACTTGTATGACATTTTAAAGAAGAAATTTAGATTTACACAAAGTGTATACAATTAGTTGGTTTAATGCCAAAATACTGACAATAACAATTGATTCATTGATATATTCAATAATTTAATAAAAAACATTGCATGCCTATGATATTCTAAGAATTCAAAGACTTCCACCCCTTGACTTCAAGGTATATGTGTACTCAGTTGCTCAGTTGTGTCCAACTCTTTTTGACCCCATAGACTCTAGCCTGTCAGGCTCCGCTCCTATGGAATGTTTCCATGGCAAGAATATTGGAGTGGGTTGCTATTTCCTTCCCCGGGGAATCTTTCCAAGCCAGGGATCAAATCTGTGTCTCTTGACTGAGATAGAGGCTACTGCTTCTAGCCTAGTGGTGGTCAGAGCATGGACTTGCCAGCTAACCAAGAGAAATCTACAAGATTTTTTCGGTCATGCCCCTTGGCATGTGGGATCTTAGATCCTATAACCAGGGATCGACTGAGTCTGTGTCCCCCTGCACTGGAAGTCCAGAGTCTTAACCACTGACCTGCTGGGGAAGTCTCCAATAGCTCCTTGAATTTGGAACCCTGCTTCAGCACTTTTAGCCATAAGTTCATCGGCAAGTTACTTAACCTTTCTATGTCTTAGTTACCTCTACTGTGAAGTACCAAAGTCGTGAGGTTATTTGGATTACATGATTGTTACAAGTACTGTCGTCAGCACAGTCCTTGATGCATAGCAAGCATTCAGGTAATCTTAACTTTTATTATTAAGATTAATTAGTTATTAACAGTGAACCAAGCACCAGGTTAGCCACTGAGGTAAAAACAAGAAAAAATATTCCTATCCTTCATAAGCTAGCAGAGGAGAAAAAATGTATACTGTTTCAATACAAAAATGGTATCTTTTCATAATTGTTATGAGCAAAATACTGGGAAGCAAAATGAGAGCAGCTGGAACTGAGACTGCAAATATGATTTGAAGTGCTGGGCGGGCACCAGGGACAGAGGAATCTTTTACCCTCTGGCAATGCATAGAACTTCTTGGGGTGAGGGGTAGAAACTGGTGAGTGGCCAGTCATAGGGTTCACTATCTCCATTTGGTCCTTCTTCTTGAGGAGGAGAGAAGTGAGAGGTGGAATATGGGCAGGAAGTTTCAAAGGTTAAAAAAAGTTATTAAAAGCATTTAATTTGAAGAAATTTAGATTTACACAAAGTGTATACAATTAGTTGGTTTAATGCCAAAATACTGACAATAACAATTGATTCATTGATATATTCAATAATTTAATAAAAAACATTGCATGCCTATGATATTCTAAGAATTCAAAGACTTCCACCCCTTGACTTCAAGGTATATGTGTACTCAGTTGCTCAGTTGTGTCCAACTCTTTTTGACCCCATAGACTCTAGCCTGTCAGGCTCCGCTCCTATGGAATGTTTCCATGGCAAGAATATTGGAGTGGGTTGCTATTTCCTTCCCCGGGGAATCTTTCCAAGCCAGGGATCAAATCTGTGTCTCTTGACTGAGATAGAGGCTACTGCTTCTAGCCTAGTGGTGGTCAGAGCATGGACTTGCCAGCTAACCAAGAGAAATCTACAAGATTTTTTCGGTCATGCCCCTTGGCATGTGGGATCTTAGATCCTATAACCAGGGATCGACTGAGTCTGTGTCCCCCTGCACTGGAAGTCCAGAGTCTTAACCACTGACCTGCTGGGAAGTCTCCAATAGCTCCTTGAATTTGGAACCCTGCTTCAGCACTTTTAGCCATAAGTTCATCGGCAAGTTACTTAACCTTTCTATGTCTTAGTTACCTCTACTGTGAAGTACCAAAGTCGTGAGGTTATTTGGATTACATGATTGTTACAAGTACTGTCGTCAGCACAGTCCTTGATGCATAGCAAGCATTCAGGTAATCTTAACTTTTATTATTAAGATTAATTAGTTATTAACAGTGAACCAAGCACCAGGTTAGCCACTGAGGTAAAAACAAGAAAAAATATTCCTATCCTTCATAAGCTAGCAGAGGAGAAAAAATGTATACTGTTTCAATACAAAAATGGTATCTTTTCATAATTGTTATGAGCAAAATACTGGGAAGCAAAATGAGAGCAGCTGGAACTGAGACTGCAAATATGATTTGAAGTGCTGGGCGGGCACCAGGGACAGAGGAATCTTTTACCCTCTGGCAATGCATAGAACTTCTTGGGGTGAGGGGTAGAAACTGGTGAGTGGCCAGTCATAGGGTTCACTATCTCCATTTGGTCCTTCTTCTTGAGGAGGAGAGAAGTGAGAGGTGGAAATCAGGTGGGGGCACAGTGGAAATGAATTTTGGCAGCATTTAGCTGAGTAAAAATTGGCATGATCATAGGGGAGTCTCCAACCATAAGATGGGAGAAAATAAGCAGTTCCTAAGACTCTTGCGTGACCTTCCAGGGAAACTTTTCACCCTGTGACTGAGCCATAGACGAGGCTTAGCAGTGAGGTCCAGCAATATCCTGAAAGCACTCTCAGATACTGAGATATTCTCTGAAACCTCACAGTTATATCTAATATTTATTATTTCTGTGAAATTGATAGAATAGCTTTATTGTTAACTGCAAATTAACACTGTCTATTCATATTTGCTCAGTGTCACTACGAGACTCTTTGAGGCTGGGAGAAGGGGGAAGTACACCTTGTCTCAGATTTCTTTTCCTTATTGCACTATTATATTTTGTCTTTAAGGTATGAATCTTTTCCTATTATTGTATAATTTAGGAGAGTGTCTCAAGATGTGGAATCCAGTTCTTGGCATTTAATTTTTTTTTAATAATGCTATATGATATGTGTGTGTGTGTGTGTGTTAGTCTCTCAGTCTTGTTCAACTCTGTGTGTCCTCATGAACTGTAGCAAGCCAGGCTCGTCTGTCCATGGAATTCTCAAGGCAAGAATACTAGAATGGGTTGCCATTCCTTTCTCCAGGGGGTCTTCCCAATGCAGGGATTGAGCCCAGCTGTCCTACACCTCAGGCAGTTTCTTTATAGTGTATGTCATTCAGAGATTATGTATATGGATAATCACTTCTTCATTAATTATAGTTTTTATTCTGAACTAAAGAAAATCTGAGAAAAATTGTGAGTCCTAACATTTAACTACAAATTTAGACAATTTTAAGGATTGCTGAATGATATTTGAGATGTGCTTTTACCATTTTTACCACTAGCTTCTTGTCCCTGATATTAAACTCAAATCTTTCTTTGCATATTTCACTAGTTTTGTAGCTGGGCACCAGGGACAGAGGAATCTTTTACCCTCTGGCAATGCATAGAACTTCTTGGGGTGAGGGGTAGAAACTGGTGAGTGGCCAGTCATAGGGTTCACTATCTCCATTTGGTCCTTCTTCTTGAGGAGGAGAGAAGTGAGAGGTGGAAATCAGGTGGGGGCACAGTGGAAATGAATTTTGGCAGCATTTAGCTGAGTAAAAATTGGCATGATCATAGGGGAGTCTCCAACCATAAGATGGGAGAAAATAAGCAGTTCCTAAGACTCTTGCGTGACCTTCCAGGGAAACTTTTCACCCTGTGACTGAGCCATAGACGAGGCTTAGCAGTGAGGTCCAGCAATATCCTGAAAGCACTCTCAGATACTGAGATATTCTCTGAAACCTCACAGTTATATCTAATATTTATTATTTCTGTGAAATTGATAGAATAGCTTTATTGTTAACTGCAAATTAACACTGTCTATTCATATTTGCTCAGTGTCACTACGAGACTCTTTGAGGCTGGGAGAAGGGGGAAGTACACCTTGTCTCAGATTTCTTTTCCTTATTGCACTATTATATTTTGTCTTTAAGGTATGAATCTTTTCCTATTATTGTATAATTTAGGAGAGTGTCTCAAGATGTGGAATCCAGTTCTTGGCATTTAATTTTTTTTTAATAATGCTATATGATATGTGTGTGTGTGTGTGTGTTAGTCTCTCAGTCTTGTTCAACTCTGTGTGTCCTCATGAACTGTAGCAAGCCAGGCTCGTCTGTCCATGGAATTCTCAAGGCAAGAATACTAGAATGGGTTGCCATTCCTTTCTCCAGGGGGTCTTCCCAATGCAGGGATTGAGCCCAGCTGTCCTACACCTCAGGCAGTTTCTTTATAGTGTATGTCATTCAGAGATTATGTATATGGATAATCACTTCTTCATTAATTATAGTTTTTATTCTGAACTAAAGAAAATCTGAGAAAAATTGTGAGTCCTAACATTTAACTACAAATTTAGACAATTTTAAGGATTGCTGAATGATATTTGAGATGTGCTTTTACCATTTTTACCACTAGCTTCTTGTCCCTGATATTAAACTCAAATCTTTATTTGCATATTTCAATAGTTTTGTAGATTCTACTTTCTTCATTTGGCTAAGTTAAAGCAAAACGAATTCCTCAATCCATCTAACAGTCTAGGGCACATTTTTTTGTTGGATTTTAAGGTCTCTGGATTGGTCTTTTACATATTAATTTCAGTTTCTTACCAGTTAGTGAATTTCAAATCATAGAGATGATGGAGTTCTCAAAATCGTAAGAATTAAATATCATTTGCTGGTGTGTGACTCCTCACATGTCACATGGCCTTCTGTGCCTTGTATCAACAATCAGAAATAAGACAGAAACCTATCTTTATCTAAATATTATTTACTTTTTGTGTGGTAAATGGTAACAGTTGTTACATGATGGGAATGTGAGAAAATGCCAAGTAAAAGCTTTTTTGTTCTTCTGACTGATGGGCAAAATGCTGTGTGTGTAATATATTTATCATGGGGGTCATACTGGAGAGAAATGGTCGCCATGTGAAATCAGCCACGGCTGCGCCTCAAGGATAAGGTAAATGTGTCTGTGATGAAGGAGTTGTTATTCACAGCCAGACCATCAGTCAGCCATTGTGCTGGGGGCAGCTGAGTCACTGAGTGTATTCTGACCTTAACTGCACGGACCAGCTGGTCCTGAACACTGAGCTTCTTGTGAATTTATTTCACATTTGTGACTCCCTAGCATTACCCATTCAGGGACATCAACTACAGGATAAATTCTGTGTCTGTGATTATGTAATCTTTTGTTAGGGCCCCATTAAGTATATTGTAAAGAAAATGGATGGCCACTTTTGGTTTTTCAAATGCAATGTGTTTAAGGACCTTTTTCCTATGCCCGTAAGTTAGGCAATTGAATTTATTATTTCTCCCAGCAAATCTAGTTTTAATACAAATATACCATTTTAATCTTTCAGGTTTATTCCTGGCACAGAGAAAACAAAAATCTTCAATGGTGCCTTGTAACAGTAATAAAACTTACACTTTTTATGAGATAACTGTGCTAGATCTTAACTACAAACTGTTATTGTCATTTTCATGTAACAAATGATATACTAAGATTCACAGAAGTTAAGTAATCTGTCTAAGGTCACAGAAATAATCAGTGGTTGGACTCACATTTTAACCCAGGTCAGTAAACTGCTAAAGTTGAGCTTTTCCTCCTGTCTCATGCTGACTACATATGGAATCCACAAAGTCTTTAAAGGTGAAACAATTGATTAACTTTTAGAAGCAAAATATTTTTTTAAAAAGCTGTAATAGTTATCAGAACCTGAACAATAGACTGTGATAATTTAACTCTGAAAATTCAAAATAATCCCCATTATTTTGAAACCATAACAGTATGTGCTGCTTGAAACAGTAATGTATTAATAAATGTAAATGTTAGATATCGGTGTAAGATAAAGATAATTGTTTTCAGAGCACAAGTGTACAAAAAAATGTTTTTAGTACACAACTCCAACCAATACAATAAATAGAATAAAATAGTAAGATAGCAATAAATGCTGAAATGAGGACACTAATTTTGAATATTAACTGATACATTTTCTGTTTCCTTTGAATCATGATGCTCTTGTCTAGGTCTATATTATCTAGCAGAAATATGAAATGAACCACAAATATGGTTATTAATTTTC
Organism: Tragulus kanchil; assembly: GCA_022376925.1. Taxonomy (NCBI): domain Eukaryota; kingdom Metazoa; phylum Chordata; class Mammalia; order Artiodactyla; family Tragulidae; genus Tragulus; species Tragulus kanchil. Next base: position 152,332,333 of record JAIOJX010000024.1, read on the forward strand.
TAATAGTCATATTTTTCAAAAGCAAAAGAGTTTAAATTAATTTTAAAAATATGTTTTATTGAACCTAGTGTGTCCAAATGTTAATGTTTCAACATGTATCAATATAAAGACTAAAAAAATGAGATATTTTACCTTCTTTTTTTTGCAAAGTTTTCAAAATTCAGTGTCTGTTTGACTCTTAGAATACATCTCAGTTGTGATACTACATTTTCAACTCAAATATTTACTGTCTATTTAGGTTTCATAAAATTTACATTGTAAAAGTACATGCACATACCCAATTTGTTCCAAACATATTTAAAAGTTTTCTAATAATCAAAGCAAGTACTAATTTTACATTTTAAATTAACTAAAATTAAAAATGCAGTCCCTTGGTCCCACTATCCACATTTCCAGGGCTCAGTAGCTCTAGCTAGTGGCCACCATATTGGACAAGCTAGGTCTAGGATTTCTTATCTGTTATTCAGTGTCTCAGAGAAAGACATGCATAGAGAAGGACCAACATCTATCTCCCTGTTCTCTGTCCTTCAGCTCCTAGAAGCCCCTACTCCTGTATGAGTTTGACTATTTCTGATTGCACATATGAGTGAGATCTTTCAGTCTTTGTCTTTTCTTTCCTGGCATATATTACTTAGCATAATGTCCTTTGGGTTGATTCATGTTGTCTTAAATGGTAGGACTTCCTTCTTTCTCTAATGCTGAATAGCATTTCTAAGTGGGGCTTCTCTGATGACTTAGGTAAAGAATCTACCTCCAGTTCAGGAGACCTGGTAGGGGACTGTGATAATTTAACTCTGAAAATTCAAAATAATCCCCATTATTTTGAAACCATAACAGTATGTGCTGCTTGAAACAGTAATGTATTAATAAATGTAAATGTTAGATATCGGTGTAAGATAAAGATAATTGTTTTCAGAGCACAAGTGTACAAAAAAATGTTTTTAGTACACAACTCCAACCAATACAATAAATAGAATAAAATAGTAAGATAGCAATAAATGCTGAAATGAGGACACTAATTTTGAATATTAACTGATACATTTTCTGTTTCCTTTGAATCATGATGCTCTTGTCTAGGTCTATATTATCTAGCAGAAATATGAAATGAACCACAAATATGGTTATTAATTTTCTAATAGTCATATTTTTCAAAAGCAAAAGAGTTTAAATTAATTTTAAAAATATGTTTTATTGAACCTAGTGTGTCCAAATGTTAATGTTTCAACATGTATCAATATAAAGACTAAAAAAATGAGATATTTTACCTTCTTTTTTTTGCAAAGTTTTCAAAATTCAGTGTCTGTTTGACTCTTAGAATACATCTCAGTTGTGATACTACATTTTCAACTCAAATATTTACTGTCTATTTAGGTTTCATAAAATTTACATTGTAAAAGTACATGCACATACCCAATTTGTTCCAAACATATTTAAAAGTTTTCTAATAATCAAAGCAAGTACTAATTTTACATTTTAAATTAACTAAAATTAAAAATGCAGTCCCTTGGTCCCACTATCCACATTTCCAGGGCTCAGTAGCTCTAGCTAGTGGCCACCATATTGGACAAGCTAGGTCTAGGATTTCTTATCTGTTATTCAGTGTCTCAGAGAAAGACATGCATAGAGAAGGACCAACATCTATCTCCCTGTTCTCTGTCCTTCAGCTCCTAGAAGCCCCTACTCCTGTATGAGTTTGACTATTTCTGATTGCACATATGAGTGAGATCTTTCAGTCTTTGTCTTTTCTTTCCTGGCATATATTACTTAGCATAATGTCCTTTGGGTTGATTCATGTTGTCTTAAATGGTAGGACTTCCTTCTTTCTCTAATGCTGAATAGCATTTCTAAGTGGGGCTTCTCTGATGACTTAGGTAAAGAATCTACCTCCAGTTCAGGAGACCTGAGTTTTACCCCTGAGTGGGGAAGATCCCCTGGAGGAGGGAATGACAACCCACTCCAGTATTCTTGCCTGAAGAATCTCCATGGACAGAGGACCCTAGCAGGCTGCAGTCCATGGGGTTGCAAAGAGATGGTGGACACAACTGAGTGACTAAGCACACACACATGCACTATTTATACAAACCACATGACTATATAGCAAGGTAACCGTAGTTTACAATACAGTATTGTGGACTTGAAATATGCTAAGAGAATAGGTAGATCTCACCACACACATACACACAAAATGGTAACTATGTGAGGTAATGGTTATGTCAATTAGCTTGATTATAGTCATTGCTTCTCTCATGTTGCATAAAGGGAGACACCTTCCAGGGCCCGAGAGTGGGCTCTTGTCTAACATGTGGAAATGAATTGTCCAAGCAGAGATGTGCTGACAAAGCAAGAGACTTTAGTGGGAAGGGACGCCCGGGCAGAGAGCAGCAGGCTCAGGGAAGCCAGAAGGACTGCAGTGCCAGGCAGCTCACAGTCTCGAGTTTTATGGTAATGGGATGAGTTTCTAGGTTGTCTCTGGCCAATCATTCTGATGCAGGGTCCTTCCTGGTGGTACACACAGTGCTCAGCCAAGGTGGATTCCAGCAGAGAGGATTCCGGGAGGTTGGTAGGACACTGGGTAGTATTCTGGGGGATGGCGTCTCCTGTTGACCTTCCTGAATTCTTCTTGTTGGTCATGGCTGGTTAGTTCCATATTTCTTTCCAGGACCTCCTGTCATAAAACAACTCATTGCAAATGGTTACTATGGTGCCTGACCAGGACGGGTGGTTTTAGTCAGTGTTTTCCCAAACACGCACATAGAAAATATCAAGTTGTATACCTTAAGTGTATCCATTTTTAAAATGTGTCATTTATGCCTCAGTGTGTGTGTGCTGTGTGTGTGCTTAGTCGCTCAGTTGTGTCTGACTCTGACCCAATAGACCATATACCACCAGGCGCCACTCGCCATGGAGTTTCCCAGGCAAGAATACTGGAGTGGGTTGCTGTTTCCTTCTCCAGGGGATTTTCTTGACCCAGGGATCAAAACCTTGTCTCTTGTGTCTCCTACATTGGCAGGCATATTCTTTACCAAATGCACCACCTAGAAAGACCTATACCCCAATAAAATTGGAGAAAGAAAGAGAGAGATGGGCCAGTACCAATCAGAAAAGGAAGATCATGTCTGGTTTCCATAGTCATCTCTCTTTGTTGAAAGGGAACAGGAATTTTAAATTGTAAAGCTACCTTTACATACCAAAATAAAAATTTGAAGATTTGCATATTTTATTACAAGATAATGACAGTGAGTATACAGTATATAATATAAAAAGGAAGGTGCCATCAAGAGCTGAGAGTAGGAGGTGCCATATCTGGGCCAAGAAGCAGGAGGATTGGAGGAGAGCAAAGGGTAGAATGGCAGGTGTGAACATTTGCGTGAGCATCCTTAGTTTAGAAACTCTGAGAAGGGGGTGACCACCAGATAACAAAAACTCCAGAAAGGTTGATGAGAAAACAAAGTAGATGGGTTCATGTCTGATTTCGGACTTGAAACTGGGAGAACTCAACCTCAGTGCTGCTCTGTGGCAGGTGGGTCAGGCAGCAGAGCAGCTGATTCTGTGGGAGCCACAAGAGCCTGTAGCAGAGCCAGAGAGGGCAGACAGCCCACCCAGGGCCAGAAGAGGATGTTCTGAGGACCCGAGTGTGAGCCTCAATGCGCCAGGTCAGGCTGGGCCCCAGTGGTTGTTGTGAGGGTACAGAAGACCCATGGGAAAAGCACATGGCAGTAGAGGCAGTGACGCTGGGGAGGCCATTCTACAGGACAACCCTGTGGCTTCTCTGAGATCGCCTCCTCTCCTCAGCCACACAGTCTTGGGGGCCTCCAGCTGGACCTGTGTCATTTTGCTGGAAAGAGAACAGTGAGACACTGAGAAAAACTGAGCCTTTATTCAGGTTTTTTTTCCCCTCCCCCATCTTGTTTCTCTTCAGTTAGGATGGATGCCCATGATGAAGGTTTAGTCATTAGGGGGAATAAAGTAGCTGCATGCTGCATATAATCTGTGCTGCAGTATGTAAGATGTATGACATCAACACACCACCGTTTATCGCGCTTCCCTGTCACAGCTCTGAAAAGTCTGAATTACATCAACACAAATCTGTCTGGTACAAAGTTCATGGGCTTTCCACCATCGTGTCACCTCTTATCATAATTCTATTCCACAATGCTATTACAGTAGAAATTACACAACTCTATTCTAAGACACAATTCTATTACCCCATCAGGTATAATTACTTTGCAGTTTGGCAAATTTATGATCATAGACAAGTATGATATAATAATAAGACTTTTAGAATGCTGCATGCCTGACTTAATAAGTTGCCCCCTGTATTTTGTTCAATGTAAATGTACCAGTTTGCAAATAAATCTCCTGTGGAGTGCTGTGGAATTCCACCCTTGACACTGTCTTGTTATTGGCAATCTCTATGATGTTAATGAAAAGCTGAGAGAAAGAACAAATTTGATAGATCTCAACCTCAGAGTTTGAAATGGTTTTGACAAAGTGGAATGCTATTTTGAAAACAATTAGAAATGTTGATTTTTTAAAAAGCAGTTCTAGGAATCCAGGATGAGAGGAACTTCATAGGGCATCAGTCCATGTGAGGACTATAAACAGTGTGACCAGTAATGCTATGTAGTTATTTAAAAAAATGTATTGCCTTTCAGAATGTATCAATCAAAGTTTCAAAACTTGGAAATCATTTTAAACAATCCATTCCTAACCTGATTGTGAATAATGATTCCATGAGTATGACTATAGGGTACAATCCAAATAAACCGACAAAGTTATGGTCAATTAATCTACGACAAAGGAGGCAAGAATATACAATGGAGAAAAGACAGTCTTTTCAGTAAGTAGTGCTGGGAAAACTGGATGGCTCCCAGTGAAAGAATAAACTAGACCATTCTCTAAAAGCATACACAAAAATAAACTCAAAATGGATTAAAGGGCTTCCCTGGTGGTCCAGTGCGTAAGGACACTGCCATGCAGTGCAAGGGGCGCCAGTTCGATCCCTGGCCTGGGAAGATCTCACGTGCCGTGGAGCGGCTGGACCAATGTGTCCAATTACCAAGCCCAAGCTCTGGCGCGCATGCTCCCAGAGCCGGTGCTCTGCGACGAGAGAGGCCACAGCGATGGGAGGCCAACACAGGCCAAAGAACAAAGATGGATGAAGATGGACAAATGAAAGACCAATAGAAGTGGCCCGCCCGCCCCCCTCCCTCCCCAACCTGCCCTCCCCTTCCCCCCAAAAAATGAATTAAAGACCTAAATGAAAGACTGGACATTATAGAATTCCTAGAGGAAAACATAGGCAGAGCACACTTTGACATAAATTACAGCAGTATGTTCTTGGATCCATCTCCTAGAGTAATGGAAATAAAAACCAAAATAAACAAATGGAACCTAATTAAACTTAATAGCTTTTGCACAGCAAAGGAAATCATAAGCAAAATGAGAAAACAGCCCAAAGAATGGGAAAAAATATTTGCAAATGATGCTACTGACAAGAGATTAATTTCCAAAATATGCAAATACCTCATATAGCTTAATATCAAAAAAAATCAAAAAATGGAAACAGGACATTTCTGCAAAGAAGATGTGCAGTGACCAACAGGCACATGAAAAGATGATCCAAACTGCTAATTATTAGAGAAGCAAATCAAAACTACAATGTGGTATCACCTCACACCAGTCAGAAGTTATGATTAAAAACTCTACAGATAATAAAAATTTTGGAAAAGGTGTGGAGAAAAAGGAGCCCTCCTACACTATTGGTTTGAATGTAAACTGGTACAGTCATTATGGAGAGCAGTATGGAGGAAAGTTCCAAATGTTTTTCAAAACTTGGAAATCATTTTAAACAATCCATTCCTAACCTGATTGTGAATAATGATTCCATGAGTATGACTATAGGGTACAATCCAAATAAACCGACAAAGTTATGGTCAATTAATCTACGACAAAGGAGGCAAGAATATACAATGGAGAAAAGACAGTCTTTTCAGTAAGTAGTGCTGGGAAAACTGGATGGCTCCCAGTGAAAGAATAAACTAGACCATTCTCTAAAAGCATACACAAAAATAAACTCAAAATGGATTAAAGGGCTTCCCTGGTGGTCCAGTGCGTAAGGACACTGCCATGCAGTGCAAGGGGCGCCAGTTCGATCCCTGGCCTGGGAAGATCTCACGTGCCGTGGAGCGGCTGGACCAATGTGTCCAATTACCAAGCCCAAGCTCTGGCGCGCATGCTCCCAGAGCCGGTGCTCTGCGACGAGAGAGGCCACAGCGATGGGAGGCCAACACAGGCCAAAGAACAAAGATGGATGAAGATGGACAAATGAAAGACCAATAGAAGTGGCCCGCCCGCCCCCCTCCCTCCCCAACCTGCCCTCCCCTTCCCCCCAAAAAATGAATTAAAGACCTAAATGAAAGACTGGACATTATAGAATTCCTAGAGGAAAACATAGGCAGAGCACACTTTGACATAAATTACAGCAGTATGTTCTTGGATCCATCTCCTAGAGTAATGGAAATAAAAACCAAAATAAACAAATGGAACCTAATTAAACTTAATAGCTTTTGCACAGCAAAGGAAATCATAAGCAAAATGAGAAAACAGCCCAAAGAATGGGAAAAAATATTTGCAAATGATGCTACTGACAAGAGATTAATTTCCAAAATATGCAAATACCTCATATAGCTTAATATCAAAAAAAATCAAAAAATGGAAACAGGACATTTCTGCAAAGAAGATGTGCAGTGACCAACAGGCACATGAAAAGATGATCCAAACTGCTAATTATTAGAGAAGCAAATCAAAACTACAATGTGGTATCACCTCACACCAGTCAGAAGTTATGATTAAAAACTCTACAGATAATAAAAATTTTGGAAAAGGTGTGGAGAAAAAGGAGCCCTCCTACACTATTGGTTTGAATGTAAACTGGTACAGTCATTATGGAGAGCAGTATGGAGGTTCCTTAAAAAACTAAAAACAATAGTGCTACTATATGATCCAGCAATCCCAATCCTAGGCATGTACCCAGAGAAAACTCTCGTTTGAGCAGATGCATGCATTTAAGTTTTCATAGAAACACTATTTACAATATCTAAGATGTGGAAACAGCCCAAATGTCTATCAACAGGTGAATGGATAAAGAAGATATGCTATATATTACAGAATGGAATATTACTTAACCATTAAAGATGAAATGTCATTTGTAGAACTATAGATTATATTAAACAAAGTCATGTCTGAAAGAGAAAAACACATATATGATATAACTTATATGTGGAATCTAAAAATGATATAAATGAACTTACAAAACAGAAATGGACTCACTCATATAGAATATAAACTTATGGTTACCAAATGTACTGACAAAGGGGTAGTGGTAGAGGTAAATTAGGAATTTGGGTTTAACATACACACATTACCATGTATAAAATAAACAAGGACCTACTCAGTAGCACAGGGAACTATATTCAGTGTCTTGTGAAACCCTTTATATATATATATATATATATATATATATATATATATGTATGTATATAGAGAGAGATGGAATCAAGGCCTTTCAGTTTGTAATGAAGAGGCAAAGGCTAAGAAAGTTTGTGATAATCACCTGCAAATAAACAATGGGTGGCTCTTTTAAGGTAGAGAACCTGAAAGGAAGGAAAAATGGCCAAATAGCATAAGGAAAAAGTGAAAGAATCGTGAAAGCAAGAGAAGGACTCAAGTTTTCCACATGCTCAGCCAAGATACTGCCACAACCCTGATGATCTCCACTCACCGGGCAGTGCCCACAGTAGTACACAGCACAATTGGTCTGGGTACTGCTGTGCTTCCAGCCTGACCCAGGCTGAACCCCTGCAGCACTAAAAGTTAACTGCTAATTATTAGAGAAGCAAATCAAAACTACAATGTGGTATCACACACCAGTCAGAAGTTATGATTAAAAACTCTACAGATAATAAAAATTTTGGAAAAGGTGTGGAGAAAAAGGAGCCCTCCTACACTATTGGTTTGAATGTAAACTGGTACAGTCATTATGGAGAGCAGTATGGAGGTTCCTTAAAAAACTAAAAACAATAGTGCTACTATATGATCCAGCAATCCCAATCCTAGGCATGTACCCAGAGAAAACTCTCGTTTGAGCAGATGCATGCATTTAAGTTTTCATAGAAACACTATTTACAATATCTAAGATGTGGAAACAGCCCAAATGTCTATCAACAGGTGAATGAATAAAGAAGATATGCTATATATTACAGAATGGAATATTACTTAACCATTAAAGATGAAATGTCATTTGTAGAACTATAGATTATATTAAACAAAGTCATGTCTGGAAGAGAAAGACACATATATGATATAACTTATATGTGGAATCTAAAAATGATATAAATGAACTTACAAAACAGAAATGGACTCACTCATATAGAATATAAACTTATGGTTACCAAATGTACTGACAAAGGGGTAGTGGTAGAGGTAAATTAGGAATTTGGGTTTAACATACACACATTACCATGTATAAAATAAACAAGGACCTACTCAGTAGCACAGGGAACTATATTCAGTGTCTTGTGAAACCCTTTATATATATATATATATATATATATATATATATGTATGTATATAGAGAGAGATGGAATCAAGGCCTTTCAGTTTGTAATGAAGAGGCAAAGGCTAAGAAAGTTTGTGATAATCACCTGCAAATAAACAATGGGTGGCTCTTTTAAGGTAGAGAACCTGAAAGGAAGGAAAAATGGCCAAATAGCATAAGGAAAAAGTGAAAGAATCGTGAAAGCAAGAGAAGGACTCAAGTTTTCCACATGCTCAGCCAAGATACTGCCACAACCCTGATGATCTCCACTCACCGGGCAGTGCCCACAGTAGTACACAGCACAATTGGTCTGGGTACTGCTGTGCTTTCCAGCCTGACCCAGGCTGAACCCCTGCAGCACTAGGAACTTACTGTGCCCTGACTCTGTGCTAAGAACTTTACCTGTATTATGTCATGTCATACTTTCCACACTGCATGGTAATACTTGTTATTATTCATGTTTTATGGATAAGGAGCTCAGGGCTTTGATAGGTTGAATAACTTGTGTAAGTTGCAGAGGCAGGACTTGAACCCATATCTCTTTGGTTCCAGAGCAGGTGGTCTACTCTCTATGCCACTGTTCTCTCATGGGTCATTCTTACAAATTCTAATCTGTTCACTCATGCATGCATGAAGCAGATATTGGTTGATCATATTATTTTTCTTTTTTCACTATGACAAAATACCACAAATTTAGGGACTTAACCCAAATTTATACTCCTAGAGTTCTGTATGTCTAAAGTCTAGCGTGATCTCACTGGGCTAAAATCAAGGTTTCAGCCTGCCTGCATCCCTTCAAGAAACTCTAAGGAGAAGAATTCATTTCTTGCCTTTCCAGCTCCCAGCTTTCTGAATTCCTTGGTGGTGGCTCCTTTTCTCCATCATCAGAGACAGTAGCATTGTATCTTCAGATCTCTTTGTGATTACAGTGAAGGAAGGTTATTTACTTTTAAAGACTCATGATTAGCCAACATATCCACAAATTCCTAGGATGAGAGCTTCAGCCTTGTTAGGGGGCTAATATTCCTTCTATCGCAGGTGCTTATCCTGTATGAAGTTTTGGTTCTGGCAATATGAAATAGACAAAGAGTAAAAGGATATTAGCAAGTAAACAAATGCATGTGCAGGACAATTTCTGAGAGCAATGTGTATTTTCTGACCATAAAGAGTTCAAAAATTCATTTGTCCCCAAGCATGCCATTCACGCACTCATTAATTCAACCTTTTTGAGAACCTACCTACATAAAAAGAGTTCTGTGCATTTCAGGTGGGCTTCCCTGGTGTTTCAGTGGTAAAAGAATCCACCTGACAATTCAGGAGATATGGTTCAATCCCTAGGTTGGAAAGATCCCCTGGAGAAAGAAAAGGCAACCCACTCCAGTATTCTTGTCTGGAGAATTCCATGGACAGAGGAGCCTGGTGGGCTACAGTCCATGGGGTCACTACAGAGTTGGACATGACTTAACGACTCCCACTCGATTCGAGTTTACCTGTATTATGTCATGTCATACTTTCCACACTGCATGGTAATACTTGTTATTATTCATGTTTTATGGATAAGGAGCTCAGGGCTTTGATAGGTTGAATAACTTGTGTAAGTTGCAGAGGCAGGACTTGAACCCATATCTCTTTGGTTCCAGAGCAGGTGGTCTACTCTCTATGCCACTGTTCTCTCATGGGTCATTCTTACAAATTCTAATCTGTTCACTCATGCATGCATGAAGCAGATATTGGTTGATCATATTATTTTTCTTTTTACACTATGACAAAATACCACAAATTTAGGGACTTAACCCAAATTTATACTCCTAGAGTTCTGTATGTCTAAAGTCTAGCGTGATCTCACTGGGCTAAAATCAAGGTTTCAGCCTGCCTGCATCCCTTCAAGAAACTCTAAGGAGAAGAATTCATTTCTTGCCTTTCCAGCTCCCAGCTTTCTGAATTCCTTGGTGGTGGCTCCTTTTCTCCATCATCAGAGACAGTAGCATTGTATCTTCAGATCTCTTTGTGATTACAGTGAAGGAAGGTTATTTACTTTTAAAGACTCATGATTAGCCAACATATCCACAAATTCCTAGGATGAGAGCTTCAGCCTTGTTAGGGGGCTAATATTCCTTCTATCGCAGGTGCTTATCCTGTATGAAGTTTTGGTTCTGGCAATATGAAATAGACAAAGAGTAAAAGGATATTAGCAAGTAAACAAATGCATGTGCAGGACAATTTCTGAGAGCAATGTGTATTTTCTGACCATAAAGAGTTCAAAAATTCATTTGTCCCCAAGCATGCCATTCACGCACTCATTAATTCAACCTTTTTGAGAACCTACCTACATAAAAAGAGTTCTGTGCATTTCAGGTGGGCTTCCCTGGTGTTTCAGTGGTAAAAGAATCCACCTGACAATTCAGGAGATATGGTTCAATCCCTAGGTTGGAAAGATCCCCTGGAGAAAGAAAAGGCAACCCACTCCAGTATTCTTGTCTGGAGAATTCCATGGACAGAGGAGCCTGGTGGGCTACAGTCCATGGGGTCACTACAGAGTTGGACATGACTTAACGACTAAACAACAACAATAATAATGCATTTCAGATAGAACAGTGAATGGACAGAGGTTTTATTCTAATGAAATACTCTCATGGAAGTGAATTGAAGTGAAAGCCACCTAGTCGTGTCTGACTCTTTGTGACCCCATAGACTGTAGCCCGCCAGGCTGTTCAGTCCATAGAACTCTCTAGGCAAGAATACTGGAGTGGGTTGCCAGTCTCTTTCCAGGAGATCTTCCCAACCCAGGGATTGAACCTGGGTCTCATGCATTGCAGGCAGTTTTCTTACTGTCTGAGGAAAGCCTGGGCATTGTAATTATATTTTAGTAAAAGCAAATAAGTAAGCAAGACCCCTTTATATGTGTGTCAGTTATTGTATAGAACGTATAAGCAAGGAAAACAGTTTTGGAGAATATACCTCAGCTGTTAGCAGATAGCATATGACCAGTCTTGACTTTCTGCATATTTGTGCTAATAGATACTTGTAGGATGGATGAAAAATAATTGCCCAATAAAGGCTAAATGAGTTGGCTTATAAGGTAGTGAGCATCCAATGACCCTTGAGGACTGAACAGATACCATCCTGCTCAAATAATACACCCTTCTGTTTGTGTTTTATTTTAGCAACATTTTGACATCTGATTCACCTAGATGGTTTCATAAGTGAATTAAAAATCAAGAGAGCGTAAATAACCAATTGCTGTCCTGTATCCAACTTGCTTAATAGATCCTTATGCCATAATTTTCTCTTCTTCAAATTAGGGATAATAGACTTTCTGTAAGGATAACACAGACTGGTTAAAAGACACTTATATTCATAAATACTAGGGAACCAAAAAGTTTCCTAGTATGCACATGAAAACTCACACTTTTCTTTTGTGATATCCATGCCAACTGAGAAAAACCTGTGCATCGCAAAGCATTATGATCTACTTTAAAGTTGAAAGCATTTGAACAAATGTCACCCTTCTCAGATAATCCTTAACATTTAGTTCTCTTCTCTTTTGGATCTAAACATTAAGTGGGAATATAGTGGAGGGAGAGCCAAATCCCAGGCTATTCCTATTGAAGAAGCTTTTTCCTGAGTTTGCTTAGTGGCCAGACTCTATCCTGGTACCCCTTATAAGCAATGCTTGAGTCAAAGAGAAATTTAGGAATGAACTCAGATTCAGGATGTACTTCAGAGGATTATAGCCCAAGCTCAAAGATTACTTACTAACAGGCCTACACAACTTGGGCAAGTAAAGGCTGAGCTCTGTCTGAGATGGCCTCTGAGGATGAAGGAGAACACAAATGCTTTTCAAAGTCCTAGAGAGGAGATTTTCTGCACAAACCACACTTACACTACTTCCTACTTTTCCCTAACAGTAGATGTAGCCTCACCCCTTTGTACTGTGGTGACCTTCTTTTCCCTATTTTTAATTTCATTTATCTTGCATTCACTGATACTTGTTTATGTCCATTGATCATTTTTTCCAGGCAAGAAATCAACAAAGAGAGAAAACAAGGTTAGAGGCACTAAAATGCACTAGCCTTAATTCCCTTTGACATCTGTCCTTCTCAAAAGGGCCATCCCCAGTACTCATATTGTGTAGTCATCATAATAAGCTTTATCTAGAGTCAGATATTTCATCGATCAAATGAAAGTAATGATGATATGTTACTTACGGTTATTTTGAAGATTTCATAAGATAAGTAAAATCCTTAGCACTTTGTCTTGTATAGCCATCACTCATGAAAATCAGCTATAATTATTATTAGCAATATTAATACTATTCAGTTGTCATTTTATATTCATTTTGTCTTAATGAGGATAAATATCTTTTAGTGTTCTGACTAACATGAAGAAATACAAAGGTAAGAAGTAGGTAATCAGTCATAAAATCCCACATGCAGCTTAAATTTCACTTCCTTTTATAAGTGTCAGTCAAATAAGAAATTACTCTATTAGATGCGTCACTGGAAACCTGAAGTGATGTGATATTCTTGCCTTGTTACTCATGTGGGAAAAACTCTTTAATATATTTTCCCAGAATGGCAAAGCATCATTTTCTCTTTCTCATCTCTTCCCATTTCTCTCTCTTGTCTACTTCTTTTAACTGAAATTTTGGTCTCTTCTCTGTTGGATCTAAACATTAAGTGGGAATATAGTGGAGGGAGAGCCAAATCCCAGGCTATTCCTATTGAAGAAGCTTTTTCCTGAGTTTGCTTAGTGGCCAGACTCTATCCTGGTACCCCTTATAAGCAATGCTTGAGTCAAAGAGAAATTTAGGAATGAACTCAGATTCAGGATGTACTTCAGAGGATTATAGCCCAAGCTCAAAGATTACTTACTAACAGGCCTACACAACTTGGGCAAGTAAAGGCTGAGCTCTGTCTGAGATGGCCTCTGAGGATGAAGGAGAACACAAATGCTTTTCAAAGTCCTAGAGAGGAGATTTTCTGCACAAACCACACTTACACTACTTCCTACTTTTCCCTAACAGTAGATGTAGCCTCACCCCTTTGTACTGTGGTGACCTTCTTTTCCCTATTTTTAATTTCATTTATCTTGCATTCACTGATACTTGTTTATGTCCATTGATCATTTTTTCCAGGCAAGAAATCAACAAAGAGAGAAAACAAGGTTAGAGGCACTAAAATGCACTAGCCTTAATTCCCTTTGACATCTGTCCTTCTCAAAAGGGCCATCCCCAGTACTCATATTGTGTAGTCATCATAATAAGCTTTATCTAGAGTCAGATATTTCATCGATCAAATGAAAGTAATGATGATATGTTACTTACGGTTATTTTGAAGATTTCATAAGATAAGTAAAATCCTTAGCACTTTGTCTTGTATAGCCATCACTCATGAAAATCAGCTATAATTATTATTAGCAATATTAATACTATTCAGTTGTCATTTTATATTCATTTTGTCTTAATGAGGATAAATATCTTTTAGTGTTCTGACTAACATGAAGAAATGCAAAGGTAAGAAGTAGGTAATCAGTCATAAAATCCCACATGCAGCTTAAATTTCACTTCCTTTTATAAGTGTCAGTCAAATAAGAAATTACTCTATTAGATGCGTCACTGGAAACCTGAAGTGATGTGATATTCTTGCCTTGTTACTCATGTGGGAAAAACTCTTTAATATATTTTCCCAGAATGGCAAAGCATCATTTTCTCTTTCTCATCTCTTCCCATTTCTCTCTCATGTCTACTTCTTTTTAACTGAGATTATTCAGCTCTTCTGAGCACAGGCTTAGAATACAAAGACATAGCTCTGAAGGTCATAGGCCCAAAATGGAGATAATCCAGCTTTTTAAATCTATTTCCTAGAATATTGAAGCCTGAGCTAGATTGCAAAGGGCTGGAACTTGGCTAGATAGGAGCCTTGTATCATATGAACTGTTTTAATATTCATACAGTGTGAACTGGCAGCTAACAGAGCTACAAACTATGCCCAGAAAAATAAAACGAGAGAGAGGAGAATTGTTGAATTTCATAGCGTCCTAAAATGACTGCTGTAAACTAAAAGCTTAAGTGCTAATTTTGGTTTAATTTCTTAGACAAATGCATTTTTCTTTTTATTCAACTGAGGACAATAAGCATGTGGTGTATCCATTTGTAAGTATTTTTTCTGATTATCGGTATCAGATTCTGACATTAGTGTCATAAAAATTGATTGTACTGTCAAAGCCATCTGTTTTATAATTACCAGTGACTTGAATTAGGGGCTTCACTGGTGGCTCAGATGGTAAAGAATCGTCCTGCAATTCAGGAGACGCAGTTTAGAACCTTGAATCAAGAAGATCACCGGGAGAAGGAAATGACTGCCCACTCCAGTACTCTTGTCTGGAGAATCCCATGAGCAGAGGACCTAGTGGGCTACAGTCCATGGGGTCACAGTCCATGGGGTCACAACTGAACAACTAAGCACACAGACAGTGACTTGTAATAACTGACACATTTCCTAAACAGTCAACAGATTCACTTATATAGGAACACATGGTTTAAATTATGAGCAGTTGAGCTATAGAATAAATAAGACTGGAGAAGAACTGGCTTTCTTGACCATGGTGGCTCACAACTTGAAAACATTTCATTCTGTGCAATCAGCTGACACATGTATGTTCTTCATTAGCATATTTGAAGATGCCAAAAATGTGTTTACTGATTGTTTTGTTTTGGTTTTAGCTGACACATTTCTCCTGTATAATTTTTTTGTTGTTCTAATCCTGGTGGGTAAAGTTTGTTAAAACAAAGTAATTTCCTAATTTCAGATAACAACATAAAAGCAAATGTTGGTACTGTATTGAACAGTTTTGGGGGGTGGAGTGGGGAGGGAGGGGGGAAGGCGGGCCACTTCTATTGGTCTTTCATTTCTCTATTTTCATCCATCTTTGTTCTTTGGCCCGGTGGGCCTCTCATCGTGGTGGCCTCTGTTGTCGCAGAGCAGCGGTTCTGGGCGCATGTGCTCCAGAGCTCCGGCTCGGTAATTGGACACATGGGTCAAGTGGCTCCGTGGCAAGTGGGATCTTCCCAGGCCAGGGATCAAACAGGTGCCCCTTGCACTGCGAGGTGGTGTCCTTACCCACTGGACTACCAGGAAAGCCCCTGTATTGAACTTTAAATTCTTTTTTCAAAGTAGTATGTGTGTAGTGGAAATCCAATTGATTTTGTTTTATAGCTGTTCTGATTTTTTTATGTATAAACTATGCATGCCTGCCAGTAGTTCAGTTGTGTCCAACTCTCTGCAATTCTATGGATGGTAGCCTACCAGCTCCTCTGTCCATGGAATTCACCAGGCAAGAATACTGGAGTGGGTTACTATTTCCTCTTCCAGGAGATCTTCCTGACTCAGGGATAAAACCCATATCTCCTGTGTCTCCTTCATTTGCAAGTGAATTCATTACCATTGAACTACTTGAGAACTCCCTTTTATAAAGTATGCATCCTCTCAATATGTTATATACAAATCTAAATATTAAAAATGTTCATTCATTAGTTTTACCCTTGCAGTAGTATTGATCTAAATTGTAATTTTAAATAAAATAGGATTAAGTACATTAAAAGTTAAAAAAGTCACTTGGAATGTATGCACTAAGTATCTTAAATGATTAATATGACATAAAAATTGGCCATTACTCAATGTCAGGTAGGTATAATTAACTAATCACTACTTTTAAACTCTAATTTTAAGAAACTTCTTTTAAAAAAATTTATAAACTGTAATTGTGTATCTTTGTTTATAAATATGTATGTGTACAGACACATATATAAGGTGTATATCAAAGTAATATTCATGTTTTTGTTTGCTATTTCAGATGTACATTACCAACACAATCAAAGCCAAAGGAACAAGACTTGCCAAGCCTGTTCTATGCCTGGGTTTAATGTGTTTGGCCTTTCTTACTGGACTCAACAGAGTAGCAGAATATCGAAATCATTGGTCCGATGTGATAGCAGGCTTTCTGGTTGGAATATCTATAGCAGTATTTCTTGTAAGTAAAAATTTCTTTAAATGTAATTTGTTTCTTAATATGTATAGCCACCTACTAGTCAAGACAGGTGTGAATCACTGGCTTTAGTATTCAAAAGATGGTCTATCACATGGAAATATATATGTATTAAGTCACTCATTTATCCTTCTCCCTCATCTGTTCTGCCTAAAAACTGGCTTGGGGATGAAAAATATGTATATTTTACATTTAAAAGTGAACAAAGTATTTTCATGTAAAACTGAATGGGGCTAAAACAATACTCATACATCCCTACATGGTTTTTTAGTTTATTTTTTGGAAGAAAATTGCTTTATAATATTGTGTTGGTTTATGCAGTACAACAATGCAAAATAGTCACATATATTATATATGCATATACATACACATATCTTCTCCCTGCTGAGACTCCCTCTCCTTCCCCCTCATCCCACCTTTTTAGACCATTACAAAGCACCAGCCTGGGCTCCATATGTTATTTAACAGCTTCCCACTAAGTATCTGTTTTGCACATGATAGTGTATATGTGTCAATGCTACTGTCTCAATTTGTCTTATCCTGTCCTTCCTCCACTGTGTCCACAAGTTTGTTTTCTATATCTGCATCTCCATTCCTTTCCTGAAAATAGGCTTTCAAGACTGGGTTATTTGAATGTTTGGAGAAGGATATGGCAATCTACTCCAGTATTCCTGCTTGGAGAATCCAATGGATAGAGGAGCCTGGCAGGATACAGTCCATGGGGTCGCAAAGAGTCAGCCATGACTGGAGTGACTTGGCATTTGAATGTTTAAAAAGTTGCCTCATGCCATTTTGCATCCTAAAGTATGTAGAGCATCCAATGTCCCCTGTTGCCTCCAAACAGTACTCTCCTGAGCCACCAAGTCCAGAACCTGATAACAGGTGACCCTCATTTGTGAGATGAGTTGGTTCCCTTCAGTTCATCTGAAAACTCAAGGAGAGTTTTCAAGGCAGTATCACTCAAATAAGATTTTGTCAAGGAGTGAAGAGCATGCATAATGACTCCAAATGAAGTGAGCCTGTCCTCTCCAATCCTGTGATAAAAATCTCCTTGGAATATTTCTATAGATTTTAGTTGTGTAGGTTTAGTTATTTTAGCCTGGCTTTAAAATTAACTAATTCATTGTAGGTATGGATATGTAATATTTTTGTTGTTGTCGTTTGGTTATTAGGTCATGTCCAACTCTTGTGTCCCCATGGACTGTAGCCCACCAGGCTCCTCTGTCCACAGGATTTCCCAGGCAAGAATACTGGAGTAGGGCTTCTCTGGTGGTCCAGTGGATAAAAAGTCCGCCTTGCAGTGCAAGGGGCAGTGGTTCCATCCCTGGCCTGGGAGGATCCCACGTGCCACGGAGCAGCTTGGCCGGTGTGTGCAATTACGAGCCTGAGCTTTGGAGCTCATGCGCCTAGAAGCGGTGCTCTGCAATGAGAGAGGACACCTTGATGAGGGGCCCACGCAGGTCAAGGAATTAAGATGGATGAAAATAAATAAATGAAGGACCAATAAAAGAGGCCAAAATTAAAAAAAAAAAAAAAAAGAATACTGGAGTAGGTTGCCATTTCCTTCTCCAAGAGATCTTTCCAAGCCAGGGTTGAAATCCATGTCTCCTATATTGGCAGATGGGTTCCTTACTGCTGAGCCACCAGGGAAGCACTATGTAACATTTTACCCAGATGGAAAAACCTGTAGACTGCTGGATAAATCAAAACATACTTTTACACTGACATTTCTTTCTTCATGAAACATTTATTAAGGTCTGATTCTAATCCGGGCACTGTGTTAGGTATGGGAGTAAATACATAAAAAAGATACAGTCCAGGTACTAAAATAGATTGTAGTCAGGTGGTATCAGATGGGCAGAAAGAGCTCTATGGAGGGTGAATGTAATGGTAGATGTATAGATGTACATATACTCAAGAGATCTATTCTGCTTGAATTAGAGGCAAATCAGAAAAAAAAAAAAGGCACTATATAAACCTGAGGAGTTTGTAAAGCAAGTAGGTCTAGCTTGGGGCATAAGGAATGAGGGGCAAGGAGCACAGTGCACAGGCAATATGAAAGGCAAAATGAAATGCCTCATAAAATAAGCATATATGAAGCTCCTCCTATATTCCAGGCCCAGGACACAGTATGCTTCTGGCACCTAGAAATGATATCAGTCATCCAGCACTGGTGACAAGAAACGGGATGAAAAAGCACACAGGGGACATCTGAATGGCCTTTTATGTTACAACAATAGCTTGAGCTTTTGTTTGAAAATGTAGATGACTTGGGAGCCTCTGTCAGGGTCAAGAGAGTCGAAACAGAGACAGTTGAGTCTCCTCTTCTTTATCTACTCAATGTGTGCCTTTAAGCAATTTACCTAGTCTCAGTTTCTTCCTCTTAAAATAAAGCTCTCTTCCTCAAAGGACTGTTATCAAGATGGATATAGTGTAAATGAAATGATGTCTATGTTCGGTGCATGGCCACATGGATGACTGAAATAATGTTCATAAATAAGAGGTTGTTTCCGTTCAGTCCCATTTACTCTGTGATAAGATTTGTGCTTTGAAAATGCATTCTCTGGAAAATAAGTTCCAGGTGAGGTACAGGAGACAAGTTATGCAGAACCAAGGAAATGGTGCACAGCGGCAGGGAGGCTGGCAGGAGGTGTCTGGGAGGCGGGGATGGTCTGGAAGACGAGGGAACAAGTAGGGTGATGGTGATGAAGGGGAAAACGAGTTTTGCAAGAACTATGATATCAGGTGACTCTAACAGATATTAATTACCCAGATGGAAAAACCTGTAGACTGCTGGATAAATCAAAACATACTTTTACACTGACATTTCTTTCTTCATGAAACATTTATTAAGGTCTGATTCTAATCCGGGCACTGTGTTAGGTATGGGAGTAAATACATAAAAAAGATACAGTCCAGGTACTAAAATAGATTGTAGTCAGGTGGTATCAGATGGGCAGAAAGAGCTCTATGGAGGGTGAATGTAATGGTAGATGTATAGATGTACATATACTCAAGAGATCTATTCTGCTTGAATTAGAGGCAAATCAGAAAAAAAAAAAAGGCACTATATAAACCTGAGGAGTTTGTAAAGCAAGTAGGTCTAGCTTGGGGCATAAGGAATGAGGGGCAAGGAGCACAGTGCACAGGCAATATGAAAGGCAAAATGAAATGCCTCATAAAATAAGCATATATGAAGCTCCTCCTATATTCCAGGCCCAGGACACAGTATGCTTCTGGCACCTAGAAATGATATCAGTCATCCAGCACTGGTGACAAGAAACGGGATGAAAAAGCACACAGGGGACATCTGAATGGCCTTTTATGTTACAACAATAGCTTGAGCTTTTGTTTGAAAATGTAGATGACTTGGGAGCCTCTGTCAGGGTCAAGAGAGTCGAAACAGAGACAGTTGAGTCTCCTCTTCTTTATCTACTCAATGTGTGCCTTTAAGCAATTTACCTAGTCTCAGTTTCTTCCTCTTAAAATAAAGCTCTCTTCCTCAAAGGACTGTTATCAAGATGGATATAGTGTAAATGAAATGATGTCTATGTTCGGTGCATGGCCACATGGATGACTGAAATAATGTTCATAAATAAGAGGTTGTTTCCGTTCAGTCCCATTTACTCTGTGATAAGATTTGTGCTTTGAAAATGCATTCTCTGGAAAATAAGTTCCAGGTGAGGTACAGGAGACAAGTTATGCAGAACCAAGGAAATGGTGCACAGCGGCAGGGAGGCTGGCAGGAGGTGTCTGGGAGGCGGGGATGGTCTGGAAGACGAGGGAACAAGTAGGGTGATGGTGATGAAGTGGGCAACAATCTATGATGATTCTCAGGTTTCTCGTTTGGGAAACTTAAGTAGCATATTTATCTCAAGTAGTGACTACAGCTCTGACTTGCAGTACCCTTGGGTGTTTCCAATGATTCTGCAGGGTGTGTAGATTGCTAAAATGATTTCAAAAGAAAATCAGCACTAACCTCCTCCAGGCCTCTGTGTGTTGGTTCAAGGCATTCATGTCCCTTGTCACCCACACCCAGTGTCTAGCATTTGCCTTTGACTCACTCTCCTCCTTCATCCCCACATTCAGTGATTCATCCAGTCCCAGCCCATTTCCAGTACAGAATCTTTCTCCTGTGTCTAATTTCTTTGCTGTTCTGACCACAAGCTCTTCTTGGCTTTAGAGATCTAACCTCTTACCTCTACTGTAACAATAGATTCCTGGCTGCCTCCTCACTTCAGATTCTCCTCCAAATACCTCACGTGCTGCTTCTTACACATGATAATATAATCTAATAAAACAAAACAGGAAAACAAGCTTCTTTTCTGCTCCGTTAAATCAGACACTTGATTGGAGTTTTGGGATCCCACATAATCTGGCTGCACTCTCCCTGGCCAAGTTTACGTTTCTCTCTTTACGATGGAAATCCCAAACTTGGAATCCAGTCATTTTTCTTCCTCTCTCACACCCCGTCCACCCTGCATGTTGCCTCTGCTGGAATGCTCTGCGTCTATTTTAGAGAACAAAACAGGTGTGGGAGTCAGAAAAACTTAGGTTGAATCCTGCTGTTGCCAGGTTTTTTTGCCAGTTTTGCTGAAAGTGTGATGTTGACCAACCCACATAGCCCCTCCTTATTCCTAAAATAGGGCAGCCTCCCCTGAACTGTATAGTGGTTACCTCTCCTTCCAGACTCCTTTCCTCATTTCCTATTCACTTTGCTCCACTATACGATTCCAAAACCTTTTAATTTACCTATATTATATTTTGGGTTTTGTTTTTCTGTCAAACCCTCTAAAATGTTTGGCTTTGGAAAATAAGTTCCAGGTGTCTTGGGAAGGCAGGGGGGGCTGGATCTGGAAGACGAGGGAACAAGTAGGGTGATGGTGATGAAGTGGGCAACAATCTATGATGATTCTCAGGTTTCTCGTTTGGGAAACTTAAGTAGCATATTTATCTCAAGTAGTGACTACAGCTCTGACTTGCAGTACCCTTGGGTGTTTCCAATGATTCTGCAGGGTGTGTAGATTGCTAAAATGATTTCAAAAGAAAATCAGCACTAACCTCCTCCAGGCCTCTGTGTGTTGGTTCAAGGCATTCATGTCCCTTGTCACCCACACCCAGTGTCTAGCATTTGCCTTTGACTCACTCTCCTCCTTCATCCCCACATTCAGTGATTCATCCAGTCCCATCCCATTTCCAGTACAGAATCTTTCTCCTGTGTCTAATTTCTTTGCTGTTCTGACCACAAGCTCTTCTTGGCTTTAGAGATCTAACCTCTTACCTCTACTGTAACAATAGATTCCTGGCTGCCTCCTCACTTCAGATTCTCCTCCAAATACCTCACGTGCTGCTTCTTACACATGATAATATAATCTAATAAAACAAAACAGGAAAACAAGCTTCTTTTCTGCTCCGTTAAATCAGACACTTGATTGGAGTTTTGGGATCCCACATAATCTGGCTGCACTCTCCCTGGCCAAGTTTACGTTTCTCTCTTTACGATGGAAATCCCAAACTTGGAATCCAGTCATTTTTCTTCCTCTCTCACACCCCGTCCACCCTGCATGTTGCCTCTGCTGGAATGCTCTGCGTCTATTTTAGAGAACAAAACAGGTGTGGGAGTCAGAAAAACTTAGGTTGAATCCTGCTGTTGCCAGGTTTTTTTGCCAGTTTTGCTGAAAGTGTGATGTTGACCAACCCACATAGCCCCTCCTTATTCCTAAAATAGGGCAGCCTCCCCTGAACTGTATAGTGGTTACCTCTCCTTCCAGACTCCTTTCCTCATTTCCTATTCACTTTGCTCCACTATACGATTCAACTTTTAATATACCATATATTATATTTTGGGTTTTGTTTTTTTCTGTCAAACCCTCTAAAATGTAAACCACTTAGAGAGATGGTGTTTGTTTTCATCACTGTATATTCCCAGTGTTATATAGGAAGTTCTCAGGAGATATTTGATGAATGAACACATGAACTGTTTTATTCCTTTCTAAGAGTTCTTTTGAGGATTAAGTGTTAGTCAGTTGCATAGAGAAGGCTCTGGATATCATAGTCTTCATCTTTGATGACTGTATTGTTGTATATTGACTCATATTATTTTATTAAAATGTATGCCTCAAAGTACATGCAATAAAGATGGATATTACAGTGTCAGGTAAAATAGTTCAAGTTTACTGACCAAAGCAAGAGCTTGTCAGGTTATCATACATATTCCTAATAGTAATAAGAGTTATATGAATACACTTTGCTACATTAGCTCAGTTAATCCTCATGTATGTAAAATATGTATTATGAGTGTCAAGTCACTTCAGTTGTGTCCAACTCTTTGTGACCATATGAACTGTAGCCTGCCAGGTTCCTCTATCTATAGGGTTCTATAGGCAAGAATACTGGAGTGAGTTGCAATGCCTTTCTCAAGGGGATTTTCCCAACCCAGGGATCGAACCCGTGTCTCTTATGTCTCCTGCACTGGCAGGCTGGGTTACCACCTGGAAAGCCCATGCATGTTGAGACATAGTTACTATTGTCCTAGTTTTGCAGATAAAATAAACAGATGTATTTATATCAAGTAACTTGCCTAGGCCCACAGAATTAGTAAATAAAAAGGCTCAGGATTCAGCCCCAGGCCTGTTTGACCCCAAAGCCCATGCACATGACCCTATACAACAGAAATGTTTTCTTTACCACAAGAAAGAGGCAAGATAATCACAAAAGGGTCAGATTAATTTATTATCAGTCCTGGAAAAACAAAACAAAAAAATCTATGTGTAATGGTTGCTTTTTAGAAGAGAGGGTAGGATAACACTCATGGAAACCTTTAATGTAAAAATAGAATGTTTCTCAAGAAAGTCACTTTAAACTGTATAAGGTCATACAACTAGAGAATTTTTATCCCAGATACATGCTCTTTGATTAATCTGTCCATTCACTGTGGCACTGAATACAGTAGTGATCAGAAAAAGAAACATGTTTGCTTCCATGGAATTGATAACCTTGGAAGAGAATCACATCAACCAAAATGCTATGTAAACAGATGTATAATTTCATCTGGCGATAGGCACTTTGATGAAAAGAATTACAGGTCCTTGCCAGCAAATAAAAACAGCTTTGTGTTAAGGAAGGCTAGTCAGTCCATGATATGGAAATGAAATACCACAGATGAATGAGATATAGTGTCCAAAGACAGTGAAAATGAATATTCCAAACAAAAGGATGTGAAAGGGAAGAGATGTTTGGAAAACAGAGAAAGAGGACTGAGTTTACCCTCTAAGAGGAATGCAAAGCCAAGCTACAACGTAGTTTTAAGGAGGTCAACACAATACAGTTTGCATGTTGGAAAGATCATTTTCACTTCTTTGTAGAAAGGCATTCAGGGAGTCAAGATGGATTTAGAGAGTCTTGAGAACGCCATGCAGGAATTCAGGGCAATGGAGGTGATTGTGTGGTCTTTGCAGTTGGTGTCAGAGATAGAACAAGGCAGATATAAGAAATCAAAATCTTTAGAATTGCACAAATTGAGTGGCTGGTTGAGTAGAGAAGGTGTTGAGGTGGTCAGCCACATGCAGCTGCATTTGGGGATGGGGCGTATTACTGATCCTTAAGAGGATCCAGCAAAAAATCAAGTTTTGGAGTAGGGTCGGGAGATAGGCGCATCTTGGATTTTGTTTTGAACATTTGTTGAATTTTTCGTACCTTTTCCAACCAAAGAAATGGACCTGACTTGCTAATATTGCAACCTCTTCACTTTAAAATTAACAAAACTGAGACCAAGAGGACTGTCCCAGAACAGAACATGCAACCTCAGGATCAAAAACCAGTCTATTGCTATTTCCTATGAGCATTTTTCTAATAGGAAGTCAATTTCATATTTGTGAATGTTATCAGACAAGACTTACTAAATATTTGAATATGATTCTAGGGGAGGTTTGGTAATTCCTTCCTTATAATTTAAATAATAACAGTAATAAAGAGTAATCATTATGCTAATAGATGCTTTAATGAATGCTATGTGTTAGGCATTTAAATATTTCACATGTGAATTCTTAGCTGCTTCCCTGGTGTTGTCCTGACCCTCAATTAAGGCAAAAGATGGCTGATAATACCTTTCAAAGAGTTTTCTGAACCTAAATTAGTTAAAGCAATTATACCAATTTCAGTAGACCATATTAAATCTGGATGAATGTTTCTTCATCTAATGAACCTTTTAAATTTAGCTTTTAAAGCAATTATACCACAGATGAATGAGATATAGTGTCCAAAGACAGTGAAAATGAATATTCCAAACAAAAGGATGTGAAAGGGAAGAGATGTTTGGAAAACAGAGAAAGAGGACTGAGTTTACCCTCTAAGAGGAATGCAAAGCCAAGCTACAACGTAGTTTTAAGGAGGTCAACACAATACAGTTTGCATGTTGGAAAGATCATTTTCACTTCTTTGTAGAAAGGCATTCAGGGAGTCAAGATGGATTTAGAGAGTCTTGAGAACGCCATGCAGGAATTCAGGGCAATGGAGGTGATTGTGTGGTCTTTGCAGTTGGTGTCAGAGATAGAACAAGGCAGATATAAGAAATCAAAATCTTTAGAATTGCACAAATTGAGTGGCTGGTTGAGTAGAGAAGGTGTTGAGGTGGTCAGCCACATGCAGCTGCATTTGGGGATGGGGCGTATTACTGATCCTTAAGAGGATCCAGCAAAAAATCAAGTTTTGGAGTAGGGTCGGGAGATAGGCGCATCTTGGATTTTGTTTTGAACATTTGTTGAATTTTTCGTACCTTTTCCAACCAAAGAAATGGACCTGACTTGCTAATATTGCAACCTCTTCACTTTAAAATTAACAAAACTGAGACCAAGAGGACTGTCCCAGAACAGAACATGCAACCTCAGGATCAAAAACCAGGTCTATTGCTATTTCCTATGAGCATTTTTCTAATAGGAAGTCAATTTCATATTTGTGAATGTTATCAGACAAGACTTACTAAATATTTGAATATGATTCTAGGGGAGGTTTGGTAATTCCTTCCTTATAATTTAAATAATAACAGTAATAAAGAGTAATCATTATGCTAATAGATGCTTTAATGAATGCTATGTGTTAGGCATTTAAATATTTCACATGTGAATTCTTAGCTGCTTCCCTGGTGTTGTCCTGACCCTCAATTAAGGCAGAGAGATGGCTGATAATACCTTTCAAAGAGTTTTCTGAACCTAAATTAGTTAAAGCAATTATACCAATTTCAGTAGACCATATTAAATCTGGATGAATGTTTCTTCATCTAATGACTTGCATTTGTCCATGTATATAGTTATTTCAGCAAATTTTAATTCAGAAGAATTTATAGCAATTTTTTTCATCTACTGATTTTCCATTAATTTATAATACTAATGCGGCTTCCCAGGTGACTAGTGGTAAAGAACCCACTTGCCAATGCAGGAGACACAAGAGACACAGGTTCAAGCCCTGGGTTGGGAAGATCCCCTGGAGAAGGGACTGGCAACCCCCTCCAGTATTCTTAAATGGAGATTCCCATGGACAGAGGAGCCATGGGGTTGCAAAGAACTGAACACAACTGAAGTACCTTAACACACATAATATTAATAATAAGGGAAATGCGTATGTGTGTATTTTCATGAAATTGGTATGAAACTGCTGCTATGTTGTTGGTGGCTGATACATTATTTCCTGCTTTCATGCCAAAATGGCAGAACTGAATACTTGCTGCAGAGATTATATACCTGAAAAGCCAAAAATATATACTATCTGCTCATTACAGACAAAATTTGCTGACCTTTTCTTTAGGGAAATTACTATCTGTTGTCCTTTGCAGGCTCATCATTTGATAGATGGTTTATCAAGTACCTATCTCAAAATCTTTGCCATCCATTACTCTAAAGATCTTAATGGCAGTGATGAAGTTGAGGTATCAACTTATCATCTTTGATCTGTGCTTCTGATCCTATACTTATTCAAGAAAGTGGAAGGATAATATGTATATATCAATTTGCAAAGAAATTGTTTTTTCAGTGATAACGTCTTACAGCATGTTATTTTATAGATTTTAAAATTGAATTTTAAAAACTAGAGAACAAAATCTAATTGATCTTTGAAAATACTCAGTAATGAGCTCTACTAAACTTTCCACTGGATGATTTTTGAAAAATATACAATGTAAATTTGTGATTATATATTAAGCATTTATTTTTTAAATGAATGTTAGGTTATAATTGCAAGTAATCTCTGTATTTTAGTTGGATAATAGAATACTAAGCCTAGAAAAAAGGCTCAAGAATATCTTATCCACTAGTTCAAATAATAGCAACTGATTTTCCTGTATTATTTAAGTCATTGTTGGTTAAAGTTTGACCCATTTGCATCAGAAACTTCGGAAATGCCTTTTAAAGTAGCAACTCCTGGGCTTCCCTGGTGGTCCAGTGGGTAAGGACACTGCCCTGCAGTGCAAGGGGTGCTGGTTCGATCCCTGGTCTGGGAAGATTCCACGTGCCTCGGAGCGGCTGGACCAATGTGTCCAATTACCCAGCCGGAGCTCTGGAGTGCATGCACCCATAGCCGGTGCTCTGCGACAACAGAGGCCACTGCAATGGGAGGCCCACACGGGCCAAAGAACAAAGATGGATGAAAATAGATAAATGAAAGACCAATAGAAGTGGCCCGCCCGCTCCCCTCCTTCCCCAACCCGAAAACAGTAGCAACTCCTAAACCTATCCTTCATTTATGAAATCAGAATTTTTAGGGGAGGGTTTAGGAATGTGGATTTTTTAAGTGCCACAACTTTATTTTTATGCATGCTAGAATATGGGAACTTTTGGTTTAGTAAGGGATATAATCAATTGAAAGAAGGGTCAATTTCCTTTATGTAAAAGGTCTTCTATTTCAGTGATAGCCATAGTAAGCTATTGTTGAAATGCCAAATATATATGGGATGGAATAATAGACAATAAACTAGGGTTAATTAAAGGATGCTACTAAATTAGAAAGTGCCAATTGTAGAAGGTCTATTATGAATGTAATGATCTCAAAACTATGGGAAATAATTAGCATTTAAATTAAGGTGTAGCTTAGCCTTATTAAGGAAAGGTTAGCTTGCTATGAATTTTTATAGATTTTAAAATTGAATTTTAAAAACTAGAGAACAAAATCTAATTGATCTTTGAAAATACTCAGTAATGAGCTCTACTAAACTTTCCACTGGATGATTTTTGAAAATATACAATGTAAATTTGTGATTATATATTAAGCATTTATTTTTTAAATGAATGTTAGGTTATAATTGCAAGTAATCTCTGTATTTTAGTTGGATAATAGAATACTAAGCCTAGAAAAAAGGCTCAAGAATATCTTATCCACTAGTTCAAATAATAGCAACTGATTTTCCTGTATTATTTAAGTCATTGTTGGTTAAAGTTTGACCCATTTGCATCAGAAACTTCGGAAATGCCTTTTAAAGTAGCAACTCCTGGGCTTCCCTGGTGGTCCAGTGGGTAAGGACACTGCCCTGCAGTGCAAGGGGTGCTGGTTCGATCCCTGGTCTGGGAAGATTCCACGTGCCTCGGAGCGGCTGGACCAATGTGTCCAATTACCCAGCCGGAGCTCTGGAGTGCATGCACCCATAGCCGGTGCTCTGCGACAACAGAGGCCACTGCAATGGGAGGCCCACACGGGCCAAAGAACAAAGATGGATGAAAATAGATAAATGAAAGACCAATAGAAGTGGCCCGCCCGCCCCACTCCCCCCTCCCACCCCCGAAAACAGTAGCAACTCCTAAACCTATCCTTCATTTATGAAATCAGAATTTTTAGGGGAGGGTTTAGGAATGTGGATTTTTTAAGTGCCACAACTTTATTTTTATGCATGCTAGAATATGGGAACTTTTGGTTTAGTAAGGGATATAATCAATTGAAAGAAGGGTCAATTTCCTTTATGTAAAAGGTCTTCTATTTCAGTGATAGCCATAGTAAGCTATTGTTGAAATGCCAAATATATATGGGATGGAATAATAGACAATAAACTAGGGTTAATTAAAGGATGCTACTAAATTAGAAAGTGCCAATTGTAGAAGGTCTATTATGAATGTAATGATCTCAAAACTATGGGAAATAATTAGCATTTAAATTAAGGTGTAGCTTAGCCTTATTAAGGAAAGGTTAGCTTGCTATGAATTTTTATAAGGTTATTTTTGGGTCAATTTGAGCATTGACTATAATCTAATTTAATGAAAATTTTGGAGTAACAATGTTGTCATTGTCGACTGAGCTACATATTAATGACATATGTTCTTGAACACAGTTGCACTGGACTAATAACTAAAACTTACACAAGATAAATCTGGACATAAATTTATAGACATGCAATATTTAAGTAATGCCAATACATTATTACTGTGATTAGATTCCTCCAGCTATTCACAAAAGTCATGTTTATAGGGAGCATGGCTTTGGTTTAATTTTATTTTTTCCTGAAATTGTAGGTTGTGTGCGTGGTAAATAATTTCAAAGGAAGACAACCAGAAAATGAGCATATACACACGGATAATGTGGCACAGATGCCAATGATCAGCATTCCTCGAGTAGAAAGTCCTTTGGAAAAGGTAACATCTGTACAGGTGATTCATAATTTAAATTCTAAAATGCAATTGTTATCTTGAGCAAATGAATAATTATTGTTGAAAGTTCTTGTACATTTTTGATTTACTAAAATAAGCTCAGAGTCTAATGTAGCATTTAGCAAGAATTTAATGACTGAAGAGAACATCTTGGAAAAATGTGTGTCATGTGGAAAACATTTCTTTGAATTCTTCACACTGAAGGTTGAGTCTGTACATGGATTGTGTTCTGTGACTTGTTATAGCTTCAAGATTAGGAACATTATACAGTGGTCCCATGTCTGGGCAAAACAATAAGATAGTTTTACTTGAGAATGGATGCATTTTCCATAATGTATTCCATTTCTTCAATTCTTCATTTACATGAAAAGCTGTTTTGGTGTAACAACTGGCACATACTTAGGACTCAAAAATATGTTCTGAATCTCAGTGTCTAAAGTTCTGGCACCCAGGAAGCACCAATCGTGCCCTCCTGATCACAGAGATCCTAAAGGTCAGATTGGGTTGAAAGGCCCCTGACTAGTTAATACTTTGAATGTTAGGTTAAGGCCTCATGAAACATAACAATGAATAGAAAAGCCAGGTGTATAATCATAATTTTCTTGAGGCATCTGTGAGGTAGATAGACAAAGATAAACTCAAAATGGGTTAAAGACCTAAATGTAAGACCAGAGACCATAAGACTCTTGGAGGAGAATATAGGCAAAACACTCAGTGACATAAATCAAAGCAAGATCTATGACCCACCCTCTAGAATAACGGAAATAAAAACAAAAATAAATGTGTGGGACCTGATGAAACTTAAAAGCTTCAGTGCAGCAAAAGAAACTACCAACAAGGTGAGCAGACAACCCACAGAAGGGGAGAAAATAATAGCAAATGCAACAGCAAACAAAAAACTAATCTCCAAAATATACAAGCAGCTCAGACAGCTCAATACTGAAAAAAACAAACCACCCAATCAAAAAATGGGAAAAAGACCTAAATAGATAGGGTAACATTTCTTAAATGATGATGCAGTTATGCACATTTGTAACTGGTTAAATGACTGCTCAGAGGGTTACTAGTGACTTCTCCTCAGCCCTGCAAGAATACTGGAGTGGGCTGCTGTTTCTACTCCAAAGAATCTTCCTGATTCAGGGATTGAACCCATGTCTCCTGTGGCTCTTTCATTGGCAGACAGGATCTTTATCACTGAACCACCTGGAAATCCCCGGTCAAGCTCAGAGTCTAATGTAGCATTTAGCAAGAATTTAATGACTGAAGAGAACATCTTGGAAAAATGTGTGTCATGTGGAAAACATTTCTTTGAATTCTTCACACTGAAGGTTGAGTCTGTACATGGATTGTGTTCTGTGACTTGTTATAGCTTCAAGATTAGGAACATTATACAGTGGTCCCATGTCTGGGCAAAACAATAAGATAGTTTTACTTGAGAATGGATGCATTTTCCATAATGTATTCCATTTCTTCAATTCTTCATTTACATGAAAAGCTGTTTTGGTGTAACAACTGGCACATACTTAGGACTCAAAAATATGTTCTGAATCTCAGTGTCTAAAGTTCTGGCACCCAGGAAGCACCAATCGTGCCCTCCTGATCACAGAGATCCTAAAGGTCAGATTGGGTTGAAAGGCCCCTGACTAGTTAATACTTTGAATGTTAGGTTAAGGCCTCATGAAACATAACAATGAATAGAAAAGCCAGGTGTATAATCATAATTTTCTTGAGGCATCTGTGAGGTAGATAGACAAAGATAAACTCAAAATGGGTTAAAGACCTAAATGTAAGACCAGAGACCATAAGACTCTTGGAGGAGAATATAGGCAAAACACTCAGTGACATAAATCAAAGCAAGATCTATGACCCACCCTCTAGAATAACGGAAATAAAAACAAAAATAAATGTGTGGGACCTGATGAAACTTAAAAGCTTCAGTGCAGCAAAAGAAACTACCAACAAGGTGAGCAGACAACCCACAGAAGGGGAGAAAATAATAGCAAATGCAACAGCAAACAAAAAACTAATCTCCAAAATATACAAGCAGCTCAGACAGCTCAATACTGAAAAAAACAAACCACCCAATCAAAAAATGGGAAAAAGACCTAAATAGATAGGGTAACATTTCTTAAATGATGATGCAGTTATGCACATTTGTAACTGGTTAAATGACTGCTCAGAGGGTTACTAGTGACTTCTCCTCAGCCCTGCAAGAATACTGGAGTGGGCTGCTGTTTCCTACTCCAAAGAATCTTCCTGATTCAGGGATTGAACCCATGTCTCCTGTGGCTCTTTCATTGGCAGACAGGATCTTTATCACTGAACCACCTGGAAATCCCCAGGTGAATCTGTGAGGGATAATTAATACATTGGATGAAAGAATAAAAATTCTCAAAAGATTACAATAAACATACAACTAATAATTAGCTAAATATAAGGGAAATATTTCATATTCGGAATTTTAAAAAAGTTCTAGTAGGATAGGGTATGTCTGGGTTAACTGCCCAAATGCAGAAGGCTTAGAGGGTATGGGAGCTAACCACTTAACCTGTGTCCACAGCATGCAATGGCTGCCAGGTGTTAGCATGGTTTTAAGTCCCACTTAGGGGAAATGACATCTTGAATGAGGGGACTGATGGTTTGCTTTACTCAGACCAATTCGTTATACCGTGTATGGCCCTTGGTTACGTGGTTTTAAGGTGAACATTGATAAAATAGAAGAGTTGACATTACATATCTGTCAAGTGAGCAAATAGATGTATGTAAGCTGGTGAGTAGACTCAGAGTCATTAATTGTAAGAGACTGGAAGGATCAAAAATAATTAGTTTATAGGAAAAGAAAACTCAAGAAAGAAACAATAGCTTCCCATAAGTATCTGAAGGACTTTTGTATGGCAGAGGGATGTGATTTGTTTTTCAGGGCTTCAGAGATTAGGATGAAAGAAAAGGAAGTGTAGGAAGATAAATAACGTCTGGAAAGCAGTAACAACTTTCTGAAAATGGAATACCCTCCTTAAAAGCAATGAAATTTCTCTTTACTATAGGGATTCAATAACAGCTAAATAAGCTTACCCATGATACTGTGGAATGAATTTAAGCATATGAATGATGATAGAGACACTAGATGATGATGATGACATGTATTGATAATGCAGGATGTGTCCAATACCATGCTGATTAGCATGTCTATACTCTATGAAGGATACTTTTGTTCTTCACAACAATTTTTCAAGCTGAGTATCATCATAGCAGCAAAGATTGCTAATCATTAGCCAGTATTTCTTCTCTCCTTCCTCTTTTAAGTAACTGAGTTTCTGACTCCAGTTTTAAGTACACCCCTGGTTACCCAGCTGTAACCTTTATTCCCCAGCTTCCTTTGCAGTTAGGCATGACCATGCAATGAAGGCTAGATCAATGCAATGCGAGCAGAAGGGAAGGTACAACCACCTATGGATCATCTCTCTGAAAACTCCTGTTGTGCACATTCTGTACTCCTTCTCACCAAACGGAAAAAGTAAATGATAGGAATAATGTTTCATTTTTGAAGATGGCCAGTCCTCCTGGACAGCCTGGGTTCTGGAGGAGCCCATGGGGCAGGCCACATACACAGCCTAGATGGCTCTGAAAAAGAAAGAAACTCCTTCTCTCTCTAAGCTATTGGCTTATGTTCATATCTCTTCTACAGTGATTTAGCTAATGCTCTCTTACAATAAATGTCCTCCTTCTACAGTTAAGAAGAGCTTCCAAGTATTAATATGTGTGTGTACTAAGTTGCTCAGTCATATCTGACTCTTTGCGACCCCATGGGCTATACCCCACCAGGATCCTCTGTCCATAGAATTTTCCAGGCAAGAATATTGGAGTGGATTTCCATTTCCTTCTTCAGGGAATTTTCTTGCAAGCAGATTCTTTACCACTGTGCCACCTGGGAAACCCAAGTAGTTAAGTAGCTTGCAAATGTCCCTGTCATTGATAAATAGCAAAGAAAAATTATACAAGGTAATAATTCAAGATATATGCCTATGTAGTAACATATGTGTTTGAGTAGTACATGTAAAATTCAGTCTTGTTGAACTTTAAATTAAATACAGAAGACAGCAGTATTCAGGAGGGGCTTCCCTGGTGGCTTAGATGGTAAAATATCTGCCTTCTGTGCAGGAGACCTGGGTTCGATCCCTGGGTCAGGAAGATCCCTTGGAGAAGATCTTAAACATACGTTGAAGAAAATGGTCGTGCTAAAAATTAGTTTTTATTTTACGTACCTCTCAATATATTAACTTGAACAATAATCGCAATCTTCTGTTTCTTAACATATTTCTTTGCATAACCTTTCTTTAGTGGTCTATTAGCATTGCCAACTATTTTTTGTACCCTTACATCATTGTGTGTATTAAATGATTAAAATATTTCTGTTCTTGATGTTATGCAAAGCCATTTTTATTTACAGTGACTCGTAAGATACAAGATGGTAAAAGCAAAAATATTCTATTAAAATCTATAGATTGCAAGAGATCACTGTTTGTTAACCTCTTTCGTTAACATTTTAGTTTTTGACACATTCATGTGCTTTATCTTCACTATGGTAGTTAGGCAGTAAAGATGACTGGAATCTAATTTGATTCACCTCTCTATACACCTAGTGCATTGGCACTCATCCTGCTGAGCTCCACCTTTCTTCTCAGCTCCTTCCATCCCTGTCTCCAGGCAGAATACTGTCTGCACAGTGTGTGGCTCACTGTCCACATGCACACAGACCACAGGAATGAGTCCTTCCCTTCGGAGGTCTGCTGGCTGCCACACAGTGATTTAGCTAATGCTCTCTTACAATAAATGTCCTCCTTCTACAGTTAAGAAGAGCTTCCAAGTATTAATATGTGTGTGTACTAAGTTGCTCAGTCATATCTGACTCTTTGCGACCCCATGGGCTATACCCCACCAGGATCCTCTGTCCATAGAATTTTCCAGGCAAGAATATTGGAGTGGATTTCCATTTCCTTCTTCAGGGAATTTTCTTGCAAGCAGATTCTTTACCACTGTGCCACCTGGGAAACCCAAGTAGTTAAGTAGCTTGCAAATGTCCCTGTCATTGATAAATAGCAAAGAAAAATTATACAAGGTAATAATTCAAGATATATGCCTATGTAGTAACATATGTGTTTGAGTAGTACATGTAAAATTCAGTCTTGTTGAACTTTAAATTAAATACAGAAGACAGCAGTATTCAGGAGGGGCTTCCCTGGTGGCTTAGATGGTAAAATATCTGCCTTCTGTGCAGGAGACCTGGGTTCGATCCCTGGGTCAGGAAGATCCCTTGGAGAAGATCTTAAACATACGTTGAAGAAAATGGTCGTGCTAAAAATTAGTTTTTATTTTACGTACCTCTCAATATATTAACTTGAACAATAATCGCAATCTTCTGTTTCTTAACATATTTCTTTGCATAACCTTTCTTTAGTGGTCTATTAGCATTGCCAACTATTTTTTGTACCCTTACATCATTGTGTGTATTAAATGATTAAAATATTTCTGTTCTTGATGTTATGCAAAGCCATTTTTATTTACAGTGACTCGTAAGATACAAGATGGTAAAAGCAAAAATATTCTATTAAAATCTATAGATTGCAAGAGATCACTGTTTGTTAACCTCTTTCGTTAACATTTTAGTTTTTGACACATTCATGTGCTTTATCTTCACTATGGTAGTTAGGCAGTAAAGATGACTGGAATCTAATTTGATTCACCTCTCTATACACCTAGTGCATTGGCACTCATCCTGCTGAGCTCCACCTTTCTTCTCAGCTCCTTCCATCCCTGTCTCCAGGCAGAATACTGTCTGCACAGTGTGTGGCTCACTGTCCACATGCACACAGACCACAGGAAGACCATGAGTCCTTCCCTTCGGAGGTCTGCTGCTGACAGGACATGTTTTTGTGCTCATCAGCCAGAGAGGGAGGAAGGCCATCAGTTCAGAAAAGCCCAGAGTACCTTTCTCTTCCTTTTGTGATAAGGAATATTTGGAGTAAATACATTGCTTTTTATCGTACTTAACAAAGGGGGACATAAATGAATTAATTCAAAGTGCTCTCTAGTAGTTTAATCTTTATATTGATAGTTGGAGAGTGACAATGGCTCCTTAAGCTGGACCTCTGAGGAGAGAAAGGGGGCTGGTGTTAACGTCAGGTCTGCAGTTATGGCCTGTTTTGGCATGATTAGGCCAAGCTATCATTTTCTGGTTGCTGGTTTTGTGTGGAGCAGACAAAAGGTTTCTTTCAAAAGTTATATACTTGCATAACTTACATTCAGAGTACATGTTTGATAAACTGTGAGCTACAGAGTAATTACAGCATGCGAGTGTTCTTGCTTATAAAATGCCAGCAATTTATCCCTTAATTATAGGGAGTTTTTCATATAGTTAATTACCATACTTTGAGGGAAAGTCATGATTTTTCTGAAGGCTAAGAAAATCTGAATGTTCATTACACTTGGTTTTATGAAAAGAATTAATCATCTGTGGTAACTAACCCATCATATCTCAGTGTCCACTAAACATTGAAGTTACCACTAACTTTATTACAGTTGTTTGTAATATCAAATCATGAAGGGTCTGAATGTATATCTGTAGTGAATAATTAAATCCACTGGGACACATTCCTATAGTAGAATCCAGTACATTTTAGCGTGGTGTTTCTACTTACAGTTTCTAGCAGGAGACTGACTGACAATTATCAAAGTTTTACAAGAATGGTAAAAGCAAAAATATTCTATTAAAATCTATAGATTGCAAGAGATCACTGTTTGTTAACCTCTTTCGTTAACATTTTAGTTTTGACACATTCATGTGCTTTATCTTCACTATGGTAGTTAGGCAGTAAAGATGACTGGAATCTAATTTGATTCACCTCTCTATACACCTAGTGCATTGGCACTCATCCTGCTGAGCTCCACCTTTCTTCTCAGCTCCTTCCATCCCTGTCTCCAGGCAGAATACTGTCTGCACAGTGTGTGGCTCACTGTCCACATGCACACAGACCACAGGAAGACCATGAGTCCTTCCCTTCGGAGGTCTGCTGCTGACAGGACATGTTTTTGTGCTCATCAGCCAGAGAGGGAGGAAGGCCATCAGTTCAGAAAAGCCCAGAGTACCTTTCTCTTCCTTTTGTGATAAGGAATATTTGGAGTAAATACATTGCTTTTTATCGTACTTAACAAAGGGGGAAATAAATGAATTAATTCAAAGTGCTCTCTAGTAGTTTAATCTTTATATTGATAGTTGGAGAGTGACAATGGCTCCTTAAGCTGGACCTCTGAGGAGAGAAAGGGGGCTGGTGTTAACGTCAGGTCTGCAGTTATGGCCTGTTTTGGCATGATTAGGCCAAGCTATCATTTTCTGGTTGCTGGTTTTGTGTGGAGCAGACAAAAGGTTTCTTTCAAAAGTTATATACTTGCATAACTTACATTCAGAGTACATGTTTGATAAACTGTGAGCTACAGAGTAATTACAGCATGCGAGTGTTCTTGCTTATAAAATGCCAGCAATTTATCCCTTAATTATAGGGAGTTTTTCATATAGTTAATTACCATACTTTGAGGGAAAGTCATGATTTTTCTGAAGGCTAAGAAAATCTGAATGTTCATTACACTTGGTTTTATGAAAAGAATTAATCATCTGTGGTAACTAACCCATCATATCTCAGTGTCCACTAAACATTGAAGTTACCACTAACTTTATTACAGTTGTTTGTAATATCAAATCATGAAGGGTCTGAATGTATATCTGTAGTGAATAATTAAATCCACTGGGACACATTCCTATAGTAGAATCCAGTACATTTTAGCGTGGTGTTTCTACTTACAGTTTCTAGCAGGAGACTGACTGACAATTTGGGGTAATTTGGACCTTGGGCAGCTCACTTAAATGCTTCGTGACTCAGTTTTCTCCTGCACAGAATGATTCATAGAATGATAGTCATAAGAGTTCAGTAAGATAATAGTCGACCAGGTAGAACAGCCTGGCACGTCTGAAGCCCTTTACCATTACCAATTATTATTACTATTCAACAGCTGAAATGGACGAGGTAAATAAAGATGTAGAAAGTTTTCTAATATATTATAAATTTTTTTAAGTTATGTATATAAAATGTGTCTATAGATCCATGAAGTCAGTTGTGCAAAACACCACACAAGTTATTTCTCTCTAGTAGGAGAGAAAAGAGCATATAGGAAAGAGAAGAGGGAGAGGTACCTACAGGCACTAGTCTGAGAGCAGCTAGTATAGTGGACCTGATTATCTATGTCTTTCTTCCTCCTTTTCCTCTCTTCTACTCCACTTGCCTTCCTCCTTCCCTTCCTTTCTTCCTTTTCTCTCTTTTTGTTCCTATAATGAGGCTATGTTCATGAAAAATTGTGTAACCAAAATGATTATAATGTTTTAAAATTGCTCAGTTTTCTTCAGCTGCTCTCGAGAAAGGTCCTGGCTATGCTTCCTCGTATTAACTATCAAAGTGTTCTGACTGACCAACATCCCTTGGAAAAATTCCCCAAGAATTTTTTAAATTTCTATGCCCCTTCCTTATGACTCACACAAGCCTTTAGAGAGTGTTCAGTGTGCTCTTCTCTGCCAAGCATGGAGACCGTGGTTGAAATGCACATGTCTTTATGCCTCCTGCCCAGGGTCCAGCTGCCCTAGGCATGCCTGCAGTCACCTCTCTTTCAGGTCCTACCTGTCCTGGGGCCCTGACACAAGCTGTGTGCAGGTACCTCTCATTTGCAGGTCCCATTAGGTCCCACCACCCAGAGGTCCCAGGAAGTCAACATTTCTCCTCATTCACACCACTCCTCTCTTTCAAACTCATCCTTTTCTGGCTCCTGCCTTCAAGAGTACTGGCTTTAAGTGGTTACCCAAAACACAAAGAAAGACACTATTAATTACAAGAAATGAAAGTGTGCCCCTCAAGGTATAGGCCTAGTAGTGGGATTGGTGGGTCAATATGGTAGTTCTATTTTTAATATTTTAAGGAACCTCCATAATTGAAAAAGACACCTGTACTCTAATGTTCGTTGCAGCATTATTTACAATACCTAGGACATGGATGCAACCTAAGTGCCCATCAACAGATAAATAGACAAAGAGTATGCAATGTATATATAAAATGAATATTACTCAGTCATAAAAGGATTGAAGTTAGGTCCTTTGTAGATATGTGGATGAACCTAGAGTCTGGCATACAGAGTGAAATAAGTCAGAAAGAGAAAAACAAATATTGTATATTACATATATGTGGAATCTGAAAAAGTGGTATAAATGAACCTAGTTCCAGGGCAGGAATAGAGAGGCAGACACAGAGAATGAACTTGTAGACATAGCAGGGTGAGGGGGGGTGGGATGAATGAGGAAATTGTTGTTGTTGTTTACTGTCTAAGTCATGTCCAGCACTCTCAGAACCACATTGACTGCAGTGCTCCAGGCTTCCCTGTCCATCACTATCTCTCAGAGTTTGCCCAAATTCAGGTTCACTGAGTCAGTGATGGTATCCAACCACCTCATCCTCTGTTGTCGCCTTCTCCTCCTGCCCTCAAGGAGATTAGGTCTGACATAAATACACTACCATGTGTAAACCAGCTCGTGGGAACCTGCTGCACAGAGAGCTCAACTTGGTGTGGGGTGGAGAGAGGTCCAAGAGGGAGGGATATAAGTATACATATAGCTGATTCACTGTTGTAGAGCAGAAACTAACAACATTGTAAAACAGTTCTGTGCATATGTGCTCAGTCACTTTGGTTGTGTCTGACTCTGAGTGACCCCATGGACTGTAGCCTGCCAGCCTCCTCTGTCCATGGCATTTTCCAGACATGAATATTAGAGTAGGTGGCCATTTCCTCCTCCAGAGGATCTTCCTGACCTTAGGGATCAATCCCCCACCTCTCCTTGATTGGTAGGTGGATTCTTTACTATAGTGCCACCTG
Source organism: Tragulus kanchil (assembly GCA_022376925.1). Taxonomy (NCBI): domain Eukaryota; kingdom Metazoa; phylum Chordata; class Mammalia; order Artiodactyla; family Tragulidae; genus Tragulus; species Tragulus kanchil. The sequence continues at coordinate 152,371,561 of JAIOJX010000024.1, forward strand.
GGAAGCCCAAAACCATAAAAACAAAATCCACCATGGAGAAAATCAAATCAGTTATGTTAAGGACAGGTTTCAGAATCTGTAGTAAAATAACAAGATAATAAAATTGGCCCAAGCAAAGATAATAGAGATGAAGGATGTACCTCAGAATCTAACATGTGAATCACTCTGTATGATTCAATATCAGATAAATAGACAAAGAGTATGCAATGTATATATAAAATGAATATTACTCAGTCATAAAAGGATTGAAGTTAGGTCCTTTGTAGATATGTGGATGAACCTAGAGTCTGGCATACAGAGTGAAATAAGTCAGAAAGAGAAAAACAAATATTGTATATTACATATATGTGGAATCTGAAAAAGTGGTATAAATGAACCTAGTTCCAGGGCAGGAATAGAGAGGCAGACACAGAGAATGAACTTGTAGACATAGCAGGGTGAGGGGGGGTGGGATGAATGAGGAAATTGTTGTTGTTGTTTACTGTCTAAGTCATGTCCAGCACTCTCAGAACCACATTGACTGCAGTGCTCCAGGCTTCCCTGTCCATCACTATCTCTCAGAGTTTGCCCAAATTCAGGTTCACTGAGTCAGTGATGGTATCCAACCACCTCATCCTCTGTTGTCGCCTTCTCCTCCTGCCCTCAAGGAGATTAGGTCTGACATAAATACACTACCATGTGTAAACCAGCTCGTGGGAACCTGCTGCACAGAGAGCTCAACTTGGTGTGGGGTGGGAGAGAGGTCCAAGAGGGAGGGGATATAAGTATACATATAGCTGATTCACTGTTGTAGAGCAGAAACTAACAACATTGTAAAACAGTTCTGTGCATATGTGCTCAGTCACTTTGGTTGTGTCTGACTCTGAGTGACCCCATGGACTGTAGCCTGCCAGCCTCCTCTGTCCATGGCATTTTCCAGACATGAATATTAGAGTAGGTGGCCATTTCCTCCTCCAGAGGATCTTCCTGACCTTAGGGATCAATCCCCCACCTCTCCTTGATTGGTAGGTGGATTCTTTACTATAGTGCCACCTGGGAAGCCCAAAACCATAAAAACAAAATCCACCATGGAGAAAATCAAATCAGTTATGTTAAGGACAGGTTTCAGAATCTGTAGTAAAATAACAAGATAATAAAATTGGCCCAAGCAAAGATAATAGAGATGAAGGATGTACCTCAGAATCTAACATGTGAATCACTCTGTAGATTCAAAAGAAGAGGACAGATGGAACTATAACAATATTCAGGTAAATACTGTAAAGGATCTTTTTTTTCAGGTAAGTATCTGAATCTTTAGGCTCAAAGAGTTAACAATATGCAAAAAATTAAAATATTATTAGAATTTAGATATTTCTCAGTGAAATTTTCAAATTTAAGTACTAAGAGAGAATTCGATAAATATAGTAGTAGATATTATTGTTCCGAGTTAGTAGCTACCCCTTTCTGTAGGCAAGGTATCCTTTCCACTTCAGTTATTTTGGACTTGATCAGTGACGTGTGAATAAACCCAACAGATAGCCTATCAACCAGAAATTTGTAGACCCGTCGTAAGCTTCTGCCAATTCTGTTACTCGTGAGCCTGCCTCTTAGAGAAGGCCATGTTCCAGATATGGGCTGCTTTGACAGCCTGGTTGCAAAATGGGAAACCATGGGCAGCACACCAGCGCCCAGACTGTAGCTTGGAACAGATTCATGGTACCTGATGACCAATGTGTAGTATGAGGAAGAAATACATGTTTGTTGTTGGAAGTCAACTGAGCTTTTGAGGCTGTAATACAGTGTACCTAGTGAAAGCTAATAAGCACAAAGTGACTACATCATCCAAGACTAACAGCATGCTAACCTCAGACTTCTCCCTGTACAGTGTTAGATGCCAGAATAGAATGAAGTGATGTCTTCCAAGTTTCCATGAAACAGTTCATGACATAAGAATTCTGTTCCCACTCAAAAGGTCATTTAAGCATTAAGATAACCATGAAGCACCAGATATGTAAGAATTTCCAGGTAGCTTAGTGGTAAAGAATCTACCTGCAATGTGGGAGACCCGGATTCGATCCCTGGGTTGGGAAGATCCCCTGGAGAAGGAAATGGCAACCCACTCCAGTATTCTTGCCTGGAGAATTCCTATGGACAAAGGAGCCTGGAAAGCTACAGTCCATGGGATTACAAAGAGTTGGATACAATCAAGCGATTAAGCACACATGTACTTGGTAAACATTAATGACAGATACAGGGCAAAGTTATAAAATTCATCTAAAGAGAAGACCTATAACAAGATAAATTAATATAGTAATGACAAATGAGACAGAAATCTTAGATGATACCAATAAAATTGTCAAAATGTGATAAGTTGCAGATTTTACAAAGGAAGAACTCAGTATTCCTGCTTCATTGTTGCACTGCTAACTAGAAAAATTTGCGTTCAAGAGTTTTTAAAAATAAAATGTATCAAGAGTTGTTTAAAACAGTTTAAAAAGCCAATGGCAGCATGTAAGAACAGAATTCTTATGTCAGGAACTGTTTCATGGAAACTTGGAAGACATCACTTCATTCTATTCTGGCATCTAACACTGTACAGGGAGAAGTCTGAGGTTAGCATGCTGTTAGTCTTGCCAATGGATTGATGTTTGTAATACAGAAAACATTTTAATTGAGAAATCAGCATAGTTCATAAGTAGGTATCATTAGAGACTGTAAAATATTCTCTGTCACAAAATTTTTTTTCATGTGAGTATCTATGAAAGGGCCTAAAACTTACCCCAGAAGGCCATGTTCCAGATATGGGCTGCTTTGACAGCCTGGTTGCAAAATGGGAAACCATGGGCAGCACACCAGCGCCCAGACTGTAGCTTGGAACAGATTCATGGTACCTGATGACCAATGTGTAGTATGAGGAAGAAATACATGTTTGTTGTTGGAAGTCAACTGAGCTTTTGAGGCTGTAATACAGTGTACCTAGTGAAAGCTAATAAGCACAAAGTGACTACATCATCCAAGACTAACAGCATGCTAACCTCAGACTTCTCCCTGTACAGTGTTAGATGCCAGAATAGAATGAAGTGATGTCTTCCAAGTTTCCATGAAACAGTTCATGACATAAGAATTCTGTTCCCACTCAAAAGGTCATTTAAGCATTAAGATAACCATGAAGCACCAGATATGTAAGAATTTCCAGGTAGCTTAGTGGTAAAGAATCTACCTGCAATGTGGGAGACCCGGATTCGATCCCTGGGTTGGGAAGATCCCCTGGAGAAGGAAATGGCAACCCACTCCAGTATTCTTGCCTGGAGAATTCCTATGGACAAAGGAGCCTGGAAAGCTACAGTCCATGGGATTACAAAGAGTTGGATACAATCAAGCGATTAAGCACACATGTACTTGGTAAACATTAATGACAGATACAGGGCAAAGTTATAAAATTCATCTAAAGAGAAGACCTATAACAAGATAAATTAATATAGTAATGACAAATGAGACAGAAATCTTAGATGATACCAATAAAATTGTCAAAATGTGATAAGTTGCAGATTTTACAAAGGAAGAACTCAGTATTCCTGCTTCATTGTTGCACTGCTAACTAGAAAAATTTGCGTTCAAGAGTTTTTAAAAATAAAATGTATCAAGAGTTGTTTAAAACAGTTTAAAAAGCCAATGGCAGCATGTAAGAACAGAATTCTTATGTCAGGAACTGTTTCATGGAAACTTGGAAGACATCACTTCATTCTATTCTGGCATCTAACACTGTACAGGGAGAAGTCTGAGGTTAGCATGCTGTTAGTCTTGCCAATGGATTGATGTTTGTAATACAGAAAACATTTTAATTGAGAAATCAGCATAGTTCATAAGTAGGTATACCATTAGAGACAAAAATTCAATTTTTTTTTTCATGGAGTATCTGTAAAAATATTCTCTGTCACATTTGGTGAAAATTCATGAAAGTTCCTTTATGTAGCACTGTGAAGTTGATTCTTACCCTGTAAGCAAGGAGGAACCAAGAAAGAGTGTCAGGAAAGAAATGGCATGTTCAGAATTGAAAATAACTTGGAGAGCAACACAAAGCAAAACCAAACCAAACAGAAACCAATCTGAGAGGCTGTTATAAAGATACAGATAAATAATAAAGGTGACATGGACTAGACCTCAATGCAGCCATGGTGTGCGGTGCTCACTGACCAGGCACAGTTTGATGAAATCTGCTTTGGTCGGGTGCTGATTCTGACCAGAGGCGTTGTCACTCCTTGCAAGCTGCTGTAACAAAATGCTACAGACTGGTAGCTTATAAACAACAAAAGTTTCTATCTCGATCCTGGGAGTTGGGATGGCTGAGATCAAGGCACCAGCAGATTCAGCCTCCGGTGAGGGCACTCTTCCTGATTCACAGATGGCCATCTTCTCCTGCTTTTCTCATGGCAGCAGGACTGGGGAAGTTTGGTCCCTTTTATAAGAACAGTTACTCCATTCATAAAGGACTCCACCTTTATGACCTAATCACCCCCTAAAGCCCCATTTCGTAATACCATCATGTTGGGAATTAGGTTTCAACATGCAACTTTGGGGGCATATAAGCATGCACTCTATCTGCAGAGGCTATCTAACCATACCAATAATTTACAGTGAAAGGGCGAACTGTCAGTCACAGGGTCATTAAGAAAACTATCCTCCATCTGACCCACCTTAGGAAGAACTCAGTATTCCTGCTTCATTGTTGCACTGCTAACTAGAAAAATTTGCTCAAGAGTTTTTAAAAATAAAATGTATCAAGAGTTGTTTAAAACAGTTTAAAAAGCCAATGGCAGCATGTAAGAACAGAATTCTTATGTCAGGAACTGTTTCATGGAAACTTGGAAGACATCACTTCATTCTATTCTGGCATCTAACACTGTACAGGGAGAAGTCTGAGGTTAGCATGCTGTTAGTCTTGCCAATGGATTGATGTTTGTAATACAGAAAACATTTTAATTGAGAAATCAGCATAGTTCATAAGTAGGTATACCATTAGAGACAAAAATTCAATTTTTTTTCATGGAGTATCTGTAAAAATATTCTCTGTCACATTTGGTGAAAATTCATGAAAGTTCCTTTATGTAGCACTGTGAAGTTGATTCTTACCCTGTAAGCAAGGAGGAACCAAGAAAGAGTGTCAGGAAAGAAATGGCATGTTCAGAATTGAAAATAACTTGGAGAGCAACACAAAGCAAAACCAAACCAAACAGAAACCAATCTGAGAGGCTGTTATAAAGATACAGATAAATAATAAAGGTGACATGGACTAGACCTCAATGCAGCCATGGTGTGCGGTGCTCACTGACCAGGCACAGTTTGATGAAATCTGCTTTGGTCAGGTGCTGATTCTGACCAGAGGCGTTGTCACTCCTTGCAAGCTGCTGTAACAAAATGCTACAGACTGGTAGCTTATAAACAACAAAAGTTTCTATCTCGATCCTGGGAGTTGGGATGGCTGAGATCAAGGCACCAGCAGATTCAGCCTCCAGTGAGGGCACTCTTCCTGATTCACAGATGGCCATCTTCTCCCTGCTTTTCTCATGGCAGCAGGACTGGGGAAGTTTGGTCCCTTTTATAAGAACAGTTACTCCATTCATAAAGGACTCCACCTTTATGACCTAATCACCCCCTAAAGCCCCATTTCGTAATACCATCATGTTGGGAATTAGGTTTCAACATGCAACTTTGGGGGCATATAAGCATGCACTCTATCTGCAGAGGCTATCTAACCATACCAATAATTTACAGTGAAAAAGGGCGAACTGTCAGTCACAGGGTCATTAAGAAAACTATCCCTCCATCTGACCCACCTTAGGAAGCACAGCGACCTTTCATCTGTGCCATTTTCCTATCCTCTCTTCAGAGGTTTCTCTTGGCCATAACTAACAGCAAAAGGGTATCTTGACTTCCTTCCCTCCAGGGCTCCTCCTGGGTTCATTCAATCCAGCAGTGAAGCTCTAGGTGCTTTTGTTCCCTCTCTTGCCCTCTGTTCTCTCTCTAAAGCAGAAGGCTACCATTCAGATTTGCATAGATAAGCACATGCAAATGATATATGCTTATGTATTATCAGTTTTAACTGATGCCAAAATACGTATCTAAAGAAAGGGACACTATCTGACAAGGGAACAAAAAATGTTTTAAGTAAATATAAGGATTTGATAGAAAATGGAATGTTTCCAGCAGATCAGAGAGGAATTGATACCTACAGTTTTATTAAGAGATATAATAATAGAACTGGCCACTGTTGCCACTTAATGACTTTCTTATTTGAGATAACTTTGAGTACTCAGTGAATAGAGGCAGGAATAGGAAATGTTTTTTGAGACGAACATGTTTTCCATCTAAGCCTAGGCATTATTGTTTTTAGGGTTATGTGATCTAATCATTTAATCCAAAGGTGATCCCGTCTTGCCTCCAACAGAAAAGGGAAAGTAATGCTAGGAAGAATTTGTAAGATTACAGTTTTGTATACCAGGTCAGGGACTTTTCACCAACCTGTACTACCCCAGAAGCTGGTAGTGTGAAAGCACTCACTTATTAACAGCAGTGTCACTTGAATGAAAGTAGTAAATATTGATCATAATTTAAAAAACTAAACATGGCATAAGGAGTGTAATATTACAGATGGAACTTAATGTATCTTGTTTAATTCTCATGGCAGCAGGACTGGGGAAGTTTGGTCCCTTTTATAAGAACAGTTACTCCATTCATAAAGGACTCCACCTTTATGACCTAATCACCCCCTAAAGCCCCATTTCGTAATACCATCATGTTGGGAATTAGGTTTCAACATGCAACTTTGGGGGCATATAAGCATGCACTCTATCTGCAGAGGCTATCTAACCATACCAATAATTTACAGTGAAAAAGGGCGAACTGTCAGTCACAGGGTCATTAAGAAAACTATCCCTCCATCTGACCCACCTTAGGAAGCACAGCGACCTTTCATCTGTGCCATTTTCCTATCTTCTCTTCAGAGGTTTCTCTTGGCCATAACTAACAGCAAAAGGGTATCTTGACTTCCTTCCCTCCAGGGCTCCTCCTGGGTTCATTCAATCCAGCAGTGAAGCTCTAGGTGCTTTTGTTCCCTCTCTTGCCCTCTGTTCTCTCTCTAAAGCAGAAGGCTACCATTCAGATTTGCATAGATAAGCACATGCAAATGATATATGCTTATGTATTATCAGTTTTAACTGATGCCAAAATACGTATCTAAAGAAAGGGACACTATCTGACAAGGGAACAAAAAATGTTTTAAGTAAATATAAGGATTTGATAGAAAATGGAATGTTTCCAGCAGATCAGAGAGGAATTGATACCTACAGTTTTATTAAGAGATATAATAATAGAACTGGCCACTGTTGCCACTTAATGACTTTCTTATTTGAGATAACTTTGAGTACTCAGTGAATAGAGGCAGGAATAGGAAATGTTTTTTGAGACGAACATGTTTTCCATCTAAGCCTAGGCATTATTGTTTTTAGGGTTATGTGATCTAATCATTTAATCCAAAGGTGATCCCGTCTTGCCTCCAACAGAAAAGGGAAAGTAATGCTAGGAAGAATTTGTAAGATTACAGTTTTGTATACCAGGTCAGGGACTTTTCACCAACCTGTACTACCCCAGAAGCTGGTAGTGTGAAAGCACTCACTTATTAACAGCAGTGTCACTTGAATGAAAGTAGTAAATATTGATCATAATTTAAAAAACTAAACATGGCATAAGGAGTGTGTAATATTACAGATGGAACTTAATGTATCTTGTTTAATTCTAATGGCAACTGTGGGCTTCGCAGGTGGCTTAGTGGTCAAGAATCTGCCTGCCAATGCAGGAAATCCAGGTTTGATCTCTGGGTCGGAAAGATCCCCTGGAGAAGGAAATGGCAACTCACTCCAGTATTCTTGCCTGGAGAATCCTTGAACAGAGGAGTCTGGAGGGCTACAGAGAAGCCTGGAGGGCTACAGTCCATAGGGTTGCAGAGTCAGATACAACTTAGTAACTAAAGAACAACAGTGGCAACTGCTAAGGAAATTTCTATGGCTAAGCAAATTCTAAGGGAATTCATGGTAACCCAGGAAAGTCCATGCATTGACATTTACAACAAATGCTTTGCAGATTATAAAATCATAGGAATCAGAGTGAAGCCTGCGCTGAAATTTAGGTAGAGTAAGGGTGGGTGAAGGATGGAGAGCCAGGCTTTTGCAGCTGGCAGTCTTGAGTTTGAGCGCTCCCCTTGTGACTCAGCAGTAAAGAATCTGCCTGCGATGCAGGACTCTAAGTAATGCAGGTTCAGTCCCTGAGTCCAGAAGATCCCCAGGAGGAGGGCATGGCAACCCACTCCAGTACTCTTGCCTGGAGAACCCCGTGGACAGAGGAGCCTGGCAGGCTGTAGTCGATAGGGTCGCAAAGAGTTGTACATGACTGAAGTCACTTAGCATGCATGCATGCAGTGTTGAGTTTGAGGACTGTTTGACTACATTATACCTAGGTCAGATTAGACAAAGACTCCTTATTTTCTGAAAAACTGATATAATAATGGTTTCCTTATGAAGTAATGAATGGGATTAACAGATCACAAATGAACTTCTTGGCACATGGTAGGTGCTTAACAAGAAGTTCCCTCCTGTAACAATAATGCTTCCCTTAATAGGCTATTCATTTTATTTCAGAAGATAGACAATAGATAGCTAGGTAGGTATACATATACATATATATATATATATACACACATATATATACCTTTATAGCCTTATAGATATATTTCATGAATTTAAAAAATTATACAGTTTATGTCATACATAGCACATGTGGCAGAAAATATTATAGTATAAAATGTTGCATACATTAGTGTTATAGCAACAGCAAAGCAATCCTGTGGTTTCTTGCCAAGACAAATATGATTATACGTTATGGTGCTGTCTCTGACAAATTCCTTTGAGGTTTCAAAATGTTGTGCTTGAATAACGATTGCAATCTAAGATTCAGCTGCTTTTCTGGAATGCAAATCTTTGTTTTACAGAGCTGCTGAACTGTAATGTAAATGTTATATAGGATCTTGTCAAAACAACTGTATTAGTGATCAGATATTGGAAGAGTTAGTGGAACTAAATATCCTCATATTTTAGGGCATTTTTCTCAATCTAAGTTTTGAGTACTTATCAAAAATATTTGAAGTAAGTCAGTGTTTGCATGCTATACTCTGTTCTCATTTGTTACATTTAATTTTGCTTAAAAAAGGCAACTGAAAATGGAACCTTAAAACTTCCAGCCAAGCATCAACATTTTAGGTTAGAAAAATTAGCATATACTGATATTACTTTGCCATATGTCATTTTTCCTATTGTGCTTCCATATATTCATTATTTATTTCTCCCCACTGTTTATACATAATAATACACTTCACAAAGAATAAAAGCTAGATTTTCTTTTCAGTCTTATCTAACAGACCTTTTATAAAAGCTTCTTTTCAGCAAATTACTTCTGAATATAAACAAGCTCTCTCATCTCATTTTATGAATAAATGAGACTTGATGACTGCATTTTTAAATTATGTGATTCATGCAGTCATTAGTTAAGAAGAGAATAAAACAATGGTGGATTAGAAAAAAATTCTCCTCAGTGCACACATCATTAGTTACACATGGAAAACTGTTCCCACCCACTCACCCTATTCCTCTCAGATGGGTTTCTTCTTGGTCCTAGAGACACTATGGAGGCCTTCAAAGGCAATTTAGAGCACCATAGCACTGTGAACATTCTTGGTAGATAAAAATGTAAAATTTTATTTGACTAAAACTAGGACAGTAAACCTTGACCTCATTCCCTGTCTTATGTAACAACCATCTTTTGTTTTCTTTTCTTTTTTGTAGTTTATTGTTTCTGTTGAAGAAGCACTGAGTAATTCAGGTGTATTGTTTAAACTTTGAAAATCTACATAAGCAAAACACAAATGAATAGAAAGTATCCATATCCTACCACAGTAACCACTGGAAATATGTTCTTAAACTAGCCTCAAGACCCCATGAGTGTGGGTCTGGGTTTGTGTGTGGTACAGGACCTCCCTGGATGCTCCTTTCTGTGGCCTGCTTTTGCTCACAATACAGTGCATCATGAATGTGGCCACTGATCAGTGAATATGTAATCATATCAGACATAACTGTGAAAGCTTCATCTTCAGTGAGAGCTGAATATGTGTCAGGAATTGTGCAAAGAACATCACACAAAATACCATGTTAGTTTCACCAGAAATCTTTTAACGCATCCTATTATTTGTATTTTACAGAGAGATGTAAAGAGGTTACATAATTTGCCCAAGGTCGTTTAACCTATCTGTGTTCTGAAACTGGAATACAGAACTGTATTTTCCATTTTTTTATTTATGTTTCATGTGTATCACTGCAGAGCTCAAAATCACATCACTGTGCTATACTGCATTGCAGAATTACACTGAAAAAGTTTTTAATCTATATAAATTAACCATTGCCTCTGTTAGGCATAGACAATGGCTTCCACATCCAATTTCCCACAATTATAAACAATACTAGGGTAAAGGTCTCTAAAATAGATATATTTATAATTTCAATTAATAACTTACTTAAGATACATTTATAGAAGTGGAAAATGCTGAGGATAAAAGAATGAGTCCTCAAGGTTTTTGGTGAGATTCATATCCAGCATCTCTCCAACAACAGAGAATATTGTTCTTAATAATTTTCACCAATCTTAAAGGTCAAAAATAAATGAAGCACCTCATTATAATTTGTAAATTTTGAACATCTTTCCATATGTTTATTTTATGCTTTTATTTTGTGACTGAAACAGTCAACTTTTGAAATAATAACTGACTCAAATTCTAGGTACCACTTGGCCTTTAGACTTAATTCATGGAGTGACTAATGATCCCAGTTAATTGGGGCTTTTAAGGCATAGTTTACATCCCATAAAATTCTCTTTTATAGAATATAGTTTTATGAGCTTTGACAAATGCCTATCTTGTTGTCATCAGCATAATCAAGTTTTAGGACATTTCTATTGCCCTACGATAATGGCCAACCCCTCTTGTAGCTCCCAAATTGCAGCAACCACTAAATTTTTCTGTTCCTATGGTTTTGAGTTTCCAGGATGTCATATAAATGACCTCACTTAGTATGTAGCCTTTTGAGTCTGACTTCTTTCACCTTATATAATGCATTTGAGATTTATTCATGTTTTTACCTGTTTTTCTTTTTTATTACTGAGTGGTATTCTGTTGTATGAATATACCACCACTTTTAAATCTACTTATGAATTGGATATTTGAGCTGTTTCCAATTTTTCCCAGTTAAACATTGGTGCACTGGTTTTTGTGTGAAAAAAAATTTTTTTTCAATTTTTTGGAAACACCTAGGAATGAGATTGTTGGGTTGTATGGTAAATAAATGCTTATCCTTACAGGACTTTTCTGCAGTATCTGTGTCATGCCTCGTCACGCTTATAGTTTTGAATGGTTCTGAAATGACTCCAGGTGGTTCATCCAGATTTTTGCAAAGTGTTTAAATAAGGAGTTTTAAGCAGCTCCTGGTTCTACAAAAACTTAGAAAGTACTTGATCCATTACCTACATCCTCTGATTTGTCTCTGTCAAGTAGCACTGGGCTGCTTATTTACCAAATCCAATGCATTTTAAAAAGTTAAAAGACACAGTGAGAAGCCTGAGCACCACAACTAGAGAGTAGCCTTCACTCACTGAGACCTGAGAAAGCCCACACACACCAACAAAGTCCCAGCAGAGCCAAAAATAAATAAATAAATAAACAATACTTCTAAAAAAATGTTAAAGATAAATAAGCATTTGTTAGATTAAAATAGCTAGTGTAAATCAAGGCATGGGTACAATTTATGGGTAAGTTATCAGTTATGTACAATAAAATTTTATTTATTAGAGTTATATGAAACATGTAACAAACATCTAATAAGCACTGTGATCCATTTCCCGGGATTCATGAGTGTACAGTCTCATGAGTGTTTTTATAGATTTTGGAAATAATTTTACAAGAAAATTCAGAACAGGGTGATGCTAGTTATGCTAAGGAGCACATAAAAGAAGACCTGTGTAAACTTAGTGATATTTGCAACGTTCTATAAATAGAGATCAGAAGGCCCATTAGTCAAGGAGGAAAGAGACAAATGTTCCAGTTAGAGGAACCAGCTTGCACCAAGATTTTGTTTGGCAGATGATAGTAGAGCACTGGGGCAAGATCCTTGAGGATGCCATGAAAGATTGTTCAAGTGAAGTCCAGAGTGAGTGCAACAGAAATAAAATTGAGAAAGAGCAGGATGGACTAGAGCAGATGAAAAAAATTATTGGTTGAGAAGTTCCCAGAATGGCCAAAGAAGCTTTGTAGTATGAAGGAGGTAACCAAGAGGTAAATTGGATTGATGGCTGACAATGTTGTTGCGACTGTGGACTAAAAGTGTGTTGAACAGGGCATTAGGGGTTAGGAAGTTAAGAAACTTCGAGAGAGTCCAGGGATACCCACAGTAACCCAATACCATAAACACATTAGTATTAATACACTTACATAGAGTTATGGTAAATAAATGCTTATCCTTACAGGACTTTTCTGCAGTATCTGTGTCATGCCTCGTCACGCTTATAGTTTTGAATGGTTCTGAAATGACTCCAGGTGGTTCATCCAGATTTTTGCAAAGTGTTTAAATAAGGAGTTTTAAGCAGCTCCTGGTTCTACAAAAACTTAGAAAGTACTTGATCCATTACCTACATCCTCTGATTTGTCTCTGTCAAGTAGCACTGGGCTGCTTATTTACCAAATCCAATGCATTTTAAAAAGTTAAAAGACACAGTGAGAAGCCTGAGCACCACAACTAGAGAGTAGCCTTCACTCACTGAGACCTGAGAAAGCCCACACACACCAACAAAGTCCCAGCAGAGCCAAAAATAAATAAATAAATAAACAATACTTCTAAAAAAATGTTAAAGATAAATAAGCATTTGTTAGATTAAAATAGCTAGTGTAAATCAAGGCATGGGTACAATTTATGGGTAAGTTATCAGTTATGTACAATAAAATTTTATTTATTAGAGTTATATGAAACATGTAACAAACATCTAATAAGCACTGTGATCCATTTCCCGGGATTCATGAGTGTACAGTCTCATGAGTGTTTTTATAGATTTTGGAAATAATTTTACAAGAAAATTCAGAACAGGGTGATGCTAGTTATGCTAAGGAGCACATAAAAGAAGACCTGTGTAAACTTAGTGATATTTGCAACGTTCTATAAATAGAGATCAGAAGGCCCATTAGTCAAGGAGGAAAGAGACAAATGTTCCAGTTAGAGGAACCAGCTTGCACCAAGATTTTGTTTGGCAGATGATAGTAGAGCACTGGGGCAAGATCCTTGAGGATGCCATGAAAGATTGTTCAAGTGAAGTCCAGAGTGAGTGCAACAGAAATAAAATTGAGAAAGAGCAGGATGGACTAGAGCAGATGAAAAAAATTATTGGTTGAGAAGTTCCCAGAATGGCCAAAGAAGCTTTGTAGTATGAAGGAGGTAACCAAGAGGTAAATTGGATTGATGGCTGACAATGTTGTTGCGACTGTGGACTAAAAAGTGTGTTGAACAGGGCATTAGGGGTTAGGGAAGTTAAGAAACTTCGGAGAGAGTCCAGGGATACCCACAGTAACCCAATACCATAAACACATTAGTATTAATACACTTACATAGAGTTTCAATGTCAGTGCATTGGGAAACACTGAGTTAAAGTAAAATGTGTTTATTACAAATCTTCTCAATACCTTATGCCCTGTGAAGCTCTAAATAAGGAATGTAATATGCAGCTGCTCCTAGAAGTGTCTGAACACAAAGGTATTTTTTTGAGACTCATTCATGATTACTACTCTTTTAGGCCATGCTATTTTTACCACAGAAATGATAGCATTATAAAGAAGGAATTGATTGTATTTACCCTACAATGCTGACCTTGCTAACTAATCACTTTTCCACGCCTTTTGGTAGTGGTTCTCAAACTGGTATAAAAGGCAATCCATCACTTGCAGCACTTGAAAAAAAGAGCAGACTCCTGGAGCGCACTCTCAAGAATCTGACCCAGGAGGCCTGGGCTTGAGCCAGGGGATCTGTGGTATATCAGACACCCAGGTGATTTGGATGTGTTACCAGCGGTTGGTCTGGATCCAGATGGGCTTGCAGAGCTTCTGAAACAGCAGTTTTCAATATTAGCTGTACACTGGAATCATCTGGAGAGCCATTAAGAATCCCACTGATCAGGCCACGCCTTATAGCAATTAACTCCCAAGTCTCCGGAGTTGCCTCAGTATTTGTTTAAAGCTCCCAGGTGATTCCAACATGCAGCCAATTAAAGAACTCGCTCTCTTGAAGATTCATTGTGGAAAGCCTTAAACTTAAGCCTCTTTGGCTCCTCAGGACTTGGAAATATTTCATAAGATCTATAGCTAATGCTTCAGTAAAATCTTGGCCTGCCTCTGGTTTAATTGGCTTATCAGAGCAAGCCACCTAGAGTTTTCCCCTTTCTCTAGTGAGGATCAACTCTCTTGGAGAGTAATTCTTAACCTCTTTCTCCAAATAGTACAGAAAGGAAATTCCTGAGAAGAAAAAAAAAAATCCAGAGCTATTATAAAATTCTGAATTGAAAGAACCACTATAACAACAACAAAAATATTCCAAAAAGTTGTCTTTCCCAAGAGAACTCTGGTTCTGTCATGTTTAGCTCTTGTATCATCACATGCCCAATTTTTTTTTTAATTTATTTTTTTATTTATTTTTGGCTATTCTGGGTTTTCACTGGTGCCACAGGCTCTTCTCTAGTTGCAGAGAGTGGGGGCTACTCTCTAGTTGAGATCAGCAGGCTTCTTGTTACAGTGATTTCTCTTGTTGTGGAACTTGGAACTCAGGCTCTAGGGCACATGGATTTCACCAGCTCAACAGTTGCGGTCCCAAGGCTCTAGAGCACAGGATCAGTCGTTGTGGCTCTTGGGCTTTGTTGCTCCACAGCATGTGGGATCTTTCCGGATCAGGGATCGAACCCGTATCCCCTGCATTGGCAGGTGAACTCTTTACCACTGAGCTACCAGGGAAGCCCTATGCCTAGCTTTTTAAAATAAGAAATTGCTTAGATGAACTTCACAGTGTTTCATAGCCTCAAGTTTGAACTTCTCTAGTATTTCTTCTTAGATCGACCTAACATCATTTCTCTTTTCTGAAATACTCACCAGCTTCACAGTCTACCAGGAGGAAAACTTAATGTGATGCAGTTGAATCTTAGAGCACACACTTCATACATGACTGCTTTTTTTTCCTTGTCTCTTCTCCTGTCCATTTTGCCCTCTTGAAAGGATACAGTAAATGAAGGAAGAAGCAAAGAGAAAAGAAAAGATAGGGACTTCCTTGGTGGCCCAGTGGCTAAGACTCCATCCTCCCAATGCAGGGCGCCCAGATTCGATCCCTGGTCAGGGAACTAGATTCCACATGCTGCAACTAAAAATCCCACATGCCACAACAAAGATCAAAGACTCCAAGTGCTATAACTTAACCTGGTGCAACCATATAAATAAATATTTTTAAAAAAAGAAAAATAAAGATAGCCCATATTTGGGAATATGACATCCATTTACCTTCCCCTGTGATGAAATGTAGGCGGCATCTGTAACAATTGTTTATTATGGGACTGTGGCTCCTTATCCTAAATCATTAGTACTAGATGTTTTTGAAGATTAAAATATTTTATATTTTAGGGAAAAATGCTGTGTCTTTTGTTACGTAAGCAGGACCTTGGGCATCCCTTTGTAATCAAAGATGGGTATTTCCTCAGCCAACTAAAATCTGCCTCACAGTAATTCACCAAATGGTGGTTAATAAAAGAAAAAATTAGTTTGCACCAAATAAGAACCATTTAGTTTTTAAAGTTTGTTTGGATATTAGAATTGTAGACCATAGCATTGTGAAACTCCAACCAATTATTTTAAAAAGTTCTTCGTTCTCTCTTTTTCTTCCTCTTTTTAATTTTTTATCTTGTTTCTGACTTTTATAGACAACTGAAATATGTTTGAGTAGAGAGCCAGGAACCTCTATGCATATCATCTCATTTTAGATCTTAAGAAAAATTCATTCAAGTAGGTACTATTATTATTTCCCCTTCACGGATGAGAAAGCCAGATCTCTGAAAGCTTAAACTGCTTGTGAAAATTTCAGTTGCTACAGAGCCCACTTTCAAACACTTAACATTCACACTCCCTGACTGTACAGTCCACTGTGGTGTATAGCTTCCTGATAACCTTATATTAAAAATCAACATCTGTGTATAGTCATCCTGAAAGAAAGAAACTAGAACAGTATTTAAGCTCAACATTTGGTACTAGAGTATAAAACCATCAACCTTTAAATAAACAAACACTTTATCTAAGTAAATCGGTACTTCAATAAACACTGAAATAATATGTAAAATACATGTTGTAGGTGTCCCAATTCCAACTTATTGAGAATGGTCAAGAAGAAAATTCACAGGGGAGGTCCCTTAAAGACTGTCTCTCAAGGCTCTTCAGCTGGATAATGGGAATCAGCCACTGTGAACACCTTCACTTAAGGCAATAAACGTATGTGCGCTCAAGCGCACTGGTGTTGGAGTTGGGTTGCGCAGCTAAGGCAAATACAGAAAATGTGTCCTTCTGTGCAGGCGTCCATTACAGCCTAAAGGGATCTAGAAGTTGCTGTGGTTAT
Organism: Tragulus kanchil; assembly: GCA_022376925.1. Classification (NCBI taxonomy): domain Eukaryota; kingdom Metazoa; phylum Chordata; class Mammalia; order Artiodactyla; family Tragulidae; genus Tragulus; species Tragulus kanchil. The sequence continues at coordinate 152,388,315 of JAIOJX010000024.1, forward strand.
TATTGTCATTTTATTATTTATTGTGCAAACATATTTTGTCTTTTCACTGATATTTCACTCATTAACAGAAGCTTCCCATTCCTCAAGCTCACAGTAATTTTTCCCACCAAATTTTGCTGATGTTTGTTAAAATATTTATATTTTAGGAAAAATGCTGTGTCTTTTGTTACGTAAGCAGGACCTTGGGCATCCCTTTGTAATCAAAGATGGGTATTTCCTCAGCCAACTAAAATTTGCCTCACAGTAATTCACCAAATGGTGGTTAATAAAAGAAAAAATTAGTTTGCACCAAATAAGAACCATTTAGTTTTTAAAGTTTGTTTGGATATTAGAATTGTAGACCATAGCATTGTGAAACTCCAACCAATTATTTTAAAAAGTTCTTCGTTCTCTCTTTTTCTTCCTCTTTTTAATTTTTTATCTTGTTTCTGACTTTTATAGACAACTGAAATATGTTTGAGTAGAGAGCCAGGAACCTCTATGCATATCATCTCATTTTAGATCTTAAGAAAAATTCATTCAAGTAGGTACTATTATTATTTCCCCTTCACGGATGAGAAAGCCAGATCTCTGAAAGCTTAAACTGCTTGTGAAAATTTCAGTTGCTACAGAGCCCACTTTGAAACACTTGACATTCACACTCCCTGACTGTACAGTCCACTGTGGTGTATAGCTTCCTGATAACCTTATATTAAAAATCAACATCTGTGTATAGTCATCCTGAAAGAAAGAAACTAGAACAGTATTTAAGCTCAACATTTGGTACTAGAGTATAAAACCATCAACCTTTAAATAAACAAACACTTTATCTAAGTAAATCGGTACTTCAATAAACACTGAAATAATATGTAAAATACATGTTGTAGGTGTCCCAATTCCAACTTATTGAGAATGGTCAAGAAGAAAATTCACAGGGGAGGTCCCTTAAAGACTGTCTCTCAAGGCTCTTCAGCTGGATAATGGGAATCAGCCACTGTGAACACCTTCACTTAAGGCAATAAACGTATGTGCGCTCAAGCGCACTGGTGTTGGAGTTGGGTTGCGCAGCTAAGGCAAATACAGAAAATGTGTCCTTCTGTGCAGGCGTCCATTACAGCCTAAAGGGATCTATAAGTTGCTTTGGTTATTATTGTCATTTTTATTATTTATTGTGCAAACATATTTTGTCTTTTCACTGATATTTCACTCATTAACAGAAGCTTCCCATTCCTCAAGCAAATACCTCGGTAATAGTAACTTTTTTGTGTGTTATTATCTGAAGTGCTATTTTTCCATCTCCCTGTATTTTTTTTAAAGAAAAATGGTGAATCGAAGATCTTGTTAGGTGGCAAGATCATTGCCAAATTTTCATGTCATGAATTAATGACAACTTTGTTTTAAGTAACTTTTTAAAATTCCAAAGTATAATTTCTACAAATGATATACAGGATAAATAGAAAAATCAAGATTTTTAACATGGAACTTAAAGCTTCAAAAATTGACATACTACAGACTTGAGAGTTTATCAGATTTAGGAATCCAAAACTACTTTTTAGAAACAAATGTTTATTCTGTGGGACTGCTGCACTCAAGGGCTGGATTCAGTATTTTGCTCACTGACTTGCTGTGGACTTGAACGAACACTTTCTAATGGATATAACATATTCTAACCTTCAATTCCTTGGACTTGAACTCTTATCTCCACAATAAGCTGTGTGTGTGTAGTTTCACTGATGAATTATATGACCACTTTCTTCTTGTGACCTTAAATTAACTTTCTGTGCATGGATTTTTTTGTTTGCCTGCTGAGTGTTTGTACCATCTACTAGTAAGATTTAATACTACATATTAAGAATTCAACCAGATTAAAAGTCGAAGCCCCTTGTCACCTGGTTTGCCTCATAGGGAGTCCATACCTCAAGACAAGTGAACTGAAAATATTAAGTGCAGTTCTAATTTGTTAATATTACTAAGACAAATGCTGATGGGGTAGTGAGCCACATCATAACTTCCTGCAAAGGAATCATACCATTTGAATGTTTCAAATCATGCATTTGCATACATGTCCTTTTTTCTTTTTCCACTTCTATTGGTCTTTTCATTTATTTATTTCTATCCATCTTTGTTCTTTGGCCCGTGTGGGCCTCCCATCGCAGTGGCTTCTCTCGCTGCAGAGCACCAGCTCTGGGCACATGCACTCCAGAGCTCTGGCTCGGTAGTTGGACACATCGGTCCAGCTGCTCTGCAGCACGTGGGATCTTCCCAGGCCAGGGATCAAACTGGTGCCCCTTGCAGTGCAAGGCAGTGTCCTTACCTACTGGACCACCAGGGAAGCCCACATGTCCTTTTTATAATAGAGAATCATAGAGACTTAGAGATGGTAAGGATTTTAGTTTGTCCCTTCTCTAGATTCTTTCAGGAAAAAACTATTCTATGCTAGAAGAGAATTCCTCTTATTTCTTAAAGCCTACTGAGATAAATATTCCATCCGTTTCATTCTGTGGTGTGGGTTTATTGGCTCATACTGAAATTTGTGATCAGACACCCCCTGTGCTCTCTGTATGCTCCTTTCATGTACTTGGAAACTACTATTAAGTTTCCCTTAAATGTTCTCTTCCTTATGGATAGTCACTACATTGTTATATTTTCATCTGTTTATGTCTCTAATGACCACCTTTAAATGATAAGCCCTGGGCTTCCCCTGGTGGTCCAGTGGATAAGGACACCGCCTTGCAGTGCAAGGGGCGCCGGTTCGAACCCTGGCCTGGGAAGATCCCACGTGCCGCGGAGCGGCTGGACTGATGTGTCCAATCACCGAGCCGGAGCTCTGGAGCGCATGCGCCCAGAGCCTGTGCTCTGCAACAACAAACGCCACCGCAATGGGAGACCGCAGGAGCCAAAGAACAAAGATGGATGAAAACAGAGAAATGAAAGACCAATGGAAGTGGCCCGCCCGCTCCCCTCCCTCCCCAATCCGATCCTAGCCCAAAATAAATAAATAAATAAATCTTTTTTAAAAAATAAATAAATAAAAAATAAATGATAAGCCCTGAGAAAACCCCTTCTAATTCCAGTCAAATAGGAAAAGTCATCTCAGAGGTTAGCATTTAAGTGTGATGTGAAAGCGTAAGGGTACTGATTTAAAAAATCAGGCGTTTCCCCAAAGCTCTCAAATCTAAATGTGGAGTCAGTCTGGAAACACAGTTACCCTTGAGTTTAACCTGGTAATAACTTAGCATAAAGAAAGGGGAACTATCATTTGGAATTCATGGGCAATGAAAGAAAGATCTAGGTCAATAGAATGTGCTTTTAACTGGCAAGACCTAAATTTTGACAAAGCAATTTTACCTGTAGTTGGACACATCGGTCCAGCTGCTCTGCAGCACGTGGGATCTTCCCAGGCCAGGGATCAAACTGGTGCCCTTGCAGTGCAAGGCAGTGTCCTACCTACTGGACCACCAGGGAAGCCCACATGTCCTTTTATAATAGAGAATCATAGAGACTTAGAGATGGTAAGGATTTTAGTTTGTCCCTTCTCTAGATTCTTTCAGGAAAAAACTATTCTATGCTAGAAGAGAATTCCTCTTATTTCTTAAAGCCTACTGAGATAAATATTCCATCCGTTTCATTCTGTGGTGTGGGTTTATTGGCTCATACTGAAATTTGTGATCAGACACCCCCTGTGCTCTCTGTATGCTCCTTTCATGTACTTGGAAACTACTATTAAGTTTCCCTTAAATGTTCTCTTCCTTATGGATAGTCACTACATTGTTATATTTTCATCTGTTTATGTCTCTAATGACCACCTTTAAATGATAAGCCCTGGGCTTCCCCTGGTGGTCCAGTGGATAAGGACACCGCCTTGCAGTGCAAGGGGCGCCGGTTCGAACCCTGGCCTGGGAAGATCCCACGTGCCGCGGAGCGGCTGGACTGATGTGTCCAATCACCGAGCCGGAGCTCTGGAGCGCATGCGCCCAGAGCCTGTGCTCTGCAACAACAAACGCCACCGCAATGGGAGACCGCAGGAGCCAAAGAACAAAGATGGATGAAAACAGAGAAATGAAAGACCAATGGAAGTGGCCCGCCCGCTCCCCTCCCTCCCCAATCCGATCCTAGCCCAAAATAAATAAATAAATAAAATGATAAGCCCTGAGAAAACCCCTTCTAATTCCAGTCAAATAGGAAAAGTCATCTCAGAGGTTAGCATTTAAGTGTGATGTGAAAGCGTAAGGGTACTGATTTAAAAAATCAGGCGTTTCCCCAAAGCTCTCAAATCTAAATGTGGAGTCAGTCTGGAAACACAGTTACCCTTGAGTTTAACCTGGTAATAACTTAGCATAAAGAAAGGGGAACTATCATTTGGAATTCATGGGCAATGAAAGAAAGATCTAGGGGTCAATAGAATGTGCTTTTAACTGGCAAGACCTAAATTTTGACAGCTCACTTACATTTACCTGTTCAATGCCTTATTTCTGTTTGGGACAGCCCCTGTGTAAGCCTGTTGTCCCTGTGTATGATTAGCATCCCCTTTCCCCTTCATATGCCCAGGCTTAGATGGCAATTTATATGCTCTCTCTACAGTCATTGCACAGTCCCTGTAACTCTATCCAGCTTGTACCTGTCACTTGGTTTTTCCTCTGCTTCTGTTCTCCCTTGCACTGATTACCAGTGATTTGTTTTTGATACTTTCTTTGCTTTCTTAGGGTCTTTAATGCAGTAAGTCTCCTATATATGAACCTTCAATTGCAAATATTCAAAGATGTGAACACCCATTTGCATGTCTAGTCATGTTAAGTTAGTTCATGTGCCTGGCATACATTGCCATATGTGAGCAATCCTTTGCAAGTAGGCAGGGAAGTTCCTTTATTTTGAGCCCAAGGTGTCCAGAAGCATTGGTGGTGTAGCTTTTACTGCTAAGAAGTGCCAGATGTTGTACTGTACTACTGTACTTTTCAAGGTGCTGTGCTGTAAGATTAAAAATTGTGTGTGTGTTTGTTTGTTGTTTATGTATTATTTGTGTGAAAAGTATTATCAGCCCAGTATAGTACAGTACTATATAGCTGATCATGTTGGGTACCTAGGCTAACTTGGTTGGACTTACAAGCAAACTGAACTTATGAACTCACTCTCAGAACAGAACTCGTTCGTATGTAGGGGCCTTAATGTATTTCAGTTCTTCCTTCCAAACTGATGGTTGTCCCTTTCACTTAGGATCATCTCTAGCAAATTTAATGAGCCTTTTGGACATTATTATTTAGGGTAAGAGAACATTGGTATCGAGGCCACTCGCCTTTGAAACAGCAACCATTTTCTCTCCATTGTTTTAATCTCCTTCCCTCTCGCCTGTCACATCTTCCCCTTTCTTTACCCAGCAGTTGCCATAGACTGATCAGTCTTCCATTTTATAACTTAACATCATTTCAGAAATTTCTATGTTCTAGGTTCAGTCCAGAGGATTGACACTCCTGTCATTTTTGTACTGAAACACCCTGTTCAATGCCTATATTTGCTGTTTAGGGACATGGCAAGACCTAAATTTTGACAGCTCACTTACATTTACCTGTTCAATGCCTTATTTCTGTTTGGGACAGCCCCTGTGTAAGCCTGTTGTCCCTGTGTATGATTAGCATCCCCTTTCCCCTTCATATGCCCAGGCTTAGATGGCAATTTATATGCTCTCTCTACAGTCATTGCACAGTCCCTGTAACTCTATCCAGCTTGTACCTGTCACTTGGTTTTTCCTCTGCTTCTGTTCTCCCTTGCACTGATTACCAGTGATTTGTTTTTGATACTTTCTTTGCTTTCTTAGGGTCTTTAATGCAGTAAGTCTCCTATATATGAACCTTCAATTGCAAATATTCAAAGATGTGAACACCCATTTGCATGTCTAGTCATGTTAAGTTAGTTCATGTGCCTGGCATACATTGCCATATGTGAGCAATCCTTTGCAAGTAGGCAGGGAAGTTCCTTTATTTTGAGCCCAAGGTGTCCAGAAGCATTGGTGGTGTAGCTTTTACTGCTAAGAAGTGCCAGATGTTGTACTGTACTACTGTACTTTTCAAGGTGCTGTGCTGTAAGATTAAAAATTGTGTGTGTGTTTGTTTGTTGTTTATGTATTATTTGTGTGAAAAGTATTATCAGCCCAGTATAGTACAGTACTATATAGCTGATCATGTTGGGTACCTAGGCTAACTTGGTTGGACTTACAAGCAAACTGAACTTATGAACTCACTCTCAGAACAGAACTCGTTCGTATGTAGGGGCCTTAATGTATTTCAGTTCTTCCTTCCAAACTGATGGTTGTCCCTTTCACTTAGGATCATCTCTAGCAAATTTAATGAGCCTTTTGGACATTATTATTTAGGGTAAGAGAACATTGGTATCGAGGCCACTCGCCTTTGAAACAGCAACCATTTTCTCTCCATTGTTTTAATCTCCTTCCCTCTCGCCTGTCACATCTTCCCTCTTTCTTTACCCAGCAGTTGCCATAGACTGATCAGTCTTCCATTTTATAACTTAACATCATTTCAGAAATTTCTATGTTCTAGGTTCAGTCCAGAGGATTGACACTCCTGTCATTTTTGTACTGAAACACCGTATATTAAATTGTATTTTTTCAGTTCGCAGATTTCAAGTCCTGATGGGACCACTAGAAATAAAAATATGAAGTACTGTTTCCACAGTTCTTATCGCTTTTTTTTCTGTCATAGTGTGTTCTATAACTCTGACAGATCTCCTTTGTCCTAAAGGCATGCTTGTCCTTTTGGAAGGAAAACTCAAGAAAACTTAAAGATGAGCCACTGAATCTGTCAGCATTTTCATCAGACCTTTGTTTTTAATGGGAAATTAAACTTTCTAAGGGCTTATCAGGAATTAATAAAAAAGGTCCACATGCTCTGGGCACTACTGATTTTTATGGATGTTTTTTTCTTGGTTGAAGTGGGTCAGACCTAGAAAATAAGGCCTTAAGCAGTCATCAGTCATATTCTTCTAGTTGTATTTAATATGCCTTGATTCAGTGAAAATGAATTTGAACTTATTCACATACATTCAAAAAATGTTTTAGCTATTTAAAACACCTTAACTTGAAAAGTGCCACACGTACATGGAAGAAATCTCATGACGTGTATTTGTTATGTTAAATTTTATTTATGATATTTTTGACTTATAAATAGTCAAAGCTACTATGAAAAACATTCCAAACATGTAATTTGATGGTAAAACCGTTTTGTAATGCTGCCATTATTGGTTAGGGCTGTCACTTAATGTTAGCTCTTGACATGACCTATCTGTGACATGACTAATTATGTCATATTGATTTTCCACTGCAGCTTTTTAGTGGCCATGGTATGGCCTGTTGCATGTCTAAAACTATTTAAATATTAGCCATTCCACAAGGCTCCTATGTAGACAATTCAGTTGCTTTAAAAAAATGTGAAAAGTCTCTGTAAAGAATTCTCTGGTTGAGGTAAACAACAGAGATCGCAATCTGTAGTCTGGAATCATGAATCAAAAATGAAGTATGTAAAGTAGATCTTTGTCAACTAAATGCCATTCCAGTCTGAACGTTTCACCACTCCTTCTATGCCATCTGTCTCATGGGGAGCAATTAATCTGAAACTCCAACATGCAGCACTAAAATTCCATTAATGCTGAACAGATTATTAACATGTCTGGCATTGCCATATTTGTCTCTCCAAATTTCTGTGTTAATTTTGAGTAAAGCAGGTATAACATTTTACTCTTTAATTAAGAATATTTAATAAATATATATAATTAAGAGTTATACTGATATAATAATACATGCCACTCATCTGAATAATCTGTATGTTTTTGCAATTTAAACATATCTGGGCTACAGATTTATATAAGGCTACTGATTATTTGTAAAAACACTGAATCTTTTACTACGCCGGTTTTCCCAAGATTCTGACTTTGTATTTCCCTTTTCTTTTTGCAGAACCACATCACTGCCTTCGCAGAAGTCACATGATATTGAAGCACATGGTCTCTCACTGCACTGGACGTCGTCCCTTTTCACCATCCATTCATAACACCCAAAGTGTGTTTGATGACAAAAAACAGTTTATAAAGTTGTCTAATCATTTCTGTAATTTAAAAATTAGTGTCAGCTTATCTGTTTCCCCCACTAGACTGTGAGCTCCTCAAGGGCAGGACTGTGTCTTTCTTCTCTGTCTCCCCAGCACACCTACAACAAAGCCTCACACAGAGTAGGTAGGTGTTCAATAAAAACAATGATGACTAACAAACAAAAATAAATTCTGAAATAAAACATTCAATTTAGTTTCTCACAGAATCACTGAGACTATGTGAAAAGAAACCTCTACACAAGTCCTATTTGTGTGAGAAGTCCCTCCACCTTGAGCTAGTCAAGCTTTTTAATTTAATCATTTATCTTCTATTCAACAGCATCCTGTGTTTCATTTGAAATGGACTTTGAAAGTCATGGGGGCTTTTATTTCATTCTTCAGCATGACTTTATTTCCATTCTAACAGATTTCAGTGTGTGAAATTACTTTACTTTTAGAAAGTATGTTCTATACTAAAATAACATTTGCACATAATATTATGCTATATTTCACTTAAAATACCATTCATACGATAAATTCTAAGACTGGTGCTTCTGCTTTTGAAGGGGAAAATGCCAATTTTTACTGTAATAAGTAATGTATCATAATTAAAAGTTATTTATTTGGATTTTTGTTCCTGACAATTGTGGTTTAATTGTTGACTTGTAGTTGTTTTTGGATGCAGACAGTGTTTAGGATAGTCAAAGTGACTGAATCCAGCAGTTGTACCTATTTACTGAACAATTTTCCACGAATAACTTGTCTCAAGAGTGGTCAAAGGCTCCAGTTTTTTACTAGTCAAGTTTCCACATAATATAAATAGAAAAGAATCACATTCTGACAATGCAATTTAAATTATATAAATGCAAAAAATGTAGTAGGTACTGTATTTTACTTTGCATATTTGCAGTACTTTATAGTTTACAAATTACATTTCCATTTGTTATTTCATTTAATCCTCACAATAGCCTGGGTTGAATTTGGCTTTAGTGTTGCAGATGAGAAAAATAAAGACAAGTCAGGATGAATAACATGCCCAACTCCGCACAACTAGGAAGAGGCAGATAAAATTTATATTTAGATTTTCTGACCCTAGCATTCTTTGTAAATATGCCACAGCTGCCATATCATTGTGGACACATCGAGGCCTTTTAGAGGTCAGTGCGGTCCTGGGCAGCCACTGATATTTCAAAAAATAAATGCCAAAATAAAGTTATAGAAGTTATGCTGTATTTTAAACATTGGTGTTTTAAGAACAAACTGTTTTAAAAATACAATATACTAATTAATTTATAATCTTATTTAAAAATAATGTTGAGAGTCTAGATGTGAGGTCTTATGTAAAGTTGGAACCTAAATCAGATGACTCAGATGATGCCCGTGCCCTAACCTACCCCTGAGGAGAGGCCCTTAGGGATATCCCTTACACTGAGGATGTGGAATTAAGAATGAAAGTCATAATATATGGAAGATAAATTGGACTATGACAAAACCATTCAATGTACTCCTCAACAATAACTTTGCAATTTTCAAGGTTATCCAGAGTTACTTTGGCTTATATGAGAAACAGTTAATTGACTGAAAAGATTCTTTTTAACATTGAGAGAGCTAAAGGAAATAAATTTTTAATTTTCCCTGAAAGTATAACAGATCAAAAAATAGATATAACCAAAGACTTCTCCATTACTCTCAAAATAGACATTAATTACCTTTTTTCCTCACTGCAGGATTTAGAGCACTTAGTAGGACCAGAAAAACAGACTCTTCCTATTTCTACCTTTCAGACTTCTCTAGCAAATTCAGTTCTGGTGGAAATTTAGAGCACAAAAAAACTTGGAATTCCTGGCACTCTTTAAAGATTTTTTTAAACGAATCACCATATCTTTTTTTTTTTTTTAATTTTGGCTTCTTTTATTGAATTTTATTTATTTATATTCTTTATTCTTTGGCCTGTGTGGGCCTCCCATTGCAGTGGCCTCTCTCGTTGCAGAGCACTGGCTCTGAGCAATGCGCTCCAGAGCACTGGCTGGTAATCGGACACACGGGTCCAGCTGCTCTGCGGTATGCGGGATCTCCCCCAGCCAGCGATTGAACCAGTGCCCCTTGCACTGCAAGGCGGACTCTTTACCCACTGGACCACCAGGGAAGCCCCTTAAAGATTTTTTTAAGGTAATAAGAGCGGTAGAGGATTCACTTACTGGAAGTAAAATTGGTGGAAATGATCATAATATTTTAGGAGGAAGGATGACCAGTAAGACTTAAAGAGGTCGTTTTCTTGGTTCTAGCCTTAGTCTTCAAGGAATCAATTAGTCACACTTTTCTTGTTGGAAGCCTTAGCTATATATTACATATAAGCATTTTTTTCTCCCTTGCTAAACCAGGTCTGAATGCAGGAGTTATAACTTCCTCAGAAATTCAGATTTAAACCAGGATCAGAGAAAGGTCATCTGTAACATTTAAATGTCATGGATCCAAGATTGTGTAGTGAATGATCCTGCCATGAAAGAAATTCAGAAGAACAAAAAGATACACATCCATCAGGCAAAAAAGTCAGCAAAGAGCCCTAAACCATAATGCTGTTACTGAGAATAATGAAAATGCATCTAAGAAAATATTCATTTGTAAATATGTACATATATTGTCTAGTAAAAGCAGGCAGACACATATCTTTGATAAAGACATCATTTTATTCTATTTACTTGGGGCCCAGGTCAGTATAAATTGGTCAGCCTGAAAATTTCAGTAGTCTCTGTTTGCATGGCAGAAATTCTGCACATGTTTTATCTGATTCCTAAGATTACCTAAAGGGATCTTTTATGTTAAAAGAGAGGTGAAACTTCTTTGACAGACTGTGTCTATTCCACTTCTAACTGGGCCTCTCTTTTCTCAGGATCTATCCTAGCCAAATATCTTAGTTACATTTACCATACAGTTTTCCTTTGTGAAAGAGCAGTAGGGGAAGAAATAATTCTCTGCTGTGTATTGTATTTTTCAAATAAAATTTTAAAAAATTAAATTAAAAAAATTAAGTATGATTTCTGTCACATGTAGTAATTCTTTCTTGAGGGTAGAGGAATAAAGAATGCTTGCTATCCTGATGGAAGTCAGACTGCCAGAGTGACTGGAGAATGCCTGGAAGGGCATCAGAGTTGTTCAGATTGGACCGGTTCTTTGGGCAGATAAATGACCCGTGCATCCCATGGGCCATCCTGGGACCTCATCAATTTCCTTATTTACAAACCACAATCCTCTGAGGACAGCTTGTAATACTGAGCAATTACACCGTCTACAGCATAATCTGTCTCCTACGTATGAGCAAGGTGCTGAAGAATAGATATATTGAGTTTTCCATGACAGTCCTCCATATTTTTCTGTAAGGTGGCTTTAGTAGTGCTTACTTGCTTAAACTTCATTTGAAACAATTATTGATTTTTTTCCTGTTCACCTTCTTGTGGCTTTGTCTGCACTCTGCTGTTAATTGTCACTGTTCTTGTCTTGAATTTATCTCTATTAGCCACCTTCTCACCTGCTGTCAGTCTGTTTTTTTTCAACTCAGTCTGCTATAACAGAATACCATAGGTTGGGTGGCTTAAGCCAGTGAAATTCATATTCTCACAATTCTGTAGCCTAGAAGTTCGAGCTCAAGGTGCCACCAAGGCTGATGTCAGGTGGGGCACATTTTCCTGGGTTGCAGACACCTGTCTCCTCTATTTGTCTTCATATGGCCTTCCCTTTGTTCACACAGAAGGAAAGAGGGAGACCTGGTATCTCTTCATCTTCTCACAAGGACACCCGTTAGATTAAGGCCCACTATTATGACCTCATTTAACCTTAATTCTGTCCCCAAAGAGTGTATCTCCAAATGCAATCACACCTCAGAGTAAGATTTCAACATATGAGTTTGGGGCAGAACACAATTTAGTCGCTAACAGTTACATTTTAAAATCTGGTCTCATACAGCTGTGTCCTACAGAAGAACTGAATCATGCCAACAGAACACAGATAACTGTGGTTCTATTATATGTAAAATGAAGTTGATCAGACCAAAATGGACTCAGCACTTTCATGAAATAAAACATTAGGGCTTTATGAGAGATGTTTTCACTATTGTTACTCTGAAATTTTTGCTGCTGCACTGATTTCAGATGGCCCTCTATGGTTTAAATTAAAGCCATCATCAGATCAGCAAAAGTGGGGCCATAATTATATACATGATATAGACAAGTACATCTTAAAGTATTTTTTTCTCACTATTAAAAGTGAAGACACATAGCATGAGATTTCTAGATGTTATCTTAAGTCATAAACTGCAAGAACTCAGATGTAAAATCATTGTGTTTGCTCTCTTAGAAAATTCTTTTAGAACATGGTTCAATATTAATGCAGTTTTATTATACATGAAATTTCAGCCTTTGGGAAAATAAATGGCAATGACTGAAAATGAAACTTCAGTGCTATGAAAAATTCAGGCTCTCTTAGCTAATTTGCTTTATCTGTGATTCAGTGCTTTGTGCTAGAAGATCAACTTGTATATTATACCAGATAAGACAAATGATATAGACCTGGTATTTTTGAAATGGGAAATTCATAAGACATATGGTGACAGCATCTGGGATCATATCGAAACCATTTTAGTTGCCTTTATATTTATTCTGAATACTTGATCCTGATCTTGAAATGCTAAAGACATATGGACATACCAGCTTGGCCACTATCAATTGAGACTAACACTGTTCACTTTAACAATATATATTTAAAAAGATAATACTACAATTTTTCAACTTCCATGTTTTTCAGTATTGCCAGCTCTCTCTAATTCAACAGATTTCCAGGAACATTGTAAGGATAACAGAACCAAGAGTGAGGTAAATTCTCTTCTATCCAAGTATATCTAGACATAGTCACAGAATTGTTATATGCTGTATATGTGCTTATCTAAGTTCACAGTATTTACTTTTGATTTGAATCCCCCTAAAATTAGTATGTTGATGTCCTAACTGCAAGCATTTCAGAATGTGACTTTATTTGGAAATAGACCAGTTGCAGATATCATTAGTTAAGGTGAGTTCAAAGTGGAGTAGAATCGGCCCCCATTCCAATAAGATTGGTGTCCTTACAGGAAGGGGAAATTTGGACACAAAGGGAGAATGGTGTATTAAGATGAAAGAAGAGAGTTAAACCAACTATACTTCAATAAAAAGAAAACAAGATGAAAGCAGAGGCTGAGGTAATGCTCCTATATGCCAAGAAACTCCAGAAACAGACAGAAACTGGTGAGATGCATGATACAAACTCTTTTTCACAGACTTCAGAAGGAACCAACCTTGCTGATATCTTTATTTCATATTTCTAGCTCCCAGAATTTTAAAACAACACTTTTTCTTATTTATGCCACCCAGTTTGTAGAACACAGCCCTATAATCATACACTTATTTATTGCCTATGATACTCTGGGAGAGTGGGAATGGCAGAGACAGAACCAACTTTGATCCTGGCTTCTCCATGGCCAGCTCTGTGACTTAGACCCATAGTTTATATCCACTGAAGTTGGCCTCAGTAGGGTTACACTAGATTTCACTACTGCAATAGTCAACCCTCAAATATCAGCTCAAAGGAATTAATGCTTATTTCTGGTTCACAAAATATATTTACAACAGTTTCTTTGAGGTTTTGAGACCTAGACTGGCAGAAGAAAAAGAACAGTGATAAATTGTGCCTGCCTCTTAAATAATCTGCCCCACTAAGATACACATAACTTCTTCTTACCTTTCATTGGCCAAAGCAAATAGACCATGCTTGACCATACTTCAATGCAACAGAGTGAAGGAGTACTCAGAAAGGAAAAGACAATGCCATATATCTTGAAACAGTCACAATGGCCAGTCATTACAAGTGACATGATTGTAAACTGAGACTAATTAATTAAATCCTCCATATTTTCATTCAACAATGTCTTTACAGGCTCTGTCTACTGTGTGTCAAGTACTATCCCAGATAGTAACACACAGGACAAAACCCCTCCCTTAAGGGAGTTTTCATTTTATTGGAAGAATGGTAAAATAAAGTCATAATAAATGTGTGGTAGAATTTCAGATACTCCTAAGTGTTACAAAAGAAAGTGAAGCAGCAAAGGGCTAATGAGAAATACCGCAGTGGGGAGGCAGAGCTAGGGTTGATATTTCAAGCAATGAGCATAAATTTCCTAGCACGGTGCGTAGAAAGTATTGGCACCCACAAAATGTTTCTTTCCTTTTCCCAACACCCTAGATCATTAACATCAACAACAGAAGACAAAGTGAATTTTGTGACTATTAAATTATAAAACATAGAAAAAAAGGATTAAAATGCCCAATTCTGGCAAGAATATAATATAACTGACACAAGCATATATTTCTGCTGGCAGTGTAAATCCCTTTGGAGAGCAATTTGGCAATACATTTCATGATCTACTAAAATGTTCATAACCCTGACTCAGTAATTTCATTCTTGTGAATCTGTCTCCAAAAGTAATATAATTTAATAATCACAAAAATGATTGTTGCAGTGTGATTTGTGATACCAAAAACAACCTGACTATATGGCAATACAAGAATTGTTAAATGGATTATGGCTTAACAACTATATAGAACATTATGTAGTCATTAAGATGATAATGGTCGATATTATGTAAGCAACAGAAAAAAAATGCTTATGATATAACTTTAGGTTAGAAAGAATGCAAATTTTACCCTGTGATGTAAAAATCAAGTATGTAAAAGTATAAGATTAAGAGAACATAGAAAAGTGAAATCCAGAATGTGTAAATTTTTAGCAATTAAAAATATATTTCAGTCACTTAATTACCTTTATCAAATATTTCAAAAGAACTGTCAACAGTAGTATTGTTTATGTGAAAAAGTGACAAAACTGGCTTAAAACTCAACATTCAAAAAACTAAGATCATGGTATCCAATTCCTTTAAATGACAAGTCCATGGGGAGGTAATGGAAATAGTAACAGACTTTATTTTCTCGGACTTCAAAATCACTATGGACGGTGACTTCAGTCATGAAATTAAAAGACATTTCCTCCTTGGAAGAAAAGCTATGACAAACATAGATAGACAGTCTAGTCAAAGCTATGGTTTTTCCAGTAGTCATGTATAGATGTGAGAGTTGAACCATAAAGAAGGCTGAGCACTGAAGAATTGATGCTTTCAAACTGCGGTGTTGGAGAAGACTCTTGAGAGTCTCTTGGACAGCAAGGAGATCGAACCAGTCAATTCTAAAGGAAATCAACCCTGAATATTCATTGGAAGGACTGATGCTGAAGCTTAATACTATGTCTGCCTGATGTGAAAAGACAACTCATTGGAAAAGACCCTGATGCTGGGAGAAATAGAAAGCAGAAAGAGAAGGGGACGACAGAGAATGAGATGGTTGGATAGCTTCTCCGACTCAATGCGTGTGAGTTTGAGCCAACTCCAGGAAATGGTGAAGGAAAGGGAAGCCTGGCATGCTGCAGTTCATGGGGTTCACAAAGAGTTGGACATGACTTAGTGAGTGAACAACAACTGAGTCCAAATTTATACTGCTTGCTGCACAATATACCAATAATTCAAGAAATGAGTCTCTGGAGAAATGAATAGTGACTTCATTCAAAAGTCAGCAGACTATATGGCAATACACGAATTGTTAAATGGATTATGGCTTAACAACTATATAGAACATTATGTAGTCATTAAGATGATAATTGTCGATATTATGTAAGCAACAGAAAAAAATGCTTATGATATAACTTTAGGTTAGAAAGAATGCAAATTTTACCCTGTGATGTAAAAATCAAGTATGTAAAAGTATAAGATTAAGAGAACATAGAAAAGTGAAATCCAGAATGTGTAAATTTTTAGCAATTAAAAATATATTTCAGTCACTTAATTACCTTTATCAAATATTTCAAAAGAACTGTCAACAGTAGTATTGTTTATGTGAAAAAGTGACAAAACTGGCTTAAAACTCAACATTCAAAAAACTAAGATCATGGTATCCAATTCCTTTAAATGACAAATCCATGGGGAGGTACTGGAAATAGTAACAGACTTTATTTTCTTGGACTTCAAAATCACTATGGACGGTGACTTCAGTCATGAAATTAAAAGACATTTCCTCCTTGGAAGAAAAGCTATGACAAACATAGATAGCCAGTCTAGTCAAAGCTATGGTTTTTCCAGTAGTCATGTATAGATGTGAGAGTTGAACCATAAAGAAGGCTGAGCACTGAAGAATTGATGCTTTCAAACTGCGGTGTTGGAGAAGACTCTTGAGAGTCTCTTGGACAGCAAGGAGATCGAACCAGTCAATTCTAAAGGAAATCAACCCTGAATATTCATTGGAAGGACTGATGCTGAAGCTTAATACTATGTCTGCCTGATGTGAAAATACAACTCATTGGAAAAGACCCTGATGCTGAGAAAGACTGAAGGGAGAAAGAGAAGGGGACGACAGAGAATGAGATGGTTGGATAGCTTCTCCGACTCAATGCGTGTGAGTTTGAGCCAACTCCAGGAAATGGTGAAGGAAAGGGAAGCCTGGCATGCTGCAGTTCATGGGGTTCACAAAGAGTTGGACATGACTTAGTGAGTGAACAACAACTGAGTCCAAATTTATACTGCTTGCTGCACAATATACCAATAATTCAAGAAATGAGTCTCTGGAGAAATGAATAGTGACTTCATTCAAAAAGTCAGCAGACTGAGAAGATAGTAACCTAGTGTCTCAAAGAACCATCTGTATGAGTTAGAATTCAGGCTTATTTTATACTAAAAGGGAAGCAAGTAAAGTCCTGCTTCCAGTCAGACTCAAAGAGGAGTGTGTTAATTTCTTCCTTCCTGCAGTCACTTACCAGTGGGCCTGGTTCCTGCGAACAAAACAAATTTTTTAGCATATGCTTATTACATGGGGAGCAGGGTTCCCCAAGATGGGCCATTATGTATAATTTAAGTTTATAGGCCACATCCCTTTAGCAATTAACTTGTAGCAAAAGCAACAGAATAGAAAGCTTAAAGTGATTTGTTCTTTCCTAGTATAAAATGAAATTGAAATTATAATTAAAAGGGCCATGGAGAACAACGCCTCTTCATTCAATGGACCTAATCTTGATTGAAATCCTAACACGTATGTGCTCTAATCTGACCAAATGTTATCATTTCCTAATTTATAACCCCCAAATTAGCATTTTTATCATTTCTATATTAAATTACTATTATAAATGAACCCACACTCAGCGGCATCTCATTTTTGCCGAGGCCAGCATGGAGATGTAAGTAAAGACAGGAAACGCAGGAGAGAGAAGAGAGTTATTAGATTGAAAGATGTGAGTCAAGAGAGGGAAAGTGCAAGAGAGTGGGAGAGCAGAGGTGCAGCACGAGTGTTGCAGGATTTGTGTTGGGCACTGGGCCCGAGTCAGGAAGGGAGGTTTCTTCCAAGGAGAAATTCATTGGAAGGACTGATGCTGAAGCTTAATACTATGTCTGCCTGATGTGAAAATCCAGCTCATTGGAAAAGACCCTGATGCTGGGAGAAATAGAAAGCAGAAAGAGAAGGGGACGACAGAGAATGAGATGGTTGGATAGCTTCTCCGACTCAATGCGTGTGAGTTTGAGCCAACTCCAGGAAATGGTGAAGGAAAGGGAAGCCTGGCATGCTGCAGTTCATGGGGTTCACAAAGAGTTGGACATGACTTAGTGAGTGAACAACAACTGAGTCCAAATTTATACTGCTTGCTGCACAATAAACCAATAATTCGAGAAATGAGTCTCTGGAGAAATGAATAGTGACTTCATTCAAAAAGTCAGCAGACTGAGAAGATAGTAACCTAGTGTCTCAAAGAACCATCTGTATGAGTTAGAATTCAGGCTTATTTTATACTAAAAGGGAAGCAAGTAAAGTCCTGCTTCCAGTCAGACTCAAAGAGGAGTGTGTTAATTTCTTCCTTCCTGCAGTCACTTACCAGTGGGCCTGGTTCCTGCAAACAAAACAAATTTTTTAGCATATGCTTATTACATGGGGAGCAGGGTTCCCCAAGATGGGCCATTATGTATAATTTAAGTTTATAGGCCACATCCCTTTAGCGATTAACTTGTAGCAAAAGCAACAGAATAGAAAGCTTAAAGTGATTTGTTCTTTCCTAGTATAAAATGAAATTGAAATTATAATTAAAAGGGCCATGGAGAACAACGCCTCTTCATTCAATGGACCTAATCTTGATTGAAATCCTAACACGTATGTGCTCTAATCTGACCAAATGTTATCATTTCCTAATTTATAACCCCCAAATTAGCATTTTTATCATTTCTATATTAAATTACTATTATAAATGAACCCACACTCAGCGGCATCTCATTTTTGCCGAGGCCAGCATGGAGATGTAAGTAAAGACAGGAAACGCAGGAGAGAGAAGAGAGTTATTAGATTGAAAGATGTGAGTCAAGAGAGGGAAAGTGCAGAGAGAGTGGGAGAGCAGAGGTGCAGCACGAGTGTTGCAGGATTTGTGTAGAGCAGTCTTGGGCACTGGGCCCGAGTCAGGAAGGGGAGGTTCTATACCTCTTTCCAAGGAGGATGCCTTCTGAGAGCTGGGAGGGAAGCAGGAGGCAAGGGCTGTTACATAGTGTAGTGGTTCGAGAATAGCTGCTAAGAGCCTAGGTTCATAGGTTTGATTCAGCACAGTACAATCTTTTTTTTTTTTCTTTGACTATAAAACTTCAGGGTCCATTTTCCAGGTGCCATTTGAGGACACATATATATATATATGTTCATTTGGGATGGATACACAGTGCAAACCATAAGCTTCATACAGATGAATGCGTTCCTGTTTGTATGTCAGCTGAATTTCTCCTCGTTTGACCCGAGGGTGTCCAGAGAGGGGGGCCTGGAGACTTAGGACTCAGGGCCCGTGACTGTACACAGCCAGGATGAGACACTGCTGTACGAGGTGAAGCGCCAGGCACTCAGGAGCCCGTGTATAGGATCCCCATGAGAGGAGAGGAGAGTTCAGCTCCTAAGTAACCTCTAGGACTGCTGTCATCCTAGGTCTCTACGCTCCCCTGCCTCTGGTATCCTCTACTAGGTTTCCCCTGCTCCAGCATCTCAGTCGTCGAGGTCAGAGAGAAGGTGTAGGAAAAGATGAGAGAGGCAGGAGAGGTACAAGAGGAGTTAGATTGAAAGATGTGTGTCAAGAGTGGCAAAGTGCAAAGAAAGAATGTTGTGACATTCGTGTAGAGCAGTCTTGGGCACTGGGTCCAAGTCAGGAAGGGGAGGCTCTATACCTGTTTCCAAGGAGGATGCCTTCTGAGAGCTGGGAGGGAAGCAAGAGGCAAGGGCTGACAGGCAGTTACATAGAGTAATGGCTAGAGAGTTGCTGCTAAGATCCTGGGGTCATAGGTTCGATTCTTTTCTGTTTCCAGAAAGGAGCTTCTGCCAATTTTAATTAAAGAAAAATTGCACATGATTTACATCTCACCAGTCTGCTCTGGCATGCTTCTAATGGTATCAGAATCACTTGGATGAATGCTAGCCAGGGGGCATACTCTGTGGTGTTCTCCACATGCTGTGCCCAGTTCGTTACTATTGACTCTGTAGCGACGGGCCCCAGTTTTGGCCACCATGGCATAAAACTCTATTTCAGAATACCTCAAGGCTGGGCAGTTGCTGTGAGGATGGCCAGTTGCCCCTCGCATTGTCTGATAATTTTTGGAGGCACTCAGGAGCCTGGCTATAGAATCCCGATGAGAGGAGAAGAGAGATAGGCTGCAAAGTAACCTCTAGGACTCCAGTCCTATCTTACTCTTACCTGCCTCTCCTCTTCTCTCCTAGTCTCCTATGCCTAGGCGTCACGGGTTTGATTCTTGTTTTGGGCAGTAGGAAGAGGTCTAGCATTACTGTATTAATTTATTTCCTTTTGGAGACTGTTTCTTTGACTCCGAAATCGCAGAGTCCCTCATCGGGTTGTCGTTTACTGACCCGTACATGTATGTTCAGTTGGCATGGATACACTGTGCATGCCATAAACTTCCTGCCGGTGGAGGCCTTCTGTTTGTATCTCATTATGACTTCTCTTACCATCACCTGCCTCGCCTCTTCTCTCCTAGGTCTCCTGTGCCCACCTGCCTCTGCTATCCTCTCCTAGGTTTCCCTGCTCACCAGCATCACGTTTGGCCGAGGTCAGAGTAGAGATGTAGTTAAAGAGAGGAAAGGCAGGAGAGATAGGAGAGTTATTAGACTGAACGCTGTGAGTCAACGGAGTGAAAGTGCAGAGAGTGCAGGGTAGTAGAAGTGCAGAACAAGTGTTGTGAGATTCACGTGGAGCATCCTTGAGCAGTGGCCCTGAGTCAGGAAAGGGAGGCTCTATACCTCTTTCCAAGGGGAATGCCTTCTGAGAGCGATGAGGGAGGCAGGAGGCAAGGTCTGTGAGGCAGTTAGATAGTATGATGATTAGGGTGTAGGGTTGAAGAGTCAAGCATCAAGAGTTCAATTCCTGAGAGGGGTTTGGTTCAGGAGTAGGAGGAGTATTTAATTAATTACTCCTTTTAAGTAAGTAATACTTCATAAGAGTCAGATAGAACTTACTGGGGTGTCTATGTAAGTTTCAAGAACTCAGCATACAGTATAAACAGATATTGTACAGGTTGCACTACATTTAAAGTTAGTACTCGATAAGGCCCCTGACAATGATATCCTTTATACTGCAATCTATATTATGGAAAATTTTAACTGCATCAATGAGCTTCATATGTCTCTGCTGCAGAACCAAATGGAGTAAAAACGCAAACCCTTATCCTTCTTTGGATTCTAAGAATAAGACACTGTACCAAGCTGGGCCGAGAGAAAATAACCTCTAGGACTCCAGTCCTATCTTACTCTTACCTGCCTCTCCTCTTCTCTCCTAGTCTCCTATGCCTAGGCGTCACGGGTTTGATTCTTGTTTTGGGCAGTAGGAAGAGGTCTAGCATTACTGTATTAATTTATTTCCTTTTGGAGACTGTTTCTTTGACTCCGAAATCGCAGAGTCCCTCATCGGGTTGTCGTTTACTGACCCGTACATGTATGTTCAGTTGGCATGGATACACTGTGCATGCCATAAACTTCCTGCCGGTGGAGGCCTTCTGTTTGTATCTCATTATGACTTCTCTTACCATCACCTGCCTCGCCTCTTCTCTCCTAGGTCTCCTGTGCCCACCTGCCTCTGCTATCCTCTCCTAGGTTTCCCTGCTCACCAGCATCACGTTTGGCCGAGGTCAGAGTAGAGATGTAGTTAAAGAGAGGAAAGGCAGGAGAGATAGGAGAGTTATTAGACTGAACGCTGTGAGTCAACGGAGTGAAAGTGCAGAGAGTGCAGGGTAGTAGAAGTGCAGAACAAGTGTTGTGAGATTCACGTGGAGCATCCTTGAGCAGTGGCCCTGAGTCAGGAAAGGGAGGCTCTATACCTCTTTCCAAGGGGAATGCCTTCTGAGAGCGATGAGGGAGGCAGGAGGCAAGGTCTGTGAGGCAGTTAGATAGTATGATGATTAGGGTGTAGGGTTGAAGAGTCAAGCATCAAGAGTTCAATTCCTGAGAGGGGTTTGGTTCAGGAGTAGGAGGAGTATTTAATTAATTACTCCTTTTAAGTAAGTAATACTTCATAAGAGTCAGATAGAACTTACTGGGGTGTCTATGTAAGTTTCAAGAACTCAGCATACAGTATAAACAGATATTGTACAGGTTGCACTACATTTAAAGTTAGTACTCGATAAGGCCCCTGACAATGATATCCTTTATACTGCAATCTATATTATGGAAAATTTTAACTGCATCAATGAGCTTCATATGTCTCTGCTGCAGAACCAAATGGAGTAAAAACGCAAACCCTTATCCTTCTTTGGATTCTAAGAATAAGACACTGTACCAAGCTGGGCCGAGAGAAAATAAGTGCAAACAGGGAACACTCAACAGTTATTTCAAGTGAAAAAGAGATACATGATCACATATTCCCGTTGTATACATGAGTTAGTATGAGTTAGGTATGACTTATGAAACCTTTAAAGAATAGTATTGTGATATGCAAACTTTCAGTAGTGAACTCACGGATTTTTGAGTCTGTTTTTTTGTTTGTTTACACTCAATACAACTTATTTTAGAACCAACAGATTATGTCCAAACATCATCTAAGTGTCACAAACAAGCAACATGTATATACTGCAATTTTATTTCAATGGCACAAATGACGTTAGCGTGTAGGAAATTCAAATGAAACAGTATGGTAAAAATAGCAGAGGCCCAAAAACGCTATAAAGGAAGTACACCTAAAGCATGAGAATTCAACGTTCTTTAGTGTTTCATCTTCAGTTTGGATTGACACTTGATGCTTGCAAAGTTTGAAACACGCTTTGAGATCATGATGACTGTTCTGAAGAGATTTCAGCACTAAGATTTATACATTTAGGCGGTTTGCCAGTGACTTTTTAGTCATTTCCACAGCAGAGAGTACAGATTTGTCACAGGTCACATCACAGTGTTGAGGGAAAGAAGTACCTTCCTGTCATTAGTAAGGATCCTCTAAACTGCACTCAGCTTAAGACACCCAATATACAAGAGCACAAAAACCATCCTAATAATGTGGCTCCAAGAAACACAGCTTTATAAGGAAAATAACCTAAGCTTCTGTTTCCCCTTTGAATGACTGAAATCTCGAACAATGATAAAACTATCAGACGGACAGTAGACGTATGCAGTAATTCAGTCAGACGTCTTGGAAAGAACACATTGAGCAGTCTGGGATAATGCAGAATGACGGACAGCAAACGTGAGTAAGGGCTTGCCTGGTGGTCCAGTAAGGACAGCGCCTTGCAGTGCAAGGGGCGCCGGTTCGATCCCTGGCCTGGGAAGATTCCACGTCGCGGAGCGGCTGGACTGATGTGTCCAATTACTGAGCCGGAGTCTGGATGCACCCTTCAAGGGATTCTAACGATTTCAAGTGACACTGTACCAAGCTGGGCCGAGAGAAAATAAGTGCAAACAGGGAACACTCAACAGTTATTTCAAGTGAAAAAGAGATACATGATCACATATTCCCGTTGTATACATGAGTTAGTATGAGTTAGGTATGACTTATGAAACCTTTAAAGAATAGTATTGTGATATGCAAACTTTCAGTAGTGAACTCACGGATTTTTGAGTCTGTTTTTTTGTTTGTTTACACTCAATACAACTTATTTTAGAACCAACAGATTATGTCCAAACATCATCTAAGTGTCACAAACAAGCAACATGTATATACTGCAATTTTATTTCAATGGCACAAATGACGTTAGCGTGTAGGAAATTCAAATGAAACAGTATGGTAAAAATAGCAGAGGCCCAAAAACGCTATAAAGGAAGTACACCTAAAGCATGAGAATTCAACGTTCTTTAGTGTTTCATCTTCAGTTTGGATTGACACTTGATGCTTGCAAAGTTTGAAACACGCTTTGAGATCATGATGACTGTTCTGAAGAGATTTCAGCACTAAGATTTATACATTTAGGCGGTTTGCCAGTGACTTTTTAGTCATTTCCACAGCAGAGAGTACAGATTTGTCACAGGTCACATCACAGTGTTGAGGGAAAGAAGTACCTTCCTGTCATTAGTAAGGATCCTCTAAACTGCACTCAGCTTAAGACACCCAATATACAAGAGCACAAAAACCATCCTAATAATGTGGCTCCAAGAAACACAGCTTTATAAGGAAAATAACCTAAGCTTCTGTTTCCCCTTTGAATGACTGAAATCTCGAACAATGATAAAACTATCAGACGGACAGTAGACGTATGCAGTAATTCAGTCAGACGTCTTGGAAAGAACACATTGAGCAGTCTGGGATAATGCAGAATGACGGACAGCAAACGTGAGTAAGGGCTTGCCTGGTGGTCCAGTAAGGACAGCGCCTTGCAGTGCAAGGGGCGCCGGTTCGATCCCTGGCCTGGGAAGATTCCACGTGCCGCGGAGCGGCTGGACTGATGTGTCCAATTACTGAGCCGGAGCTCTGGAGCACGTGTCCAGAGCCGGTGCTCTGCGACAACAGAGGCCACTGTGATGGGAGGCTCACACGGGCCGAAGAACAAAGATGGATGAAAATACATAAATGAAAGATCAATAGAAGTGGCCCGCCGGCCCGCCTCCATTCCCAACCACCACCACCCCACCGGGGAACTGCCCCGGTGCTCTGCGCCACTTCTTTGCCCGCGGGCCGCCAGTGCTTACCCTCGCACTGCTCTTCTGCCGGTGCAGAGGCCCCGCGTGCGCCAGACGTTCATGCCCCCCTCCCCGTGCCTTCTCAGCACCTGCCCCACGCCACCCTCCTGCCTGGGGCCCTGGGACACAAGCGAGCACAGCCAGATTTGCAGATGCTGGAGGAGGTGGAGTAGAGGGAGGGGCGGGACGCCCGGGCAGGGAGCACAGAGTAGGAGAGTAGGAGGAACCAATCACTTGCCGGGAACCGGCGAGCTTCAAGGACCATCGCTTCTCCAGGGAGCGAATGGGCTCCCTTCTTCCCCGGGCAGGGTCTTTGGATAAGAAATGTGTAGGATGTCTTTGGATAAGAAATGTGTAGGATTTAGGAGTGTGGGACTGTGGAGTCTGGGAGTGTGCTTCTGGCTCACTGAGCCGGAGCTCATGCCCCTTACAGGCCTCTTATGTTTGAGCGACTTGGAGCCAAGAGCCTCCCATGGCCCTCCTGGCCACCCAGACCCTGCGTCGGATCACTGCGCCGCCTGCTGTGGCCCTGGCTGAGGTCTCTGCCTGGACCCATCTCTCACGGGGAACCCGGACACCCAAGGTCCGTAACTCCTCCATTGCCCGAAGGCCACCCCATCCCCCGGCAGGTTCTGTTGATAAGAAATGTGTAGGAGTGTAGGCTCCTCACACTAATTATTCATTCATTCATTCTCTACTTTCTTTTGGAAATCTGAAATCTCAGAGTCTCTTTTCCTGTGGTCATTTGTGTACTCGTCTGTGTATGTATGTTCATTTGGCATGGACGTACAGTGCATACCAGAAGCTTCCTCCTGTTGACTGACATCTCTCTGTGGAGGTAGGACTGCAGTAGGTGTTCAGGGGATTAGGGTCCAGGAGTTTTGAGCACTGGGCCAGTGTTGGCAACCGTGGGCTCTATACCACTTTAACTGGAGGATCCCTACTGAGAGCTACGAGGGAAGGAGCAGGCAAGGGCTGTCAGGAAGTCGGGTAGAGTAGTGGTTAGGGAGTAGCTCCCGAAAGCCTAGGGTCATGGTTTGATTCTTACTTAGGGCAGTGGGGAGAAGCCTAGTGTTAATCTATTGACTTATTTTCTTTTGGAAACCATTTGTTGAACTCTAAAATCTGAGTCCCTCATCAGGTTATCATTCCTGACTGGTCTGTGTATGTTCATTGGGCCTGGGCAGACAGGGTATACCATATGCTTCCTCATGTTGAATGACTTCTGTTTGTGGATGATTCTGCCAAGTCCAGGTCTGTGGCTATGATAATGTGCAGTCAGTGGCTTCTGTGGATGAAGTGGCTTTAACTGCCATATGACTGTGACTGCGGTGTCTCCACTGCAGAGGCAGCACACTTGTGTTTCTCATATGGACCAACCAGTTCCTCCAGGCTCCTCACAGTGTTTATTTCTTTAATTATTTAGTTTTCGAAATCTTTTTCGTTTTTTGTTTTTTCATTTTTTCTTTTCACTACAAAATCTGAGAGTCTGTTTTGGGGTTGTCATTTGTTCATTCGTCTGTGTATGTTCATTGACCATGGATATAGAGTGCAAACCATAAGCTTCCTACTGTTGAATGCCTTCCTCTTGCATGTCAGGATGACTTCTCTTCAGAGGGCCCTATACTGTCACTAGACGAGACCCTGGAGACTCAGGACATGTGACCATGCACAGTCAGGATGAGACACTGCTGTACGAGGTGAGGTGCAAGGCACTCAGGAGCCTGGACATAGGATCCAGATGAGAGCAGAAGAGAGTTAGGCTCCCAGGAAACCTCTAGGACTCCTATCCTCTTAGGTGACCTATACTCCCCTGCCTCTGTGATCCTGGGGTCTGGTCCACAGACTTCCTGAGAACAAAACAAATTTTTTAGCTTATGCTTATTACATAGGGAGCAGCGTTCTCAAAGATGGGCCATTATGTATAATTTAAGTTTATAGGCCACATCCCTTTAGCCATGGACTTGTAGCAAAAGCAACAGAATAGAAAGCCTAAAGTGATTTGTTCTTTCCTAGTATATAATGAATTTATAATGAATTTGAAATTATAATTAAAACGACCGTGGAGAACAATGCCTCTTCACTCGGTGGACCTAATCTTGATCGAAATCCTAACATGTATGTGCTCTAATCTGACCAAATGTTATCATTTCCTAATTTATAACACTCAAATTAGCATTTGTATCATTTCTATATTAAATTACTATTATAAATGATGTCCTATATATTAAACAAATACAATTCTGAAATTCAGTGGATAATATAATCAGGCAGAATTCATTTCTTAAAGATGACACTAAAATGTAGATTGCAAATGTTAAGATATTTTATACAGTGGCTCAGTGGTGAAGAATCTGCCTGCTAATACAGGAGATGCAGGTTCAAGCCCTGAGTGGGGAAGATTCCCAGGAGAAGGAAATGGCAACTCACTCCAGTATTCTTGCCTGGAAAATCCCATGGACAGAGGAGCCTAGTGGGTTACAGTCCATGCGGTCACAGAGTAGACATGACTAAGTGGCTAAACAACAACATATCTTAATTGCTAAAGTGTCTCTATTGCTTAAGAGCATATTGTGAACTAAGGCCAGTAGTTCCCTAACAGGAGGTCAATTTTTCTCCCAAGAGAAATTGCCCCAACTTGGAGGAGGGGTGTGTGCTCCTGGCACCCAGGAAACAGACCAGGGATGTGGATAAACCTCCTGCCTTATACCGGGCAGCTCCCACAACAAAGAATTATCTGACCGAAAATTTCACTAGTCCCTAGGCTGAGAAACCCTTGAGAAGCCCTGGGGTAAGAAGTGGGAAGAATATAAGCTTGACAATAAAGAAGCCACACTTTCAGCTGCTAAAAGGAAGACCTTGAGCTAGTTAGAAATGAAAGTGCTTCTTCAAAATCAGCAACTGATAGTAACCTATTCTAAAGCCATTGCTTTACTAGTGTCCTGGGAAAAGCCCCCTTTGAGTCCACAGGGCTTTCCTGGAACAAAACAAATTTTTAGCATATGCTTATTACATGGGGAGCAGGGTTCCCAAGATGGGCCATTATGTATAATTTAAGTTTATAGGCCACATCCCTTTAGCAATTAACTTGTAGCAAAAGCAACAGAATAGAAAGCTTAAAGTGATTTGTTCTTTCCTAGTATAAAATGAAATTGAAATTATAATTAAAGGGGCCATGGAGAACAACGCCTCTTCATTCAATGGACCTAATCTTGATTGAAATCCTAACACATATGTGCTCTAATCTGACCAAATGTTATCATTTCCTAATTTATAACACTCAAATTAGCATTTTTATCATTTCTATATTAAATTACTATTATAAATGATGTCCTATATATTAAACAAATACAATTCTGAAATTCAGTGGATAATATAATCAGCCAGAATTCATTTCTTAAAGATTACACTAAAATGTAGATTGCAAATGTTAAGATATTTTATACAGTGGCTCAGTGGTGAAGAATCTGCCTGCTAATACAGGAGATGCAGGTTCAAGCCCTGAGTGGGGAAGATTCCCAGGAGAAGGAAATGGCAACCCACACCACTAGTCTTCCTTGGAAAATTTCAGGGTCAGAGGAGCCTCGTGGGCTACAGTCCATGCGGTCACAGAGTAGACATGACTAAGTGGCTAAACAACAACATATCTTAATTGCTAAAGTGTCTTTAT
This sequence comes from Tragulus kanchil, assembly GCA_022376925.1. Taxonomy (NCBI): domain Eukaryota; kingdom Metazoa; phylum Chordata; class Mammalia; order Artiodactyla; family Tragulidae; genus Tragulus; species Tragulus kanchil. Next base: position 152,416,295 of record JAIOJX010000024.1, read on the forward strand.
TGCTTAAGAGCATATTATGAACTAAGGCCAGTAGTTCCCTAACAGGAGGTCAATTTTTCTCCCAAGAGAAATTGCCCCAACTTGGAGGATGGGTGTGTGCTCCTGGCACCCAGGAAACAGACCAGGGATGTGGATAAACCTCCTGCCTTATACCGGGCAGCTCCCACAACAAAGAATTATCTGACCGAAAATTTCACTAGTCCCTAGGCTGAGAAACCCTTGAGAAGCCCTGGGGTAAGAAGTGGGAAGAATATAAGCTTGACAATAAAGAAGCCACACTTTCAGCTGCTAAAAGGAAGACCTTGAGCTAGTTACTTAAAATCAATCCCTCAATTTACTTATTTGTAAAACTGAGATAAATTATATTAATCCTATCTCATGGGTTGGTTCTGAAAGTAAAATGGGAGACATAATGTGACTGTGCTTTGGGGAGCTAAAATGTACCATATAAATGTTACCATCACATGTTTTGAAATATCTCAGAGTTGATTATCAAAAAAATAAAAAAGAAAAGAAAAAGAATGAAGGATGAAACAATTATTCCATAGTTAATGAGTAATTGCTTTGGACATTTTTGACCTGTTGTGTTTCACCAGAAAATATTAATGAAAACTATGACAAAATATTGTAACCTTTACTGGTATTTCCAGACAAAATATTCTAGCTTTCCTATTAATTGTCTGCCCTGTTCTGCATCTTGAATTTCTTCAATGCCATTGGATCTTTGCCTTTAGATACCAGCATTCCCAGGATCCTTTGGATGATCACCACTCAGGTTCCACTTCAAGCTACCACTTTCCCTTCTACCATTTTTCACTTTTACTGGCAATTCATCATCTTTCATTCACTCTACTGCCAACTGACATATAACCCATCATTTCTTCATTGCAACTGCTTGGATTAATTGAAACCTCCGTTCCGGCCTCCTAGTAGCTAAAGAGACTGACCTAGAAGGATGACACCCCAATAGCAACAAACTCTTTCAATGACTATGTCTTAGCCTTATCATTCTCCAGTAAGAGGAAGTAGGGTTCTTCAGAGAAATGGCTGATTCTAGGACTGCAGCAGGGAATATACAGAATGAATCTGGGACATATCGTAGTCCCAGAAAGAAAGAAACAACAAAAGAAAGAAATCACACACAGTGAGAGTGATGGAGTTATGTTGAAGAAAGCAGGGGTCCACAAAGAGAGCTCCCAGTAGCCAAATCTGGAACAATTTGTGCAACCAAGTAAACAAAGTAGCATTGTATTATAACCCAAGGTATAAAATAAATACCAATGATCTCATGTTTACATGAATAAATGATTGAATAAATACAAGGGGTTGAACAGACAAATCTGTGCAGCAGAAGTGTTAATAATTTATGTAGATAGTTAACCTTCAGGGAGACGGAGCATAACTCCCCACTCCTTAAGTGGGTACTGGCTTTGAACTTCCATACGGTATGAAAAGAGGAAAAGCAATGATTTTACAGTCAAGAAACCTGTCAATTACTACTTCAGCCAAGTGATCAAAACTAATATCAATGGTCATACTGATAGGTGATAGACAACAGTAGGTTACCTGAGCGATGTCAGATTCTTAATTTCCAATGGAGAAGAATTACATTGGGATGAAGACTCGGCGATGGTCACTCAGAGCCTCGTGCAGTGAAAAGTTTATTAAAGTAAGAAAGGATAGGTGAAAGCTTCCAGCATAGACATGGAAGGAGGATAGAAGAGTATTCCCTTTGCCAGTTTAAGCATGGCAATTTGTATCTTCCAATCAGTTACCAAAACAATAAATCAAAAGAATATTTTAAAGTTGTAAAGGCCCTGGAGGCCCACACCCACAACATTAACATGAGGTTAACTAGGACAGTCTCCAGGCCTCAGGGCTAGGTGAGACATTCTAATGTAAATGCACAGATTAACATAAAACTAGATGTTTTCAGTTTCAACACTGAAGATCTTTGCCTTTATTTCTCCTTGTCCTCCCTCTTCTCTGCTTTGTCCTTGGAACCTGCTGGCCTCCTTGCCATTCTGCCTATGTACCCCTTTCAATATCATGTGCTTCTAGTATGTATTCTAGATGAAATGTGATGAAAAGGCACTTTACCTCATCTTCCCCAAACCCATAAACTCAATCTAATTATGAGAAAACTATCAAACAATTCTCCACTGAGAAACACTTCACAAAATTCCCAATCAGTACTCCTCAAAGCTATCAATAGCATCAAAAATAAGGCAAGTCTGAAAAATAATCACAGCCAAGGGATCCTGGAAGGGATCTGAAACAGAACAAGAACATTAGGTGAAAGCTAAGAAAATCAGAATAAAGTACATAATGTAGTTAATAGTACATAGCTATTTGTTCATTAACTGTGAAAAATGTGCCAAATAAAGGTAAGATGTTAATAAGAGGGTAAACTGGGTATAGGTATACAGGAATTCTTCTTGTATCATCTTTACTGCTCTTCTGTAAACCTAAATATTTTGAAACAAAGTTTATTTTGAAATAATACTAATTTTAAAAAAATAAACAGCTGTTCTCAGCTGTTGGTGTATCTTCTTCATAGCCAAACTACCTAAAAGTCACAGAAAGAGATAGACACAAAGTCCACATTCTCTATCACAACATGTAAGCAATTATACTTCAGTAAAAACAAACAACAACAACAACAACAAGTCCGTAGTTTTCACTATCCAGACTTTGATTGATTCCATTTATTGGCTACTACTAGTTCTTCATAAATATGCCTGACATCTACTTGGCAGTCTCTCTATAGGTATGAGTTTATATATCAATTAAGATCTATTTGATTTTAAAAAAGAGGAATATTGAAGAGAAATTGGCCTCATGCTTCTTTAGGAGAGAAGACCTTACTGGGTAGGCTGTAATACAGTAGGCTCTGACTGAGGAATGTGACTGGGAGGTATCAGGCATGGTGGCCACTGCTGCCCCCAAATAGAAGGCGCATTTGATAGGTAATAATACAATGCCCCAAAATAGCAGGGGACGAGAAAACAGGTGGTAATGCAGTGTGTTAAATGTTTCAGAAGGGCCCAGAGTGGAGTGACCTGAATTAAAGAGCACAGAATAGCATCCAAGTAGCTAATGCAGATCCAACAGGCAGTTGCCATTGAGTGTATCTGCCAGCAGGACATCAATTCAGAAACCTCTGAGCTGGGTGAGGTAGTGGGGCTGAGCCTCTGATGTTCTTTTCCTTCCTCCTGCCTGCTCCTAAAGAAGGCAAACCAGTCCTGAAATGATCAGAGTACCTAATAGGCTTGTCATCACAACAGGCCGGAAAACATGAGAATCAAATAAAAATATGATTACCAGTGGCAATAGAAAATAAACAACGGACATTGGGATGAATCAGAAACCTAGAACTATTTAGCAAACACTTGGCACTTATGTGGGATTTCCTGGTGGCTCAGATGGAAAAGAATCTGCCTACAATGCAGGTGATCTGGGTTTGATCTCTGGGTTGAGACGATCCCCTGGAGGAGGGCATGGCAACCCATTCCAGTGTTCTTCCTTGGAGAATCTCCACGGACAGAGGAGTCTAGTGGGCTGCATTCCACGAGGTCGAAAAGAGTCCAACACAACTATGCAACCAAGCACAGCACAGCACTTATGTATCAGGCTATCTTAAAGAACTTCAAAAGTACTTATTAGATCCTCAAAAAAGAAGATAATTTATCATTATTTCATCCTCAATGACTATGAAAATATTTTGTTCATAATAGGCCCTTCTAAGTCTATGTGATGATTCTCAGTCAGTTCTGTCCAATTCTTTGTGACCATGTGGCCTATAGCCCACCAGGCTCCTCTGTCCATGGGATTTACCAGGCAAGATACTAGCTAGAGGGGGTTGCCCATTCCTCCTCCTGGGGATCTTCCTGATTCAGGAGCTGAACCCACGTCTCCTATGTCTCCTGCACTGCTTTTTGGCCTTTTTTTTTTCCATGCTTCTTTAGGAGAGAAGACCTTACTGGGTAGGCTGTAATACAGTAGGTTTGACTGAACTGGGAGGTATCAGGCATGGAGGCCACTGCTGCCCCCAAATAGAAGGCGCATTTGATAGGTAATAATACAATGCCCCAAAATAGCAGGGGACGAGAAAACAGGTGGTAATGCAGTGTGTTAAATGTTTCAGAAGGGCCCAGAGTGGAGTGACCTGAATTAAAGAGCACAGAATAGCATCCAAGTAGCTAATGCAGATCCAACAGGCAGTTGCCATTGAGTGTATCTGCCAGCAGGACATCAATTCAGAAACCTCTGAGCTGGGTGAGGTAGTGGGGCTGAGCCTCTGATGTTCTTTTCCTTCCTCCTGCCTGCTCCTAAAGAAGGCAAACCAGTCCTGAAATGATCAGAGTACCTAATAGGTTTGCCATCACAACAGGCCGGAAAACATGAGAATCAAATAAAAATATGATTACCAGTGGCAATAGAAAATAAACAACGGACATTGGGATGAATCAGAAACCTAGAACTATTTAGCAAACACTTGGCACTTATGTGGGATTTCTTGGTGGCTCAGATGGAAAAGAATCTGCCTACAATGCAGGTGATCTGGGTTTGATCTCTGGGTTGAGACGATCCCCTGGAGGAGGGCATGGCAACCCATTCCAGTGTTCTTCCTTGGAGAATCTCCACGGACAGAGGAGTCTAGTGGGCTGCATTCCACGAGGTCGAAAAGAGTCCAACACAACTATGCAACCAAGCACAGCACAGCACTTATGTATCAGGCTATCTTAAAGAACTTCAAAAGTACTTATTAGATCCTCAAAAAAGAAGATAATTTATCATTATTTCATCCTCAATGACTATGAAAATATTTTGTTCATAATAGGCCCTTCTAAGTCTATGTGATGATTCTCAGTCAGTTCTGTCCAATTCTTTGTGACCATGTGGCCTATAGCCCACCAGGCTCCTCTGTCCATGGGATTTACCAGGCAAGATACTAGCTAGAGGGGGTTGCCCATTCCTCCTCCTGGGGATCTTCCTGATTCAGGAGCTGAACCCACGTCTCCTATGTCTCCTGCACTGCAGGCAGATTATTTACTCTTTCAGCCACAGAGGAAGCTTAATGAGCCCTTAGTAAATATTTTTGCAAGGAAGAAAAAAAGAAGGGAAGGAGAGGAATAGAAGGAGAGGAGGGGAGAAAAGGAGGGAGAGACGATGAGTAAGGAATGGATCACTACTGCTGAAAGTCTAGGTTGAATCTACTTAAATATCTCTTGTTTATATCTGGGGATTGGTTCTAAGGAATGGAAAGGTGCAGAGAGTATAGGTGGGGAGATTAGGAAGGTTAAACTAGTTTTGAGGAGAGGATGGAGAAGATAATAACAATCAAATGACTAATACTTATGGATCGCTCACTGTGTGCCAGTACTGTGCACATATAAACCCATGTGACCCCTACAAATCACCTTTATCATCAATACTGTCCCTCATTTTACATACAAGGAAAGCATAACACTTATAAGTACAACACTTACTCAGGGTGACACAAGGTCTAAAGCTGAAACTCAAACACTCATTAGATTGTCTGTTCTTAGCCACTAGGCTAAAAGCAGAGAGAGCCTGAAAAAGTAGATAAAAGGTGGATCCTCTTTTAAGAGATAAATGCTGTGCTTGTTTCAAGCAATAAAGTGTAAGCGATAAGTGTAAGAAGCACTACAGGGTCAATATAATCAATGTTTGTGAAAACAAGTCAGAAGTTGGTATACAAGACCCAGGCTGGAGGGAGTGTTGGAGATGGCGAGGGTAAGATAAAAATCTTGGCATTTACATTATATAAATCAAAGGTTTGATCGCTTAAGACATGGCAACCCATTCCAGTGTTCTTCCTTGGAGAATCTCCACGGACAGAGGAGTCTAGTGGGCTGCATTCCACGAGGTCGAAAAGAGTCCAACACAACTATGCAACCAAGCACAGCACAGCACTTATGTATCAGGCTATCTTAAAGAACTTCAAAAGTACTTATTAGATCCTCAAAAAGAAGATAATTTATCATTATTTCATCCTCAATGACTATGAAAATATTTTGTTCATAATAGGCCCTTCTAAGTCTATGTGATGATTCTCAGTCAGTTCTGTCCAATTCTTTGTGACCATGTGGCCTATAGCCCACCAGGCTCCTCTGTCCATGGGATTTACCAGGCAAGATACTAGCTAGAGGGGGTTGCCCATTCCTCCTCCTGGGGATCTTCCTGATTCAGGAGCTGAACCCACGTCTCCTATGTCTCCTGCACTGCAGGCAGATTATTTACTCTTTCAGCCACAGAGGAAGCTTAATGAGCCCTTAGTAAATATTTTTGCAAGGAAGAAAAAAAGAAGGGAAGGAGAGGAATAGAAGGAGAGGAGGGGAGAAAAGGAGGGAGAGACGATGAGTAAGGAATGGATCACTACTGCTGAAAGTCTAGGTTGAATCTACTTAAATATCTCTTGTTTATATCTGGGGATTGGTTCTAAGGAATGGAAAGGTGCAGAGAATATAGGTGGGGAGATTAGGAAGGTTAAACTAGTTTTGAGGAGAGGATGGAGAAGATAATAACAATCAAATGACTAATACTTATGGATCGCTCACTGTGTGCCAGTACTGTGCACATATAAACCCATGTGACCCCTACAAATCACCTTTATCATCAATACTGTCCCTCATTTTACATACAAGGAAAGCATAACACTTATAAGTACAACACTTACTCAGGGTGACACAAGGTCTAAAGCTGAAACTCAAACACTCATTAGATTGTCTGTTCTTAGCCACTAGGCTAAAAGCAGAGAGAGCCTGAAAAAGTAGATAAAAGGTGGATCCCTCTTTTAAGAGATAAATGCTGTGCTTGTTTCAAGCAATAAAGTGTAAGCGATAAGTGTAAGAAGCACTACAGGGTCAATATAATCAATGTTTGTGAAAACAAGTCAGAAGTTGGTATACAAGACCCAGGCTGGAGGGAGTGTTGGAGATGGCGAGGGTAAGATAAAAATCTTGGCATTTACATTATATAAATCAAAATCTGCTTTAGAATCTTGATGATGGCTGTGAAAGGCAGAGGATATTAAGGAAACTGTGATGTAAGTCAGATACATACAACAGCCTGGAAGTAAAAACAGTCTAAACACAAAGTCAATTTATAAGGCAAAAATTTTGAAAAACAAACACAGTGCATAGTTGTACAGAAACTATTCTAACTTTTCTTTCTTTTTAATTTTATTTTTGGTTTTCAACTAATATCTTCCCCTGGAAGGGGGAAGCCTTCTTAATAGTAAAGTATTGACTAATCCTAAACTGATGAAATCAAAATACCAATAATATTACATCATTTTTAACCAAGAACCAAAAGTGCTTTTCATTTTTAGGCACTTTGTTCAAACGTCTCCATGTTCAAGGTCTCAGAGACTTTGAGCAGAGTCATAAAGCTCAAGAGATGGCCCATGTCTTGACTTCTGGTATCCCTGTCATTGAACTTCAATCTTTCCCATTGTTTGTTTTAGTCACATAGCTGAGTGGAATTGTACTGTCTCAGAATTTGTTCTCTGACCTGAAATGTCAAATTAGTTTCCAGTCGATACTAAAAATTGCTGCCTGGGTTGCTCAGTTAAGATCATGAAGCTGCTTCCAGGCTTCTAGTGGGAAAGAATCCAGTGATCAATTATCAACGTCTGCCACAATTGCTAGGGGGTGAATTGTGAGAAAATGTGCCATATTTTACATCTATTTCTAGATGCCTAAATGAGGTTTCTATTATTAGCACAGCCTAAATAGGACTCTCTTCATGTGCTTTCCATCCACCCACACTGAAAGGAGTGGATGGGTTCACCAACCCTCTGCAGGCCTAGCAACTTGCGCTTCCATACATATTCCCAAGGGGCGTCTCTCAGCTTTGGAAAGTGAAACTGTCATTCGCTTTGGTCATGTCCAACTGTGTGTGACTCTATAAGTCACAACCTACCAGCAGCCTCTGTCCATGGGCCCTTTGGTCATGCCACTACAGGGTCAATATAATCAATGTTTGTGAAAACAAGTCAGAAGTTGGTATACAAGACCCAGGCTGGAGGGAGTGTTGGAGATGGCGAGGGTAAGATAAAAATCTTGGCATTTACATTATATAAATCAAAATCTGCTTTAGAATCTTGATGATGGCTGTGAAAGGCAGAGGATATTAAGGAAACTGTGATGTAAGTCAGATACATACAACAGCCTGGAAGTAAAAACAGTCTAAACACAAAGTCAATTTATAAGGCAAAAATTTTGAAAAACAAACACAGTGCATAGTTGTACAGAAACTATTCTAACTTTTCTTTCTTTTTAATTTTATTTTTGGTTTTCAACTAATATCTTCCCCTGGAAGGGGGAAGCCTTCTTAATAGTAAAGTATTGACTAATCCTAAACTGATGAAATCAAAATACCAATAATATTACATCATTTTTAACCAAGAACCAAAAGTGCTTTTCATTTTTAGGCACTTTGTTCAAACGTCTCCATGTTCAAGGTCTCAGAGACTTTGAGCAGAGTCATAAAGCTCAAGAGATGGCCCATGTCTTGACTTCTGGTATCCCTGTCATTGAACTTCAATCTTTCCCATTGTTTGTTTTAGTCACATAGCTGAGTGGAATTGTACTGTCTCAGAATTTGTTCTCTGACCTGAAATGTCAAATTAGTTTCCAGTCGATACTAAAAATTGCTGCCTGGGTTGCTCAGTTAAGATCATGAAGCTGCTTCCAGGCTTCTAGTGGGAAAGAATCCAGTGATCAATTATCAACGTCTGCCACAATTGCTAGGGGGTGAATTGTGAGAAAATGTGCCATATTTTACATCTATTTCTAGATGCCTAAATGAGGTTTCTATTATTAGCACAGCCTAAATAGGACTCTCTTCATGTGCTTTCCATCCACCCACACTGAAAGGAGTGGATGGGTTCACCAACCCTCTGCAGGCCTAGCAACTTGCGCTTCCATACATATTCCCAAGGGGCGTCTCTCAGCTTTGGAAAGTGAAACTGTCATTCGCTTTGGTCATGTCCAACTGTGTGTGACTCTATAAGTCACAACCTACCAGCAGCCTCTGTCCATGGGATTCTCCAACCAAGAATACTGGAATGGGTTGCCATGCCCTCCTTCAGGGGATCTTCCCAACCCAGGGTTGAACCCAGGTATCCCACATTGCAGGCAGATTCTTTACCATCTGAGCCACCTGCTAATCCATCACAGAATCTGTTCTCACTGAGGCTGTATGCAGCTTCAGAATCTGCTTAACTTCATCACCCAGGGTGGACAGGGAAGGAGAAATCCACTCATGGTTAGGAAGCAGAGGGATGTGTCTCCCCGCCACTAGAGGGACAAAAATCTGTAAGAACTCTGATTTACTCTAATGTCATTGACAAGAGGGAAAATTTTAAATCTAGAGCCAGAGAGTACCAGTTCAGTTCAATTATTCAGTTGTGTTTGACTCTTTGCTACCCCATGGACATGGTTTCCCCGTCCATCACCATCTCTTGGATCTTGCTCAAACTCATATCCATTGATTAGTGGTGCTGTCCAACCATCTCATCCTCTGTCATCCCCTTCTCCTTTTACCTTCTGTTTTTCCCAGCATCAGTGTCTTCTCCAATGAGTTGTCTCTTCTCATCAGGTGGTCAAAGTATTGGAGCTTCAGAATCAGTCCCTTCAATGAATATTCAGGGTTGATTTCCTTTAAGACTGACTGGTTTGATCTTCTTGCAGTCCAAGGGACTATCAAGAGTGTTCTCCAACACCACAGTTCAAAGGCATCAATTCTTCATTGCTCAGTCTTCTTTATGGTCCAACGCTCACATCTGTACATGACTACTGGAAGAATCATAGCTTTGACTATATGGACTTTTGTCGGCAAAGTGATGTCTTTGATTTTTAATACACTGTCTAGGTTTTTCATAGCTTTTCTACCCACCAGCAGAAGATCCAATTTCCCCACAGCCAGTCCTTCCCATCAAGAAGTTCCCACAAGACTTGTAATCTCACCCATCAGAGAGCAGACAGAATGAAAAGCACAATCACAGAAAACTAACCAAACTGATCACATGGACCATAGCCTTCTCTAACTCAGTGAAACCATGAGCATGCCACATAGGGTCACCCAAGAGGAAGGGTCATGGTGGAGAATTCTGATGAAATGTCATCCACTGGAGAGGAGAATGGCAAACCACTTCAGTATTCTTGACTTGAGAACCCCATGAACAGTACAAAAAGGCAAAAATGTATGACACTGAAAGATGAACTCCCGAGATCAGTAGGTGCCCAAAATGCTACTGGAGAAAAGAGTACCAAAGTCAGTATATTCTGAGCCATAGTCATAGCTACATATAGGAATATTTATGAAGGAGATTAATTTTTTTAAACAAAGTATAGTTGATCTACAATGTGTCAGGTATACATCAAAGTGATACATACATGAGTGTGTGTGTGTGTGTTACTTGCTCAGTTATGTCCAACTCTTTGTGACCTCATGGACTGTGTCCTGCTGGGCTTCTAATGGGTAGCCATTCTCTTTTCCAGGGGATTTTCCTTTCAACTCTTTTCAGATGCTTTTCCATTTACAAGTTACTATAAGATATTGACTATATAGTTTCCTGTGCTATACAATAGGACTGTATTCTTTATCTATTTTCTATATAGTGGTGTGTATCTGTGAATTCCAAACTCCCTATTTATCCTTTCAACCCCTTTTTCCTTTTCTAACAATAAATTTCTTCTCTACCTCTGTGAGTCTATTTCTGTCTTATAAATAAGTTCATTTGTATCATTTTTAAGATTCCATACAAAAGTGATAGACTACATTGAGTTTTAAATTTCCAGTCACATGTCCCTCTTTTACTTTCTTCAAAATTTGGTTGGCCTAGAGTCCCTCATCACAGTTTCTCCTGCCTGCCAAGTTTTTTTTTTTTTTTTTTTCCCCTTCTAATGATTTCTTCCACCTCAAACTTAGTAATTCACTGCCTCATTCCTACAAAACTAAGCTCTCAGCTTGAGTAGATCGTAAACATTTAGAGGCTGGCTGTCTGATTTGAGGGGGAAAAAGTGTCAGGAAAAAAAATGCCCATTTGTTATAAGGGGTTTTTCCAAATGGTAATAAAATATACTGAATCTTGCAACATAGTGCATTGTGACTACTTGGATGTAACTTAAATGCAATGGGTATGAAATAGCTAAATAGCAAATTCCAGCTAGGTGGCACTGTGTTTTAAAATAAATGATTTTAAACCCAATTCCAATAAGCCTTTGGAAAGTTTGCTACGCAGAAAATGGCTTCCAAATGGTAAATGGCAATTAATCAAACTATAGGGGACCACAAAAATAAATGAAGTTTTATGGATATAATATCGCCAGATTTGGAAAACTACAATATAGACTAGCTTTGAATCTGAGACAAATAATGGGTAATTTTTAGTATAAGTATACCCTATGAAATATTTGGGACATACTTGTAATGAAAAAGTATCCACTGTTTATCTGAGATTCTAAGTAAACTGAGTATCCTGTATTTTATCTGGCAAGTCTATATGGATATTTACTATATGTCTGGCAGAATATTAGCATTATACACACATTTTCCTATCTCTTCCTACATTTGGATTCTTAGTCCCTGGCTATCCAACTCCCAAATTTCTCTGTAAATTCTCAAAGTATATTTCACACATGCTACCAGTCAGTAACTCTATTACACAACATCCCTTCTGTCTTTTCTTTTCTATATCCCTCTGCTTTCCTCTTTTGCAAGAATAATCCAGCCACACCATCAAGCAGTGATGCTGCATATTGTCACTCCTGTTAGCTACCACACCGTCTTCTGTGCACCATACTGCTCTTTAGGTGGCTCTGGCCTCACCAGGTATCTCTCTCACCCTATGGACACCTGTGTTATGTCAGCTGAGTACCACCATTCCCTCTGGGTACCATTTAATTTCCAGGCACTACAGCAGCCTCTAGGAAAGAGCACCACCTCTTCCAGGAACTATTTCATCCACTTGACTTTGCCACTCCTTCACTGGGGATTGCCATTTTATGCAAGGTGTGTTGCTACTGCTAAAGCACTAAACTTTGCTCAGCCAAAGCACTAAAGCCAACTGAGTGTTCTACAGAAATAGAACTCTCCATACCTGTTAGATATTTTCTCTTGGGGACCCCAAGAAGCCTTGCTTGTGTTCCAATATTGTAAACGGTTTTAAGTGACATTAGACGGCACTTATACGTTTTTGCTTTCAGCTCATTAGCACAATGGAAATAAAAGCAAATATCAATTTAGAAGATGAGACATCTCTAATAAATAAAACTTGAATAACACACTTATAAATAACTTAGGGATCAAGGAATAAACTGCAATGGAAATTAGAAAGTATTCTAATCCCTGTGACTGCTGTATAAGAACAAATAAGAGGGAGAGAGACAGCAAGGATAGAAATAAGGAGATCAGCTCAGTGGTTATTACATTAACCCAGGTGAGAGGGGATAGCACAGATGAGGGTGGAAATGAGTCAGATTCTGACTATGATTAAAGGTACACACAGGAGGGTTTGCAGAGGGAAGTATGGCAATGGATAGAAAAGGAGAAGTAGAGGATTCATTTGAAAATTTGGGCAAAAAGATGAAGTTCCCATTAATTGAAATGAGGAAGATTAAAAGAGAAACAGGTTTTAAGCAGAAATAGCATGAATTGAGCTTTGACCATAGGGATTTATTATCTATTCAAGAGATGTCTAGTAAGATATAAAAGCTGGATATATGAGTCTGTTATTCAAGAGAAAGTTGGAGCGAGGATATAAATTATAAATGTGTCTGCATGTGTATATAACTTATACCTGAAATAAATTCAACACTCTATACTCTATTGGGGCTTCCCAGGTGGCTCAGTGGTAAAGAATTCACAGGCTAATGCAGGAGACATGGGTTTGACCCCTGATTTGCAAAAATCCCCTGAAGGTGGAAATACAACCGGCTCCAACATTCTTGCCTGGAAAATCCCATGGACAGAGGACCCTGATGAGCTACAGTCCATGGGGTCACAAAGAGTCAGGCAACACACAAACATACATACTATACTCCGACCACTAATTGAGTAAGAGTAACCCCTGAGGCACCCCAACACCAACATTAAGCGACCAGAGAGATGAGAAAGAAAAATGTCATAGAAGGAACCTGAGGAGAAGCAGGAAAAGCAAGATTATGACGCTCTGGAAACCAAGTAAAAGTTTTTCAAGGAGGAAAGAATGACCAAATCTGTCAATTTCTACTTGTCAGTTAAATAAGATGAGAACTGTAGATTGACCCTTGCTTTAGAATAAGCAAGTCAGCTAATGACTGGCGGAAGACTATCTGTGGTGGAATGCTGGGGGTGAAAGTCTGGCTAGAATGAGTTTCATACAGGAAAGGGTGAGCCACCAGGGAAGCCTCAAGCACAATGGAAATAAAAGCAAATATCAATTTAGAAGATGAGACATCTCTAATAAATAAAACTTGAATAACACACTTATAAATAACTTAGGGATCAAGGAATAAACTGCAATGGAAATTAGAAAGTATTCTAATCCCTGTGACTGCTGTATAAGAACAAATAAGAGGGAGAGAGACAGCAAGGATAGAAATAAGGAGATCAGCTCAGTGGTTATTACATTAACCCAGGTGAGAGGGGATAGCACAGATGAGGGTGGAAATGAGTCAGATTCTGACTATGATTAAAGGTACACACAGGAGGGTTTGCAGAGGGAAGTATGGCAATGGATAGAAAAGGAGAAGTAGAGGATTCATTTGAAAATTTGGGCAAAAAGATGAAGTTCCCATTAATTGAAATGAGGAAGATTAAAAGAGAAACAGGTTTTAAGCAGAAATAGCATGAATTGAGCTTTGACCATAGGGATTTATTATCTATTCAAGAGATGTCTAGTAAGATATAAAAGCTGGATATATGAGTCTGTTATTCAAGAGAAAGTTGGAGCGAGGATATAAATTATAAATGTGTCTGCATGTGTATATAACTTATACCTGAAATAAATTCAACACTCTATACTCTATTGGGGCTTCCCAGGTGGCTCAGTGGTAAAGAATTCACAGGCTAATGCAGGAGACATGGGTTTGACCCCTGATTTGCAAAAATCCCCTGAAGGTGGAAATACAACCGGCTCCAACATTCTTGCCTGGAAAATCCCATGGACAGAGGACCCTGATGAGCTACAGTCCATGGGGTCACAAAGAGTCAGGCAACACACAAACATACATACTATACTCCGACCACTAATTGAGTAAGAGTAACCCCTGAGGCACCCCAACACCAACATTAAGCGACCAGAGAGATGAGAAAGAAAAATGTCATAGAAGGAACCTGAGGAGAAGCAGGAAAAGCAAGATTATGACGCTCTGGAAACCAAGTAAAAGTTTTTCAAGGAGGAAAGAATGACCAAATCTGTCAATTTCTACTTGTCAGTTAAATAAGATGAGAACTGTAGATTGACCCTTGCTTTAGAATAAGCAAGTCAGCTAATGACTGGCGGAAGACTATCTGTGGTGGAATGCTGGGGGTGAAAGTCTGGCTAGAATGAGTTTCATACAGGAGTAAACCAGTGTGTGATTCTTTACCATCTGAGCCACCAGGGAAGCCTCAAGCCAGTGTGCAGAGACCACTATTTTTAGTAGGGCTGTTCTCAGACAAGGAAAAAAAATGGAATAGTGACTGAAAGGAAGTTAGGTTAAGAGATGAAGATGGAAGGAATGATTGTGTTTTTGTATACCAATAAAGAAAATCGGATAGAGAGAAAATCACTATCAACTTGGAGATAAAAGGAGAGAATTGGTTGAAGTTGTATCTGTGAATGACGGAGTTTCCCCTGCGGCTCAGCGGTAAAGAAGCCACCCACTATATAGGAGTTGCAGGAGATGCAGGTTCAATCCCTGGGTCAGAAAAATCCCCTGGAGGAGGGAATGGCAACCACTCCAGTATTCTTGCCTAGAGAATCCCCGTGGACAGAGGAGCCTGGTGGCCTACAGTCCATGGAGTCAAAAAGAGTTGGGCACAACTGAAGCAACTGAGCATATCCTTGAATGAGCAGAAGGTAATGAGACCTAGCACAAAAGAGACAGAGGCTGGCCTTAGCTCAGAGAGCAAGCAATGCTTCTGGTGTAACATGAGAAAGTAAAATATATAGAAATTGTAAGAACTTGACAGATCCTTTTCTGATTGCTTCCTCAAAAATCTGAGAAAGAGATTAGAAGTGTGAAGAAAGAAGTATAAAGTAGTAATTTAGAAAAATTGGGAAATTAATTGAGCATGACATGCAGTACTACAGTTGAGCAGTGTTGGAGGCCCAATTAAGTTATTGACTGTGAACTTAAGTGATCAAGCAACATCACAGTTGCTTGTTTTTCTCCAGACATACTCCTCTGAGTGGGTACAAGAATAAGGTAGGCAGAGATTTATATTTAACCAGGATTGGGGCATTGCCAAATATATATACATATATATATATATATAGTGAAAGTGTATTAAAAAAAAACCTGTTATAATGATGCACAGTGGAATTTCAGGAAGCAAGGGAGGACATGAGAATAAGTAGAAGGGTGGTAGAAGCCATAGATTTTAACTCTGAAAAGGGGCTGGAACAGTGATCAGAGCAACAGTGATCAGAGCAATAGCATGAGTGAGCAAAAGTGCTAAGAGATGCTATTTAGAGACTAGGATACTTGGATTTAAGTTATTAAGGGATTTCAGTATCAGTACTATCCATGCAAATGATGTGTGAGGTGGTTTATAAGGAAAAAAATGTCATTGGAGGAGAGCAGTTAAACTGAGATTTTAGGAGGCTGGAAAAATGCCTTTAGTGAATTTTGAAACCATCCACTGCTATGACAAGAGCAGTCCTGGAGAGAGTGACAGGAGGCTGGGGTTTAACATCTTCAGGGAACAAGGAGGTGTTGGCTTGGCAGATGGGCTAGTAGATGGGCTGCACTGGGTGTTACCTATAGGTTTAGAAAGGAAAAAGAAGGATCCACAAGGCACAGTAGGGTCAAGCAGGGCTCCTGCTTCATCTCTAGTACTTGATGTGTTACAGGTGCAGAAGAGAAGACAGCCTTCTAGAGAGCCTCTGGGGAAAGAGATTGTGTTCAGAAGAGACTCCAGTTTCAAACATGTTCTTCACGACAAGAGAATCCTGGTATCCAGGAATAGCCTGGGAGAGAATGGCTGTCGCTAAATCTGTTTTTCTGGCTGCTGAAGTGTCTGCTCTATCTTGACACTTCCTTTAGTGCTATAAGAAAGTGTTACTGCTGCATCTCTGGCAGTCTCAACCAAGCCTCAAACCGCTGACAACACTGAAGATCTCACACTTATTGATGATAAAATTAGTTTCCATGTGATGAGACAGAGGTTTCTCTCTCTCTTTTTTTTCTCTCTCTCCTCCTTCCTTCTTCATATCCCCCTCATATCTCCCTCTCTCTTATCTTTTGGGGAAGGAGAATAAATGAAGAGATGATACCATGGTTTAAAGCTCATTTGGCAACTATTAAGAAGCAGAAGGTAGAAGACTATACTGTCAGAAAACAGTAACCATAAAAGTGAAGCATGTAATTTCTTAATACTCTATAACACACTAAGTCGGATTGGTGGATCCTGAAATCAACCAGAGGGAGTTCTGAAAGGTGAAACTTCCAAGCTGGGAAAATGTCAGCAGACTATATTAAAAAAGAAAAACTGTCAATGGCCAGATGTTCATCTCTCTCTTAATTCCGCACACATTTCTTATTTTCAGATTGGTTTTTCAGTGAAGGAAAACTATTCTTAGGAGTTAACATACTAGACCATTAGATGACAGTCAGGAATCAATTCCTAACATTTTTCTGATAAAATGAAGTGAAATAACTTGCTGCGGGTTGCACAGTAGATCTTCTTTTCTAATATGGCTTGGATTAGAGATATGATCATTGAAATTCAAGTCAGAATACTGGCGTTCCAACATTGATGCTGTTTTGGGATCGACCTCTTACTCAGCTCTGAAGAAAAAGCTCATCATTGCTTTTTTCTTGAATCATCTTAGGTGACTACATAGCTGATTCATTAAAGATTGCTCCTTCAATCTCACAGAGGTTTAATATTTAATCACATCAAGAGAACACTCCTGTGTATACACCTATATACCACATAGGTACTACCTACATGCTAGCCAAGTCTCAAGGAGGCCTCAAAAAATCTCCCCTCCTTGTATTTCTGGCCTGTGTACTCCCCTCCCACAATGGGTCATGGCTGGTCTGGGTAGCCAACTGGACACTGTGGAACTGACAGTATGTGACTTCCAAAGGGAGTCCATAAAGCATTGTGGTTTTCACCTTGTTCTTTCTTGGATTACTCTCTCTGGAGAAAGTCAACAGCTTTATCAAGACACTCAAGAAAACTATTTAGATGTCCTTTTGGTTAAGAACCTAAGTCTCCCTCCAGTAGCCAGCACCAGCTTGCCATCCATGTCTTTGAATGTCCTCGGGACCCTAGAAGCAGCTCCTGCAGCCCAGTGAAATCTGAAGATGCCTGCAATCCCAGATAACATGTGAAACCTCATGAAAGAACCTGAGCCAGAACCACCCAGATATGCCTCTATTGTATTCCTGACCCATAGAAACTGTGTGAGACAGTACATCTTGTTGTTCTAAACAGCAAAGTTGTTTTTTGCTGTAGCAATTAATTCAGAAATTCTATTCATTGATCAAGGAATGGAGAAGGCAGATCTTGTGCTCTGAAAACACCTCTCCAAGCTGGGAAAATGTCAGCAGACTATATTAAAAAAGAAAAACTGTCAATGGCCAGATGTTCATCTCTCTCTTAATTCCGCACACATTTCTTATTTTCAGATTGGTTTTTCAGTGAAGGAAAACTATTCTTAGGAGTTAACATACTAGACCATTAGATGACAGTCAGGAATCAATTCCTAACATTTTTCTGATAAAATGAAGTGAAATAACTTGCTGCGGGTTGCACAGTAGATCTTCTTTTCTAATATGGCTTGGATTAGAGATATGATCATTGAAATTCAAGTCAGAATACTGGCGTTCCAACATTGATGCTGTTTTGGGATCGACCTCTTACTCAGCTCTGAAGAAAAAGCTCATCATTGCTTTTTTTTCTTGAATCATCTTAGGTGACTACATAGCTGATTCATTAAAGATTGCTCCTTCAATCTCACAGAGGTTTAATATTTAATCACATCAAGAGAACACTCCTGTGTATACACCTATATACCACATAGGTACTACCTACATGCTAGCCAAGTCTCAAGGAGGCCTCAAAAAATCTCCCCTCCTTGTATTTCTGGCCTGTGTACTCCCCTCCCACAATGGGTCATGGCTGGTCTGGGTAGCCAACTGGACACTGTGGAACTGACAGTATGTGACTTCCAAAGGGAGTCCATAAAGCATTGTGGTTTTCACCTTGTTCTTTCTTGGATTACTCTCTCTGGAGAAAGTCAACAGCTTTATCAAGACACTCAAGAAAACTATTTAGATGTCCTTTTGGTTAAGAACCTAAGTCTCCCTCCAGTAGCCAGCACCAGCTTGCCATCCATGTCTTTGAATGTCCTCGGGACCCTAGAAGCAGCTCCTGCAGCCCAGTGAAATCTGAAGATGCCTGCAATCCCAGATAACATGTGAAACCTCATGAAAGAACCTGAGCCAGAACCACCCAGATATGCCTCTATTGTATTCCTGACCCATAGAAACTGTGTGAGACAGTACATCTTGTTGTTCTAAACAGCAAAGTTGTTTTTTGCTGTAGCAATTAATTCAGAAATTCTATTCATTGATCAAGGAATGGAGAAGGCAGATCTTGTGCTCTGAAAACACCTCTCCAAAGGGAGGAAATGGAAATTTTTAAATTGATGTATAGTTGATTTACAGTGTTGTGCTAGTTTTAGGTACACAGCAAAGTGACTCAGTTATACATGTGTGTGTGTGTGTGTGTGTGTGTGTGTGTATGTGCTTGCTAAGTTGCTTCGGTCATGTCTGACTCTTGCAACCCCAAGGACTATAGCCCACTAGGTTTCTCTATCCATGGGATTCTCCAGGCAAGAATACTGGAGTTGGGTGCCATGCTCTCCTCCAGAGGATCTTCCTAACTCAGGGATCAAACCCAACTCATTGAGGCTCCTGCATTGCAGGCTAATTCTTTACTGTTGAGCCACCAGGAAAGATTCACTCCCTTATAGGCTATTTCAAAATATTGAGTATGGCTCCCTGTTGGTCCTTGTTGGTTATCTATCTTATATTTAGTATTAATAGTGTGTTTATGTTAATCTAAGCAGCAAATTTTCAAGTTACTACATAGCAACTTGAGCTACCTAATACAACCTGATCAAGATGCCTAATACAACCTATAAATTGATCACTTATAATTCCAGGTAACAATGAATTGAATGCTACTTAAAACAGCAGTTCAAGAAGAGAAAAGGTTTTTGGTATCATGGAAAACAGAATAATGGCCTCCCAAATATGCCCACCGGACTAAAGAGGTTCAACTTTTGAAACCCTGGTCTTTATTTCCTTACATGGCAAATAGAGTACAGATGCAACTAAATCAAGGATCTTGAAGTGAGGAGGTTATCCTGGATTATCCAAGTAGGCCCAATATAACTGCAAGCATCCTTAAGAGAGGAGCAGAGAGAGTCAAACGAGATACAGGAATGCAACGAGGGAAACAAGAGGCTGGAGTGATACACGGAAGGGACCATGATCTAAAGAATGCAAGCAGATTCTTGAAACTGAAAAGACAGGAAATCGATTCCCCAGTGAAACCTCATGAAAGAACCTGAGCCAGAACCACCCAGATATGCCTCTATTGTATTCCTGACCCATAGAAACTGTGTGAGACAGTACATCTTGTTGTTCTAAACAGCAAAGTTGTTTTTTGCTGTAGCAATTAATTCAGAAATTCTATTCATTGATCAAGGAATGGAGAAGGCAGATCTTGTGCTCTGAAAACACCTCTCCAAAGGGAGGAAATGGAAATTTTTAAATTGATGTATAGTTGATTTACAGTGTTGTGCTAGTTTTAGGTACACAGCAAAGTGACTCAGTTATACATATGTGTGTGTGTGTGTGTGTGTGTGTGTGTGTGTGTGTATGTGCTTGCTAAGTTGCTTCGGTCATGTCTGACTCTTGCAACCCCAAGGACTATAGCCCACTAGGTTTCTCTATCCATGGGATTCTCCAGGCAAGAATACTGGAGTTGGGTGCCATGCTCTCCTCCAGAGGATCTTCCTAACTCAGGGATCAAACCCAACTCATTGAGGCTCCTGCATTGCAGGCTAATTCTTTACTGTTGAGCCACCAGGAAAGATTCACTCCCTTATAGGCTATTTCAAAATATTGAGTATGGCTCCCTGTTGGTCCTTGTTGGTTATCTATCTTATATTTAGTATTAATAGTGTGTTTATGTTAATCTAAGCAGCAAATTTTCAAGTTACTACATAGCAACTTGAGCTACCTAATACAACCTGATCAAGATGCCTAATACAACCTATAAATTGATCACTTATAATTCCAGGTAACAATGAATTGAATGCTACTTAAAACAGCAGTTCAAGAAGAGAAAAGGTTTTTGGTATCATGGAAAACAGAATAATGGCCTCCCAAATATGCCCACCGGACTAAAGAGGTTCAACTTTTGAAACCCTGGTCTTTATTTCCTTACATGGCAAATAGAGTACAGATGCAACTAAATCAAGGATCTTGAAGTGAGGAGGTTATCCTGGATTATCCAAGTAGGCCCAATATAACTGCAAGCATCCTTAAGAGAGGGAGCAGAGAGAGTCAAACGAGATACAGGAATGCAACGAGGGAAACAAGAGGCTGGAGTGATACACGGAAGGGACCATGATCTAAAGAATGCAAGCAGATTCTTGAAACTGAAAAAGACAGGAAATCGATTCCCCAGTGAAGCCTCCAGAAGGAACCTAGTATAAGTCTAGTATAAGCACATCGAGCTTCCTGTGAACAAACACACTACAAAGGTGGCAATCTGCAAAATGAAGGGACTCAAATGACTCTTACCATTTAACTAAGAAATGCTTTGGATGATACCAAGCCTCCTGCACTTTCACAAAAACACAAATGAAATAAATTGTTTCCAGCACAAGTTCCATAAACATTTGTTGGCAACGTTTGACAATAAAGCAGACTTGTGGATCTTTGGGTACTTGTTCTTTCCATAAGTGGATTTTATGCAATCTTTTTTTTTGGGGGGGGGGGGTACCAAATTACTTTATTTGAAGGAATGGCACTAAGGAAACTTACGTAGACGTTTTGGTACAATGTATAGGAAAGGTGAAGGTAACCCAAACATGCATGCACGGCCTTGGTGACCGGGGGCGTCACCCCTGTGGTGACGGAAAGCCAGCCTGAGGCTTAGTTGCTGCTCCCCAGGGTGTGCTTGTCAAAGAGGTACTCTGCCATGCCAGATTCGGGGGTCCCCATCTTGCGCAGGTTGTTTACATGGTCACCCAATTCCTTGATAGACTTCACCTGCTCATCCAGGTAATGAGTCTCAATGAAGTCACACAGATGGGGTTCGTTCTTGTCTGTGGCCAGTTTGTGCAGTTTCAGTAGTGACTGATTCAGGCTTTTTTCCAGGTGTAGCGCACATTCCATTGCGTTCAGCCCATTCTCCCAGTCGTCATGGTCTGGTTTCTTGATATTCTGAAGGAAGATTCCGGCGCCGCATTGGTTCTGCAGCTTTATCAGCTTTTCAGCATGTTCCCTCTCCTCATGAGATTGGTGAAGAAAGTATTTGGCAAAGTTCTTCAGAGCCACATCATCGCGGTCAAAATAGTATGACATGGACAGGTAGATGTAGGAGGCGTAGAGCTCCAGGTTGATCTGGCGGTTGATGGCGGCCTCCGAGTCCAGGTGGTAGTTCTGGCGCACCTGCGAGGGGGACGCGGTCGTCATGGCCGGCGGCTGAGAAGTGGCGGTGGTGGCGGTGGTGGCGGCGGCGCGGCACTGCAGCGGCGGTGGGGACCTTGCGAGGTGGTGACCACGGACTGGCTCTGAGTGGCCGGCCGAGGTGGGAGACGAGCAGCCAGGTTCCGTTCAAGCACTGTTGAAGCAGGAAACCATGGCGACTCTCTGCAAAGACTCGATTTTATGCAGTCTGACTTATGATACTGATTCTTTTAGTGATAATAACAAAGTTAATAATTTTACAAAATGTTTCCTCTACGTCTTAGGCAAGCTTCCCAACAACTCTGGGAAATGGGAGATTTTTTTCTATTCATGGACAGGCTACATTTCAGCAAGATTGACTTCTCAAATGCCATCCATCTATAAATGACAGAGCAGTGATAGAAAATCCCTTATTTAATTATGAATACAGTGAATCCACATGCTTATTCATTTTATATGCTGCTTTTCTAGTTTAAAGTAAACAATACGTTCTTAAAAAATAACTGGATAAAATATTTATCATTCTTTTTCTTTTGACAAATACATGCTGAGCACGTCAGACATTACATCTACAACAACGAGAAAAGTGATGCAATCCTCGACCTCAGAAAGTTCACTGTGTAGTGGAAGAGGCACATTACTGAGTTCACGTTTACTCTTAAACCAGTGGGAGCTGTTATGGGGGCAAGTACTGCGTTAAGGGGGCAGAGAGCACAGGACACTAACGTGAAATTGGAGACACTGAAGACAATTTCTCAAAAGTGGTAACTCAGATTGGTCAACTGTTGCTGATAAAATTAACCTGGCAAATGGGAGATGGGGGTAGGGGAGGATATTCCAAAAAGAAAAACCAACGTGAGCCGAGAACCAGTTTCCAAGAATGTTCCAGTTCAGCAGAACTGCTCTGCCCCCATCTCGGGTAACACACCTGCTACTCAACATATGATACCTAGATGCCAGCAGCCCTGTGCTGAGGCCATCTGAGTACAAGGATCTTTTTTTTCTTTTCTAATTATTTTTTCTTGAGAAGTTGGAAAAACTTTTGTTATTGTAATGTTGATTTGTGTATTTCACATCTCAGAGGACTCTTGCCTAATTTCTTCTAGGAGAACTCCTAAAGCACACTTACTGTTTCAGACTGTGTATCAATTCCTGTTAGCTCTTGTCCATGAGGACCTCTTTCCCTGAATTCTGCCAGTTCTTCTGCACTGGAAAGAGCAGATGTGGTAAGAACACTTTAAAAGGCCATTAGTATACCATTTCATAAATTGCTTAGCTTCAGAAATATCGGTCCTGGAGTGTCTAAAGCATTTTAATTGCTTAGAAATGCAAAATTAGAGCAAAGCAATGTTATGTTGAATAACAATTAATTTGCTTGTGGTGTTGTACGTTATGTCATTTAACACACAGCCAGAATTAATGCACTGAAGGTTATGCTGGGGACCTAAAAAAATCAGTAGTTTTTCTAATAGCCAAACTTTATCCCCAGGTGAAATTCATTTATTGAATACAGCTGAAGTGTTTACTTCTGCATAGGGTTTGAAAAATGAGAGATATGTGTATACATTGTTTTTGCTTTTTTTTAAGTTTTAAAGTAAACAATACGTTCTTAAAAATAACTGGATAAAATATTTATCATTCTTTTTCTTTTGACAAATACATGCTGAGCACGTCAGACATCACATCTACAACAACGAGAAAAGTGATGCAATCCTCGACCTCAGAAAGTTCACTGTGTAGTGGAAGAGGCACGTTACTGCATTCACGTTTACTCTTAAACCAGTGGGAGCTGTTATGGGGGCAAGTACTGCGTTAAGGGGGCAGAGAGCACAGGACACTAACGTAAAATTGGGGACATTGAAGACAATTTCTCTAAAGTGGTAACTCAGATTGGTCAACTGTTGCTGATAAAATTAACCTGGCAAATGGGAGATGGGGGTAGGGGAGGATATTCCAAAAAGAAAAACCAACGTGAGCCGAGAACCAGTTTCCAAGAATGTTGCAGTTCAGCAGAACTGCTCTGCCCCCATCTCGGGTAACACACCTGCTACTCAACATATGATACCTAGATGCCAGCAGCCCTGTGCTGAGGCCATCTGAGTACAAGGATCATTTTTTTCTTTTCTAATTAATTTTTCTTGAGAAGTTGGAAAAACTTTTGTTATTGTAATGTTGATTTGTGTATTTCACATCTCAGAGGACTCTTGCCTAATTTCTTCTAGGAGAACTCCTAAAGCACACTTACTGTTTCAGACTGTGTATCAATTCCTGTTAGCTCTTGTCCATGAGGACCTCTTTCCCTGAATTCTGCCAGTTCTTCTGCACTGGAAAGAGCAGATGTGGTAAGAACACTTTAAAAGGCCATTAGTATACCATTTCATAAATTGCTTAGCTTCAGAAATATCGGTCCTGGAGTGTCTAAAGCATTTTAATTGCTTAGAAATGCAAAATTAGAGCAAAGCAATGTTATGTTGAATAACAATTAATTTGCTTGTAGTGTTGTATGTTATGTCGTTTAACACACAGCCAGAATTAATTCACTGAAGGTTATGCTGGGGACCTAAAAAAAAATCAGTAGTTTTTCTAATAGCCAAACTTTATCCCCAGGTGAAATTCATTTATTGAATACAGCTGAAGTGTTTACTTCTTGCACAGGGTTTGAAAAATGAGAGATATGTGTATACTTAATGTATGGGATTAAGATGTTAAATTAATTTGTTAAGAAAATCTACAAGGAGTCCAGTAGGTTACAGCAGAAAGAACCTGGAGCTAGGCAAGTACAAGTGAAAAAGCATGTCATGAGAGAAGAGACTTTATCTGCTTTGTTATTGCTTACTCTCCTCCTGCCCAAGACAGTGCCTGGCAGCCAGGACAGGTTTAGTAGTCGTGTGACTATTAAGTGAATGCATGGATATCTGTTATGGTTTGAATTGTGTCCCCCTAAAATCCACATATTGAATGAGTTGCCCTGTGCAAAATTTCATGATTTGTGAAATTCAAAGAAAGTTTATTTACTATAAACATACTTATAGTAAATAAAGTAATCCTAAGAACTTCAGAATGTGACTTAATTTGAACATAGGGTCTTTAGAAAGGTAATCAAGTGAAAATGAGGTCATTAGGGTGGGTTCTAATCCATTATGATTAAATTCCTTATAAAAAGGGGAAATTAGGAGATATGCACATAGGGGGAACACCATGTAAAGGTGAAAGGAGAGATGAAGGTGATGCTTCTATGAGCCAAAGCAAGTCAAAGACTGCCAGCCAACAACCAGTAGCTGAGTGAGAGGCATGGGGCTGATTCTCTAACAGTTCTCAGAAGGAATCAACCATGGTCACACCTTCACTTCAGATGTATAGCCTCCAGAATTGAGACACTACATTTCTGGAATATAAGCTACCCCATTGTTTAAACCCTAGGGAACTAATGCAACATCTTTCTAATAGTTAAGTCTTGCATAGCCAAGTTACAGTCTTTCTCAATTTTAATGTTTCATTATGGCTTGTTTAAGCTCTTCAGTTGTGTTTATTATCAGCATTTGGCTGCCTAACCACTCTGTAAAATAGTAAATAAACTTACTTCTTCTGGATTTCACACATCCTAAAACTATGCACAGGGCAAGTGCTCAAAAGATGCTTATGTTTACAAAAGCTGTAAAATAGTCTTGGCTCTTCTGTTATTATCTTTCACATATGATTATTGGAGGGCTAAATGAGATATTCATGCAAAATACAAAGATGGAGCAGAGAAAGTCCTCTATAAGTGAAATCTGCAAAGGTTACTATAAAAAATGTTTTGAAATTAGATATTATGGGTTTAAACTTTTACTAACTGTGTGACCTTGTGCAAGATATATAATTTCTTTGCATCCATGGAGAGGTTACATTTTTCATATTCTCTTGTCGCGATTTTGTAAGATGATGCAAAAATGATTAAGATAGTGCATGAAAATCTCTTGGTATAGTGATTCTCACATAGCAAGAGATAATTTTATTGTTACTCATTGAGTGACTCAGTGGTAGTCACTGCATGGGAACATAAGAAGTTTCAAAAATGAAAGAGTCAATTCTACCTCTTAGTAAGTTCATAAAAGCCTACGAACTATTATTATAGTTAGGAATTATAAAATCACCACATTTCCATGGCTACCTGAATGAAGCAGAAATTCATTTCCTACTCATGCAAAAATTCAAGTTGGCTGTTCTGGTCCAGGAGGTGTGACATTCCTTTGGCTCTGGATCCTCCTCTGTGTCACCTGCCTGCAGCCAGCAGAGAGGGGAGGGGAGAGAGGACCAGAGACACTGGAGAAGGTATAAATGTTTTTTTTAAAAACCGGGTCCAAAAGTGATCACCCTATTTCAGTTCCTGTTCTATTGATGAAAATCATTTCACTTGGATGCAAAATGTCTAGGAAATGTCATCTCTTGCTCAGTAAACCACCCAGCGACAACTCACACTATGAAAATGGAAGACGGAGCTTAGCTATATTTGTCAAAGGATACAGCTTTACACAATGACAAAATGAAGAGAGCCCAGGATGGGCAAGAAGTGTAGAGTATAGTCTGGGTGTGAAACCAGCCATTCTCAAGGCTCCACTTTGAATTCTTGAGTTTTGAGCCACTTTCAAATCTACTGTTTGTCATATGATCCACAGAAGAAAATCTTACTTGGTGGTAAGGGGCAGGAGAGAAATACAAGTGAAAAGAATAAAATTAAATCCTATTTAAGAAATGTAATTAAAATTATAGGATTCCAGAGAAGCATTCTAAAGAAAGAATTTAAACTTATATTTGAAGCGTTTTAACATAATTTTATTTCTGCTCACCCCTGCTCATTCAGTAAATGCGACTGAATATAATTACCCAGTGCAACTATTCTTGAACAATATGTATGAATCCCTATATGTGTTGGGTCTGATTTTTATAAAGTATGATTGTGTTTTCTGATTTTAACTATCTTGCTTAATGTGTGCATGTGTGCTTAGTTCCTCAGTTGTGTCTGACTCTTTCCAACTCTTTGGACTATATAGCCCACCAGGCCCCTCAGTCCATGGAGGTTCTCCAGGAAACAATACTAGAGTGGGTTTCCATGCCCTTCTCCAGGTGATCTTTCTGAGCTAGGAATTGAGTTGGGGCATCTCCTGTGTCACTTGCATTGCAGGTGGATTCTTTACCTTCTGAGCTGTCAGAGAAGTCCTATCTGGCCCAATAAAAGGTCGTTTAAAAAAAGATAGGGCTTCCCTGGTGGTCCAGTGGGTAAAAAGTCCACCTTGCACTGCAAGGCGAGCCAGTTTGATCCTTGGCATGGGTAGATCCCACATGCTGCAGAGTGGCTGGACTAGGAATTAGGCCCTGCATCTCGAGAGGGATGGAGAGAGGACCAGAGACACTGGAGAAGGTATAAATGTTTTTTTAAAAACCGGGTCCAAAAGCGATCACCCTATTTCAGTTCCTGTTCTATTGATGAAAATCATTTCACTTGGATGCAAAATGTCTAGGAAATGTCATCTCTGGCTCAGTAAACCACCCAGCGACAACTCACACTATGAAAATGGAAGACGGAGCTTAGCTATATTTGTCAAAGGATACAGCTTTACACAATGACAAAATGAAGAGAGCCCAGGATGGGCAAGAAGTGTAGAGTATAGTCTGGGTGTGAAACCAGCCATTCTCAAGGCTCCACTTTGAATTCTTGAGTTTTGAGCCACTTTCAAATCTACTGTTTGTCATATGATCCACAGAAGAAAATCTTACTTGGTGGTAAGGGGCAGGAGAGAAATACAAGTGAAAAGAATAAAATTAAATCCTATTTAAGAAATGTAATTAAAATTATAGGATTCCAGAGAAGCATTCTAAAGAAAGAATTTAAACTTATATTTGAAGCGTTTTAACATAATTTTATTTCTGCTCACCCCTGCTCATTCAGTAAATGCGACTGAATATAATTACCCAGTGCAACTATTCTTGAACAATATGTATGAATCCCTATATGTGTTGGGTCTGATTTTTATAAAGTATGATTGTGTTTTCTGATTTTAACTATCTTGCTTAATGTGTGCATGTGTGCTTAGTTCCTCAGTTGTGTCTGACTCTTTCCAACTCTTTGGACTATATAGCCCACCAGGCCCCTCAGTCCATGGAGGTTCTCCAGGAAACAATACTAGAGTGGGTTTCCATGCCCTTCTCCAGGTGATCTTTCTGAGCTAGGAATTGAGTTGGGGCATCTCCTGTGTCACTTGCATTGCAGGTGGATTCTTTACCTTCTGAGCTGTCAGAGAAGTCCTATCTGGCCCAATAAAAGGTCGTTTAAAAAAAGATAGGGCTTCCCTGGTGGTCCAGTGGGTAAAAAGTCCACCTTGCACTGCAAGGCGAGCCAGTTTGATCCTTGGCATGGGAAGATCCCACATGCTGCAGAGTGGCTGGACTGGTATGTCCAATTACGAGCCAGCGCTCTGGGGCACATGCGCCCAGAGACGGTGCTCTGCTATTGGAGACGCCACTGCAATGGGAGGCCCTCACAGGCAAAAGAATAAAGATGGATGAAAATAAATAAATGAAAGACCAATAAAAGTGCCCCCCGCCCCCCAAAGATAGTATTCTGTTAGCAGTGCTTGGCTTTTCAGAAGACCCTTTCCCAGAACAAGCTATGTCAGCAGGACTACTACACAATTTGCTGTTGCACAATAAGAGATTCCAAATTCTAGTGCTGAGAATGCCATTCAGTGAGATGCAAGGCATGGTGTGCAGATATATTAGAAAACTTCCAGGTCGTTAAAGCGTTTTCTAAGACCTCATAAACCCAAGCAAATGGCTTATGGCTGGTCTCAGGATGAGAAAAAAGGTTACCCAAAGGGAAATGTGCACCGACCAGCATTAATTTATCTGTGTGCTAGCTTTTCCATTTTAAAGTGAGTCAATAGAAAATACTAGGACTTAGGCTTGGATTCAATTTGAAAATAATTCATTGCATTATCTTGCTAAAATTATGTCACAGCAGAAGGGTGGTAGAGTTTCCTCTTATTTTATGAGTAAATTTTTAAAAATTGCATAAGTTAACAATACAAAGTTGCTTCTTTTCAAATATTTTTAACAAGTGATGAAATCACAGTGTGACATATATTTGCTGTGGCTGAAGTGTTTCTCATTTATATTCT
Organism: Tragulus kanchil; assembly: GCA_022376925.1. NCBI lineage: Eukaryota > Metazoa > Chordata > Mammalia > Artiodactyla > Tragulidae > Tragulus > Tragulus kanchil. Next base: position 152,445,390 of record JAIOJX010000024.1, read on the forward strand.
TTAAATTATTATTTTTTTGAGAAATGATTAAAACAAAGATGTCTAATTTCATCAGTAAATATTAAGGTTTGGGATCAAATTTTACTCAAACAATACATGAAATTTCTTTGCCCTACTTTTGCTTTATAAAACATTTCCTTATTTAATGGTAGTTCCTCCTGAATATATGCAGTATTTATTCACTTTCTCAAACTATCTAAATATTCCATTAAAATTTACCAAAGAAAAATATGAGCACTATAATTTAGTATGAAAAGGTAGCTAGCTAATAATACATGAGAATTAGTATATCAAAATAATTATAATGAGAGAGTTGCTAATTGGAGATAATATTTTATAAGTTGCATCAAATGGCTCGCTCTTCTATTTGTTAGGTCAAAAGAGATAAAAATTTATTTAATACTCTTTGTCTCTGATACAAAAAAAAGATCTGTGTATTTTGGAAGATACAGGTTCAAGTAATACAGCAGGAGCTGATTTAAGTGGGCTTGGACATTTAATTAAAGTCCACCATATCCATGGGCTTCCCTGGTGGCTTAGCTGTAGAGAATTCACTTGCCAGTGCAAGAGACATGGGTTTGATCCCTTTGTCAGGAAGATCTCCTGGAGAAGGAAACGGCAGCTTGCTTCAGTATTCTTTCTTTTCTGGGAGACCTGATGGACAGAGGAGACTGTCCATGAGACAGTCTCATGGGCCACAGTCCATGAGACTGCAAAAAGAGTAGGACTTGACTTAGCCACTGAACAACAACAAACCGTACCCATCACTGGGCAAAGACCTATTGTCAACAGGGAAAATCTGCATGACAAATTAGACATGACAAGGATGAAACTTTAGGTCTGAGAACGACTCCTCTGTCCGGTATTAAAAGAGGATACAAAATATTCAAAAGGTTTTATAACAAGCAGGAGAACTTTAACCAATAATTTATTCCAAGAGCTCCAAATATTCAAAATATTTCATTCCTGGGGGTTAGTAACCAAAAGTAACTAAAAATAACCTGAATTTAGTAGTTCATGGTCATCACACTTTATCATACTGACTTGCCAGATTGTCTTAATTTTTTTATATGGCAACAAAAGAGCTCAATGGAAAAGGGATTCAAATCTGATCTGGAGGTATACAATGTGTGACTTTAGAAAATAAAATATCTTTATGCACTCTTGGATTCCGTGACCAAAGAGGTAAAACAAAAGCTTGAAGTTGAATTACTCTTTCTTTTGCTCCAGGATTCTGAGTCTCTGTATTTCATTATTCTAATGCTAGGGCTTCCAGTCTAATGATGTAAAGAGGAAAATGCCACTTTTTTCAAGCTAGGTTTGATACAGCCATCTGAGGATTCCCAAAGATTCTATATATTTAGTATGAAAAGGTAGCTAGCTAATAATACATGAGAATTAGTATATCAAAATAATTATAATGAGAGAGTTGCTAATTGGAGATAATATTTTATAAGTTGCATCAAATGGCTCGCTCTTCTATTTGTTAGGTCAAAAGAGATAAAAATTTATTTAATACTCTTTGTCTCTGATACAAAAAAAAGATCTGTGTATTTTGGAAGATACAGGTTCAAGTAATACAGCAGGAGCTGATTTAAGTGGGCTTGGACATTTAATTAAAGTCCACCATATCCATGGGCTTCCCTGGTGGCTTAGCTGTAGAGAATTCACTTGCCAGTGCAAGAGACATGGGTTTGATCCCTTTGTCAGGAAGATCTCCTGGAGAAGGAAACGGCAGCTTGCTTCAGTATTCTTTCTTTTCTGGGAGACCTGATGGACAGAGGAGACTGTCCATGAGACAGTCTCATGGGCCACAGTCCATGAGACTGCAAAAAGAGTAGGACTTGACTTAGCCACTGAACAACAACAAACCGTACCCATCACTGGGCAAAGACCTATTGTCAACAGGGAAAATCTGCATGACAAATTAGACATGACAAGGATGAAACTTTAGGTCTGAGAACGACTCCTCTGTCCGGTATTAAAAGAGGATACAAAATATTCAAAAGGTTTTATAACAAGCAGGAGAACTTTAACCAATAATTTATTCCAAGAGCTCCAAATATTCAAAATATTTCATTCCTGGGGGTTAGTAACCAAAAGTAACTAAAAATAACCTGAATTTAGTAGTTCATGGTCATCACACTTTATCATACTGACTTGCCAGATTGTCTTAATTTTTTTATATGGCAACAAAAGAGCTCAATGGAAAAGGGATTCAAATCTGATCTGGAGGTATACAATGTGTGACTTTAGAAAATAAAATATCTTTATGCACTCTTGGATTCCATGACCAAAGAGGTAAAACAAAAGCTTGAAGTTGAATTACTCTTTCTTTTGCTCCAGGATTCTGAGTCTCTGTATTTCATTATTCTAATGCTAGGGCTTCCAGTCTAATGATGTAAAGAGGAAAATGCCACTTTTTTCAAGCTAGGTTTGATACAGCCATCTGAGGATTCCCAAAGATTCTATATATATAGTTCAGAAATGAAAGAGAAGAAGTATCAGCTTGTAACAAAGTAATCACTAAAGCAGGGCTTTAAAAAAAAATGTGATATAGGGGCTTCCCTGGTGGTCCAGTGAGTAAGGACACCGCCTTGCGGGCGCCAGTTCGATCCCTGGCCTGGGAAGATCCGACCTGCCGCGGAGCGGCTGAACTGCTGTGTCCAATTACCGAACCGGAGCTCTGGAGCGCATGCGCCCAGAGCCGGTGCTCTGCGACAACAGAGGTCACCGCGATGGGAGGCCCACACGGGCCAAAGAACAAAGATGGATGAAGATGGACAAATGAAAGACCAATAGAAGTGGCCCACCTGCTCCCCTCCCTCCCCACCCCACCCCCCCCAAAATAAATAAATAAATAAATCTTTAAAAAATGTGATATAGTTGTTCTACAGTATTGTGCTAATTTCTACCATACGATGAAATGAAGCAGCTATATGCATACATATATCCCATCCCTTTTGAACTTTTCTCCCACACTCATGTCCTACCCATCTAAGTCATCACAAAGCACCAAGTTGAGTTCCCTGGCTATACAGTAGGTTCCCACTAACTAGAGATTTTTATGCCTGTGGGGTACATGCTAAGTCACCTCAGCTGTGTTTGACTCTTGCAACCTCTGGACTATATCCCACCAGGCTCCTCTGTCCATGGATTCTCCAGGCAAGAATACTTGAGTGGGTTGTCATGCCCTCCTCCAGAGGAACTTCCTGACCTAGGAATCGAACCCATGTCTACTGAAGCTCCTACAGTGCCAGGAGGATTCTTTACCACTAAGCCACTGGGGACGCCCATATTTTATATGTAGTAGTATATGTGTCAATTCCAATCTTTGAATATCATTCTCCTCTTCTCTGCCATCCATGTCCATTCTTTTGTTTTTCTGTTTCCTCAGAGGTCAAAGCTTAAAAAAGTCTGAATGAAACTTTCTTTCTTTTGCTCCAGGATTCTGAGTCTCTGTATTTCATTATTCTAATGCTAGGGCTTCCAGTCTAATGATGTAAAGAGGAAAATGCCACTTTTTTCAAGCTAGGTTTGATACAGCCATCTGAGGATTCCCAAAGATTCTATATATATAGTTCAGAAATGAAAGAGAAGAAGTATCAGCTTGTAACAAAGTAATCACTAAAGCAGGGCTTTAAAAAAAAATGTGATATAGGGGCTTCCCTGGTGGTCCAGTGAGTAAGGACACCGCCTTGCGGGCGCCAGTTCGATCCCTGGCCTGGGAAGATCCGACCTGCCGCGGAGCGGCTGAACTGCTGTGTCCAATTACCGAACCGGAGCTCTGGAGCGCATGCGCCCAGAGCCGGTGCTCTGCGACAACAGAGGTCACCGCGATGGGAGGCCCACACGGGCCAAAGAACAAAGATGGATGAAGATGGACAAATGAAAGACCAATAGAAGTGGCCCACCTGCTCCCCTCCCTCCTCACCCCACCCCCACCAAAATAAATAAATAAATAAATCTTTAAAAAATGTGATATAGTTGTTCTACAGTATTGTGCTAATTTCTACCATACGATGAAATGAAGCAGCTATATGCATACATATATCCCATCCCTTTTGAACTTTTCTCCCACACTCATGTCCTACCCATCTAAGTCATCACAAAGCACCAAGTTGAGTTCCCTGGCTATACAGTAGGTTCCCACTAACTAGAGATTTTTATGCCTGTGGGGTACATGCTAAGTCACCTCAGCTGTGTTTGACTCTTGCAACCTCTGGACTATATCCCACCAGGCTCCTCTGTCCATGGATTCTCCAGGCAAGAATACTTGAGTGGGTTGTCATGCCCTCCTCCAGAGGAACTTCCTGACCTAGGAATCGAACCCATGTCTACTGAAGCTCCTACAGTGCCAGGAGGATTCTTTACCACTAAGCCACTGGGGACGCCCATATTTTATATGTAGTAGTATATATGTGTCAATTCCAATCTTTGAATACATCTCATTCTCCTCTTCTCTGCCATCCATGTCCATTCTCTGTATCTGTGTCTCTATTTCAGTCCTACAAATAGGTTCATCTGTACCATTTTTCTAGATTCCACATATATGGGTTAATATAAGATATTTGTTTTTCTTTTTCTGACTTACTATATGACAGGCTCTACAAATAAATCAATCTCATTCCTTTTTAAAAAGCATATGGTATGGTCAGGAGGTGTGGGAAGGAGGGGATATACATATGACTAATCTGGGAACATACATATCTATAAACAACAAAACTCTGTTAAAGTTAAAAGTAAAATAAAAGTTAAAAAAAAAGCACATGGTAACATATATACAATGTAATATAATTCAGCCATAAAAAGAAACATATTTGAGTCAGTTATAATAGGTGAATAAACTAGAATGTATTATAGAGAGTGAAGTAAGTCAGAAAGAGAAAAAACATGGAATATTACTCAGACATAAAAAGGAATGTCTTTGAGTCAGTTCTAATGCAGTGGATGAATCTATAGTCTATTATACAGAATGAAAGAAGTCAAAAAGAGAAAGATAAATATTGTATACTAATACATATATATGGAATTCAGAAACACGGTACTGATGAATGTATACACTGGGCAGCAATGGAGAAACAGACATAGAGAACAGACTTATGGACATTGGGGAAAGGGAGGAGTTGGTGAGATGTCTGGAAAGAGCAACATGGAAACTTACACTACCATATGTAAAGTAGATAGCCAATGGGAATTTTCTGTATAGCTCAAGGGATTCAAACCAGGGCTCTGTAACAACATAGAGGGGTGGGATGGGGAGGAAGGTTCTAGAGAGGGATATATAAATAACCTATGGCTGACTCATGTTGATGTATGGCAGAAATCAACATAATTCTGCAAAGCAATTATCCCTTGCAACCCCCCCTGGACTATATTCCCACCAGGCTCCTCTGTCCATGGATTCTCCAGGCAAGAATACTTGAGTGGGTTGTCATGCCCTCCTCCAGAGGAACTTCCTGACCTAGGAATCGAACCCATGTCTACTGAAGCTCCTACAGTGCCAGGAGGATTCTTTACCACTAAGCCACTGGGGACGCCCATATTTTATATGTAGTAGTATATGTGTCAATTCCAATCTTTGAATACATCTCATTCTCCTCTTCTCTGCCATCCATGTCCATTCTCTGTATCTGTGTCTCTATTTCAGTCCTACAAATAGGTTCATCTGTACCATTTTTCTAGATTCCACATATATGGGTTAATATAAGATATTTGTTTTTCTTTTTCTGACTTACTATATGACAGGCTCTACAAATAAATCAATCTCATTCCTTTTTAAAAAGCATATGGTATGGTCAGGAGGTGTGGGAAGGAGGGGATATACATATGACTAATCTGGGAACATACATATCTATAAACAACAAAACTCTGTTAAAGTTAAAAGTAAAATAAAAGTTAAAAAAAAAGCATATGGTAACATATATACAATGTAATATAATTCAGCCATAAAAAGAAACATATTTGAGTCAGTTATAATAGGTGAATAAACTAGAATGTATTATAGAGAGTGAAGTAAGTCAGAAAGAGAAAAAACATGGAATATTACTCAGACATAAAAAGGAATGTCTTTGAGTCAGTTCTAATGCAGTGGATGAATCTATAGTCTATTATACAGAATGAAAGAAGTCAAAAAGAGAAAGATAAATATTGTATACTAATACATATATATGGAATTCAGAAACACGGTACTGATGAATGTATACACTGGGCAGCAATGGAGAAACAGACATAGAGAACAGACTTATGGACATTGGGGAAAGGGAGGAGTTGGTGAGATGTCTGGAAAGAGCAACATGGAAACTTACACTACCATATGTAAAGTAGATAGCCAATGGGAATTTTCTGTATAGCTCAAGGGATTCAAACCAGGGCTCTGTAACAACATAGAGGGGTGGGATGGGGAGGAAGGTTCTAGAGAGAGGGGATATATAAATAACCTATGGCTGACTCATGTTGATGTATGGCAGAAATCAACATAATTCTGCAAAGCAATTATCCCTCAATTAAAAAATAAATAAATTTAAAATTAAAAAAAGTTTATGGTACCTGAAACACAACTTTAAAAGCAGGTAGGTATCATTATGATTTAGATTCAAATGAGACTTTCTAGATCAGAGCAAGAAAAATTAACCAAATGTTGAGAGGAAACCATTTCTTATAGAGAACAATGATGCTTTACAGAGCTGATTGATTGGCTTACATGGCACCTCATTTACTATCGCACACAATCATAAACTAACAATTTCCCTGCATATTTGCAGGGGATACGCCATTAGTTTCCAACTAGATCAGGAGACCTGTTTCAAAAATGAGTCTGAGGGCTTCCCTGGTGGTCCAATGGGTAAGCATACTGCCTTGCAGTGCAAGGGGTGCTGGTTAGATCCCTGGCCTGGGAAGATTCCACGTTCTGCGGAGCGGCTGGACCGATGTGTCCAATTACCAAGCCAGAGCTCTAGAGCTTGGGAGGCCCACACAGGCCAAAGAACAAAGATGGAGGACTTCCCTGGTGGTCCAGTGGGTAAGGACACCGCCTTGCAGTGCAAAGGGCGCTGGTTCGTTCCCTGGCCTGGGAGGACCCCACGTGTCACGGAGCAGCTGGACTAATGTGTCCAATTACCGAGCCGGAGCTCTGGGGCGCATGCGCCCAGAGCCAGTGCTCTGTGACAACAGAGGCCGCCGCGATGGGAGGCCCACAGGGGCCAAAGAGCAAAGATGGATGAAAATGGACAAATGAAAGACCAATAGAAGTGGCTCGCCTGCTCCCCTCCCTTCCCACCCCACCCTCCTCAAATAAATAAATCTTTAAAAAAAAAAAAAGAACAAAGATGGATGATGAAAGACCAATAGAAGTGTTCTCTCTCTCTCTATATATATATATATATTTATGAATCAGAACTGTTTGAGGTTATATCAATATTTCTTGAAGAATACAGTAATATAGCTTCATATTTACCCAATGCATTGTTATGTCAGAGCCAAGAGAATACAACCAAAAAATTTTTATTCTGTTCCAAAATTCAACTTGAATGAAGGAATGCAGGTGGTCTTAAATAAGCATTTTCCCAGGCCTCATGTTACAATCAACATAATTCTGCAAAGCAATTATCCTCAATTAAAAATAAATAAATTTAAAATTAAAAGTTTATGGTACACGAAACAAAACTTTAAAAGAAGTGAGGTATCATTATGATTTAGATTCAAATGAGACTTTCTAGATCAGAGCAAGAAAAATTAACCAAATGTTGAGAGGAAACCATTTCTTATAGAGAACAATGATGCTTTACAGAGCTGATTGATTGGCTTACATGGCACCTCATTTACTATCGCACACAATCATAAACTAACAATTTCCCTGCATATTTGCAGGGGATACGCCATTAGTTTCCAACTAGATCAGGAGACCTGTTTCAAAAATGAGTCTGAGGGTTTCCCCTGGTGGTCCAATGGGTAAGCATACTGCCTTGCAGTGCAAGGGGTGCTGGTTAGATCCCTGGCCTGGGAAGATTCCACGTTCTGCGGAGCGGCTGGACCGATGTGTCCAATTACCAAGCCAGAGCTCTAGAGCTTGGGAGGCCCACACAGGCCAAAGAACAAAGATGGAGGACTTCCCTGGTGGTCCAGTGGGTAAGGACACCGCCTTGCAGTGCAAAGGGCGCTGGTTCGTTCCCTGGCCTGGGAGGACCCCACGTGTCACGGAGCAGCTGGACTAATGTGTCCAATTACCGAGCCGGAGCTCTGGGGCGCATGCGCCCAGAGCCAGTGCTCTGTGACAACAGAGGCCGCCGCGATGGGAGGCCCACAGGGGCCAAAGAGCAAAGATGGATGAAAATGGACAAATGAAAGACCAATAGAAGTGGCTCGCCTGCTCCCCTCCCTTCCCACCCCACCCTCCTCAAATAAATAAATAAATAAATAAATCTTTAAAAAAAAAAAAAGAACAAAGATGGATGATGAAAGACCAATAGAAGTGTTCTCTCTCTATATATATATATATATATATTTATGAATCAGAACTGTTTGAGGTTATATCAATATTTCTTGAAGAATACAGTAATATAGCTTCATATTTACCCAATGCATTGTTATGTCAGAGCCAAGAGAATACAACCAAAAAATTTTTATTCTGTTCCAAAATTCAACTTGAATGAAGGAATGCAGGTGGTCTTAAATAAGCATTTTCCCAGGCCTCATTCCAAGATCAATGCTGAAGTTCAAGATGAAGACTAAGCTTATAGATTCCACCCATCCTTTCCCAATTCAATATGTTTAAGAGGCTGAAGCAAATAAACCAAGTGAAAATTACACATCTGTAGCTTTCATTGTCTCTGCTGGCACTCAGCCCATGTTCTAAGATGAAATGAATCTTGCAGAGACAAAAGAAAATTTGCAAAAATGTCAGAGAGCTCAGTTTTTTCCTCTTAAGCTTGACTGCACAGTGTGTCCAACTCTTTGTGACACCATAGACTGTAGCCCACCAGGCTCCTCTGTCCATGGGATTTTCTAGGCAAGAATACCAGAGTGGGTTGTCATTTCCTTCTCCTGGGGACCTTTCTGATCCAGGGATCTAACCTGGGTCACCTGAATTATAGGCAGTTTCTTTACCGTCTGAGCCACCAGGGAAGTTTCTTCCCAAATCCTGACCACACAGCTCTAGCTACTGAATTGACAGGCATACTGATTAGGTGAAACTATTAACAAGGATTATATAAGTACAACAACATTGATCTCAACTTATAAATGAAATCTAAATCTCTCAAAAGTATTATTCACTTAGTCTAGAACATGCTGGATTTCAAAGGACCTCAACACTTCAGGTCAAAACAAAACAACAAATTTATTTCATTCATTTCTTTTCTTTTCCTTGGCTGTTTCTTTTTTATTTTTCTAAGAATGGAAATTCTTTGACACAGCTCCTGTGGAGGACTATGCTCTTATGTCTTCTCTACTTGAATCTGGATAAGCTTGTGACTCATTTGTAACTAAGAGAATGTAGAAGTGATTCTGCATAACATCCAAGGCTATATCAGAAATGTAACACAGCTTCTGTCGTGTTCACTGGTACACTCATGCTTGGAGATTTGAGCAGTCATAGAAGAAGTCACATTACCCTTAGACCACTATACTGGAGAGGCCATTATAGACTCTTTGGTTGATAACCCAGTGAAGTCCCAACAAATAACTAGCAATTCACTTTCATATGAGTGAACCATACTGGATATCAAGCCCAGGTAATCCCTCAGATGACTGCAATGCCAGTTCAAATCTGACTGCACCCACATTAAACACCCTAAGCAAGAACCACCCAGATAAGTCCTCCTCAAATTTATGCCCCACAAAATTATGACCAAAAAGAAAATAATTGTTTTAATACAAACATTTTTAGTGTAATTTGTTATGTAGCATTTGTAACTAAAGGGCATGTTTCCCTGAAAAAATTTAAAGCAATTTACAAATAATATCCACTGGAAGGACTGATGCTGAGGCTGAAGCTCTAATACTTTGGACACCTGATGTGAAGAGCTGACTCAATGGAAAAGACCCAGATGCAAGGAAAGATTGAAGGCAAAAAGAAAAGGGGGTGGCAGAGGATGAGATGGTTAGGTAGCATCACTGACTCAATGAACATGAATTTGAGCAAACTCCGGGAGTGGAGAACAGGGAAGCCTGGCATGCTGCAGTCCATGGGGTCACAAAGAATAGTGTTTGACTTACTGACTGAACAACAACAACATCAAAAATATAAAGACAGTAGGTGAGATATATTCATTTTTTCATCATGTGATACTTTGTTTTCTCAGATTTAACATTCACATATATAACATTTAGAAACTTGAATGAAAATATTTTGCTTGTCACTGAATATCAAAAAGTAATAACCTGCCTTTCACAACTATGGGGTCCATGTCTTACAGTAAAAAGATCCCACATGACTCAATAAAGATCCTGCATGCCACAACTAAGACCTGAAGCGGACAAGTAAACAAATATATATTAAAATAATAATAATTTGGGAATTTTGTTAGAAATTACAGTGAATCAGTAGATCAATTGGGAGAACTGACATAGAAACAAGTTTTTCATTCCATGAACATGATATCTTTCCATCTAAGTTTTTCATTTCTCTCAGCAATGTTTTGTAAACATTGCATTGTAAATTTCATTTTCTAATTTAGTACTGCTAGTATATAGAAATAAAATGTATTTCTGTAAATTGACCTCACTCTTTGTTCTAGTTTGTGTGTTCGTGTTTGTGTATGTGTGTGTATGTCTAAAATATAGTTTAGGATTGCCTATATAACCAGCAACTATGTAATTGCATGGCACATTACCTTAGACAATTGACTTGACTCAACCCAGAAAATAATTTTTGAGTGAACCATACTGGATATCAAGCCCAGGTAATCCCTCAGATGACTGCAATGCCAGTTCAAATCTGACTGCACCCACATTAAACACCCTAAGCAAGAACCACCCAGATAAGTCCTCCTCAAATTTATGCCCCACAAAATTATGACCAAAAAGAAAATAATTGTTTTAATACAAACATTTTTAGTGTAATTTGTTATGTAGCATTTGTAACTAAAGGGCATGTTTCCCTGAAAAAATTTAAAGCAATTTACAAATAATATCCACTGGAAGGACTGATGCTGAGGCTGAAGCTCTAATACTTTGGACACCTGATGTGAAGAGCTGACTCAATGGAAAAGACCCAGATGCAAGGAAAGATTGAAGGCAAAAAGAAAAGGGGGTGGCAGAGGATGAGATGGTTAGGTAGCATCACTGACTCAATGAACATGAATTTGAGCAAACTCCGGGAGTGGAGAACAGGGAAGCCTGGCATGCTGCAGTCCATGGGGTCACAAAGAATAGTGTTTGACTTACTGACTGAACAACAACAACATCAAAAATATAAAGACAGTAGGTGAGATATATTCATTTTTTCATCATGTGATACTTTGTTTTCTCAGATTTAACATTCACATATATAACATTTAGAAACTTGAATGAAAATATTTTGCTTGTCACTGAATATCAAAAAGTAATAACCTGCCTTTCACAACTATGGGGTCCATGTCTTACAGTAAAAAGATCCCACATGACTCAATAAAGATCCTGCATGCCACAACTAAGACCTGAAGCGGACAAGTAAACAAATATATATTAAAATAATAATAATTTGGGAATTTTGTTAGAAATTACAGTGAATCAGTAGATCAATTGGGAGAACTGACATAGAAACAAGTTTTTCATTCCATGAACATGATATCTTTCCATCTAAGTTTTTCATTTCTCTCAGCAATGTTTTGTAAACATTGCATTGTAAATTTCATTTTCTAATTTAGTACTGCTAGTATATAGAAATAAAATGTATTTCTGTAAATTGACCTCACTCTTTGTTCTAGTTTGTGTGTTCGTGTTTGTGTATGTGTGTGTATGTCTAAAATATAGTTTAGGATTGCCTATATAACCAGTCACACTGCCTGTGAACAAAGATAGCATTAATTATTCATTTCTAATATTTTGGTTTGTACTTCTATTTTGTGGTTTTTTTTGTTGGCTAGGATCCACCAATACATTTTTCCCAATTTTGAGGAGAAATAATTTTATAATTGCCCATTAAGTAGTATATTAGTTGTAGAGTTTTCATCGAAGTCTTTTACCAGATTAAGAACACCGCTTTCTATTCTCAGCTTGCTGAGAATGGGTTAAAAATCATGAAAAGGTGCTGAATTTTTCAAAATTATTTTTCTGCATCTATTAAAATGATTATACTTCTTATTTGTTCTGTTAATCTGGAAATATACACTGAAATATACATCTAACCTTATGTTCCTGGAATAAGGATCACTTTTTCATGATGTATTACATCTTATAAACATTATTGGATTTAATTTACTAATGTGTTAATAAATTTTGTACATATTTTTAACATAGAATGTTATCGTAGTTAACCCATAAATTCTTTATAAATTAGTTATTCAATTTCCAAATATTTAGAGGCTTTTCTAGATGCCTTACCATTATTGATTTTAATTTATTCTATTGAAGTCAGAAAATACATCCTGTTAAATATTTAAATCATTTGAAACTTACTTAAACCTATTTTATTGTCTATTTTAGAGAGTAGTTTGTGTGCATTAAAAAGAGGTGGTCTGCCATTGTTGCTGTAGTGTTCTGTAATATTAATTGGGCATGTTACTTGAGTCTTTCTATCCTTACTGATATTTTTAGTCAACTTGCTCGTCAATTATTGTTAACTCTAAATCTGTAACTGTGGATTTGTCTGTTTCTCATTTCAGTTTGATAACTTTTGTTTTTCATGTGTTTTGAAGTTTTATTAGGTGCTCAGGAATCCCAGTCCTTCAGACTCAAAACTCACAAGTCATCCTGGGCTAGTATCATTGTCTAATTTCACACATCCTAATTGCCAATTCTGTTTGTTCTAACTTCAAAATATATCGGGATTCCAATTATCTCTCAATGTCTACAGTGTTATCATTGTGGTTTAAATTACAGTATCTCTCACCTGGATCTTTGTAAAGACTTCGGTTGAACCTTCAATTTCTGTCTTGGCCACCTTAACATCTATTCTACACAAAAGTAATCCTTTTAAAATGAAAATCAGACTTGTCACTCTTCTGCTCAAAATACTCCATTGGATTTCCATCTTTCTTATATAAAACCCTTATTCCTTCAAAGGCTCAAAAGCCCTACATGATCTTTCCCCTCTTTGTATCTCATTTCCTATCTCTCTCGCCCTCACTAAATCAGCTCTAACAGCCTCCTTGCCTGTTCCTAGAGTACCTCAGGCGCACTCCTGTCTCAAAGTTTTTGCATTCTATTCCTTTCCAGAAAGCTCAGTTCAAATGTAGCATTTCCCACCCCCTCCTATATCCTCAAATCCATCTCTTTCAGGTCTTTGCTTAAATTCTATTCTATTTATGGCAATGTCTATCTCCTTCTCTCTTCCTCTCCTTTGTTTTTGTCTTTTTGTTTGCTTATTTTCCATTTTATTTATCATCATCTTCAATATTCCATCAGTTTGTTATTTGTCTCTCCCACCAGAATGTAAATACAATGAGAACAGGTATTTTTGTGATATTCACTGTTGCATGTTTAGCAATTAAGACAATGCTTTATACATAACAAACACTTAATAAATATTTGTCAAATGAGCAAACATACATTTTGCTTATAGTGTAGTGGTTCTCAATCTGGTTCTACATAGAATCATTTGGGGACTCATGGGACCTTCCGCAGAAAGGGAAGGCAGCGGGATTGTCCCCGGCTGAACTGGGAGACCTTGGAGAGGCGAATCTTGACTTCCCGCCCCTAGCCTCCGGGTTCATGCAGGGACAATCAGACGCGACAGGGGTTCCATTGAAGTGGTTCCGCTTTATTAATGAAGATCCACAGCTTTTATAGGCAAGTGAAGGGGGTCTTGCACGGGACTTCCTATAGATTACACCAATCAAGCTAAAAGCCAAGCAATCATTCACGAGCATGGAAACCAAGGGAACCAATCAGAAATTTTGACCCAGTCCTTCAGACTCAAAACTCACAAGTCATCCTGGGCTAGTATCATTGTCTAATTTCACACATCCTAATTGCCAATTCTGTTTGTTCTAACTTCAAAATATATCGGGATTCCAATTATCTCTCAATGTCTACAGTGTTATCATTGTGGTTTAAATTACAGTATCTCTCACCTGGATCTTTGTAAAGACTTCGGTTGAACCTTCAATTTCTGTCTTGGCCACCTTAACATCTATTCTACACAAAAGTAATCCTTTTAAAATGAAAATCAGACTTGTCACTCTTCTGCTCAAAATACTCCATTGGATTTCCATCTTTCTTATATAAAACCCTTATTCCTTCAAAGGCTCAAAAGCCCTACATGATCTTTCCCCTCTTTGTATCTCATTTCCTATCTCTCTCGCCCTCACTAAATCAGCTCTAACAGCCTCCTTGCCTGTTCCTAGAGTACCTCAGGCGCACTCCTGTCTCAAAGTTTTTGCATTCTATTCCTTTCCAGAAAGCTCAGTTCAAATGTAGCATTTCCCACCCCCTCCTATATCCTCAAATCCATCTCTTTCAGGTCTTTGCTTAAATTCTATTCTATTTATGGCAATGTCTATCTCCTTCTCTCTTCCTCTCCTTTGTTTTTGTCTTTTTGTTTGCTTATTTTCCATTTTATTTATCATCATCTTCAATATTCCATCAGTTTGTTATTTGTCTCTCCCACCAGAATGTAAATACAATGAGAACAGGTATTTTTGTGATATTCACTGTTGCATGTTTAGCAATTAAGACAATGCTTTATACATAACAAACACTTAATAAATATTTGTCAAATGAGCAAACATACATTTTGCTTATAGTGTAGTGGTTCTCAATCTGGTTCTACATAGAATCATTTGGGGACCTGCGGGGACCTTCCGCAGAAAGGGAAGGCAGCGGGATTGTCCCCGGCTGAACTGGGAGACCTTGGAGAGAGGCGAATCTTGACTTCCCGCCCCCTAGCCTCCGGGTTCATGCAGGGGACAATCAGACGCGACAGGGGTTCCATTGAAGTGGTTCCGCTTTATTAATGAAGATCCACAGCTTTTATAGGCAAGTGAAGGGGGTCTTGCACGGGACTTCCTATAGATTACACCAATCAAGCTAAAAGCCAAGCAATCATTCACGAGCATGGAAACCAAGGGAACCAATCAGAAATTTTGACCATCAATTAACAATTTAGATCACACCCTGTCTCTTCCTGTAGGCGCGATCTTAGCAGCAAACATGTGCTTAAGCTTCTTTAAACAATGCGTTTAAGCTTCCCTTCATTCCCACGTTCCTTCCTGTAGGTGCCATCATAGCTCAAAGCTGAAACAATGTGCTTAAGCTTCTTTTCACTCCCACGCCCCTTCCTGCAGGCACCATCTTAGCTCCAAACTGCAAACATGTGCTTAAGCTTCTTTATGCTTGCAACAGTCCTCTTTCAATTCAGAGCCCCACCGGGACCTTTTAAAAATATTGTTTTCCATTCTAAATCTGGCTCTTTAGGGGTGTGGCTAGAGGATGAATGAAACTTAAAATCATCTCAGTGGATTCTGATATGTAGCAAGGTAAGAAACTACCTACCTAACACAATGCCTAGTTCATGTTAACATTTCAGAAAACATATTAAATATTGACCTCAGCTGATGAACTGGAACTTCTAGTAAACTTATTTAGAAAGAATCTGAGTCTTAGTTTCTCTGTAAAACACAAACATTACATCCCCTCTACCTGAAAGAGTTATATAAATTTAAAAACACCATTTAAACTGAAAGACATCCTCACGAGGCAGATTATTTGATCAACTGTTATTTTATTTCTTGAATGAATTTGAGTTGAGTGTCAAAGAAACCAAAATTCTATTTATGATTCCCTGTTTATGCGATTTGAGACAAATAATTCACTTCTCTTCACTGGTAAATGTAAGAAGATTGAATTTGAAGACAGACCTACAAGGTCCTTCTGGTTAAGAAATTCTATGATTCTATAATATATCCGTTGAATATTTAAGCCTTCTATTCTTCTTTCAGTCGGGTTGACTTTTCTGACACATGTCTATGAACTCCATACTGGTTCAAAGAGTGTACCATGTTGAACAAAATGAACAACAGCAAAAGTGACTAAAAAGGGGAACAAAGCTCTGTTATAAAATTTCAAGTTGTTATGCGTGGTGTTACTAAAATATACTATGTACTAGTCAAAAATGTCTAGGGATTTTTCTCAAGTCACGTGAAATATACTGCTCTTATACATAAATCATACCAAGTATTTGTTTTCTCAGATTGTATTCCCTTACAAGCAGTTTCCCTGGTGGCTCAGTGGGAAAGAACCTGACGGCCAATGCAGGAGACGCAGGTTTGATTCCTGGGTCAGGAAGATTTCCTGGAGAAGGAAATGGCAACCCATTCCAGCATTCTTGCCTGGCAAATCCCATAGAAGGATGAAGCCTGGCATGCTACAGTTCATGGGGTCTCTATAACAGAGTCAGACACAACTGTGTGACTAAATGACAGGCTCCCTTACAAGAAGTATGGTGAAGGAGATCCAATTAGAAGTTGAGAAAAATTTGCTCTCATTGATTTCCAAGTGGAACTCAATTTTGATTAGCAAATGTCAGAATTTTTGAACACTGGTTGTTGTCAACAGAATGGATCCCTTGCTACGACCTTGTTCTCTGAGGGAAAAGGCCAGATAGTGTCAGGCTAATTCATTCCTCATGTAGAATTAGGACACATCTTTTATAAACTGCTATGATTCATGATTCTCAGTTAAAAAAATAACACTGAATTTTTATCTAGATTTTTACTTTGCAACACATTCTCTCATTCATTCTCTCATTTCATCTTGGAAGATATTTTATAAGGTTTTTTTATAGCTATGTTTTTTATAAAACCATATTTGCTCCACATTGGCAAATTCAAGGTCCCAGTTGATACATATATGTACCTTCTAAATATATTTATGCACACTTGTATCTTTTAATCCTTCTATTCATTTCTCTTCTTTTTTGATCTTAACTCACACTCATAAGCATTAGTTTCTATGGTATTTCAATCAAGCTTTGGTACAGGAAAAATAATTTTAATAAATAATTCTAAGCTTTTACTGATTTTTGGCTGATTAATTAAATGCACTTTTATTCTCTAAAAATTTTAGAACACAGAACATGTATAGGAAAAAAGTGAAAACTTCCCTGGTGGTGTAGTGGATAGGTATTCACTATGCCAGTGCAGTGGACACAGGTTCAATCCACAGAAGGACTAAAAGGGAACAAAGCTCTGTTATAAAAT
This sequence comes from Tragulus kanchil, assembly GCA_022376925.1. Taxonomy (NCBI): domain Eukaryota; kingdom Metazoa; phylum Chordata; class Mammalia; order Artiodactyla; family Tragulidae; genus Tragulus; species Tragulus kanchil. Next base: position 152,462,729 of record JAIOJX010000024.1, read on the forward strand.
TTCAAGTTGTTATGCGTGGTGTTACTAAAATATACTATGTACTAGTCAAAATGTCTAGGATTTTTCTCAAGTCACGTGAAATATACTGCTCTTATACATAAATCATACCAAGTATTTGTTTTCTCAGATTGTATTCCCTTACAAGCAGTTTCCCTGGTGGCTCAGTGGGAAAGAACCTGACGGCCAATGCAGGAGACGCAGGTTTGATTCCTGGGTCAGGAAGACTTCCTGGAGAAGGAAATGGCAACCCATTCCAGCATTCTTGCCTGGCAAATCCCATAGAAGGATGAAGCCTGGCATGCTACAGTTCATGGGGTCTCTATAACAGAGTCAGACACAACTGTGTGACTAAATGACAGGCTCCCTTACAAGAAGTATGGTGAAGGAGATCCAATTAGAAGTTGAGAAAAATTTGCTCTCATTGATTTCCAAGTGGAACTCAATTTTGATTAGCAAATGTCAGAATTTTTGAACACTGGTTGTTGTCAACAGAATGGATCCCTTGCTACGACCTTGTTCTCTGAGGGAAAAGGCCAGATAGTGTCAGGCTAATTCATTCCTCATGTAGAATTAGGACACATCTTTTATAAACTGCTATGATTCATGATTCTCAGTTAAAAAAATAACACTGAATTTTTATCTAGATTTTTACTTTGCAACACATTCTCTCATTCATTCTCTCATTTCATCTTGGAAGATATTTTATAAGGTTTTTTTATAGCTATGTTTTTTATAAAACCATATTTGCTCCACATTGGCAAATTCAAGGTCCCAGTTGATACATATATGTACCTTCTAAATATATTTATGCACACTTGTATCTTTTAATCCTTCTATTCATTTCTCTTCTTTTTTGATCTTAACTCACACTCATAAGCATTAGTTTCTATGGTATTTCAATCAAGCTTTGGTACAGGAAAAATAATTTTAATAAATAATTCTAAGCTTTTACTGATTTTTGGCTGATTAATTAAATGCACTTTTATTCTCTAAAAATTTTAGAACACAGAACATGTATAGGAAAAAAGTGAAAACTTCCCTGGTGGTGTAGTGGATAGGTATTCACTATGCCAGTGCAGTGGACACAGGTTCAATCCCTGATCCAGAAGGATTCCACATGCCTGAGAGCAACTAAGCCTAATTATTGAGCTCCTACTCTAGAGCCCCCAAGCCTCAGCTACTGAGCACATGTCCCATAACTAATGAAGCCTGCACCCTCCAGGGTCCACATGCTACAACTACTGAGCCCATGTGCTACAACTACTGAAGACCAAATCATTTATAAAGAAGAAAAAGAAGGAGGAGGAAGATGAGGGAGGAAGATGAGTAGAAAGGATGAAAAGAAGAAGAAGAGGAGGAAGAAGAAAAAGAAAGGTCTTCAAGATTACATCTCTCCTGGTTTAAAGACTGTGTATCTATAATGCATCATTTGAATGTTTCAGCATTATATTCCTACTTGCTTCGGTTTAATTGGTAAGACTTCATTTTGAATTTTCTGTACAGTCCTGTACATCCCTGTTGGGTCTGACTTTATTCAATCAACATAATATTTTGAGATTCATTACCTAAATTGTGAAAAGTTCCAGTAATCCATTCCTTTTCATCGGTGTGCTGTATTACACATTACGAATATGACAGTTTGCTCATTCATTTTTCTATAAATTGACATTTGGATTGTTTCTAGGTTCTTTAATATTATGAAGAGCACTGACATGAGTATTTCTATTCTTGTCTTTTTGTAGGCAAATTTTGATTTTTCTTGTTTTTTTTCATGAAGGCCGACATTACTATGCACTTCCTTCTAAAAACTGCTTTTGCTGTGTTCCACAGGTTTTGTATGGTTTTGTTTTCATTGTCTCAAGGTATTTTAAAATTTTCTCTTCGATTTCCTCATTGACCCACTGTTTTTGTTTTTTTGTATTTTTGTTTTTTTTCAGTAACATGCTACTTAATCTCCAGGTAACTGTTTTTTTTCTCGTTTCTCTTCTTGTAGCTGATTTCTAGTTTCATGCCACCATGGTCAGAGATGATGCTTGAAATACCTTCTATACTTTTAAATTTGTTGAGGTTAGTTTTGTGCCTTTAAGATGTGGTCAGCCCTAGAGACTGGTCCATGTGCACTTGAAAAGACTGTATATTCTGGGGGGTTTTTGTTTTGGCAGGAGGAGATGTGATATTCTGAAAATATAAATATTTTATCATTTAGGGCCTCTGTTGTCATATTTATTCTTGGTCTAGAAAATATGTTCATTGATGTGAATGAAGTCTCCTACTATTATTGTATTCCTATCAATTTCTCCTTTTATATCTCTTAGCATTTGTTTTATGTATTTTGGTGCTTCTATATTAGGTATATTTCATGTTGATGAGTGTAAAATCCTCTTCTTGTATTGATTCTTTTACCATTATATAGTGTCCTTCTTTATCTTTCTTTATAGCCTTTTCTTTAAAGTCTATTTTGTCTGAGAAGAATATTGTAACTTCCACCGTCTTGTTATTTCCATTTGTATGAAGCATCTTTTTCCATTCCCTCATGTTCAACCCCCCTATGAATGTCTGGATATGTAGTTCTAAGTTAACCAGTTTCATTTTTATCATTGCAATATTTTTATGATATTGTTTCATTGTCTAATCTCTGATGAAAATTTAGCAATTTCCTCTTCATGTCGCTTTTTTTCTCTTTCTTTGAATTTTTAAGAATTTGACTTTGAAATTCCTTAATGTGATTCTATTTTTGTATTTATCTCAGCTTCCTGTTTTGTAGTTTTTTTAAAAAAAATAATCAAATTTGGACATTTGCCACCTAGAAATTTTTGCTTCAACTACTTGTTTTTTTGCTCCTTTCTGTCCATTTTTTTTTTTTTTTCTGGACTGCAAATACATGATAAAACTTGATGTCACCCACAAGTCATTAAGACTCCTTTCATCTTTCTATATTTTTTTTGTCTATCTTCACTTTAATGATTTGTATTGATAAGTCTACAAGTTTACTAACACTTTTGTCTGTGTCTATGTTTTCTTTAACTATAAGTTCATTCCAGCTAACAGATTTTTAAGAAATTTTAGATATTGAATACTTTCAAGCCTGAGATTTTCATTTACTTCTTTTTTTAATAGTTCTGTCTCTTCTGATATTTTTCATTATTCAATAATTATATTTTGATAGATTCTTTAAGACATTTATCACAGTTATTGTAAAGTCCCTGTCTGCTAATTTCAACATCTGTGAGGTTATGTGTATTAACTCTTTTAAAATTATGTTTTATGTTTTTCTGTTATTTTTTGTGTTTACATTTTTATTTAATTTTAGATTGGACACTGTAAATGTTATTTATGGAGAATGTAAATTTTGTTATATAGAACAAATGGTATTTGTTTAATAAATAGTATTGTGATTTCTCTGAGAATACAGTTAAATTATTGCCAGATTGCCTTTATCAACTAGAGGCTCACTTTATACTTTGTTAGGAGGTATTATTTTGGCCACCTTGTTTTCTTATTATCCATGGCCTCTCTAACATTTGACTGGAAATCCCAAGGTGTTTAGCAAGAATGTGAGGAACACAGAACAGCTTAGCTGATTGAGTCTGGCTTATGACCTCTGATGAGGCAGCTGTTGGTCAGAGCTGTATCTTTTGAATTTGTCTGAAATATGTAGTTCTTTAAGTTTTCAACCCCCTATGAATGTCTGGATATGTAGTTCTAAGTTAACCAGTTTCATTTTTATCATTGCAATATTTTTATGATATTGTTTCATTGTCTAATCTCTGATGAAAATTTAGCAATTTCCTCTTCATGTCGCTTTTTTTCTCTTTCTTTGAATTTTTAAGAATTTGACTTTGAAATTCCTTAATGTGATTCTATTTTTGTATTTATCTCAGCTTCCTGTTTTGTAGTTTTTTTAAAAAAAATAATCAAATTTGGACATTTGCCACCTAGAAATTTTTGCTTCAACTACTTGTTTTTTTGCTCCTTTCTGTCCATTTTTTTTTTTTTTCTGGACTGCAAATACATGATAAAACTTGATGTCACCCACAAGTCATTAAGACTCCTTTCATCTTTCTATATTTTTTTTGTCTATCTTCACTTTAATGATTTGTATTGATAAGTCTACAAGTTTACTAACACTTTTGTCTGTGTCTATGTTTTCTTTAACTATAAGTTCATTCCAGCTAACAGATTTTTAAGAAATTTTAGATATTGAATACTTTCAAGCCTGAGATTTTCATTTACTTCTTTTTTTAATAGTTCTGTCTCTTCTGATATTTTTCATTATTCAATAATTATATTTTGATAGATTCTTTAAGACATTTATCACAGTTATTGTAAAGTCCCTGTCTGCTAATTTCAACATCTGTGAGGTTATGTGTATTAACTCTTTTAAAATTATGTTTTATGTTTTTCTGTTATTTTTTGTGTTTACATTTTTATTTAATTTTAGATTGGACACTGTAAATGTTATTTATGGAGAATGTAAATTTTGTTATATAGAACAAATGGTATTTGTTTAATAAATAGTATTGTGATTTCTCTGAGAATACAGTTAAATTATTGCCAGATTGCCTTTATCAACTAGAGGCTCACTTTATACTTTGTTAGGAGGTATTATTTTGGCCACCTTGTTTTCTTATTATCCATGGCCTCTCTAACATTTGACTGGAAATCCCAAGGTGTTTAGCAAGAATGTGAGGAACACAGAACAGCTTAGCTGATTGAGTCTGGCTTATGACCTCTGATGAGGCAGCTGTTGGTCAGAGCTGTGGTCTCTTCTGAATGCTAAACTGGTGTGGGGGACACCCATTTCCAAACTCATTTGTGTAATTACTGTCAGAGCTTCACTCTCTGTCACATGGACCTTTCTATAGAGCTGTCTTATCACATGGCAGCTGGCTTTCTCCAAGGTCAGGAATTCAAGTGAGAGTGTGAGAGAAAGCCAAGCCCCATGCAAAGTCCCAGTCCTTTTATCTCCTTGATTTTGGAGATGATATACAATAATTTCTGCCACATTCTATCTTTACAAGGGAATCAGTTAATCCAGACCATATTTCAGGATAATAAGGAATAAAATACCAGGAAGTGGTAATCTTTTCAGTCCATCTTTCAGTAGTTGTCTACCATATTACATAAGCTTTTACAATGAATAAAATGTAATTAACAGGGCTTCCCTGGTGGTCCAGTGGGTAAAGACATGGCCTTGCTGTGCAAAGGGCGCCGGTTTGATCCCTGGCCTTGGAAGATCCCATGTGCTGCAGAGCACCTGGACCGATGTGTCCAAATACTGAGCCAGTGCTCTGGAGCACATGCGCCCAGAGCCGGTGCTCTTCAGTGAGAGAGGTCACTGTAATGGGAGACCTACACTGGCCAAAGAACAAAGATGGATGATAAATAAATGAAAGACCAATAGAAGCGGCTAAAAAAAAAAAAATGTAAGTAGCAGTTTGTCATTGAGTACCCATCTTTAGTTTTTTAAGTCTCAGACATCCTTATCCCACAATCATTCTATTAGCATGGCAAAACTAATTTCAGAGAAGAGAAAAATCAAGACCCAAGAAACTTAAGTCAATTGTCAGTTGAAATTCCAGCTTTGATTTCCTAAATTCTTTTCTGTAGAATCAAAGAGTGGTACCTTCAGCGGTCAACTCCTGCTCTATTTTTTTCAGATGTCGGTTTAATCATCGTTTTCTCCAAGAAGATTCCCCAGTTCTACAAGACTAAATTTGGTACACACTGTAGGTATTGTCTGGGTCTCTGTTGTTGTAATTGTAAGTAGCATCCTGTATTGTAACTCTAGTTGTACTTATCTATATAATAACTATTCGTGCAAGTTCTTTGAACAGACTCACAGTGTATGCCAATTTTTTTTCTAACAATATACTGGAAGTATTTACCTCAGGATAAAAAATAATTGATTTCCTTTTTTAAAGCAAAGAACATACTTTAATTGAAAGCAGGGAAATTGAGCAGAGGCTGGAGAAGAAATGGAAGTGACGCTAGGTCTATCCCATGCCTTTGCAGACCCCACAGAGAGATGGAGGTTCCAGAAATGTGATTTATAAATTCCCCAGAGATCAGTCTATTTATTTCTGAATACAAATAAAACATAGTGATGTTTCGGGAGAGAGAAAAAAACAGCTAATGAGAGGTATAAAAAGAAAAGAAAAAAGCAGAAATTCTTTATTTTGTAACACTCATTTCCAGATTTGCTCACTCACTGGACAAAGGATGATTTAGTCTTAAAATATATCTCCAAAATGAAATGGAAATAAAAATGTTAGGGACAGGTTGCACATTAGCAGGGCAGTGAATCATAGCTCTGTGGTATCTCCTCAGTTCCTGGGCCTTCCTGCTGGGTAATTTGAGAAGCTGTGACAGGCATCTTTGGATACTCCAAGAAGGTCATTTTTGACAGTCAGTCGTTAATTTTCTGACTTAGGGAACTTGCCTTTCTTTTTTTTCCTCTAAATTTGGAGACAATGATTCTTTGGTGTACCTTGACTTTTCACTCATTAGATTCTCTAGGATTGCCAGGGAGGATTGTAGAAAGTCTTTTGAATGACATTTTTCAGCACTTTTTCTGAGCACTGAGGAATATTGTTTCTGGGGCTTTTGGAGGATGGATTATATTCTTGGCAGGTAGTTTGGCCTCCACAGGGCTCATTAGGCTTTCTGTTGAGTTGATCTAAAGTGCACAGTTGAATACTGTCATAAAAAAAGGAAGTAGTTTGGGTCTAATTCCTAATGGAGCTACAAAGACTACACCTCCTTTTTGATCTCTGAATTCCAAAGTAAGACTTTTACAGTTGTCATATTACTGACTGCTCATTCTAGAGCCATGATTCTTTTTCTTTCTAAATCTTTCATGCTCAGAATATTATTTTGATGCTTAGTATACATGAGTAGATTTGGCATCCTGTTGTATTTAATAATATCAACATTTCCTTCTTACTGGCTCTGTGTGTATGTGTGTTTCTCACAAAAACTCTTCTTTGCAGGACCTAGTTTCTTCAGGTTAAGCAGTCATACATCAAAGTCAGTTGTCCTTTGTCATTATTCCTTGTGTAACCATTAGGTTGTAATATTCCTCATTTGATAACTGACATAGAAATTTTAAAGTATGATGTTCTTTTGGTGATTTAGGATGGAGGAACAATTTATCAATTTTGGCACAAAGGTAATTTATAAACTTTCTTAAGAATGAAGGCTCAGGGTAATTTCAAGTTCTGGATGATGGCAGGACTATACTATTGATTAAGAGTAAAGACCTGCATCTGGATAAGTAAGCAGAAAAAAATGACAAGGTCACTTTACATGGAAAGCTTTTACTTACTTCCCATTATGACTATTTCATGCTGCTTTAGAAAAAAATATAATTTTAAGAAAAATAACCTTTTTCCACTCATGAAATAAATCATGTGTCCATTATTAACTTTTTTTGTTGTCAATAATATGCATGCTTTGAGCATGATATGAGTTTGTATATAATGAAAAAACATAATAATACATGTCTTGTAACTAATTAATGAATATAACATGAGTATAAGCATTTTAAAATGTGAAGTTTTAAAACAAAAATATGATTTAGGGAAGAATTTTTTAAATTATTTCAAACTGTCTTTTAATAATATTTACTTAGACTAAAAGATATGAGTGTAACTATTGCTTTTTACCTTTGTTAATAATTATTTCTCTCTAGTCTTGCAGTGTGTTTGAATATCTATAATCCATAGTTTATTTTTGTCTAGAATTATTAATAGTTAGATACTTATGAATGTAATAGTTTATCATAACATGAATGAAGAATCTTTGCTTTTTAATAAGAAAGTAAAGGTGGTATAAACTGAAGGCCTAGACTAGACTTTTTTGTCCTAAAATGACACTAAATGTATTGACTCATGTTTTTAAAGGGAAAAATAATAATGCCACAACAGGTCTGAGTATAATTTTATGAAAAGCAAAATAGTTATCCCTTACTCTGAGCCCTATCTATTCTAATTTTTTGCACTACAGCTTCCAATCCTTACTTATTTGCATGTATATTTGCATATAATATATATTCAATTAACAGTATATCCTCTATCCTTGTACATGTTTTTTTTTTTTTTTTTTTAAACCTTTATTTTACTTTTAACTTTTACAGAGTTTTGTTGTTCACAGACATGCATGTTCTCAGATTAGTCACATGTATATCCCCCCCTTCCCTCCCCTCCCGACCATCACACAGCACCCCTGAAGGATCCCCTTTTCTCACAGAGCAATGACTAGAGCTATTTTCTTCACTTATGATAGTACAGGCCTTCATGCTACTTCCCTTACGCCTCTCACCCACTGTTCCTTCCCCAAAATGTCCATATGTCCACTGTCCATGTCTGTCTTTCTGTCGCTTCACTGCATGTGCCATCATCACCATCCTACTAGATTCCATATATATGTGTTAATATACTGTATTTGTCCTTCTCTTTCTGACTGACTTCACTTTTTAGGATACGTTCTAGATCCAGCCACCTCATGAGGGCTGATTCTTCTGCATTTCTCTTTACAGCTGTGTAGTATTCCATTGTATATATGTACCAGAGCTTTTGGATCCATTCGCTCGTCGATGGGCATCTAGGTTCCTTCCATGTTCTAGCTATTGTATAGAGAGCTGCAATGAACATTGGGGTACAGGTGCTTCTTTCAGTTTTGATTTCATCAGGGTATAAGCCTAAGAGTGGGATTGCTGGGTCATATGGTGCTTCTATTTTTAGTTTTTTAAGAAATCTCCAGACTGTCTTCCATAGTGGCTGTATCAATTTACACTCCCACCAGCAATGCAGGAGTGTTCCCTTTTCTCCGCAGCCTCTCCAGCATTTATTGTCTGTCGATTTGTGGATGATGGCCATTCTGACGGGTGTGAGGTGACATCTCATTGTAGTTTTGATTTGCATTTCTCTAATTATTAGTGAAGTTGAGCATCGTTTCATGTGCTTTTGGGCCATCTGTATGTCATCGTTGGAGAGGTGTCTGTTTAGGTCCTTTTCCCATTTTTGATTGGGTTGTTCGTTTTTCCAGTGCTGAGTTGTCTGAGTTGCTTGTAGATTTTGGAGATTAATTCTTTGTCTGTTGTTTCATTTGCTATGATTTTCTCCCACTCTGTGGGCTGTCTGTTCAGCTTTTTTGTAATTTCTTTAGCTGTACAAAAGCTTTTAAGTTTCATTAGGTCCCACATGTTCATTTGTCTTTTGAGTTCCACTATTTTAGTAGGTGGGTCAGAGAAGATCTTGCTTTGATTGATGTCCTTGAGGTTTTGCCTATATTCTCCTCTAAGAGTTTGATGGTTTCTGGCCTTACATTTAAGTCTTTAATCCATTTTGAGTTGATCTTTGTGTATGGTGTCAGGGTATGTTCCAACTTCATTTTCCTGCATGTAGCTGTCCAATTTTCCCAGCACCATTTGTTGAAGAGGCTGTCTTTGTCCCATTTTATATGTTCGCCTCCTTTGTCAAAAATAAGGTACCCATAGGTGCGTGGCTTTATCTCTGGGTTCTCGATCTTGTTCCATTGGTCGATATTTCTGTTTTTGTGCCAGTACCATACTGTCTTGATGACTGTTGCTTTGTAGTAGAGTCTGAAGTTGGGGAGGCTGATCCCCCCAGCTCCATTCTTCTTCCTGAGGATTGCTTTGGCTATTCGAGGTCTTTTGTGTTTCCATATGAACTGTGTTATTCGTTGGTCTAGTTCTGTGAAGAATGTTATTGGAAGTTTGATAGGGATCGCATTGAATCTATAGATGACATTTGGTAGTATGGTCATTTTCACAATATTGATTCTTCCGACCCAGGAACACGGAATATTTCTCCATCTGTTTAACTCTTCTTTAATGTCTCTCATGAGTGTCTTGTAATTTTCTGTGTACAGTTCTTTTGTTTCTTTGGGTAGGTTTATTCCTAGATATTTGATTCTTTTGGTTGCGATGGTGAAGGGGATTGCCTCTTTGATTTCATTTTCTGATTTTTCATTGTTTGTGTATAGGAATGCCAGTGATTTCTGTATATTGATTTTGTATCCTGCAACTTTGCTGAATTCGCTGATTAACTCTAGTAGTTTTGTAATAGTGTCTTTGGGATTTTCTATGTATAATATCATGTCATCTGCAAATAGAGAGAGTTTGACTTCTTCTTTTCCAATCTGGATTCCTTTGATTTCTTTCTCTTCTCTTATTGCTATTGCTAGAACTTCCAGGACTATGTTGAATAGTAGTGGTGAAAGTGGACACCCTTGTCTTGTTCCTGATCTTAGAGGGAATGCTTTGAGTTTTTCACCATTGAGGATAATGTTCGCTGTGGGCTTCTCATATATGGCTTTCACTATGTTAAGATAAGTTCCTTCTATGCCCATTTTTTGAAGAGTTTTTATCATAAATGGATGCTGTACTTTGTCAAAGGCTTTTTCTGCATCTATTGAGATGATCATGTGATTTTTGTCTTTCAATTTGTTGATATGGTGTATCACATTGATTGATTTGCGAATGTTGAAGAATCCTTGCATGCCTGGGATGAACCCAACTTGATCGTGATGTATGAGCTTTTGATGTGTTGCTGAATTCTGTTTGCTAGGATTTTGTTGAGGATTTTGGCATCTAGATTCATCAGTGAAATTGGCCTATAATTTTCTTTTTTTGTGATGTCTTTGCCTGGCTTTGGTATCAGGGTGATGGTGGCCTCGTAGAATGTGTTTGGAAGTGTTCCTTCCTGTGCAATTTTTTGGAAGAGTTTTAGAAGGACAGGCATTAGCTCTTGGTATTGAAACTGCGTTGGTCTAGTTTAAATTTTTTTCTTGAATCTATAGATGACATTTGGTAGTATGGTCATTTTCACAATATTGATTCTCCGACCCAGGAACACGGAATATTTCTCCATCTGTTTAACTCTTCTTTAATGTCTCTCATGAGTGTCTTGTAATTTTCTGTGTACAGTTCTTTTGTTTCTTTGGGTAGGTTTATTCCTAGATATTTGATTCTTTTGGTTGCGATGGTGAAGGGGATTGCCTCTTTGATTTCATTTTCTGATTTTTCATTGTTTGTGTATAGGAATGCCAGTGATTTCTGTATATTGATTTTGTATCCTGCAACTTTGCTGAATTCGCTGATTAACTCTAGTAGTTTTGTAATAGTGTCTTTGGGATTTTCTATGTATAATATCATGTCATCTGCAAATAGAGAGAGTTTGACTTCTTTTTTTCCAATCTGGATTCCTTTGATTTCTTTCTCTTCTCTTATTGCTATTGCTAGAACTTCCAGGACTATGTTGAATAGTAGTGGTGAAAGTGGACACCCTTGTCTTGTTCCTGATCTTAGAGGGAATGCTTTGAGTTTTTCACCATTGAGGATAATGTTCGCTGTGGGCTTCTCATATATGGCTTTCACTATGTTAAGATAAGTTCCTTCTATGCCCATTTTTTGAAGAGTTTTTATCATAAATGGATGCTGTACTTTGTCAAAGGCTTTTTCTGCATCTATTGAGATGATCATGTGATTTTTGTCTTTCAATTTGTTGATATGGTGTATCACATTGATTGATTTGCGAATGTTGAAGAATCCTTGCATGCCTGGGATGAACCCAACTTGATCGTGATGTATGAGCTTTGTGATGTGTTGCTGAATTCTGTTTGCTAGGATTTTGTTGAGGATTTTGGCATCTAGATTCATCAGTGAAATTGGCCTATAATTTTCTTTTTTTGTGATGTCTTTGCCTGGCTTTGGTATCAGGGTGATGGTGGCCTCGTAGAATGTGTTTGGAAGTGTTCCTTCCTGGGCAATTTTTTGAAGAGTTTTAGAAGGACAGGCATTAGCTCTTCTTTAAATGTTTGGTAGAATTCACTGTTGAAACCAGCTGGCCCTGGGCTTTTATTTTTGGGTAGATTTTTGATCACAAGGTCGATTTCTGAGCTTGTGATTGGCTTGTTCATAGTTTCTATTTCTTCCTGGTTGAGTCTTGGGAGATTAATCTTCTCTAAGAAACTGTCCATTTCTTCCAGGTTGTCCAGTTTGTTGCCATAGAGTTGTTCATAATAGTCTCTTATAATCCTTTGGATTTCTGCATTGTCCGTTGTAATCTCTCCTTTTTCATTTTTGATTTTGGTGATCTGGTTCTTCTCTCTTTTTCTTAATGAGTCTGGCCAGTGGGGTGTCGCTTTTATTGACTTTTCAAGAACCAGCTTTTTGTTTTATTTATCTTTACTATTGTTTCTTTTGTTTCTTTTCATTTATTTCTGCTCTGATCTTTATGATTTCTCTTCTTCTGCTGGCTTTGGGGTGTTTTTGTTCTTCTTTCTCCAGTTGTTTTAAGCGTAAGGTAAGGTCGTCTGTTTGAGATTTTCCTAGTTTCTTGAGGTGGGATTGTAATGCTATAAACTTCCCTCTTAGAACTGCTTTTGCAGTATCCCATAGGTTTTGCACTGTCGTGTGTTCATTGTCATTTTCTTCTAGGAATTTTTTTTATTTCTCCTTTGATTTCCTCAATGATCAGTTGGTTTTTTAGGTATGTGTTGTTTAATCTCCATGTGTTTGTGTTTTTAGCGGTTTTTTTCCTGTAGTTGATCTCTAGTCTCACTGCATTGTGGTCCGAGAAGATGGTTGATAGAATTTCAGTTTTCTTGAATTGACTGAGGTTTGATTTGTGGCCCAAGATGTGGTCTATCCTGGAGAATGTTCCGTGAGCACTTGAGAAGAAAGTGTATTCTTCTGCTTTTGGATGGAAAGTCCTAAAGATATCAGTGAGGTCCATTTCTTCTAGTGTGGCATTTAAGGCTTGTGTTTCTTTATTAATTTTCTGTTTGGATGATCTGTCCATTGGTGTGAGAGGAGTGTTAAAGTCTCCTACTATGATTGTGTTGCTGTCAATGTCTTCTGGCAATTTTTGGAAGGTTTTACAGGCAATTTTTTAAATTTTGGCAGCATGTCTCTTGTGAGACCGTCTGGCCCTGGGCTTTTATTTTTGGTTGGATTTTTGATCACAAGGTCGATTTCTGAGCTTGTGATTGGCTTGTTCATAGTTTCTATTTCTTCCTGGTTGAGTCTTGGGAGATTAATCTTCTCTAAGAAACTGTCCATTTCTTCCAGGTTGTCCAGTTTGTTGCCATAGAGTTGTTCATAATAGTCTCTTATAATCCTTTGGATTTCTGCATTGTCCGTTGTAATCTCTCCTTTGTCATTTTTGATTTTGGTGATCTGGTTCTTCTCTCTCTTTTTCTTAATGAGTCTGGCCAGTGGTGTGTCGATTTTATTGACTTTGTCGACGAACCAGCTTTTTGTTTTATTTATCTTTACTATTGTTTCTTTTGTTTCTTTTTCATTTATTTCTGCTCTGATCTTTATGATTTCCCTTCTTCTGCTGGCTTTGGGGTGTTTTTGTTCTTCTTTCTCCAGTTGTTTTAAGCGTAAGGTAAGGTCGTCTGTTTGAGATTTTCCTAGTTTCTTGAGGTGGGATTGTAATGCTATAAACTTCCCTCTTAGAACTGCTTTTGCAGTATCCCATAGGTTTTGCACTGTCGTGTGTTCATTGTCATTTTCTTCTCGGAATTTTTTTATTTCTCCTTTGATTTCCTCAATGATCAGTTGGTTTTTTAGGTATGTGTTGTTTAATCTCCATGTGTTTGTGTTTTTAGCGGTTTTTTTTCCTGTAGTTGATCTCTAGTCTCACTGCATTGTGGTCCGAGAAGATGGTTGATAGAATTTCAGTTTTCTTGAATTGACTGAGGTTTGATTTGTGGCCCAAGATGTGGTCTATCCTGGAGAATGTTCCGTGAGCACTTGAGAAGAAAGTGTATTCTTCTGCTTTTGGATGGAAAGTCCTAAAGATATCAGTGAGGTCCATTTCTTCTAGTGTGGCATTTAAGGCTTGTGTTTCTTTATTAATTTTCTGTTTGGATGATCTGTCCATTGGTGTGAGAGGAGTGTTAAAGTCTCCTACTATGATTGTGTTGCTGTCAATGTCTTCTTTTATGTCTGAAAGTGTTTGTCTTATGTATTGGGGTGCTCCTGTGTTGGGAGCATAGATATTTATGATTGTTATGTCTTCTTCTTGGATGGATCCCTTAATCATGATGTAGTGACCTGCCTTGTCTCTTAGAATCTTCTTTACTTTAAAATCTATTTTATCTGATATGAGGATTGCTACTCCAGCTTTCTTTTGATTTCCATTTGCATGGAATATCTTTTTCCAGCCTCTCACTTTCAGTCTATGAGTGTCTCTAGGTCTGAAATGAGTTTCCTGGAGGCAGCATATGTATGGGTCGTGTTTTTGGATCCATTCAGCCACTCTGTGTCTTTTGGTTGGGGCGTTTAGTCCATTGACATTCAAAGTAATTATTGATACAAATGATCCTATTGTCATCTTAGATGTTATGATGGGTTTGTTTCGTGGATCTTCTCCTTTTATACTTGTTGTCTATATAAGTCCCTTTAACATTTGTTGTAAGGCTGGTTTGGTGTGACTAAATTCTTTTAATTTTTGCTTGTCTGTAAAGCTTTTGATTTCTCCATCAATTTTGAAGGAGATCCTTGCAGGGTAGAGGATTCTTGGTTGCAGATTATTCTCTTTCAGCCGTTTAAATGTGTCCTGCCATTCCCTTCTGGCCTGCAGAGTTTCTGTTGAAAGATCAGCTGTTAAACGGATGGGCTTTCCCTTGTATGTCACTAGTTGCTTTTCCCTTGCTGCTTTGAGAATTCTATCTTTGTGTTTAATTTGTGTTAACTTCATTAATATGTGTCTTGGTGTGTTTCTTCTCGGATTGATCCTGTTAGGTACTCTTTGTGCTTCTTGGACTTGATTGACTATTTCTTTTCCCATGTTGGGGAAATTTTCAACTATAATCTCTTCAAAAATTTTCTCATAGCCTTTCTTTTTTTCTTCTTCTTCTGGAACCCCTATAATTCGAATATTGGTGCGTTTGATATTATCCCAGAGGTCTCTGAGGCTGTCCTCTGCTCTTTTCATTCTTTGAGCTAGAGTCTGTTTTTCAGCAGTTACTTCCACCATTTTATCTTCCAGCTCACTTATCCGGTCTTCTGTCTCAGATACTCTGCTCTTGATTCCTTCTACAGTGTTTTTCAGTTCAGCAATTGAGTTGTTTGTCTCTGTTACTTTTTTGGTAAGTTCTTGTATTTCTTTATTCAGTATGTTAGTTGTATCTTGCAATTTCTCTGAAATTCTGTTTTCAGTGTCTTTGATCATCTTTACTATCATTCTTCTGAAATCACTTTCAGAAAGTTTGTCCAAATTCTCTTCATTAATTTGATCTTGTGTGTTTGTTGATTGTTCCTTCGCTTGTGTGGTATTTCTCTGCCGTTTCATTGTTATTATTAATTTTTTAAAACTGATTCTGTTTGGGATTTCCTTTTCCCAGACTTTGAGTTACGTCTGTTGGTGTTTGTTGTTTGGATGGGGCTTCTATTCTGGGTGATGCTGGTGATTGGGTTGTCAGGACTTGCATACAAGTGATTACCTTTGTTGGTGTCCTCACTTGTATATTCTGTGTATTGACATTCAAAGTAATTATTGATACAAATGATCCTATTGTCATCTTCTTAGATGTTATGATGGGTTTGTTTCGTGGATCTTCTCCTTTTATACTTGTTGTCTATATAAGTCCCTTTAACATTTGTTGTAAGGCTGGTTTGGTGTGACTAAATTCTTTTAATTTTTGCTTGTCTGTAAAGCTTTTGATTTCTCCATCAATTTTGAAGGAGATCCTGGCAGGGTAGAGGATTCTTGGTTGCAGATTATTCTCTTTCAGCCGTTTAAATGTGTCCTGCCATTCCCTTCTGGCCTGCAGAGTTTCTGTTGAAAGATCAGCTGTTAAACGGATGGGTTTTCCCTTGTATGTCACTAGTTGCTTTTCCCTTGCTGCTTTGAGAATTCTATCTTTGTGTTTAATTTGTGTTAACTTCATTAATATGTGTCTTGGTGTGTTTCTTCTCGGATTGATTCTGTTAGGTACTCTTTGTGCTTCTTGGACTTGATTGACTATTTCTTTTCCCATGTTGGGGAAATTTTCAACTATAATCTCTTCAAAAATTTTCTCATAGCCTTTCTTTTTTTCTTCTTCTTCTGGAACCCCTATAATTCGAATATTGGTGCGTTTGATATTATCCCAGAGGTCTCTGAGGCTGTCCTCTGCTCTTTTCATTCTTTGAGCTAGAGTCTGTTTTTCAGCAGTTACTTCCACCATTTTATCTTCCAGCTCACTTATCCGGTCTTCTGTCTCAGATACTCTGCTCTTGATTCCTTCTACAGTGTTTTTCAGTTCAGCAATTGAGTTGTTTGTCTCTGTTACTTTTTTGGTAAGTTCTTGTATTTCTTTATTCAGTATGTTAGTTGTATCTTGCAATTTCTCTGAAATTCTGTTTTCAGTGTCTTTGATCATCTTTACTATCATTCTTCTGAAATCACTTTCAGAAAGTTTGTCCAAATTCTCTTCATTAATTTGATCTTGTGTGTTTGTTGATTGTTCCTTCGCTTGTGTGGTATTTCTCTGCCGTTTCATTGTTATTATTAATTTTTTAAAACTGATTCTGTTTGGGATTTCCTTTTCCCAGACTTTGAGTTACGTCTGTTGGTGTTTGTTGTTTGGATGGGGCTTCTTATTCTGGGTGATGCTGGTGATTGGGTGATGTCAGGACTTGTACACAAGTGATTACCTTTGCTGGCGTTCTCACTTGTATACTGCTCTTTAGTGTTATGCGTTCTCTAGTATTGTAGAGTTTTGGAATCAGTGCTCCCTCCCTAAAGCTCCGGGGCTTGTTGCATGACCAGGGAATGAAGATTTCACGGCTGGTTTGTTATGGCATTAAATGATATTAAAACATATATATGCAAATGAGAAACAGAAGGTATACCTTTGACAAATGGCAATTTAAAAATTATGCAAGTACTATCTAGCGTATTGAATTATACACATGAACATATACAGCTATAACATAACCCAAGCATTCCAATCAAAAATACAGTACAATACGTTAGCACGGCGAATAGAGAAATCCAAGAATGATATCCACAAGTTAATAAGCAAACTAAGTAGAGTACCAATTGGAGAATAATGCTAGAGCAGGATCCCGTTGGGGATAAGGCAATGAGGACAGAACAGACTAAGAAATATAGTGGGAGAAAGGGAGGATAGAAGAGAAATATAGAATAATATTGCAAAGTTAAATATAGGGAGATAAAGATTTGTATGTATTAGAATTTAGTGCTATAGGAAAGGAGCTTCAGAGAAAGCAAAGAATTATAGAGGAGGGAGTAGTACAAATGAAAAATTATTAAAATTAAAAGATCTAAATTTTATAGAAAAATATAGAAAAACAAAGCAAGAATAATCAGAGGGAAAATTTTTTACTCTAACTAAAAACTTTCGGTTTTAACAGACTCACAGTGTATGCCAAATGTTTTTCTAACAATATACTGGAAGTATTTACCTCAGGATAAAAAATAATTGATTTCCTTTTTTAAAGCAAAGAACATACTTTAATTGAAAGCAGGGAAATTGAGCAGAGGCTGGAGAAGAAATGGAAGTGACGCTAGGTCTATCCCATGCCTTTGCAGACCCCACAGAGAGATGGAGGTTCCAGAAATGTGATTTATAAATTCCCCAGAGATCAGTCTATTTATTTCTGAATACAAATAAAACATATTGATGTTTCGGGAGAGAGAAAAAAACAGCTAATGAGAGGTATAAAAAGAAAAGAAAAAAGCAGAAATTCTTTATTTTGTAACACTCATTTCCAGATTTGCTCACTCACTGGACAAAGGATGATTTAGTCTTAAAATATATCTCCAAAATGAAATGGAAATAAAAATGTTAGGGACAGGTTGCACATTAGCAGGGCAGTGAATCATAGCTCTGTGGTATCTCCTCAGTTCCTGGGCCTTCCTGCTGGGTAATTTGAGAAGCTGTGACAGGCATCTTTGGATACTCCAAGAAGGTCATTTTTGACAGTCAGTCGTTAATTTTCTGACTTAGGGAACTTGCCTTTCTTTTTTTTCCTCTAAATTTGGAGACAATGATTCTTTGGTGTACCTTGACTTTTCACTCATTAGATTCTCTAGGATTGCCAGGGAGGATTGTAGAAAGTCTTTTGAATGACAGTTTTCAGCACTTTTTCTGAGCACTGAGGAATATTGTTTCTGGGGCTTTTGGAGGATGGATTATATTCTTGGCAGGTAGTTTGGCCTCCACAGGGCTCATTAGGCTTTCTGTTGAGTTGATCTAAAGTGCACAGTTGAATACTGTCATAAAAAAAGGAAGTAGTTTGGGTCTAATTCCTAATGGAGCTACAAAGACTACACCTCCTTTTTGATCTCTGAATTCCAAAGTAAGACTTTTACAGTTGTCATATTACTGACTGCTCATTCTAGAGCCATGATTCTTTTTCTTTCTAAATCTTTCATGCTCAGAATATTATTTTGATGCTTAGTATACATGAGTAGATTTGGCATCCTGTTGTATTTAATAATATCAACATTTCCTTCTTACTGGCTCTGTGTGTATGTGTGTTTCTCACAAAAACTCTTCTTTGCAGGACCTAGTTTCTTCAGGTTAAGCAGTCATACATCAAAGTCAGTTGTCCTTTGTCATTATTCCTTGTGTAACCATTAGGTTGTAATATTCCTCATTTGATAACTGACATAGAAATTTTAAAGTATGATGTTCTTTTGGTGATTTAGGATGGAGGGAACAATTTATCAATTTTGGCACAAAGGTAATTTATAAACTTTCTTAAGAATGAAGGCTCAGGGTAATTTCAAGTTCTGGATGATGGCAGGACTATACTATTGATTAAGAGTAAAGACCTGCATCTGGATAAGTAAGCAGAAAAAAATGACAAGGTCACTTTACATGGAAAGCTTTTACTTACTTCCCATTATGACTATTTCATGCTGCTTTAGAAAAAAATATAATTTTAAGAAAAATAACCTTTTTCCACTCATGAAATAAATCATGTGTCCATTATTAACTTTTTTTGTTGTCAATAATATGCATGCTTTGAGCATGATATGAGTTTGTATATAATGAAAAAACATAATAATACATGTCTTGTAACTAATTAATGAATATAACATGAGTATAAGCATTTTAAAATGTGAAGTTTTAAAACAAAAATATGATTTAGGGAAGAATTTTTTAAATTATTTCAAACTGTCTTTTAATAATATTTACTTAGACTAAAAGATATGAGTGTAACTATTGCTTTTACCTTTGTTAATAATTATTTCTCTCTAGTCTTGCAGTGTGTTTGAATATCTATAATCCATAGTTTATTTTTGTCTAGAATTATTAATAGTTAGATACTTATGAATGTAATAGTTTATCATAACATGAATGAAGAATCTTTGCTTTTAATAAGAAAGTAAAGGTGGTATAAACTGAAGGCCTAAAACTTTGCTAAATACACTAATGTATTTCCAAAGTAAGACTTTTACAGTTGTCATATTACTGACTGCTCATTCTAGAGCCATGATTCTTTTTCTTTCTAAATCTTTCATGCTCAGAATATTATTTTGATGCTTAGTATACATGAGTAGATTTGGCATCCTGTTGTATTTAATAATATCAACATTTCCTTCTTACTGGCTCTGTGTGTATGTGTGTTTCTCACAAAAACTCTTCTTTGCAGGACCTAGTTTCTTCAGGTTAAGCAGTCATACATCAAAGTCAGTTGTCCTTTGTCATTATTCCTTGTGTAACCATTAGGTTGTAATATTCCTCATTTGATAACTGACATAGAAATTTTAAAGTATGATGTTCTTTTGGTGATTTAGGATGGAGGGAACAATTTATCAATTTTGGCACAAAGGTAATTTATAAACTTTCTTAAGAATGAAGGCTCAGGGTAATTTCAAGTTCTGGATGATGGCAGGACTATACTATTGATTAAGAGTAAAGACCTGCATCTGGATAAGTAAGCAGAAAAAAATGACAAGGTCACTTTACATGGAAAGCTTTTACTTACTTCCCATTATGACTATTTCATGCTGCTTTAGAAAAAAATATAATTTTAAGAAAAATAACCTTTTTCCACTCATGAAATAAATCATGTGTCCATTATTAACTTTTTTTGTTGTCAATAATATGCATGCTTTGAGCATGATATGAGTTTGTATATAATGAAAAACATAATAATACATGTCTTGTAACTAATTAATGAATATAACATGAGTATAAGCATTTTAAAATGTGAAGTTTTAAAACAAAAATATGATTTAGGGAAGAATTTTTTAAATTATTTCAAACTGTCTTTTAATAATATTTACTTAGACTAAAAGATATGAGTGTAACTATTGCTTTTTACCTTTGTTAATAATTATTTCTCTCTAGTCTTGCAGTGTGTTTGAATATCTATAATCCATAGTTTATTTTTGTCTAGAATTATTAATAGTTAGATACTTATGAATGTAATAGTTTATCATAACATGAATGAAGAATCTTTGCTTTTTAATAAGAAAGTAAAGGTGGTATAAACTGAAGGCCTAGACTAGACTTTTTTGTCCTAAAATGACACTAAATGTATTGACTCATGTTTTTAAAGGGAAAAATAATAATGCCACAACAGGTCTGAGTATAATTTTATGAAAAGCAAAATAGTTATCCCTTACTCTGAGCCCTATCTATTCTAATTTTTTGCACTACAGCTTCCAATCCTTACTTATTTGCATGTATATTTGCATATAATATATATTCAATTAACAGTATATCCTCTATCCTTGTACATGTTCTTGAATAACCTCCTAGATTAGCATTTTCAGGTATGTAGAAGGTTTCAAAGAAGTCTACTATTTATTTTCATAGCTCAGAGATTTGTATTTCCCTTTCTAATGCTTAAATCAAAGAAACATACAAAGTTAGTGCCAATTCGCTACCAAATCACTGGTGCAGACCTGCCAGTATGCTGAGGATCTAGGGAGTCAGAATTTACAATGCTGAGTTGTCTCTGCAGAATTGGAAATTTTCTTCCATCATTGCCCATTAACTACAGATGCCACATTCCTGTCTTCTCTCCTCCCTACAAGTAAATATTGCAATGAAATTGGGAGCACTATGAAGATCAAAGGAACTTCAATTACATAAATTATCTTCATCATC
Organism: Tragulus kanchil; assembly: GCA_022376925.1. Taxonomy (NCBI): domain Eukaryota; kingdom Metazoa; phylum Chordata; class Mammalia; order Artiodactyla; family Tragulidae; genus Tragulus; species Tragulus kanchil. Next base: position 152,483,843 of record JAIOJX010000024.1, read on the forward strand.
TTTAAAAATCTATGCAAATGTTTTGAATACAGGCTTTGAATTATGATGTTGGATTATTTTGTCAACAGCCAAAGTATGAATCAGTAACAAAAAAATAGCAATATTTTCTTTGAACATGTTTTCTTAAAACATCAAATGAAGAGGCACATTGAAGGGTTTAGTTTTATTAAAAATGTATCAGAACAAAAATGTCTAGGCTTTTGTAACTGACTCTATAAATATTTAAAAATTAAAATAATTTATTGTATTCTATTGAGTATGAAACATAATGTTCGCCTTATTAACCTAGTCTTAACTGGAATAAAAGTATAATAAAATTAGCAATTGAGTGCTAGAGGTCTCTAGGAGACAAAAATTTCAGTGGAATCAACATAAACCATTCATTCCTATATTCACTCTTAATATTTACTGGCATTCTCTTTGTATGTGGCAAGACCCTAATGAAGACTAAAACTGTAGATCTTTGTCTTCATGAAGTTTAAATTTTCTTTTTTACAATTAGTTTTTAATGGACTATAGTTGGTTTACATTGTTGTAGTTTCTACTGTAAAACAAAATGAATCAGCTATACACATATCCCCTCCCTTTTGGACTGAGTTCCCATTCAGGTCACCAGAGTACATTAAGTAGAGTTCCATGTGCAATATAGCATGTTCTCACTAGTTATATATTTTATACACAGAGTCAATAGTGTACACGTGCCAATCTCAATCTCCCACTTCCTCCCACTTCCTCCTATTCATCTTGGTACCCACACAATTGTTATTTATGTCAATGTCTCTATTTTTCCTATGCAAACAGCAGTTTAAATCATAAAGCTTAAAAATTCAGACTGAAAGCCTTTGGAAATTGAAACCTATTAGGAATATTAACAAGTATGTTGTTCTTATTTATTACATGATTTAAGTGGAAAGAAGAAAGGACTACAATAAATATTTAATTATCTTGTTTTCTTGTACAAAATTCAGTCTTTTTTTACTAAGACCTGTCTGGAAAATTAAGAGCTTGGAGTGTAAATATGTAAATGGATTATCTTCCTCAGTGGGGTTGGATAATCTTAACAAGAATTTCAACTCTGTGGTAGTTCTCAGCTCCCACTGACATACTCATTTCTGTGCCAGAGTGATCAGCTCTAACTATGCAACTACGACATGGCTCCACTTCAGGCAGACGGTGAATGGATCTCCTCTGCAAGTATGTGCTCAAGAGGCTTGTTTGTGTGCCACAGCTTCACTTTGAAATTTTAATAAATACTCTCCTAAGAATGTATCAATTTTGACATTGCAACTATGAGCAAGAAATCTCCATAGCAATAGCAAACATGCTCAATCATGTCCGACTCATTGCAACCCTATAGACTGTGGTCCACCAGGCTTCTCTGTCCATGGGATTTTCCAGGCAAGAAACTGGAGTGGATTTCCATTTCCTACTCCAGGGTATCTTCCCAACCCAGAGATGGAACCCACATTGCCTGTGTCTCCTGAATTTGCAGGCAGATTCTTTGCTACCTAGAGAGCTCTATATTGGTAGTAAAGGTGCAGTCAACACTATCTTCTTTTTAGATATTGGCACCTTCTGCCTTCAGCTCTGGGAATCGGAATAAACCATTGTTTTCATTCCCTGCTCATGTCAAAAAAGACATTGTGCTATTAGTGGTATTTCCTATAATAAATGTGCATCACTTGTTTTGAAATATGTAACTTTTAGTCCATCTTCAAAAGATGAACATGATTTATTATTTTGAATATTTTGTCAGATTAATAGCTTAAAAAGGTAATCACATGAAAATCTTCCTCTAAGTGAAAGCACTGTTGGAGGACCCCTTTATCCAGTTAATCCATCTTCTTCTAAGTGAAATCACTGTTGGGGTACCCCTTTATCCAGCTAATCCATGTTACTGCTATTTTTCTTCTTGCTGGTAAGTAAAGACATTCAACTGTAAATATATTCCAAAACACCATTGTAAGATTGAGGAATTACTGGAAAGATCATCTGAGACACTGTAGATGTGCTTGTAATAATAATGACTTCAGTTTGCTTTATTTACACATTATGCTATACCTGTTTTTTAATGAATACTTATGGTGTGCCTAGAAATCTAAATAGAAATAAAATGAAGTATAAAATTACCTCACATTTTAGTTAAGAGAAAGATAAATACACACTATCCAAGTATCCTATTTAAACCCAAATTGGAAGTGTGATGCAAGATACTAATCTTGAAAATCTTGAAAACATCTAGTTGCTTGTGATTCCTTTGAGTTAGAAACCCTAGTGGAGATGAATTCTAGACGGGGCAGGTGGAAGATATCTTGAAGCTATTTTCTAATCTCTCCAATATCTCTGATGTCACCCTTTAACAGAGTACTATACATTCCCATTTGGGACAATTATGACGCTCACCTAATTTTCTGCTTCTAAACTCATTCAATTCCAGTCTGAATCTGACACTGCACATGAAGCCAAAAACAGTGTCTCTAAAATTTTTCTGATTCTTGCATACCCCTGCTGAAAAACATCAATGAATCCCATTGTTCTTATAACAAAGTCAAAACCATGAGTATATATTACAGGTCTCTGAACGTCTGGGCACTGCCTGTATCTCAGCTCATTCCGGCCCCGCTTCCTTCCCATCTTACCCCCCTAGCAGAAGGAAACACCTGACAGTCTGTTGAATTGATCAAGCTCACTGTTGTACTTGAGCCTTTGGCTTCCCACATGCCCTCTGCCCTGACACAACCAACTTCAGTTCTTTTTTCCACTTGCATGTGTATGTGCTAAGTCACTCAGTCTCCTCTGTCCATGAGATTCTCCAGGCAAGAATACTGGAGTGAGTTGCCATGCCCTCCTCCAGGGTATATTCCCCACCCAGTGATTGAATCCACGTCTCTGACATCTCTTGCATTGGCAGGCGGGTTCTTTACCACTAACACCATCTGGAAAACCATTCCTCCTACCTGGTTGACTACAATTAATTACTGGAAACTCAGCTTAGACATTTCTTCATTCAGAAAAGGTTTGGGTTAGATAATCCTCTGTGTGTGGCTATGACCTCTATATTTACATAAGCAGCACACTTCTCACAATTTATTTTAATTTTCTATTTACTTGGGTACAAGTCTCTAAGCTCCGTGAAGGAAAGGTGTCTGGATACAATGATGGCTAGAAAAAATGACCATACAGGAAATGTAGCACAGCTGATGAATGAAATGGTTGACATTTTAGTTAAGAGAAAGATAAATACACACTATCCAAGTATCCTATTTAAACCCAAATTGGAAGTGTGATGCAAGATACTAATCTTGAAAATCTTGAAAACATCTAGTTGCTTGTGATTCCTTTGAGTTAGAAACCCTAGTGGAGATGAATTCTAGACGGGGCAGGTGGAAGATATCTTGAAGCTATTTTCTAATCTCTCCAATATCTCTGATGTCACCCTTTAACAGAGTACTATACATTCCCATTTGGGACAATTATGACGCTCACCTAATTTTCTGCTTCTAAACTCATTCAATTCCAGTCTGAATCTGACACTGCACATGAAGCCAAAAACAGTGTCTCTAAAATTTTTCTGATTCTTGCATACCCCTGCTGAAAAACATCAATGAATCCCATTGTTCTTATAACAAAGTCAAAACCATGAGTATATATTACAGGTCTCTGAACGTCTGGGCACTGCCTGTATCTCAGCTCATTCCGGCCCCGCTTCCTTCACATCTTACCCCTCTAGTAGAAGGAAACACCTGACAGTCTGTTGAATTGATCAAGCTCACTGTTGTACTTGAGCCTTTGGCTTCCCACATGCCCTCTGCCCTGACACAACCAACTTCAGTTCTTTTTTCCACTTGCATGTGTATGTGCTAAGTCACTCAGTCTCCTCTGTCCATGAGATTCTCCAGGCAAGAATACTGGAGTGAGTTGCCATGCCCTCCTCCAGGGTATATTCCCCACCCAGTGATTGAATCCACGTCTCTGACATCTCTTGCATTGGCAGGCGGGTTCTTTACCACTAACACCATCTGGAAAACCATTCCTCCTACCTGGTTGACTACAATTAATTACTGGAAACTCAGCTTAGACATTTCTTCATTCAGAAAAGGTTTGGGTTAGATAATCCTCTGTGTGTGGCTATGACCTCTATATTTACATAAGCAGCACACTTCTCACAATTTATTTTAATTTTCTATTTACTTGGGTACAAGTCTCTAAGCTCCGTGAAGGAAAGGTGTCTGGATACAATGATGGCTAGAAAAAAAAATGACCATACAGGAAATGTAGCACAGCTGATGAATGAAATGGTTGACCTTAGAGGTTGTGGGTGATGAGGGTACTTAAAATTCTATTCCATAAGAAGTAATTGAAAAGAAAAAAACAAAGAGTCAAAGGCTCTGGGAAATTTAGCTAGTTGAAAAGCTTAAAAATCTGGAGTAGCATGTATCAGATAGCACAGAGTTGACCCAATATCCAGGTGCTCTCCTAAATTTCTCAGCATCCCTTGCAGTCCAGTTGTGGTCAATTGACTAAGTTGGGTCAGTGGATTGAGTGGCATGTCACTTCAGGTGCTTTGCAGCTTTCAAATCTCTTTTCCTCTGTCACATGCTTTAGAAAGCATACTTACAAGAGTCAGAAAGACATCCTGACCCATAACAGAAAGAAATAAGCCTTTACTTTGTTAAGCCACTTAGATTTCAGAGTTTATCTGAAATGGCCACTAGAGTTAGCCACCCTGACTAGCCCAGGGAATAATGTTGTTAGTTCATCTTGGACATCAACATGGGCAAACTCCGGCAGACAGTAAAGGTGGGGAACCCTGGAATGATGCAGTCCAGGTGGCTGCAAAGAGTCAGACATGACTCGGTGACTGAACAAGAACAAGTCATCTTGAGAACCCAGTCATGTGAAGAAGTCACAGGGAATCGTGTTCCTTAAGGAATAGAATTTAAACCAAGATAAAACATATAGAAATAAATATTAAAATGAATACTTAAAAAAATCAGAACTATACAAAGAAGATTTTGACTCTTAAAAGTAAGTACTGCTTGTGAAAATTGTTAAATCTTAATTATGTTGAATTGATTCATAGTGCCTTTCAGGTCTACTATATCCTTTTTCTTTGTATATTCATTCTATTAATTTTTCAGAGTTTGATATTAAACTCCAAAAAATATCTTAATCTATCTACTTAAAAAAAAGGATTGTAATATGTAATGGAACTATAGGTAATTTTGTTCTGTATTTTCCAAGTCTCCTGTAAATGTGCTATCATATTTTCATAATTTATAAAGGAGAAAAGAGAAAAAAATAAGCACTGCTGATGTTTGGACACTGGGAACATTGGAGAAGGGATTGAAGCATTTCCCAGATGGTTGGACCAGAACTCCAACAGGGAGCTTCATCATTCTGGAAGAAGCAATCGTTTTGAAGAAGAGGAATGATCCCTAGCAATACTGCCTGGGAAGGCCTGTATTACAATGGTAGTGAGAATACATATACCAGCCACCTCTCTGGGAAGCCGCCACAACCAAGCAGTTTAACTTTCCTCTCATTGCATCCTTTGATGAACTGGTAAACTTCCTCAATGTCCCAAACATGCCTCCAAAGGTCCTTCCAGTCACCAGGATTTGTGGCTTCTGAATTTGACTTTTCTAATCAGCGTGCTGCATGCTAAGTTGCTTCAGTCATGTCTGTCTCTGTGCGACCCCATAGAGAGCAGCCTGCCAGACTCCTCTATCCACGGAGTTCTCCAGGCAAGAATACTAGAGTGGGTTGCCATTTCCTTCTCCAGGAGACCTTACCTACCCAGAGATCAAACCAGTGTGTCTCATGTCTTCTGCATTAGCAGGTAGATTCTTTACAGTTAGCACCACCTGGGAATCAGCAGCTTTTCTCTTTCTACATTTCTGCCATCGCTGGACCCTTTCCCTTTTACATTTTGGATGTTAAGCAATGGGTGCAACCTGACAGAAGCAGCAAGTGAGATAGTTCAGTGCTTCTTATTTGTTTACTTTTTTTTTTTTTTAAGATTTATTTATTTATTTACTTTGGGCGGGGTTGGGAGGGAGGGAGTGGGCGGGCCACTTCTATTGGTCTTTCATTTCTCTATTTTCATCCGTCTTTGTTCTTTGGCTCCTGTGGGCCTCCCATCGCGGTGGCGTCTGTCGTTGCAGAGCGCCAGCTCTGGGCGCATGCGCTCCAGAGCTCTGGCTCGGTGATTGGACACATCAGTCCAGCCGCTCCGCGGCACGTGGGATCTTCCCAGGCCAGGGCTCGAACTGGCGCCCCTTGCACTGCAAGGCGGTGTCCTTACCCACTGGACCACCAGGGGAAGCCCTTATTTGTTTACTTTTAACTCACTGTCTGCTATGGTGACAAAGGAAGAACTGTTCTCAGGCATATTTGCAACTACCCTCCCAGGTGACACCTTCTTGAGAAGGCAGGCTCAGTTCTTACCAATTTCATTGATTCTTAATATACCTGAAAATTGATGGACTCAATAGACAGCAAGATGACACACACACAAGGCTTCTGAATGTATTTATGAAACAACTATTATGTACCAAGTAGGCTGGAAGTATGCCTGCATGAAAGAAATACAGACTTCTCACTTTCTTGGAACCTGCATTTTAATGGGACTAGAGAAAATCATTGAGTGTGGAGAAAATATAAGTAGTACTGATTAGTAATATGGAAAAGATAAAGTATCTGCTTTATTCTGAATGGGTTACTAATATTCCGAAGTAGACTCTTTGATTCATCCAGAATGACTTAAAATTAAACTTTTCCTGTCCTCCAGAATCTACCTCACAAGCTGTTTTAATCAGCGTGCTGCATGCTAAGTTGCTTCACTGTCTGTCTCTGTGCGACCCCATAGAGAGCAGCCTGCCAGACTCCTCTATCCACGGAGTTCTCCAGGCAAGAATACTAGAGTGGGTTGCCATTTCCTTCTCCAGGAGACCTTACCTACCCAGAGATCAAACCAGTGTGTCTCATGTCTTCTGCATTAGCAGGTAGATTCTTTACAGTTAGCACCACCTGGGAATCAGCAGCTTTTCTCTTTCTACATTTCTGCCATCGCTGGACCCTTTCCCTTTTACATTTTGGATGTTAAGCAATGGGTGCAACCTGACAGAAGCAGCAAGTGAGATAGTTCAGTGCTTCTTATTTGTTTACTTTTTTTTTTTTTTAAGATTTATTTATTTATTTACTTTGGGCGGGGGTTGGGGAGGGAGGGGAGTGGGCGGGCCACTTCTATTGGTCTTTCATTTCTCTATTTTCATCCGTCTTTGTTCTTTGGCTCCTGTGGGCCTCCCATCGCGGTGGCGTCTGTCGTTGCAGAGCGCCAGCTCTGGGCGCATGCGCTCCAGAGCTCTGGCTCGGTGATTGGACACATCAGTCCAGCCGCTCCGCGGCACGTGGGATCTTCCCAGGCCAGGGCTCGAACTGGCGCCCCTTGCACTGCAAGGCGGTGTCCTTACCCACTGGACCACCAGGGGAAGCCCTTATTTGTTTACTTTTAACTCACTGTCTGCTATGGTGACAAAGGAAGAACTGTTCTCAGGCATATTTGCAACTACCCTCCCAGGTGACACCTTCTTGAGAAGGCAGGCTCAGTTCTTACCAATTTCATTGATTCTTAATATACCTGAAAATTGATGGACTCAATAGACAGCAAGATGACACACACACAAGGCTTCTGAATGTATTTATGAAACAACTATTATGTACCAAGTAGGCTGGAAGTATGCCTGCATGAAAGAAATACAGACTTCTCACTTTCTTGGAACCTGCATTTTAATGGGACTAGAGAAAATCATTGAGTGTGGAGAAAATATAAGTAGTACTGATTAGTAATATGGAAAAGATAAAGTATCTGCTTTATTCTGAATGGGTTACTAATATTCCGAAGTAGACTCTTTGATTCATCCAGAATGACTTAAAATTAAACTTTTCCTGTCCTCCAGAATCTACCTCACAAGCTGTCATATTTCATCAGAGAATTACCACCAAAACCCCAAATGCCATCATGTGTGTTGTTGGCTCACAATCAACAAGAGCAGCAGTCAGGAAAGCAAGAGAAGATGCAGCATCTCTCTTGAAAGAGGAAAGCAGAACTTTTGCCAATGCAACAGCCAAGATATAAAATTCAAACAACTTTCAGAAAAGGAAGAACCAAGCAGAGCTGTTCAACCATAACAGCTTATCCCAGGCAGAGGAAGGACACAGATGGACAAGAGATTTATTGCCATGTGCTGCCCAATGCCACCA